>JAAWXA010000004.1:22813632-22860847 GCA_038090715.1 Florisuga fusca
CCCTGCCGGCGGGGCGGCCAGGGGAAGCCCGGCCCGGCCCAACACCGGACCCAGCCCCTGCCCAGCGCTGTCCCTGTGGGCGGTGGCGGGAGGGATGGAGCGCTGCCGCCGGGGCCGGCTCGGGTATCGCTGGGCCCAGGCCGGGTATCTCTGGGCCCGCGGCTCCCCCGGCGTCCCGCAGCAGAGCGGGGATCTGGGCCGTGAGGGTTCGTGTCCGCCCTGAGCCGGCGCTTCATCGGCGGTGCTGCCGTCAGCGTGGGACGAGAAGAGGAAAAAAGGGGGAGTTTGAATAGAGGCACCGGGACCGGGGAGGCTTCCAGAGGCTGGGGAAAGACGCAGGTGTCAAGGCTAATAATTTTCCTCGTTTTTAATGGGTTCAGTGTTATTTAGTGATACGGTTTGCACGCTAAGGAACAACTGCAAATGAAAAACTACGTGAATAGACCCTCTCCCCTTTGCTCACCTCGTTTTCCACAATAGATAAACGTGTCAATGCCTGCTCGTGAATAGAGCGGGAGTCAGTAAGAAAACAGGCCTGACTTTTTCCCCAGAAAAGAAAGATAATTTCATCTTCACATTCAAGAGGCTGAGGCATAAGTTCATGTCAGAAGTACAAAGCCCAGTAGATAGATTTGCCAAGCAGGTCCTTAGTAGCAAGTGAGCATTTACTGAATATTCCTTCACAGAGCAGGGTTATGCTCATGGTTCTGTGATCAGCCTCCCTACTCGCTCCTTTGCAGCACTGTGCGAACAGCTAAGGACTTGAAAGTCTGGAAGAGGGCAACAAAGCTGATGAAGGGTCTGGGGAACAAGTCTTACGAGGAGTGACTGAGGGAACCAAGGTTGTTTAGCCTGGAGAAAAGGAGGCTGAGGGGCGACCTTATTGCTCTCCACAACTACCTGAAAGGAGGTTGTAGAAAGAGGGAGGTCAGACTCTTCCCCCTAGTAACAAGTAACAGGACAGGAGGAAATGGCCTCAAGTTGCAGCAGGGGAGATTTAGATTGGATATTAGAAGAAACTTCTTCACCAAAAGGGTTTTTAAACACTGGAACAGGCTGCCCAGGGAGGTGGTTGAATCACCGTCCCTGGAGGTGTTTAAAAGACGTGTAGAGGTGGTGCTCAGGAACATGGTTTAGCACTGGGCTTGGTAGAGTTATATTAATAGTTGAACCCACTGATCTTCAAGGTCTTTTCCAACCAGAATGGTTCTGTGAGTTTAGGAGACATTTTATTTTTCCCACTTTTTCCTATAAAATGGCAAACACAAGCTTTCCTTTTTTCATGGTGCCTCAGCATCTCCTTTGCCAAAGGTGTCAAAATCACCAGAAGGAGGAAAAAACCAAATCTGTGTTTCACTGCAGCCTGGAGCATAAATTCAAGACTAAGTACTTTCTGACAATCATGGCAAATTACTCTTATTATCAGTAGGAGGTTTGTGATAAGGGGGAGGAAATAGACTTTTGATAGTAAATAAAAGTTTCATCATTATTTATTTCTGTCACATTTATTTTTAGTAAGTTCCTGTTTGTTTTTCAGAGTGCTGCCTTATCAGCTCATTGCTATTTGTGTCCTCATTTTTCTTCTGCTTTTCTTTGTCTGCTCTGTTTCTTTCACAGTGACTTTCTTTACCCATGGCCAATGAACCTGACTTGTATTTTTTGCCCAACCCACATGCAAAACCAAGTCATCAGTCTTGGGAGTGAAATGTCAGTCTAAGTTCTTGCTCCGCTTGGGTTTAGGTAGTTGCTACTTAAAGGCTAGAAATATCTTTTCCTTGCTGGAAACTGGAATTCCAGGCCATTGGAGTGCATGCCATGGATCACAGAGGTGCATTACCCTGTGTCCTGCTGTGCCTGGCCCTGTTGTGCTTCACAGAGTCTTAGAATGGTTTGGGTTGGAAGGGAACTTAAAGATCACCTATTTCCAAGCCCCCTTGCATGGGCAAGGACACCCCTGACCAGACCAGGTTGCTCACAGCCCCATCCAACCTGGCCTTGAACACTGCCAGGGAGGAGGCAGCCACAGCTCCCCTGAGCAACCCCTGCCAGTGTCTCACCACCTAGAGAACTTCCACCTAAAGCCTAGCCCAAATCTACCCTCTTCCAGTTTAAATCGTGACCCCTTGACCTATCTCTAAATTCCCTTGTAGATGTAGGTTTGGTGGCAGCTCGGCAGGAACTGGCAGGAAGGAGGCAGCCAGAGGCACAGAGTAGATAGATGCGTGGGAGTGGGGAAGGATGGGGAGGAAAGCTGTGACCCTTGTGGCTCCTGGTAGGGGCTCACGCCATCGATAAGATTGTTCAGGCACAGGGAGGAGGAAACAATGGAAACTTCCTGTCCTGGATGCAGGCCTCTAGCTGGTCCTTTAGCAAATAAATCCCAGAGCTGGGTTTCTTTCGTCTTGTCTTAGGCCATGCTGAACCCGTGTGCATGTCTGTGTAATGCTGAGGGCTAGCATCCTCCAGACAGCACGGGATGATGGCTTTCTCAGTTTTCGGGCAGTTTGCATTTAACTCAGGTCAGGTAAAAAATGCGCAAAACGTGACACCCCCTTCCCATCCCATCTTGCAAAGGGCACAGTGTGACATCCCATGTGGTGGTTTGTAGTGTCATGGCTGGGCCTAAGAGGCGAGGCTGTGGCAACCTAGTTCCCTGGACCTGAGGACTGAACCCGTGCCGTGCCAGTGGCAAATGTTGAGGCCAAATTGCCTAGGAAGCAGCACGTACCCTGATCTCCCAAGTTGTGTGAGCATTCTCCCTAGGTCTAGGAGGTCTCTCTGTGGCTGGAGCTTGCCCTCCTACATCTCCGGGGGGAGGTGGGGGGGGAAAGGAGAGCAGGGCAACGTGTGTGTGTGAAAGATAAGGAAAGCAGCTTCACACTTTTAAGTTACGGCTGTAAGTTAGGGCAGCGGAAAGAGAATGCTTCATCCACCCTCTCAAATTGCCTGGTGCAGTTGAGAAAAGCATGGGTTGTACTGAGAAACAAAGGTTTGCCTTGTGCTTGTGGAAGTGGAGAGGCCACACAGCTTGAGCACAGGTGCTAAGAATTGAAACAAACTGGAAACCAGCAGCATCTTCTCCTGCTCAGCTAGAGACCAAAGCTACTTCCACAGGGGCGCACACACCCTCCGGAGCAGCTGGAGCTGTCTCTAGCCACGAGTTCACTGCCTGGCACTGCAGCATGGCGTGGCTCCTGCTGTCAGCCTCCCAAAACAATGTCAGCAGCACGCTGCTAATGAAATTCTGCCATGCAAAACAGCCTCGGATGATGAGGGAAGCAGTGCTGACTGCTCGGTGTGGGTAGCAGGTGGAGAACGGGAGTGCTGATTTCTCTGAAAGTATGACCTCACTGCCAAAACAGGTATATGCTGTCTTTTCCTTGCTGTCTTTGTGAAGACTGAATAGCTGTCATCACTGCCTGCCATCACAAGTGAGGAAGGACTGGGGATAGGAAGGCTTCTTTCCCCAGTTCTGCAAGATGATACTTGGTTTTTTTTTAGTTTTGGTATAGTTTCAGCATTTAAAACTGCAGCACTGTTTAGTGCTTTCTCAAATGGAGCAGTTTCACTGAACTCTGTCTCTGCTCATGGGCTTCACTCTGTGCTGTGTACCTTGATATTCTGCTACAGGGAAGGATGAGATGTGATTAGTCCCATAGTTATGTCCTAAGTATAGGCTTTCAGGATCTACTCTGTATTAAGGAGTGAGCTGTTGTGCAATTAATACACATGGGTATTGACATACATTTGCAGTTCTGTCTCCAATTCTCCCAGGAACTTCACCACCAGTGCAGTTTTTATCACTCATTTTTAAGTGATGGGTTGGTCACTTAATGATGGTTCTCTTTTTCTTCTTTCTTAGGATTCACAGTCGCTTACATTTGAGGAAGATGACCTACCAGAACCACTTGAGCTAGCAGTTAAACAAGTTGTTAGCGTTGTAAAGTCAGCTCAAGAGAAGGTAAACTTCAGTTTGGTTTTGTCTCAGTATACTTTTGGGCAGGGAATGTTAACTTTTCTTATTAGCGTCAATGGCTGTTTTATTTGTCAATATTTCCATACACTTGACCTAAGTTTGTCAAGGCTGGTAGGAGGCTGCCTCTGTAATGAACCTGTGCAAACTCTTCTGATTCACTACTTTTGGAAGTTGTGAGCAGAGTGTGCTTCAAGGCTCCCACCAAATGAACAGTAACCAGGGCAATGCCAAGTTTACAGGTATGCCTTCAATAAACACATGCAGCAGCATCTCCCATGACTGTCAGTAAGATGGCTTCACATCCTACTGCTGAGGCATGGAGTGGAGAATTCATGAAGAAGGAAAGGGACACTTCTCTGGGACAGGAAGATGTCTTTGTCTGCCTCTTGCTGTTTGCCTGACTCATTACAGGTTTGCTTCATAAGTAGGAGCTGGGTAAGGATTAGTGGAACAGCTATGAAGTCCAGAGGGTGAAATCTTTACTGAATCCTGTATTTAGTGAGGAGTGAATGAACTCTTTCTTCCTCTCCCACCCCACGTACTGCAAAGTGGTTTACCCCATGCTCAGTGCATATGAAATTAAAATAAGGCAGAAAGTGACTCTTAGATTAGGGTAAGAAAAATATATGTATGCTTAGTAGCAATGATAGCTTCTGTATTTTCAGCCCAGTAGCTACTAGTCATATCTGAACTAATAATGCTTTTCTTCTTGTTTTGCTTTATTATTTTGTTTTGCTTGTCTGATTTAGATGTTGAGCAGCTCTACTCTGATTCCTTTGAAAACTATGCATGCTTATCTGCCTGATGCACAACTTACAGGCACACCCTGATGTTTGGCAGCTGGGGGTAGCCAACATACAAAGTTGTTTGTGTACTTGTCCTCTCTCTTTTTTTTTTTTATTTATTCCTTTTTTCTTTTCTTTCCTTTTCCCCCTACCAGAGGTCCTTGTTCCAGCAATGTGGGTGGAGAGTCTGGAGCTGGTGGGGCTGTAGAGTTGACACTAGTGTTACTCTGTGTCACTGGAAGACACCACAATGGGAAATTATAAGGAGAGGGGATTGCGAGGTCTAGAAGTGGTGTGAACAGCCTCAACTTTGACACTGGCCAAACCTCCTGGCCTTCTCCTATAGCAGACACATTTGCAGCCCTTCCTGCCTTCCAGCACGTTGCACTGCACTGCCTTTGTATTGTTAGTCATTAGCTTTTATTTGCAGCATTTCTCTGTCAGTTGTTGCCTTCATACATTAACACACCACTTCAGGTTGTACCTCAACTGAAGGTTCTTAGAATACTGTGCCTGTGGCTGGACTACAATGAGGATAAAACCCACTTTGATCTTCTCAGAACCAAGGCACAGCGCTGCAGTCCTGGATTTCCCTAAAGTCACATTGTAGCACTGGGAACATCTCTGTTGCAGTCCTCAGCTAACTTCCCTGTTTAAATCTAGATTCTGTCTGGTGAATAATTTAGTGCCTATGGTGCCTCCTGAGCACCTTAACCTGCTGTTTTTAACCTTGGGCAGCAGAAGGTGGCAAGTGCTGGCTCCACAGCAGCCAAAGCCTGGGGAACTGCTGGCTGCTCTGGGGCTGTTTGCTTTCTCTCCACCACCTGTGGCTTTGCAGTTCAGCACCTTCCTTTGTGCCATCCCTGGTCCTTGTCTGACCTTGGGTTGAGCCATTTCAATACACTATTCGAGCTCTTATACTGCAGCCATCAATCTAATGTGGTTTTGCAGCAGCTTAAACCAATATAAGCACACTTACAAATGTATGGGAGTAAAAGACGTTTGCTTACGTAAACTGGGTTGTTCTGAACTGTCCCCAAACACATTTCCATTATCTTGTGCACAGCTGCTGGAAAAATTTCTCTAAATTATGTGTACTTCTTCAGGTACAATATTTATTTGGATTTTGGTGTATGATAACCTTTGAGTGGCACTGGGTAGCCACTTTCCCTCTTTCCTTAAATGCATACCTTTTTCTAAAAGACCTCAGGTATTTTCCCATATGGTGTCTCTCTTACATGTTCCTTACATGGTCCAAAGAGGGGGAGTTGTGGCGTTTTCTCTCCGCTGTCTCAGTCCCTATGCTTAAAACTCTTAATCTTTGCGTATGAAATTGAAATCTCTCTCCACAGCTTGTCCAAATTCAAACTTCTGATACGTGTTTGTAACTCACGACTGGTGTGACTGGCTCTGCATGTAGTTTGTGACCATATGTTTCATGTTTATCAGTGTTGCAGCATCCCACAGAGCTCTGTGCTTGCCTGAGGCATCAGCTGGCACAAGACTGTTTTCCTGCAACCGGTTCAGCGTGCTGCTTTACTTGTGATCTGCATGGCAAGAGCATTTCGGTGCTTTGATTCAGCAGCCAGGGCTTGATTTATTGCGTGGTGTTTCAAATATGTATTTGACCTTGCATAAGAGAGGTTGTGGTCATCAAAGGAAGTGGAAGATTGAGGGTAAGAGGTTGAAAGAGCAGTAAACATTGGATGTGTAATACTTTATGCAGCCATATGCTGATAGAACCCTGTGGTATGTCTTTTGTGGTGGCTGGTCCTTTGTCCTTTTGAATGCTGGGCCATGGAGTACATCCAGGAGATGAGCCTACCTGGTGCTGGGAGCAAGCCTCCTGCCTGGGAAGTCTCTCATGCAGTTTTGCTCTGAAACAATGTGGGATTGCCAGCCAGACTGTAATTATTATATTGCTGCTGGCAGCCCTGTTTATGAGCAGGACGCACGCTGACGCATGCAGTCCGGAGGTGTATACAAACAAAGTGAGAAGAAGCAGAGCCTTGAAGAAACTGAAAGCTGTAAAATTGGTTGGTGTATGCTCCACAGACCAGTGCTGTGGGCATGGTTGGGGAAGCTGGTGGCTATAAGCTTGGCCAAAGCTGTTGTGGTAGGGACAGAGCTGCTCCGTGGCTGAAGGTTACACCACACTGCGTCTTGACAAAGCCTCTATTTATGCATCGCCTTCTCTCCAGCTTTGGGCCAAAGCCTAAATATATAGAATGAAGTGGCCTGTTTTCGTTGTGTGGTATTGGTTGTTCTGTTCTAATAAAGTAAACATTAGCACTATTCTTAGCTAATTCTGCTAACGTTTCCATTCCTGCAGTCTATTTCCAGAGGTTTTGAACTTCACAACAACAAACAAAAAAGGCAACAAAAAAGATGATTCTGTTGTTGGGAACTTGGCACAGAGGGTTTGAATGGAGCAGGCTGTAAGAGAAGCCTCCCTTCATGCTTAAATAGAAAGGGGTAAAATGTCCTTGGAGTGACATTCCTTTAATGAATGATAATAAGTTGCTATAGAAGGAACGGTTATCTTGGATTGCAACAGCAAATATAAAACCTTCAGGTCAATTTTCGTGTGATTGATCTTTCTGAGGGAAATGGTGGAGCAAAGAGAGAGCTATTTTACAAGCTTGTGAGCTCCCATGAGCTGTGCAGCTCGTCTGAAAATGTCTTATTCACCCACACAGCTGTTGTAGCTTCACCTTGGTGTCACTTTGTAGCCACCCTGCTGTGAGTTGGTAGCCCACCTTTGTGCTGCACTGGGATATCAGGGCTTCCAGTTCCACTTGCTTCAAAGCAGGTAGACACATTGTGTAGCACAGGGTGCTTTCTTCTCCAGGAAAAGCTGGTTTCGTGTTGTGACCACTGCACTGAGAACTGGGACTCGTTCTTAGTTATGTATGTGCGTTTACTTCTGATTATTTTTGCTGGGGTGAACTGCCCTGACTGTTGTGTGCAGTTCCTATTGTCCTTTAACTCCCTGTTTGCTTGAAAAGCTGTTCTGGAGCTTTGCTGTTTTAATGACTGGGTTGTTTTGGTTTTTTTACAAGACAAAGTGGAATCATAGCCCATGCATCTTTTTCAGATCTTTTTCTTGCTTTTTTAAAATACTTATGTACTCGTTTAAGCCTTTATTCATAATTAATTTACTTTGCTTCCCTGGTGCTTGCTGTCAGTAAATACATTCTGAAGGAATTATATTTTCTTCCAGTCTTTGTTTACTTTGATGTCATGGGCTGACCCTGGCTGGATGCCAGATGCCCACCAGAGCCACTCTATCTCTCCCCTCCTCAGCTGGACAGGGGAAAAATATAGTTAAAGACTCACGAGTTAAGATACAGGCAGGGAGGGTTCACTCACCACTTACCATCATGGGCAAAACAGATTTGACTTGGGGAAATGAGTTTAATTTATTACCAATCAAATCAGAGTAAGATAATGAGAAATAAAATCAAATCTTAAAACACTTTCCCCCCACCCCACCCTTCTTCCATGCTCAGTTACACTCCCAATTCTCTGCCTTGTCCCCTCTAGCACAAAGGGACAGGAGTGGGAGTTGCAGTCTGTTCGTCACACATTCTCTCTCCTGCTCCTTCCTTCTCATACTCCTTCCCTACTCCATCCTGGGATCCCTCCCGCAGTCCTTCATGAATTTCCCCAACATGAGTCTTTCCTGAGGGCTGCAGTTCTTTGCAAACTCCTCCAGCAGGGGTACAATCCTTCAGGAACAGACTGCTCCAGCATAGTCCCCCACGGGGTCACAGGTCCTGCCAGGAGCCTGCTTCAGTGTGGCCTTCCCATGGAGTCACAGCCTCCTTTGGGCAGCCACTGGCTCTGGGATGGGTCCTCCATGGGCTGAAGGGGAACCCTGCCTCTCTGTGATCTTCACCATGGGCTGCAGGGGAATCTGTGCTCCAGCTCCTGGAAAACCTCCTCTCCCTCCTTCTTCAGGGTTGTTTCTCTCACATATTGTCATTTCACTCTCTTGATGATATTTCACATTTTTTCCCCCTTCTTAAATATGTTATCCTAGAGGTACTACCAACATCACTATGGGCTCAGCCTTGGCCAGCAGTAGGTCCATGTTGGAGCTGGCTGGCATTGACTCTGTTGGACTTGGGAAAGCTTCTAGCAGCTTGTCACAGAAGCCACCCCTGTGCCCCTCCCACTACCAGAATCTTTCTATGCAAACTCAATGTATTTGTCTAAATAAGTTGTTCCTTAAGTCTTCTTTCACAATGTTGGCTTGTCTCCTAAGTCACTTCTGTGCACCCACTCTCTGCAGCCAGCAGCTGCTGTTGTATCCAGTGTCTTGAACTTGGTGGCTTGAAGTGACACACAGCCCTACAGGTGAGGTCTCACCATGCAAGGAGATTACTTCTTGTGTTTCTGAAAGTACCTTTTTAATGCATTTTAGGCTTTTGATCTGCCCCTCCTGTGGCTACGTCACACTGTGGCTGACTTCATGCATCTGGGTATCTCTTCCTTTGGTGTTCTGCCAGTGACAAGCTGCCCTTTGTAGGAGTAATATTTGTTAATTCTCATACCCACAAGCTCTGTATTTTGAGTTGCATTTCTCTTCTAGTCTTCAAGGATTTTCAGCTTTTCTGTGTGATGTCCTCATTTTCTTTTATATTGCTATATATCCAGTTTGTTTTCCTCAGCATTGCACTTTCTTTCAGATTTCTTCAGAGGGATTTTGAATGTTAAATATGCAATAGGGTTGACACCTGACAGGCTCTGTTGTAACTTGAGTTGAGCTTTCACATCCTTGCTCACTGTACTGTCCTCTCTCTTTCAGACACATCCCTGTTCATCCTAACATGGGAATGATGGAGTATAAGCTTAATTATCAGTGGGGTGACCCTACTGAAATAGAGAAGACTACACAATGGGTCTAGCCTCCCTGAGAGCTGAATGTCTTGTCAAAGGAAGACATCAGGGTTGGGATTTGCTGGTTTCAGTGGAGATCATACTAGTTAGGGCACTGTCAGGTAGCCTGCCTGTCTTCCAGCTGCTGCTGCAGATGTGTGTGGGCCTCCTATAGGCATGTTGCACATGTGTCAGCCTGGCACAGGGGGTCAGGGATGCCTTAGCATCCCAACAGCACCATGTGCCTGTGTCTTTGAAACTGAATCTCTCTTCAAGCTACTGCAGCACAAATTGGCAAACCTCTCCTGAGTTTTATTGTCTTCCATTTGTCTCTGTCTTCAGCTGTGCTGTCTCCCAAACTGGTGTGTAAAGACTTGTGTGTTAGTGAGGCCAAACTAGCAGGTCTGTTTCTGGTAGAAGTACTGTTTCCTGTTCTTGCACCACTTGCTACTTGCTTTACTTGATACGCAGACTGGAAATTATTTCTGTCCTGTCTCCTTGTACTCCTTGCTTCTTTTATTCCCCCCTCCCTGTTTTTCCACTTTTCTGAGTTTGTATGTCTGTTGGCCTCAAAGGACTCAATAAATTCACTTTTCTTGTCAGTTTCTTCTTTGTTCCTGACATGGTAACTCTCTCATGTGCTCATTCCATCACTCACCTTGCCTTCACCCTGGTGTTTATCATTGTTTTAGAAAACTGGTCTGGGGTTGTCTTGGTATATTTGCAGGAAAATTTGCTTTGATCCTAGCTTCTAAAAATCTGGGTTAGAAATTGCATTCTTCTGCTTCCCTTCAATTTGTCTGTGTCAGTTGGCAAGCTGCTTGAGTAAAGAGGTGAAGAAGCTACAAAAAGCCCCCCAGAAGTTAATGCTCTTCTAACCAAGATGGTGTAATTCTTTTGAACAGCGGAGTGTTATGACTGAAAAGGCAGATGTTTCTGACTGGAAATTTTCTTAGGGTGAGGTTTTAAGCTGAGTACACAAACTGCCTCTTTGGCTGTTGACAAGGTAAGTTTTCCTTGCCAAAAAAAAAAAAAAGAAAAAAGCGCCTTCTCCTCAGAGTAGTACTCCAAAACAAATACGGGAAATGAGGGGCATCCTAAATCTAACAGCACACTGAACCCTACAATGAAGATCAAGAAAGCTTCCACTGCATGGGTGCTTCACAGTGTATACTCATTTTCCTGTGAAAATGTTAAACATTTGTGTTAATTATATAACGCTGAATAACCCACTCTTTCTGGAAACTAATGCCAAATGCATTAAAAGCTGTTCCTTTACAGAAGAGAACCTGTAATGCTGAGGGTTTTAGACATGCAGGTGATGCAGTCAGAGCTTGCGGAAGATGAAGGAGACGTTTCCCAGCAGGGCTGTCAGACCTTTCCCCTGAAGTCAGGGCCCTTCACCCTCCCTACAGGGTGGTGAAGGCCCCTTCAGGGCCACAGAAAGGACCCCACTGCCATGTGCTGAGAGAGGAGGGAGCAGTAACGAAGAGCCTGTGTGTAACACATGGATCAGTGGGGTGCCAGTGCCAAAACTGTGACCTCTCTAGTTAAGAGGACACCGCATGTGAGGAGCAGAGGCATTCCAGGGCTCCTTGAGGTGATGCAGCTTCTGCTGCTACTTCAGAAAGGAAAGAAACTGAAATTCTGCTGTTCTGTCCAGAGGAACCACAAAGGGGAAAAGTCAAGAGATAGAGGGGAAGGACAAAGCAGGGGGAAGGACTTTAATAGCTGTGGGTACCCAAGTTTGGACACTTCACTTCCTTAGAAAAATACTTGTCTTACTGAAGCTGAAGTGCTTTCTCAGTCCTCTTCAATTCTGCAGTTGTGTCAACGAAACAGTTTTTTGGGGGGATAATTTTAGGAACAAGTTTAGATATGCATAAGCAAGGTGTGTGGAACTATTACAGCAGCATATTGGGTGCCTATGTCAGGCAGACAGGGAACAGAGTCCAGCTTGGTTGTGGGGTTTTGACATGGCACATCACCCTCGTGGTGGTGTGGTCAGGGACAGTGTCAGGAGAGCAGGGGCAGGGATGGAGGGTGTTGAGCAGACAGCAAGAATAACCCTGGTATGGGGGTGATTGCATGCCAGGAGGCAGTTCAGTATGGGGAGGGATGGACAAGGGCTGAGGAGGAGTGGGGGTGCCAGCAAAGGCACCTGAGGAAGGGCTGGGAATGCCTTTTGCAGGATGTCCCCAAAGTCCATGGGGAGACTGCATGGGTGGTGATGGATTGCTTGTGCTGGAGGGAGGCTAGAGCTACAGAGTTGCTGGAGGGAGAAAATACCTTGGTCTTTCTGGTGGAAGATCCCTTTTTTTGTGTGTGTGGCTACTTCACCACACCCTGTTTCTGCCAATTTAGGTGGTCTTGTTTGTCTAGATGTAAAATGGCAAAGGAGAGCTGGGACATGGCCCCTCTGTAAGTTCAGAATTAGCCAGCCATAGCTGCTCTGTGGTGGTGCAAGAGTTTAATTTTTAAAGAGCAGTTTGATATAGAAATGACAGGTTTTCTAGACTCTCAAACCCACTATTGATGCCTGGGCATGTCCATGGAGAGGTAGAAGACTGATGAAGAAGATAAATGAGTGACTCCCTTACCATAAGTCCAGATGCTACTGCTTTCTCATGAACATCTACCCTTCCTCTTTTTCTCCCCTGTTAATCAGAAATATTTGCTTTACCTGGCCCCCTTCTATTCTTCTTCTGTGCTGAGAGAATGAATTTGAGGAAGCAGTCTGGATGGGGCCATGGAAAAAGAGGAGTGTAGCACAGGAAACTTCAGTATTTTTTTTCATAGGAATGTTTTGGAGAAAATGGCCTGCTTATTTCTGCTCTGGTCTACCAAATTCATCCACTACACTTTTAAGGGAATGTCACTTAAAAAGGCAACCAGCAGTTATGGTCTCTTTAATCAGTTTCTCACTTCTTGTGGCAGCATCTTAAATGAAAACAGAGTTGCTTTCTCTTCAAATTCTAGCCCAGAATTCTACTTCTCTCAGTGTTCTGACTCCATAAGCCACCCTGCTCCCAGAACAAAGGGATTCACCTGATAGAAAGATACTCTTTTTCTATTAAAAATGTAGAAAAACTCTTTTTTTTCTTGGTTGGATTCAAAAGTAACAGACCTCTGTAACTGAAGACCCCAGGTTTTTTATTATAAGCGAGGGGAGAAGAGGAGTATGACTTGGTAGATGTCTTTGGCAGAAAATAAATTAATTGAGGAGACTAAAAGCCCAAATGCTACTAGTTTGTGCTCATTAAGTAAAACTATAAATATTTTTTTAAATGGGTGTAGCATCTCTTCGCAAGGTGTAGAAAGAAGTGGAAATTCCACCACCAGAAGCATCTGTTTTGATCCCTAAGTAAACTTAGAAGTAAACATTACTAAGAAAAAAATGGCACATGAATTCAGCTACCAGTCTCTTGCCACACTATTTTTTTTTTAATGTAGTCATCAATTGCATACCAGGCAACCTTTGCTTTTAGACATCCAGAAATTCCAGACGAATTGCTCTGCATCACATGTGGAGCAAGTCCAACTTGCTTTAAATACACTGAGCTTCTTTTGCATGTGTGGATGAAATGTTGCATGGGTGATACACCACTGCATTTAGGACATGCAAGTGTCAGCAGCTTTTGCATCAGAGCTGCCCTTTTCCCTCCTTTGCCCTCCAAAAAGAGGATTTGTCCATTTCTGAAGTAGAGTTTGCAGAAGACAAACCTGAAAAATCAGATCTTGTTGCTTTTGAGTGTGTATGGAATTTTTAGTTGTCTTGTCCCCTTCTTTCCCCCTCTTCTTTTTAATTAAGTCTCTACTTTTTCATTTAAGTCTCTTACCAGTGGATGTGCTCTGAAGTCCTTGATAATGCTCTAGTGCTTCTTATAATATATACTATAGAGCCCTGAGAGGTAGAAGGTATTTAAGGAGAGACTGATAAGGATCTTCTAGAAGGTGCATGATTAATTTTAAAGCCTTCAACTTCAATCCCAGTGTCCGTAAGTGAAGCATCAAGTGCACAAATATAATTTGATAGCGTATTTGCACATCTTCCAACAAACAAATCTTGCAACAGATTAGTTGTCTGAGCACTCACCTGCTTAACTTCACCTAGGTAAATCTAAGGAGAGCTCAGCTCTCCTTTCCAGCACTGGAGCAGTGGGCAGAGTAACCAGAGAGGGACAGCATCAAGCAGCTGTCTTCAGCTGGTGGAGTTGTTTGCAAAGTCAGCTTCTTTCCCTGGTGTAATGAGTGACTTCAGGCTTGTGTACCTGGGGCTTTCCTGTGCTGCCAGGCACTTTCCACACACTGCAGGAAACTGGCACAGCAGCTCTGGCACCTTGGTCAGATTGCAGAGGAGAGGGAAGGAAAAACATTCAGTGTTTGTAAACTGAGTGTGATAACAAGTTAAATTACTGCTCATAAAGGTAAAGGATTGTACTCAATGAAGTATGTTGCAATCAAGTGGTGTACAAACTTCTCCCAGACATTTAGCTTCATCACAAAATTTCAGGGGCTTTCTTGGTTTGGTTGGAGACTTGAATAAATGTCTGAAGCTTCCTGCCCCTTCCCACTCCACTGGGAACTGGAATTAACTCATGCAGAATTCCCTTCTGCAGCAGCAGGGTTGTGCCAAAGTTTCACATTTGTAGGCTACCACTAAAAAAAATCTTTCTTGGTAAAACCAGCTGTCCTATAGTGGGCTATTTAGTCTGGAGCAGCAGCAGCAGCAGAATTGAACTTCTTTGTCTCCCTTAGGCAAAACTGTGATCTTTGAGCTTTTAATATATATGTGAAATACAGTGAGCGGAGTCTTTGTCAGGTAAGGATAACAATAGAAAAATAATTTTGAAAAATACCAGAATTTCCAGTTACTAAATTCCGTGTAGCATGAAGTGAACTCTTCAACTATGTTTTTTAGAATTAAATGAGAGAAGTGGTCAGAATTCAGCATAATTCTGGTAGCTTAAAGTCCTTCCTTTTCTTAGTTTCTTTTTTGCCTTCACCAAACCTTCTTCTGAAAACTAATTTGCTTCTCCCTTCCTTTGTCTCCCTCCACACCTTTTACTTTTTTAGGTGATTTCTTGCAATGTTGTGGGAGATTCTGTTACATTTGTTGTCACTGTCTCGGACACTTCCCAGGCAGCTGCTGAGGGTCAGTCGTACATTGTGAAAGTGTCTCCACTTCACTTGCAGGTAAAGTGTTAAGTGTTTTCTCTCCTCTTCCTTTTGTTGTGTATTGTCTCCCAGCTGAGCTGAACCTCCTGTTTGCAAAATGCATACAAACTGATGTTAGCTCTGGTAAAACGTTTGGTAATATTATAGTTTCCCTCTTGGGCAAGTAATAAATTCATAACTTAAGCTACCTCCTTAGGAGACTGTGGATAAATAACAAGTTGGGTAGACTGTTTGGATGTATAGAGCAATACTCTTTTTTGACTGGCATGCAGTCTCAAGGATTAACTTCTGCCTTTTAGACTGTCACTTTGAATTTACTTACTCAGAAACTGGCATCATTCTTCCTTTGGTGAGCCTTAGCATGGAGCTTGACCTACAGTTTCTTTACAGGACACCAGAACACTCTCCAATAACTTCTTTCCTATTCACAGCTTCAGCTTTATGTGAACGACAAAGGAGAAGATGTCAAAGTTGAGTGGTCCCTCATTAACGCCAATGAAGCCAACTTTGAAATCCAGCCAACAGTGCAGGAGGTCAGTCAGTAAGTTTTACTTGTTGTAATGGTAGAGAAGATGGGTCTCCATCATTTTGGTGCAAAACCCAGTGCAGTGCTTTAGGTTAGCAGTAGAAATGTCTAGAGCTAAGACATCAGGTGAGGCTGGGAGAGCTGAAACAAAAATGCCCATTCCTTTCTGCTGGCTGCCTTTGGTAGAAACACGGAGCAGTTGCCTGTTGGCAGTGCTGTATTGAACTGCGTCAGGGACATCTGCTGTGGTTCATCTGCCAAACTACATCTCTGGAATCTAGGAGCATTTCTTAAGGTTACTGAAGCATTAAAGATAAATGAAGTCTGTATTTGACAGACAGATTACTTGGCAAACATTTTTCATCCGAAGTCAAAGGCGTGAAATGTCTGTTCCTAAGTGACTTCTCTCAGAGGACTTCTAAAATAACAAAAAAACCCAATTGTAATGATATTCTGATCAAAGTAATTACAAAGTTGTTCCTTCCTTAACTTATAACGTTTTTGAAATCAGGCAACAATAGTTCAGAAACAGCTCTGGAGAAACAGAATTATTTAAGTAAATTATGGGTGATCTAAAATATCTTTATACTTTTCGAATTGCATCTTATCTTAGTATGTAAACACTTGGTTCATTGGGAGTTTTTTGTTAGGACATCTCCTGTGTGAGTTTGTTTGTGACTGAGGCTGGGTTCTGCCTTTGACCCTTCAATTATTTTTTCTTATTTTGGCAAAAACATGGTGACTTAAACCTTCTTTACAGCAGTGGGACAACACTTGGTTATGTTTTGTGTAACTGGTTTTCTTAAAAATGGGGTTTTTGTATAGCAGAACTGCTTCTAAAGACCTGTACTAAGTGACCTAGAATCTTAATTTATTACCACACTTTTTGTACACAAAAATGTGAAGGTTATAACTAAAGCCAGACAAATCCTTTGAAGTGTGTTTTAATGTAGATTTTGCTGTGCATGCATAGCAGTGTAGATGACCTTCACGTGTTGGGGTGACATGGTGATTATTCACATATTGAAGAGTTGTTAAGTACTTACTGTCAAATGCAGATGAGTCTGGTACAGTCACTAGACTTCTCTGGAGTTCACAAACAGAATTGCAAAGGAGTTGTAGCTTGCTGTGCTTTTGCCATATTCTTAAACAGAGCCATGTTAATTTCTTAAAGTTGAATTTTCTATTAGCATTTAGGGAAGAGGAAAAAAAAAAAAAAAAAAAAAAAGAGCTAAAACCTGTGAGCAACCTACATCTCAGAAAGAGCTTCAGCTCCTAAACTTAAACATTAGCTTTTGTGTCTTGTTTTTTCCTCTTTTGGAAGAAATATTGTGTGTACAAATAAATGCCTTTAATTGTTTGTGATTATCTACACAGTGCATTTGTCATCAGACAAACAAGGTGGGTATAATAACCTATTTTCTGATGATAATAGCTGGGTGAACCTGCCTTGTATTTGGCAACCTGACTGACTGGTAGGGCTTGGGTTAGCGTGGTTGTGCATGTGGCTTTACGTGCTGGCTTGCCCAAAGCTAGCCACAGAAGCTGACTGTACACCCCTAGCCCACTTCAAACATAATGTAAAATGTGTTGCCCTAAGCTTTTTTGGCTAGCACTTAAGCCATTGTGGCTTGAATTGCAGAGGGTGTTGTGATGGAGCGCTACTTTACAACTAAGGTTGGGCTGACAGGAGGTTCTTTAACCAAACTGCTTTCCAGATAACCATGGAAACATCAGAAAGTAACTATGAGAAGTCAAATTATTGCTCTTGTTACCGCTGAATAACAAATGGAAGATTAGGTCAATGGCAAAGTGAGAGTTGGATGGTATTGTACAAATTGACACCATTCTTTATCAGTGTTTAGGAACATAAATATTGAAATTACTGAAACTGAGACTTTAGACATCCTAATTTACTTTAATATTTTTTGAAGTAGAAGTCTGCAACTTGCAGAAATGTACTGCTGCCTCTTTCCTTGGTGGCTGTTGGAGGTAGAACAATGTGAACAAAGCAGAGTCTCTGTGGGGCTGGGTGATGTATGTTTTGAGCCATAGAAACTTGTCATCAAAGGGTGATGAGGTAAGAAGGCAGTGAAACAGGATTGATTTCTGTACACAACATTCCTGGGATTTTTATGAAACTCCCTAAATGTTTCTGTAAAACCTGGGTAATTGGGAAAGAGCTTTTACTCCAAATCTGTTTGGCCTGTTGTGCAAGCTGCGAGCATAAGGAGTGCAGAAGTCATTGCAGGATCATTCTTCCACAGCTAAGAAAGGACTGAGGCTTTTGGGATGACAGATTGCCTCTTGTGCTGAGGTGTTCTGTGACAGATGAGTGTGGTGCAGAGTGCCCAGGGTGACAGAGCAAAGCCTGTGCTCCCCCACGTTTGCAGGGATGTGGTTGTTTGAGACTTGGGCTGGTACTGCCTTGCAGCTTCATCATGCTGTATGGCACCATGGGTCAGGCAGTGCTGGAAGCTGGTGGGGCCTGCAGTGTTAACAAAGCAATCTCCAGGGTGGCCTGCAGTCCCCCACTTGATCTCCCTGATGGTGCAAGTGGGGTGTCTTTGTTATCAGTGTGTCTTGTCTCTCTAGCGGGGCTTTTTTTGTTGGCCACGGCACACTGGTTGTAGGCATGCTCCCATCAGGCAGCAGAATGCAGAAAGGGTGCCTTTTTTCTGCTTTGGTGTGATTATTGCATTCTCCAGCTATTCTTTTTTTTTGAGTCTTGCTCTGGTAACAGTAAAGCCTCTCGGGTAGGCACCAGGGGAGAAAGGATGGATGAGTCCTCTGTTGTTTAGTTCAGATCTTTGTCGCCTACTTCAGTCTTTTCTTTAGAAAAGATACCTCACTGAGGTTTCTCCTGTGCCACCTTTGGAGGCAGAAATGTTGAAATAACCCAGGAGCAGCTGGGTAGTAAACTGCTCTTTCTCTGATAGCTTAATTTAAAAATTGGCTCACTGTAGCTGAGGGCTCACTGAGCAGAAGAGATTTTCTGAGGAGCACGACACAGGAAAAAGGCTTCTCTGGGAGCACTGGGAGGGCAGGGCTGGTTCACCATCTTCATACACCTTACAATTAATCATGTGAAGCTACATGTGTATACAATATCCATGCTCTGTTCTGACCCCTCAGAGGCTGGTGCCAAATACAGATTGCTGTGAGATTTTTGAATGGACAAATGTGAGTTATTTCCCCCAAGCAGCATGACTGTCTGTCTGTACAGCGTGCTTTTCAGCAAGACTGAAAACCTCCAAGAGGTGCAATGATTTTTTTTCAGTGCAGCACAGGATTAGCTTCTTCTCAGCTGTTGCAAGCTGGCGTAACTCCCATTAAATCAGTGGAACAGTGCTGATCTGCTTATCTGATGACCTCAGCTGTTCTGTCAGTGGGGTGCAAAGCAGTACAAAAACTTTAATAAAACACCATCATAAGATACAGACTTCTGATTTGGGGGCTGATAACTGTGCCTTCCTAACTTTCAGAACACCATGTGACTTCTTCAGGATGTATTTCTTGTTTCCTTTAATGGATAACATTAGAAACTTAAGAAATTATTTGCATGATCTTTTGTTACATTTTGGTTTTGGCAACAGAAACTCTCTCTCTCTCTGTCAAAGTTTTAATGTTCAATAGCTTTGATGGTTTAGATATACCAAATGAATTTTTGCCTTAACTTCTTTCTTCTGAGTTTTGAGAAGCATGGTTGATTGTTTCCTCTTAGGGACAGACAGCAGGGACATGTGCAATATCTGAAACACTCAGAGATGTTTTGAAGGACCTCTTTAGCTCAGTTTCTCCATCTGTGGTGTTGAGTACAAGGCCTACAGCCATAAAGGAGGTTCAGGTAAGCCTTATTTCTACCTAAATCT
This sequence comes from Florisuga fusca, assembly GCA_038090715.1. Taxonomy (NCBI): domain Eukaryota; kingdom Metazoa; phylum Chordata; class Aves; order Apodiformes; family Trochilidae; genus Florisuga; species Florisuga fusca. The sequence continues at coordinate 22,832,854 of JAAWXA010000004.1, forward strand.
TTTTGTGAATTATCCTTCTGCTTAGTGTTTTTGACTCAAAAACGATTAAGTTTAACACTGCTTGGTGATGAGAAACAACTGGAGCACATTCTTTAAAACAACATAGCCTTTGGCAGTGAAAGCTTTGTGATCGTAGCTCGCATTTGGCTGTTGCTTCCCTCTATCAATGTGACAGAAGTCAAAAGTAATTGGTATTTGCATATGTATGACCCTGTTTTTTCTGCTTACTTTTGACAGAATGTACAGAACGTAAGCCTTCTCCCTCAGGGCACTAGTCCACCAAAACCTCCAAGGGCTCATGAACTCAAACTGCTGGTGAAGAACATCATGGTAAACCTAACTGATCACAGTGCTGCAGGTAACCTAGCCCATAGAATGCTGCTCGTTTTCAAGCAGGGTTGGTTTTTTTCTTTTCCTTTCTGGTGAAATAATTTAGAAGTTCTGGGTTACACCCTTCTCTCAAAAGAAATTGCTGTACTTCAAGAAGCAGACTTAGTCAGGCCTGTACAAAACCTGTATTTTTTACTTTGAGTATTTAAACAACTTGATCTTCTTGTAAATAAATCCATAGTTTTTGAAAACAGGATGAAATTGGCATATTTATAAAGTTGGTTAATTAATTTCTGGATTTTGGTCTTTCTTTCTACAAGTTATCATTTTGAGTGTACCCAAGATGAGGGGCTCAGATCCAACCCCCCATTAGCTGTTAGCAATGACATTGGTTTGGTTCAGTTATTACCTCATTTTGACAGCTGCTTTTCTTTACTTTTGAGCAGTTTGATGACTTGTCTAAAACTCTTCTCCATGTGAACCCTCCCCCAAGTTGATGTTTTGTTGTCAGGGATTTTTTCCCGCTAACAAAGGACCTCTGTGGACATGGGAGGGAGTACCTCTTTCAATTGGAGAATGAGGCCAAAAAGGAGGTCACTGCCTAGTGAAGTTGCACTGTTGGTTTGGCAAAAAAGCACCAGGCCTGTCTAGCAAGTACTCAAATTTCTTCAAATGCAAACATGCCTCCAACACTGATTGAGGCATGAGCAGGCATATTTCAGATTTTGTCAGTGGAAATACAAATTTGAGGCTCTTTTATTTTCGGTCACTAACAATTCCATAACAGTCTTTTTAATGGAAGCTTGTGGCTGCTAAATTGGGCAAGGCATTAGTTTTGGATAAACATCTACTTGCTCTACTAATTTTTTTAGTTAGATGTAATAGGTTTCTGCCCCAGACTCTTGCATAATGCTGTTTTTCCTGTGCTTGTTGAAAGTGATTCTCCTGTAACTTTTTGCAGACTGTTTAAAAAAAAAAAACAAACTAGATTATTTTTATAGAAGTTTTGGAACTCAGTGCAGTGAAATACCCTCTGTAAATAAAACTGTGCTGGGAACTGTAGATCACAGGAAAACCTCATTCAGAATTTATTACTCCATAATTCTGTAGTGCAAATGAAGCTTTTCAAAAGAGCAGATTATTTTGGCTGCCTTTAAAACTCATGAAATGAGACGAGATGAGATGAGATACCTTTATGAGCATACAGTGCGTGCAACAGAGGATTCATCTTACGGGAAGCCTCTCTACCCCCTCTCTGAAAATGAGAGGAAGAGAGGACAATTAATGTTCTCTGCTTTGGAACCCAGCTTTTGAGAGGCAAAATCACCATTTGCTCTTCTAAAAGGAGACGGAGGGAATTTTGCTGGTTCCCCAGAGATTCTGGTAATGTAAACACTTTGGAACTGAGTATCATAGTGGGGTTTAGCTGATACACTCAGAATCCTGTGGAAGTACTGCACAGCTGGGAAGATGCTAGCTTCTGGGCATAGCCTGCTGCCTTTTAATTATTGTTCCTTTCCCTTTTCCTGGCTTTGTCTTGCAGCAGTAATTAATCATCCTGTTGCAGCTCTGAGACTTGATAAAAGTGTGCAATGTTGCAGGCTAACCTGCAGAGATACATAGAGGGTTGGAGAGGGTTGTTTTATCTGTCCTGATCATTATCATCCTATAAACCATGGGTGCTAGCATGATTTATAGGAGCTTGTGGCATTCCTGGAGATATGTTAGTTCACCTGGTGAGTAACCAGCAGCAGAACTGGCCTCTGCTGATGGGCTGTGCCCATTTTTATCTCCTTAGTTTGTTTATGTAAACAAAGATTATCTTAGATTTAGTACTATATGGCCCACAATGTATCATCTAGGGCAAAAGTGATTGCTGCTGTTAAGGAAAAAATTCTTAGTTGTGTATTCCAGGGTGTGTGGGGCAGAAATGTTGAAATAACCTGTTCAGTGTCAGTCTGTCAGTGGCTTCTTTGTAGTTTCAGGTGGAAGTATACAACTTCTCCTGCCGCAGGCTGCTGAGCTTTGCTGGCTGCAGAGACATATGTCTGGGCTAACAGAAAACTGCTCCAGGTTCATTAACTCGGGCTCAGCTCACTGTGAAAGCAGCTAAACTACTTACTCCAGAGTTATCTTGGATCCCAAATAAGCTGCCTGTACACAGTAGTTTGTATCCTTCTAAAGCCTTGCCACCCCAAACTGCTTCTGTGCCTGAGACAGGGCTCATCCACAACTCTGATGCACCACAGGGGACAACTGAGAGCTTATGACAGTAAAAATAAACCTAGATTCTTCTGGACAACTGGAAGTAGCACATCTTTCGTTTGCTTTGCACACAGACAATGCTGAGCTTTTTGCCACTTTCCTTGATATTTTAGAAGCCTGGGACTGACACGATTTCTGATTCTGTGAAAACTGTACAAACCAAATTATTTTAAGATTAACACACTGTGCAAACTGTTTCCCCTCGCAGTAGCAATATAACTAATCTAGTATATGTTTGCCACACTATCAAATTCCAAGATCAAGGTAGAGGTATTTCAGCACCAGTACTCTAAAATGCCATGGACTTGTTAAAAACTGCAGTACACAAAACCATTGTTAATTAACACTACTGTCATCACTTCCTTTCTAGCCAAATCAGCTTGCTTTGATGTCCAAAGAAACCACAGTAGTAACTTCTGGGTTTTTTTGAAGCAGCTGAAAGTAACTTTACTCCCCCTCTGCTCACCCTCACACCACCACCTCCTTGCTGTACGTTGTGTCTCCCCATCCTTGTTGATCATTTCATGCCTGCACATTTTTACTTAAGGCCAGAATATAAATATGAGTCATCATGTTTCACACTGTGTAGAACTATGCATAGGACAGTGATGAGGCAGTCTTGATCATTGCCATTGATGTAGGTGGTATACAAACTGAGAGAAGATGTTTATTCTGTGGGAGAGGAAAGGAAGTGTTTCTGCTAATCAGTTCATGTAAGGAAGGGAGTTCTTCACTTTCTTCTGAGGAAATGTGCCTCCTGGGGATGGAATGCTAATAGCTGGGTATTGATTTTTTTTTTTTTTTCCCTTACAGGCAGCACAAACCTTGTGTGTATAGTTCAGTTGAATGACCCTATGCAGAAGTTTTCCACCTCTGTAGCCAAATATGCTGCAAATCCCTCTTGGAAGGAAGAGTTTATCTTGTAAGTAACTTGCGTACTGAGAATACTCTTATGGGAAAGCATCTTTTATTTAAGCAATGTCATGTTTTTGAGGGACAAATGGCATTTTGAAATATGTCCAGTTGGGTGGCTTTAGAGAAATCTGGAGCTAGTAGGGACTTCAGGTATCTAATTACTCTCTGACTGGAAATGAGATGAAATAGGTCTCTAGATCTTCCCTAATGGATATCTGATTCTAGTAAATAACAGCAGTAACAGGCATAATAAATCACCCTTTGCTTCCGTACAATGCCAAGAAAAGTGTTAGTAAGGTTTTGAAGTCACCTCGCTGTGAAAATTGCATTTAAGGAAATCTGATGTCTCTCTTTTCCCTCCCTGAGTGGGAAATGTAAATGTGAAAAAAAACAAACCAAACCAAAACAAAAACCCCCCCCATCTAAAAGACTGGTGGCTATGATTAAAAAGGGAGTGTAAAACTAGATAGATTTTTCTTTTGTACAACAAGAATGGGACTTTTTGACAGCCTGCATGATATTCTGTGGTTCACACGACTTCTGTAAATAAGGTCAAAAGTGAGCAGTTATAAAACTATTTTCATATCCACTTCCCAGCAGCAGAGCAAAAATATCTGGCAGCTTCTGTATTGTACAAATAAAGGAAGGGGGAGTCACTGGTGGTGACTGATAGGTCAGAGGGGTTTTTCTCCAGTGGCTTTAAACATATGCACAGGCATGCAGAAACAGCTTCCCAGGGGAACGGGGTATAGGTGCTGCCATGCAACATACTGCAGATACTGCTTTTTTTTCTACCAGAGTATAAGTGTGAGAGGTACTTCATGTGAAGTGGAGTCTCATGGGTTCTTTCTTTGGCTTTGCTTTCCCTTCGCAGTTCTATTTATATGTATATTTATACAAATATATCTTTCAGAGAGTAATGCTGCTTAGTTTGTGTGACATTTTTCTTCACTGTCTATTCACAGCCTGGCATCCACTGTATTCGTTCCTTCCTTGGCAAAGCAGAGGCTTAGCTTACAAGGAACAAAGTGTGTATTCAGACATCTGCCTGTCTGTGCTGAGTGCCCTCTTGCTTGAGGAGTGGTGTGCACTTCTGTGTGCTCCTCTTCAACTTGAAAGGGGGAGTGAGCACTTAGTGCACAGATTTTTCTACCTTCTCATCACAGCCTGCAGGACTGCACCTGTAAATGTTCTTGGGTGTGTGCTGCAGAAACAGGAGAGCTGAAGGCAAAAGTGACATGCTGGTTGATTTGAGGGCACGTGCTAGGATCAGTCATCAAAAGTTAGACATGACCTGGAGAACATTATACCCCTCTGCATGTGTGCAGGGGGTGGATGTGATTAGAAGTCGCTATAGTCAGCAAAGAAAAACTGATGTTGTAGAACAACACAGAAAAGGCCCACCTTTTTATGTGGTCTAGTGGTGTCTGCAACTGCTTCTCATTCTGCTGTCAAGTAAAAAACACGGACAGGAAGCTCTTTTCCTTCAGACACACACAGACCAATGACTTTTAAAGTAGGATTGTAGTTCTAAGAACACACTGTTTTTGTGGGAAGCCACGGATCAGACAGTGTGACAGTGTGCTGTGTTGCCATTAAGACTTAACGTGATCTTCTCCACAGTAAGAGGGGGGAAAAATGCACTTCTGGATCAACTTTCTGTTTTAGAGTATCTCAAAGTGCTTCAGCCACTGGGTCTGTGAATCACTCCAGCCATCTGTTGGTAGCACTTCAGCCAACGCTCAGTGTTGCAGAGCAGACATGTTCATAGTGAATTTGGACAGGAAATTTGTCAAAGTAATACCCTTTCCAACTGAAAGTGCAGAGAGAGGGCAGGCAGGATGTGATTAAGTTGAATGGAATTTGGCCTTGACGCTAGGAATAATGCTGGGTTTTCCACCACGTTGGCTGCTTTTCAGAAGTGCATGAGGTAAGCTTGCAAACTTTCACAGATGAGTGATCAGGATTTGGCTGCATACCTTCTTTCAAGTTAACGTCCCCTCACCCACCCCTTTCCTTTCTTAAAAACCAAAAATAGCCACCACTCTGAAGACCAGTTTACTGACCATCATGTCAGGCTCCACTTTAGCTTCATGGGAAGAGCAGCAATAGAACCATTAAGGTGCTTCCTTTCAAGTTTTGGAGGTGCAAAATGGGAGTGGCAGGGAAAAGCTTAAAACCTGCTGTAAAGATGATGTCCTACATCATCTGATGGAGGTGGGATGCCTGCAATCAAGATCACACCAGCCTGAAACAGAGACATACAAAAATAAAAAACGTGTATGCGTGTCCTTAAGGTTTTTGGCAGAGCACATGCTGAAAAGGTTATAAAATCCAAAGTTTTACTGAAAGGATTCTTAGTAGAAATTCAGTTTGCTTTACTGCCTCAACTAGAAGAAAGGTTTTGTATCTATTGTCTAGGTTATCTAACTAAGTACCACACAGGCCAGTAATTCTGCTAATAGTTTATGTTGGTTGTGTCGCACAGAAGATAGTTCTTATTATCTTGCAGCATCCTTGAGTCTTATTTTGGAATAGTAATACTGAGTCTTCTCATTTAAGACTAACTTTTATTTACTTGCATTTATTTATCCTGCTTTTGCAGGACACTTTCCTGCTTTGGCAGGATTTCCCACAGCTTTGAATGGTTTTTTTGTTTATTGGACTTATGAGTTTGTTACTGCCAGGAAGGTGTAGCTGTCAGGCTAGGAACTAACACCAGCTTGAAGGGCAGTGCTTGTCAGCTGCTGGGGACAAGAAAAGCCTCTGAAATTTTAGGCAATCAAAATTCCACAAGAGTGCTGGACAGAAGAAAGCCAAGTTGTTTCTGATCCTGATCCTTTTAGTCAGTCTTACCTGAGGTCAAACAGACACAAGTCTTGTGCCTACCTGCCACATAGTGCTGCCTGCCTTGGTCAGCAAGCTGTGGTGCTTGGCTCAGTGTGGGTCAAGAAAGATCAGGGTGCTGGCAACCAGAATGGGAAAGGGGAGAACCTAAATGGGAAGGAAAATCTGCTCACCTGCAAAGACCTAACACAGTTTCATTTACTTCACAGTGAACTAAGTGCCAAATCAAAAGCGTTGCAACTGCAAATAGTAGAAGATGGAAAGTTGGATAGTAAGTATTAAAACTGAATTATTTTGCATGATCAGCTTGGGGAAAATTTATAACATAAGACTGCATTTTTAAACTCCATAAGCCTGACCTTAAATTTATGTCCTAGAGTTGAAATCCTTAGAAAATCATCATGGGCCACACTGACTGACTTGGATAAAGTACTGTCTGTGTACACCTTTACTACCATCAGTAATCATGGACAGAAGAGAGACTACATTTTTCATATGTCTCTTGTCTTCCTCAGGGTTAAGGCTGCAAAGAAGCCTGGTTTTCAGCTCTGAATGTTTCTTTCTATACTGTCAACATACTGAGTTGTTTGCTGATAGCCTAATTTTTCAGCCTGCTAAACTTTTCAGATCCACTGTGAGCAATTTGTGTTTCAAGCTAAGCTTTCCAGGTCTTTCTGTGGCTGAAGGGGAATCATGGGTGTTAATGCTAAATCCTTCCTTTTAAAGCCCCAGATGCTTTAAAAGGTATCAAACACAATACTTATGATCATATTGGATTAAATATAAAACATGGGAGCTGAAACTGTTTTACTACTTGTTTCTGTTGTTGCAGCTTGCAAGTAGCCTTCAGTAGCAAGAAAACTCCTCCACTGAACTACTGCATTTGTTTAATTTGGAGAAGCATTACATTGCTAGTGGGAGTAAGGGGTGGGGTAGGAATACTGAGACCAAAGAAGATGTTGAGGTATTTCCATGGGCTTTGTAAACTTGCTCCAAACACCTCATTACTTGAGCTTTATTGAAGTGATGACACAACATCATAAATTCTTCTATACTTTGCACATTCTTTTGCTGATACAGTTTTGCTGTAGCTAAAAATATCAATTGTATTTCACATCTTGGATCCATTTGCTTTTTCCTTCTTATGTCGGGTTTCATGTTTAAAATAAATGAAAAAGAAGTATTACTTTTTGACACTCAGCTATTTCTCTGTGGTTTAGTTCTATCAGTTATCTCCAGCTTGTTTCAGGAAAAGGTTGGAAGTAATGGCCAAACTTTTCATACCTATTTATTAAAAATAATGTGCTTTTACTCATGATGTCTTTGATAGTGGCTGAAGGCTTGGCCAATATTAGGCAATAATGTTTTAAGTAAGCTACAGTTAATAAGTAATATACCCTAGTGGACTATGTTTGACTTTGGGTTTGTGTTACTGTATTTATTTTTATTTTTAATAATATTGATACACAAAGTCATGCAATACCTTGCACATTATTGCATTTATTTGCGGATTTAGGCAAATGCTTCAAAAAATTTCTCTGATGTTGATGCCAGTTTCTATATTTAACAAAAAAAAAAGGTTTCTATTTACTGTTAGCAAATGTATAATTGTTTCTCACATAAAGTTTAGTTTTGCCTGCACGTGCACATTTTCAGCAGGGAGTCTTACCAACAATATCTGAAACATTTCACATCCTACTTAGAGTGTAACTACCAGCCAGATTTATTGAAGAAAAAAATCCCAACTGATTGCACAGGCAATCATCTGTTTCCACCCCGTGTATCATCTTAGATCTTCTTATCTGAGACATTTGAACAGAAATCTCAAAGTAGAATCATATTAGTAAGGAGAGTGATGAGAAACAGGAATGAATAGATCTCTGTTTGTCTTTTAATTCCACAAAAAACTAGGATTTCATCCCTGGCATCATGCAGTAGTTCTACTGATAGTTTGCTCTGGTCTAGTGTAGCTAATAAAGGGGAGGACCAAGAGAACTACTGAAATGGCACTAAAGATCAAATTATGAAAAAATATTATTAATGATACATGAGGAATCTAGACTATTACCTGAAATGAAATATTAGATATTTGTTTTCCCCATAATATTCTGCGTATAACAGAAAAAATAATAGCCAGAAATAGTGGCAAGTAAGTAATGTTTCATGTCTGTCATGACCCAGATAAGTCACCCAGGGGGATACAGATTGGACCCCTTGTTTTCTAAACTCTTCAGAGAGGAGTCTTGGTGCAGCTGAATCCAACTTAGTCTCAGATTTGGCCCTTCCAGGGAGAGAAATTAAAATACTATGGCTTGAGGAAATGCTTGACCATCAGCTACCCCATGATAGGATTAAGGTAAAATGACACCTAAGGTCTGTATTTGAATGTAAGGTTTACTTAAAACTATGGAAGGAATAACTTATACCTTGATTATTTTATATGCTCAGGCAGCACAATTATACAGACTGATTATTTTGAGCACAAAACTCACAATATGTGTATGTTCAAGCTGCACAGCTTGGGGGAAAAAAGATCATGGTAGGTCTTGTGCTGCTTATTATTATTTTAGGAAGGAAAAGAGAGAGAAAGAAAGAGAATAGGAAAAGAAAATTTAGAGAGATAGATAACAGATAATCATGGGTCCTGAATCCTGTGTTGGGCCAGTCAATGGGGGAGGACTGGTGTCAGAGAAGCTCCCACAACCCACCATCACAACTCCTTCTTTTATAGGCCTGTTGAGCTTAAAACAATTGTTTCAAAACAATGAGTAAGTGTGGTTGAGGTATAACAGATTGAGCAACTGTTATGTCTGTGGTTTTCTTCATATGCAGGCCCTGGGCCATACACAGGTTCCAGGCAGTCCTTTTTTCTGACTATCCTTTTGGTTTTTTCAAGGGCTTACAATGGTGTTTCAACACTCCTTCCCAGAAGAGGTCTTGAAGGCTGGTCCCTCACAATGTCTCCTTTCTTCCCTGTTGCACAGTATTAGGTCAAGCTGAGGAAGAGTTGTAAAATGGAAAGAAAGCTGTGAAAACTCCCATTTTCTGCCCTGTGGTGTAGAACCGGTTCTTGCAATTAGCTGCCTCTGTTCTTCCACCTCTTCTCGAGTTCTCGCACTTAAAAAAACTGACAGCTCGGGTATTCGCTGATTTTTTTTATTATTCTTTTGTTTCTTCTAGGACCTTTGTCCCCAAAGGTGACTGTGCCTCTAGACTTGTTCAGGAAACAACCTTCTGGCCAGCAGAGCTTTGCACTGAACAGTGAGGCCAGTGAGAGCAGCCTAGTGCCAGGACCCGTGCTGGGATCCATTAGTGCAGAGGTACTACTGCATTTGGATGGTTTTACAGTGGATCTTTTACTTCTGGAAGTACTTGCAAATGCTTGTCTTGTGCTTTGGACTGCTGCTGACAGCACAGTGCCATTTGTGTCTAAGTTTTGAGTAGTGCATTCAGATTGCATGGTAATGATTTACATAATATTTGTGTCCATCAAAAGATTTAGCTGTTTGCCTCTTGAATGTCAGTAAAAATGTTGAAGGTGTACTATCTAGAAATGTTAGTGTCATCCTTACTTGTCTCTGCTTCTAAGGTGACACTTTTTTTTGCCTTCTTAGTTCTCTTTTATAGAACCCAATGAATTAAAGTCTTGGCAAGCCTCTTCTCCAGTGCCAGCCACTAAGATAGAAAAGGATCGCACTGTGATGCCCTGCGGGACAGTGGTCACTACTGTAACTGCTGTGAAAACCAAACCTCGTCTAGAAGGAAGATCATCTCCACCCAGCACAGGTGAGGAAATCCACTTCCTCTCTTCACTGATAAGGTTGTTCATGGGCACCAGGAGAAGTTGGGGCACAGGATGTAAGGAGAGGATCAGGAGAAGTTTGGGGATGCTGTTGTCCAGACGTCTCTCATGTGTTGGGGGTATTGTTTGTATTCTTCAGAATCAGGTTTTTAATTTTCATAAAACCTTGTTCTCACAAAAGTATAGTGCTCCTTTGAATACAGTCTGTAAACCTTCATTGTTGAGTAAGAATGCAGAAGAGCTTGATTTTGGTGGATGGTTTTCCACATGACTAAAGTATCAGACTCAGAGTGTTTGCTGACGACAGACCAGCTTCTTCATCTGCGCTGTAATCTCTAAGGACTGGTGTCATCTCGTGACAAAGATTTTTTATTTCAACTTGTCTTTCAGGAACAGATTCTCTGTTTCTTGAGATAAGTGTGAAGCTAAAAAATCTAAACAGTCTTTCTGTGAAGTCTCAAGGAGCTTCTTTTTTTTCAGTTGTTAAAGCAGATCTTTTACTTAAGTGGGTGTTGTCTAGCATATTATAGTAAAAAGTTTAGAACAATAAATTCCTATACTTCACAGATATTTTGGAGTCATAGTGAGTATCTGTTTAGAATTTGTATTAAACAACTTTCTCAAACACTTATGATTTAAACAGGCTTTAACATTGGTAAAATAATTTCTTATTATTTTAATGATAAATGTCTTGAATAGTTTAAATAACAAAAAAATATGATCCTCAGATTCTCCCGTGAAAACTCCAGTAAAAGTAAAGGTGATTGAGAAGGATTTCTCTGTTCAAGGTCTCCATTCTCATGGTGCTCCAGTCAGCAAAACTTTATCGTCTTCTGATACAGGTAATAAAAATATTTAAAGCTGCTAAAGAGAATACATCTTTCTCTGCTGCACATGGGATTAATGTAATCTTGTTAAAATAACAGCAAACCCATATGGCTACTGCCTTTCAACAGGCACTGAGATGTTTATCTAAGCAAGTACTGTGGTTAGGGATATTGCAGTCCTTCAGTAGAAGTCTGTTTTTAATAAGTGATTTAAATTACTAATTTTGAATAAATAACAATGAGCTGTAGTTTGGAGAGAAGTGGCTGCAGAAAAAACAGGCTGTTTTCTCTCTTTTGACTGAAAGATTCCTCCTTTGAAAAAGCATAAAGCAGGATTACTAAGTCAATTTGGGAAATGTTACAAAAAGTCCTAGGCTTCTACATTTCATAACTTTTTATTATGTTAAAGATACAAAGCACTTACTGGAAAACTCATCTGAAGGCAACTTGAAGCACATTGATAAGGACAATGATGTTCTTTTTATGGACATACAGGGGAATTTATGTGAAATGTTTATGCGATATAGCAGGAAGAATTACTCATTAGAAGAGAAGTTTAAGCCAAATGAAGGAAACGTAAAGGCCCATTTGGTGTGGCAGTAACCTGAGTAGCCGTTACTACAAGCATCATGCCAAAATAGCAACAAGGACTGTGGAAAAAATGCCATTGCCGTGTCTTAATTCTGACTGATGACAACAATAAGAATTTTCAAGTGCTGCTGATGCTGTCCTGGATGCTCCCAGCCATTCCTGAGAGCTTTGCAATGGATAGAGAGGTGGAAAAGTATGTGTTTATAATGCATGTGCAGACGTGTGTGAAGCTGCATACCCCTAATGCACACATACTCTCTAAGTTCCAAAAGTATCTAAGATACTTTGTGCAGCATAATTATTCAGGCCTTGGTTTTTATTGCACTATCATGACACTAATATAAACACTACTCGGTTTAATTAACAATGGTACTATTCCTGTCTGTATTCTTTTGTTGTTAAAACTCTTTATTAGAAAAGCTGATCTCAGACAGTTATGTATGGGGATTTTTGGTTTTGTCAACTTTCTTAGCCTTGTTTCTTCCTAAGCTTAACAAATTTGATTAGTGTGTATTTGCCATGCCCAAAGTACTTGCATAGTAGATGACTGAAATGGCTGTACTTAAAAATAAACGTGGATTTGTCACTGAAGGCATTTTATAAAGAATGTTTTGTACTCCCGTGAGACATTTGGAGAGGGAAAGGAGGTGCACTTTACAGCTTTGGAGGCAGCTGATGAAGAGCAGAGTGACTACCACTTTGCCTTCCCCACACTATCATAGTGCCATAGCAAGTCTGGAAATGCTGAGCAAGGATAAAGAGCAAAATAGTTACCTGAGGAAGCTGTAGTATGTGCCATCTTTGTACTGTGTTGGAACTATGCACTTCATTATTGTGATACCTGATGCTCTACTCACCACTTCTGGATTATGGTCATCACAGTGTAGCAATGCATTGAAATAATTAGATGTTTCATGCTAACTTCCAAAACCTCCTGTGGGCTCAGGGCAATGGTTTGTAAGTGCAATTCAGGCACCTTTTCTCAAAAGACTGGGTAGCAGAATAGAAAGACAAGAACAAATAGTTGGGTAGTGAGTTGAAAAATGTTCATACAATTTCTGCTAATTTCTTTGCATTTTAACTCAAGAACAAACTCTGCCTGTCTTTGTTCTGCTTTTTTTTTTTCTTGTTTCTCTTTCTTCTCTGTGAAATAATGCTTTCTTTTCAGAACTGCTGGTACTGAATGGCACCGATCCTGTTGCAGAAGCAGCCATCCGGCAGTTAAGTGAGTCTGCAAAGCAGAAGGTGAAGTCTCCTAGAAAGAAAAGCACCATTATCATATCAGGGGTGTCCAAGGTAGAGCAGAAACAAACACATTTAATGCCTTAGTACTGTAAAGTTTTTGCTCCAGCGAGTGTGACGTTAACTCAATGTGCATTCTGCTGTCTCTCATTCAGCAGTCTCTGCAGGATCTGTCTCTGGGTGATCAGGGTGGGGTTGGTGGGGAGCGGTTTGGTTTTTGATTGTCAGATGTGACAGCCTGACTGAAAATGTGTGGCATCCTTGATGGGAGTGGCATGAAGAGGTATATGGGAAAAACACTTTAGCTGAGAGCAGAGGACGATTAGTCCTTCTCTGTGTTTCACCCGTGGAGGGGAGACACACAGAAAAAGTACAAAAAAAAAAATTTTTTTTCAAAGTTGTTGAAACAAAACCCTCTGAAAAACCTTGTAGTCCCACAGACTCTGTTACAGAGGGAGGCAAAGAGAAAACTGTTTCTCCCATGGTATTTAGCATTCCTTCAGACTTCCTTCATCCAAAGCCCCAGTCTCCCATCTCATGCTTGGTGCCTGCATGTAGTCCTTCCCCTGCAGGCTGCTGTATGGACATTTGCTGTCAAGTCCTGCTGTTAGGTGCAGATTGGAAAAAAAAAAAAAAAAACCAAGGAAAAGCCAAGTCAGTGAGCATGAGTCTCCTCATTATCACTATGTTGTGCCAAGGGGTGCAAAAGAAGATGAGCTGCCACAGTACCAGATGTATCTGATTGCAACATGGGAACTGCATGGATTTGTGTTTAGCTGATACAGCTTCCAAGACGTTCTCCTACAAGATTAAATGCTTTGATGTATATTTTCTTTAAAAGACCAAATAATTGTCCATTCATGCTGGTATTTCATTACAGGAGCATATGTAGGAAAGAGTCCCCTTATTTGCAGTGGGGCTAGGGATAGGTGGGATGCATGTACTTAGAGGTTTTATTTCAGTCATTTGGCTATGATGACATGATTAATGCACTTGGCTATACGCTCCTTCCTGTTAGTAAAGCTAAGGAAGCCTCAGGTGGCTTTCTATTAGCCCCAAGCCCTACAAATAAAATTGTAAAGAGGAAAGAAGAACAGAATTTTTGCAGGGGGGCTTGTTTTTCTTCCAGCAGAGCAGCTTGTGTCAGTGTTGTCTCTTATTTTCACTGGGCAGACCTCTTTATCTCAGGACAGTGAAGCTGCACTGATGATGGACTATGCTGCGGCCATGGACAGCTCCTGCAGGGAAGTAGATCCAGCCACTGTGGAAGAAGCTGTTGGAGAAGTCACTTCTGATAAAAAGCTATCATTAGGTGCTTCAGAAACAGAACCTGATCCACAGCAAAGTACCCATAAGGCTTGGGGTTTGGAGAATGGCAGCCAACAGTGGGACACCGACACACTCTTAGACCAGACCTGTGAAGAAATATCTGGGAGCTCATTAAGTGTTTCAGAAACGGGGAGCATGAAAAAATCTAAAGGTATGTGATCCCTACATCTGCTTTAATGAATGATTGGTTTCCCCACGTAATTGGCAGCATTATCCTTTCTTACTGATTTTTTTTTTTCTTAAATTCTATATGTTTATGTTGTTTGTTAAAAGCTATCTTACTAGCAGCAACCAAGAGTGCAGTCCTCTGGCTCTCAGAGCCAGGTCAGGCATTCTTACACTCCCCTCCATCAGGAAACAGAAGGGCGGAAGGACAGCTCATTAAGCCCAGTTCTTCTGGGAGAGAAATAACAAGCTACATTGTCAGTTCCTCAGTGAAAACCGTGTTCATGTAAACAAGGACTTGTGCTACAGTAGCAGTGCCATTATTGAGGTGAAAATGTCAGGGTTCTGTGATCATTTTCTGTTACCTGCCTTCTACTTCACATCTCTGAGCACACAAACCTCCCCTGCCCTCGCTAAAATGTGTGTTCAGGAAGCACCACAGCTAAACCAGAGGTACACTTTTTGTGAACTGCCCTCTGAACAATTTCTCCCTTCTCACTGATTTCATTAATATGGAGTTTGCTAGAGAAAAGGGAATAAAAGGTAATCTAATAAGTAAATAAAGGGTCAGATAATTTTGCTTACGTACTTACGCACGTTAATAGCTGTGGTTTGAAAATGTCTTGGGGGTTCTTTGTGTTTTCTTTATAAAGAGACTGTAGCACTGACCTCCAGAGACTGTAGCACTGGTTTGTGGCTAAGTGGTAAATGCAGGTGCTGTCAGGAAGTCTGGCACAAGACCCAGTGCAGTGGACAGTGCCCTGAACAGGTAGCACAGCAGTCTCATGGGCTGCGTGTTGAAGTTGCAAAAATCTTTGTGTTTCTCACCATATCCATCCCTCTTTTGCTTTTTAGTTTTCTAGGATTTCCTTACCCAGAGATACTGTAAAATGGCTTACTACCAAAACCTCAGGATATTACTACTGCAATCCCCTCCCCAAGCCCCTGTGGCATATACTGGACCTCTTTGCCAAGATCCTGCTTTAGACCATCGAGATTTTCTGTCTTTCTCATAGCTGTATTGCTCCACCTACTAGATGAGGATAGGTCACCAACAAACAAGTTGACATAGATGGTTAGGCTTGGGAAAGCTTTGGGTGTGTCTGGGACGGGGGGGGGTAGAGGGTTAGCTGGGGAGGGATTCATCTCATTTGGAGCCTGGAAAAGTTGAGGAAGCTGAACAAAGTTTTGCATAACTCTGAACTCCTCTTTAATATCATATTCTAAAACGAGCAAGTGGAAGTTTGTATGTGAGTTGTTTTCTTCCCTGTGCAGTGTGTTGCAAAGAGATTAGGCTTCTAAATATCCTGTTTACATGATGTATATAGGACTGCTAAAAAGTGTTAATATTTGAGAGAGCTGTCTCATCTTGAGGAAATATTTTTAAAAACTGTCTCGCATTCCTTTATACACAAAGCTCTTTGAATCTCTGCTTTGTCACAGCTGAGTAGCTTTTATGGAGCGAAATAGGAAAGCATTTCAACTCCCCTGTCTTCAGTTAGCTTTTAATAGTTAAAGGTTTCTGTCTTTTCAAATGCTTTCCCTTTAAAAAAAAACAACACAAAACCAAAAAGCCCCAAAAAAGCTCAGACAAAGCAAACAAAACCCCTTCTATTTAAAAAGCCTTGTGTATGTATTACTGTCTTAAAGTAAAGACTGTCTTTTATCTTTTCTGAAATTCTTGCATACCTGTCCCCTTTATAAACTTAAGAGGATTACTATGTCAACCAGAATTAATTAACTATACAGTAAGTTATTTTTGTCTTTTTGTTTATTTTAGGAAAATGTAGCTTTACAATGGTACACTCATAAAAACTGAAGCAAAACATAGTTTGAAACCCATTGTCTTATCCATTTCTTTCCTCCCTCCAAAATTACCTTCCCATGCTCTAGCAGACTAGTCTGCTGGAAAAAATCATTCTTCTGGTGGTTGTCCTGTTCCAATAGGTCATAAAAAATGGACGACAAGGAAGGCTTGGAGGGGTGTTCTACATTCCTGATGTCCCTTCATTATGCCTCTTCCTCTAGTATCTCATTAAGAATCAAAATCTGCTCGTGCAAACCATGTGTGAGAGCCCCTAACTGTATATACATATGCAGAAATTTTATTTTTATACCTGCTGCTTACAGTTTTCTAGATTTCTTTTCTAGTCTAACTTGTAGAGCTACCAGGATATCAGCAGGTATTTACAAAACCACCTGAATAAAAGCTGTTTTGGAAGTTGGGAAGGAATGGAAAGAAGCGATCCCTATTCATATCCTTGTATATATGGATGGAAATGTTCCTTCACTAACAAAAATGAGATTCAGAAGTGATCCTAGTCCCACAAGTATTTTCAGAAACTAGTGCAGAGGAGCCTATGAAGATCAGTCAGTCTGTGCAGCATTCCTGACATGCTCTCTGCTTATCTCCCAGTGTTAGGGGCAGAGTCACCATATGGATCCTGTTGAACTCAAGAAGTAAGCACGCAAACAGCACGAGCATCACCCAGATTGTGATTTGCCCTACCCTGCCTTCTTAGCAGGGGTGCATGCTTCCACAGCAGCTGGAGCCCCTGTCAGGCAGCACGTACCAAACTGGCTGGATGGCAGTGGGGATGTGGCAAGCTTCCAGATAGCCATGACCTCAGTACTTCTGAAAACACAGGGAGCTTTCATGTCAGGGGGCTGGTGCTTGTGCTAAGCCAGTGTTGCTCTCGGGGAAGTGCTGCCTGCAGTTTTTTCAGCTGCAGTGAGACATCCCAGACCATCAGCACAGTTTTTGCAGCATTCTTGGTTCGCTTCTGTTTCCTAGTATGGGAAATCAGTCTGAGTGGAGAGGGCTGAATAGCTGCTTACAGATCAACCCTTCTGTCCTTCTCCTGTTGGCACAGCTGCAGCTGCCAAGACTGCTGGGTAGAACAGCCGACTGCTGAAACAAAAACCACACAGCAGCAAGGATTCATTGGTCCCCCCCAGCCTTTGCATATTAACAACTGTCAGTATCATGGGGCTGAACACTGTTTCTTTTATGCTATTGACAACAGCTTGAAGTGGTACTGCCTTGCCAGAGAGATCAATGAGAGGGCAGTGGGAGAGTAGTCAAGATTCAAATCCATGAGTTCCAGTTTCTTTCAGCTGACTTCTGCTTCCATCCCATTTTGCTGTGTGAGCAGTCTCAGCAGCAGCAAGATAAAACATGCTGGAATATTCTTCCAGGTGCTGAGTGCTTCATCCTTAAGATATAAAGTAATAAACCCAAGTGCATGTTTGTAACTGCTCTGTTATGAGCAAAGAAGCACCAGAGCTGCCATGAAATACCTATTCTGCAGCTGTTGCTTTGCAAAATGACACTCAGCCTGTGTCAAGTCCCTGGGGGACAAATACGTAATTCTAGCTGTTGCACAGTATCACATGAAAGAATTGGTCTGTGTGGTGCTTTTTGTATTCGCTTGCCATGGGAGGAAAAACAGAATCAAGACCACGAGATGACAGGAATCAGTAGCTGAACTGGGAAAGAATCAGGAAAGTTGATAGGGATGCAGTAATGAGGTGTGGAAGCTTTGCCAGGAAGGTGACGGTCCTCACGTACTGGTCTGACTGCCAGAAGGCTCCTTTGGTGGCTTGTTACCTGGGTCCTCCTTCATTCAAACTGGCTCATGCCACTTGGACAACAACCCTACCCAATTCTGCACAAAACTGCTGCTGTTTTACCATGGGGCTGGTGTCCCAGCACCAGGCAGAGTGTTGCTGGTAGCTCAGAGCTGTGTCCCTGCCAGCTGCAGCCCAGCTGCTTTACACATAAGGCACATGTGTGCACATGGAAAAGGAAGGTGGAATTTGGCAGAACAGTGGCTACAAAACCAAGTTTGCCAAGGGAGAAGAGTACTGGTGGATGGTGTTGGCAGCAAGAGTCCCGAGTCCCTGGTGAAGTGACAGCTGCAATTATCTTGGCTGCATAATAGGTTTGACATGGGATCAAGGGAAGGAGTACAAAAAAATAAAGCAACTTAATCTATTGCAGAAGAGATTTCTAAACTCATTGGAAGCAGATGTAATATTATTTTTAATCTGCTTGAAGTGAATTGCTATTCCAAACAGGATTTTAAAATAGCAAATGCTTTGTGGTTGTTATTCTGGTGGTGCTACTCAATTAGTACAGAATACATGCTGCCTGCCTTGTGTGAGCCTACTGCATGCAGGTTGGATGCCAGACAGTGTTCTTCTGCACCAGCAGTGTCCTTCACTTCAAGCTGAAATGCCACCTTCATGTTGTACATCATGAGCTAATCTTTTTTTTTTTTTCCCCAGCTCCTTTGATCTCTGAAACAGCAAAGAGTAACATTACTTCCTCTATTTCATTCTTTTTATAAACTACTCTGTACTTTTATTGTTTTGGAAAAATTGGATGTGCCTGCTTGACATGTGAGAACCCAGTGTACAACCCATACCAAATGCTGTGCATGTGTATTTTTGACCACTAACACAGCTTTCAGAAGAGCATTTGAAACTAGAAGTCTTAAGGAAGGAGACTTTTACAAGATGTGTGGAATTACTTTAGAAGCTGAAATCAGAGGATATTTGGTTGCTTGTAGGCATGTTTCACAGTAGCTTTCCTTCCTTTTTCAACAGCGTCATTTCTGGAAAAGGAAAATTCCTTTTCTCTTTAGTCCTCCTCTAGCAATATATGTGAGCTCATCTCTCCTGAACGCTTCTGCTAAGAGGACAAGTGCGTATGCATATATCTAGAACCAGCACAGTCTGTCATGATGCATGATACTTGCATGGAATGAGGAGAAGCGGAGAAATACGTAATTCCACAGAGTCTGAATTTCTCAGTAGTGTTCAGCTGGGAAAGAGCTGGATCACAGTGGGGCAAGGAGGACTCAATAGCATGTGGTATATGTATGTGTGTCTCTGTCTGAAAGCACGACGATTGCTGACATTACCAGTATCTGAAATCACTTGTTCCAAGGTGGAACTCTTACTATTGTGGCCTGTAGATGGTTACAGACCATCAATATTCTTGCTTTAGATTCAACACCCCCCTAGCTTTCTGAGATTGAATAGTTACCAGGGTGATGCTTAAACTGGAAATGTTAGGACCGAGGCTTTTTATTTGTCAGGCTGCAGCTCCAAGAGGAAAACTGCCTGCCCTGTCTAAAGTGTCCTGCACCTCTGCCGTTTGCAGGTGGGATTCTGAAAAAAAGCGCGAAGCTCTTTTTCCGACGGCGACATCATCAGAAGGATCCAGGGATGAGTCAATCGCACAACGACCTCGTCTACCTGCAGCAGCCACTGTCAGAGGAGACCCGCAAGAAGGGAGGCACGCTTTCACGAATTCTGAGCAGAAAGCTCCTCTCCAAAAACAAAAGCAAGACCAAACTGAATGGTGCTTCTGCGGAACCCTACATACAAGACTGAACACTCTCTGATGGGATACGTGACTGCCAGTTCACCATTTGTTTACAGAGCAGTACTAGAGAGTACAAATATGGCTGGTGACTTGCATAAAATGGTGTTCACTGGTACAGTGGTCCAGGAATAAACAGAAAGCTTGTCTTTTTTGCTTGTTTTTACAGAACGCTTTTTCTCTCTGATTATGAAGTTGTTCCTCCAAATCCAAGCAGCACTAATTGTATCATGGCACCTTTTGGAGGTCCATGTGGTTTATTGTAGAAGATGGGGGAGGATGTGGAATGGTGCAGGTGGAGAAGACCTGCATGTAAGAACCTGATTCACATTAACAGGGAGCTAAGAACTGAAACACCATACCTTCTATATGACTGAACCACCACAAAGAGAGAAGATACTACTGTGCTTCCTTACTGCAGCCTGGAATAGTAGCAATGCAAGTCTCAAGTTGTTTACCTTATCAGGCTAAAAGGGAAAAGAGAGACCCAGATCCAGTTTGTATTGTAATTATTTAGAAATGGGTAAGTTTTCAGAAGTGGAACTAAAATGCTGATTAAGATAGCCTACTGTAATAACTATAGCCTGCTGTAATAACTGCTCAGTCTGTGTAGGTGGAGAGATGCCTCTGATGTTAGCCATAAATCAATAAATTATGCAAATACTTACACTAGCCTATTGTTTCATGTTCTCTGCATAAGTTATGCTTAAAAAAAAACACAACCCAGAACTTTTCTTGAAGTTTATTTGAGTCTACTCACAAACAAAACATTTATGAATTCTTATTTGTAGCTTTTCTTCCCTGTGTGAAGCTGCATTGCTAATGCAAAAACCTGCCTTAAGGGCTCTAATTCCTTCCCCTGGGGACTTGTGAGACAAGTACATTAACCATCATATCAAATTCAAAGCTAGGAGCAATAAGTGATGGCTAGAGAATATCTAAACCTAGATATGCTTTTTATTAGGCAGCTTGTTTCACTTGCCAAACACTGTCTGAGATCTTAGAAAACACGGTTGTGAAGAGAGCTTTAAAAAAAATACTGGTTGCCTTAGTGTCTTTCAGTTTCTAGATCTAACAGTGCTGT
The DNA here is from genome assembly GCA_038090715.1 of Florisuga fusca. Taxonomy (NCBI): domain Eukaryota; kingdom Metazoa; phylum Chordata; class Aves; order Apodiformes; family Trochilidae; genus Florisuga; species Florisuga fusca. The sequence goes on from JAAWXA010000004.1 coordinate 22,853,643, forward strand.
CATGTGGTTGGTTGGGTGAGTAATTTGGGTGAGTTTTTTTACTTTTTTCTCACTGAATATTGCAGCTGGTTCCTTTCAATTAAAAGGAAAAATTATGAAAGTAAAGGCAAAATTCTTGTTTTGGCTATTAAGAAGAGTAAAATGTCACTTTTTTCACAGGTACCATCTTTCATGCATACCTGTACTTTTCCATCGTCTACTTTCCTTCTGAGGACAAAGGACCAAGCTTGTTCTCTTTAGCCAAGGAAAAAATCCATTCCATCAAAATTATTGACATGAATAGATGATAGCTTTGTGCCTGCTTTGCCAACAGTAATTTCCCTCTGCTCTTTCCTCCCCTTAACACATCCAACACTTTGGCAGGTATTTGGGCTTTCAGCTTGAACTGTTCTTCAAAAATAGAAAGTCACTAAAGAACAGAAACATTTCAAAACTTCTGATGGACAGTATACTTGTTGGTAAATACTTTTACAAAGGAAGAAAAATAGAGGGGGTTGGTTTCTCTGAAGAAATGAACTGTCAAAATCTTTTAACAAGAGCCTGCTGTTTAAAAATACTGTTTATATGTAACCTCTTAAAGTCACTGAGGTAGTACAGCAGTCCAGACTATCAAGTAGTTGTACATTTAACCCTGCTGCTTATTATAAAGATACTTGTGGGCATTTTAATATGATGTGTTTTGAAAATTGGTTACAAATGAGTCTTCTAGAGATACAACAGGCTTAGGAATCCCAGTTCAGTAATACAGGTTTGTTGAGCTTGAATGTGCTTGAACCCTTTTATTTGTTGGTAATTTAATTCACAATAGAAGTTAGGTTTCTTCATTTGTCCAACAGTGGCTCATGATATGAACATTAAAAAAAAAAAAAGATAAAAGGTACCATGTTCTCTCAACATACACTTTTTCCTTTGACTTTGACTTCCTTTTGACTTACAAGGAGCTCTTGTTTGCTGAAGGAGAAGACCACAACTGATGACCAAGTTCAAGAAATCAAAGTGAGACTAAGCTCTGTGTGTATCACCCCCTTGCACTAAAAGTGAAGAGCTGTGGAACTGGGAATGTAAACCAAGCACCTAACACTCCTTGAAGTCTGCTTAAATTACTGAACTGTGATTTTAATGTACAAAGCTTCATTATGTACTGTAGAATGGGGTGGAAATGATACTGAATAACTTGTAGAATGCAGGAGTAGGGTTTGTGTGTAGCTTAGTTCAAAGAACAGATACACCATGAAGAAATGGGTTTTTGTTTCCTTTTTATTAATGTCTTGATGACTGCTCAAATGTGAGCCTTGATGGTGGGAACCAAGAGCATTCTGTACTGCAAAATGTGTGAAAGTTTGGGATGACATATATTAAGAGAGAATGAATTATTAAGAAGAGGAAAGCAAGGCATTTGGGGGTAAAAAGGGAATCCTATTTTGTAATTTCCTTCACTCCTCAGGAAAGTACTCATCATTTGGTTTTATGTTTGACCCCCATATCTGACTAGTGTGGTCCTCACCTCTTCTTACTCCTCTACAAATAATTTGTGTCCTGTTGTAAAAACAAGCCAAAGTACTAAACACAAAGGGACAACTGAGCTGCTCAGTCACGACAACCCTTAAGGCCCACAATACTGAATTCCTGCTCCCACCTTCCTAGAAGATTAGGTTGTCATTTAAGATCAGGAGATCTGAGGATATATATTTTTTGTGTGCTAGTATTTAGGTCACTGTGAGATGGATCCTGACAACCAGCAGGAGCTGTGCTACTGCTTTGGCTAAAGAGGACTGGGTTTGTAAACTGGCTTAACTAACACTGCAGCGCATCCTGTTGGGAGCTGCTCATTTCCTGTGCAGTTGTGTGGAGGATGCCGAAGGGAATCAATTTGCTTTTTTAGGTTTTGTAATCTTGTTATTTTAATAACCCCACATTTGAAGAGTAGAACAAATTTCTGCATGTGTTCACTACACACTGAACACTTCTTGTTTTCCGTCTTCCAATTTAATTACTTCAGAACAATAGCTTGGAAAGAACCTGTGAAATGTTTCTCCCTTTTTGCCCCTTTTCTTACCCTTCTGGATGTTCTGTAGAGCAAATACAGCATGTTATTTATTTTGTGAGGACTAAGAGATAAAGGTTTGATTATCTTTTCTTAATTTTTCTGCCCACAACTGAACCTTCTTAATCTGTGTTTGTGGCTTGTTTTGCTATATGGCATTTTAGCTTTTCATTTCCTTTGATGGAGACAACCTGCATCCTTATTTAACCAAGATCTGCCCTGGCTTTATTGTGGATTTTGGCCAAGTAAGTATTATGAGAAGTAAGTTTCTCTTTGTAGTTTGACACCATGAAACTACCTAAGATCTCAAGTGTGAATACAAGGTAGGTAACTTTCCTAAAGTGACTGAGATCACTTGAAAAGTAATTTTCAGGAGAAGTGTATCCTTTATCATATCCAATTCACTCCAAAAAGAAATGAAAGTCACTTCACTCTTAGCTACATGTGAAACCTGTGGACTTTAGGTAGCAGAAAGGGAGAAGGCATGTCATAGTGGAAGAAAGTCCATATTAATTTAAATAGCAAAATACCCTTGGAAAACTTAATGAACAGATCATAAACTGTGCAGGTATAAAAATGGGGCTTTATTCTCAAGCTTTGTTAGATTTTTGTTTGTCCTCTGCTCTTTCTTTGGGAGAGAGGTTAGAGTTCCAGGGCAAACAGACCTGTATTTACTGTCTTGCTCTTGAGAGGACTTGGCTTGCAGCTCTGCTTTTTTTGCAGTGTTCTCTTGCCTGGCATTGATACCAGTTTTGAAAATCAATGAAATTTTACAGCATTTCCTAGTACTGCATCACCTCCCTGGAAGCCTTCTGCTGTGTGTTTCTTACAAAGTTTTGGTGTTCTTGATACACAAAATGTTATAGGAAAAAGGAAAAAGACTACATAAAAAGCCACCAAATGTGTATGGGAAAGCAAAATAAGAATCTTGCTCTTGTTTTAACATCTTTTTCAGCTCTGGTAGCTCTAAGTGTTACAAAGAGCAAGAGTTGTAACTCTTGGTGGGACCTGTGTAGCTTTTTCATTTTAGTTTATTGCAGTTTTTCGATTGTAGAGATGAAGTTTCAGATAAATGCTGAAATACATAATTAAGTACACTGTAGCTCCAGGCTCAGACATTCCCATTGTGAGTGGGAACAGCTGACCTCATACTTCGACCTCTGCAGGGCCTAAGTAGATTTATTCATGTTTTTAAAGTCAGCATATGCTTCTGTACATTGCTAAGCCACAGCTTTGGTGACAAGCAATTTAAGATTAACTATCTAACAAGGGTGATTATTTTAGGTTTAGGGTGAATAATATAATTTCACTCAGGATATCCAAACTATTGCTATGCAAGGTGCTGGCATGGGGGAAAAATAGCTTGGAAAGGTGGGTCTGAGGTCTTTCCAATACTGTAACTGTTTTTCCCAGTAATGTGTTATGGATTTGTATTCCACGTGGGGTAAAATACCTTTTTCTTGCATTCAACTCTGATAGTCACTTCTTCTCTGGCAGTGTTTTTTTTATCTTTGTGCACACATTAAAAAAAGTTGGTGCAATTAAGGAGTCTATGAGGTACAGATTTATTATATCACTAAAAAGCCTGTGGATTTTTTAAATAACTATCACTATACATAAAATAAAAGCCAACTGTCTCTGTATAGTGTGCTGTTCTACATGCCTAGTCAGCCAAGCACAACAGATGGTTTTCTGCTCTCCTTCACTAATTTGACCTGTTGCTTAACACAGCCCATTTACCTGTTTATTCAGGAGCAGAGTTCTCCACCTACACTGTGCTGACTCTGCGGGTTGTTTCTGATAACCCTGGCCATATCAGGTGGCTGCTTCTTGTCCTTTGAGAAATTGCCTGAAACATGGACTCAGTGGGAATGTAACGGAAGAAGGAACTGTGGAACTCATTGTTTTATCCTGAAAATATTTGTAATTTGGGGAGCAAAGGGGGAGGAGTGCTAGGGCCTGGACCCTTTAAAGAAGAAGCAAGTACTAGTGAGCACAGCCTGAGAATGAGGTTCTCTTGTGATCATATTACTGGAAAGTTATGTTCTAAATTAGTGCTACCATAAAATCCTATTAGACTGGGGGATGGGAGAACCAACAACAAAACCCACCAAAAATAGGTATTCACGTGAAAATAGTCACAACAGTGGTTTTATTTTCCTTCCCAAAGTGAGTGTTTTACCTTCTTTTGCAAAGAAATTGTAGGTCACGTTACTGGGAATTACTGCCAATCTTTCTATGCCTGTTTATTTTATGTTCTTGAAGTGCTTAGCTGAAATTTCTTAATAGTCTCCCATCAAGCCTTCTCCTCCCTACTCTAAGCTTCAGTAATGTTTTTTAACTTGTGTGGTGCCATTCATGCACAATAGCAAAAATGACAAGTTTATCAAAAGAAGCATGGCCAACAGATCAACAGAGGTGATTCTGCCACTTTATTCTGGTAAGACCTCCCCTGCAATACTGCATCCAGCTCTGGAGCCCTCAACACAGGGAGGACACGGACCTGACGGAGTGGATCCAGAGGAGGGCCACAGAAATTATCATGGAGCTGGAACACCTCTCCTAAAAAGACAGGCTGAGGGAGCTGGGGTTGTTCAGCCTGGAGAAGAGAAGGGTCTGGGGAGACCCAATAGTGACCTAGTATGTGAAGGGGGCCTACAAGAAGGCTGGAGAGGGACTGTTTGCAAAGCCCTGCAGTGATAGGATGAGGGGCAGTGGTTTTAAATTAGAGAATAGATTTAGACTGGATGTTAGGAAAAAGTTCTCTACCATGAGGGTGGTGGAAAAATGCAAGAGGCTGTCCAGGGAGGTTGCTGAGATATCCCTGGAGATACTCAAGGTGAGGCTCAACAAGGCCCTAAGTTGAGAACCTTCCCTCCTTACTGCAGGAGAGTTGGACTGGATGACCTTTAGACGTCCCTTCCAACCTAAACCATTCTATGATTAGTAGGAACAGTGATCAAAACAAACAAACAAAAAATTGGAGCTGCAGGGTGCAGACTTACACACATTGTAAATCCATACTGCTTCAGCTAGGAAATATACAAGTAACTATTATGTCTTGGTTAATACTTACTCTGACAAAGTGAATGCACTGCAAGTAAGATAACCATACTCTTTCCTTCCAGTTCATCATTCTTCAACAATTAATGGAAAGGTCCTCCTTTTTTTTAATCTCTCAACCCCAGCAAGCCTAGTGTAAGATTAATGTTCACAAACTGATGTTAATTCTGCAGAAAGGTAGGAATCCTTGTGCACTGGATGCTGGGGAAACCTGAGTGAGGGCCCCAAGACAGCATTGTGAATGTGAATGTGAGATGTACATGAAAAGTAAGTAAAAGCAGACTATGCAAAACTATGTCTTCAAAAATACAATGTAAATGTGCATATGGTTAGAGACCCTAACAATTTCCTTTGCTACTACTGTGCTTGTTGAAAACTTCTGGGGAGTTATTTTTTTTTAGAATAAACTGTTCCCCTTCATTAAATTAATTAAAATGCTACATAGTTTCACTGTACCCAAGCACTTAAAAAACAGTCACACTGTACTTTCCTCTTGAAATGGTACTTCAAACAGTGAGGGTGTGGGATGGATAAACTGAGCAGTAAGAAAGGGCCTGGACTTTCCCAAATGTTAAAGCTGTAGCCCTGAGAAGAGCCTGGAGGGGACAGAGCCGGAGCCTTTTTTCCATCATCATTGAATCTTCAGTGGTGCTCTGTGCAGACTGTCCAGTCACACCACAGTGGCAGGCAGCCCTGCTAAAGGCTTTAGAGGGACTCCATTGTAGGTAACACTTCTTACCAGAACTAAAAGTTGGGGTATCTTGCTTGAATACATGAAGCCCAGGTACTGCTTGGACTGGCTTCTGCCACTCTAGGGCTGTTCTTGGCTGCATGCCACACGTTTCACCTGGGAGAGGGTGAGCAGCACAATAACCCAAACTGGGCGTTCAGAACCCTTCTAGCTGAGGAGGACATTGAGGCCACATTGCCTGGGTACCAGGTCTCAGCTGTTGCCCATTAGATGTAAGAAAAGGCAGCCACTGCTGGTTGTTGCCAAATGGGATCGGTGGCTGTGTCTGGGCTCTAGTAACATCTGGTGCGGCCAGCAGGTCCAAGGAGGTGATTCTTCCCCTGTACTCAGTGCTGGTGAGGCCACACCTCGAGTACTGTGTCCAGTTCTGGGCCCCTCAGTTCAGGAAGGAGATTGAGGTGCTGGAGCAGGTCCAAAGGAGGGCAACCAGGCTGGTGAAGGGACTCCAGCACAGATCCCATGAGGAGAGGCTGAGGGAGCTGGGGCTGTTCAGCCTGGAGAAGAGGAGGCTCAGGGGAGATCTCATCACTCTCTACAACTCCCTGAAAGGAGGGTGTAGCCAGGGGGGAGTCGGTCTCTTCTCCCAAGTAGCTACCAGTAAGACAAGAGGGCATGGACTTAAGCTCTGCCAGGGGAGGTTGAGGTTAGATATTAGAAAAAAATTCTTTACAGGGATTGGATCAGGGATTGGAATGGGCTGCCCAGGGAGGTGGTGGATTCTCTATCCCTGGAGGTTTTTAAGAAGAGATGGATGTGGCACTCAGTGCCATGGTCTGGGAACTACAGCGGTAGTGGGTCAAGGGTTGGACTTGATTTCACAGGTCCTTTCCAACGCGGATGATTCTGTGTGATTATGTGAACATTCTGGTCAAGCTAACACTGACGACGAGACACCGGACTTCTAAAGTTACTAAAGAGACGGGCACTCGGGAACCTTGCTCCAAACCCAGCTCCATGGCAGCCGCCCTCCTCCCCCAGCCCAGCCCGGGGCCGTCAGCGAGGGAGGCAGCGCCCATCCCCCGGCACAGGTGTACCCGCCCGGCAACGGGCCCGGCTGGGGGGAAACGGTGCGGAAGGTCCGGCGGCTGCCGGGCAGACCGCCGCCGCTCCGGCAAAGGGGTGACCGGGACGCTGAAGACGCCGGTCGAGGGTCAGTCCCGCCGCCAACCCCTTCCCCACCGGACTACACTTCCCGCCGTGCTTTGCGGCAAGGACAGTCTGGCTTCCGGTGGCGCGTAGTTTCCGGAGCGGATCGGAACCCGGAGTCCGGATCCGATCCGGGTCTGGCCATTCCCCAGGCAGGTAACGCCGGTTCCCCGCGCTCCCGCCCGCCGCGAACCCTCCCCC
>JAAWXA010000004.1:22860862-23069923 GCA_038090715.1 Florisuga fusca
GGGGGGGGGGGGATGTCCCTACGGGCGGGGCTCGGCCGGTAAAGCCGTTGGTCCGGGGGGCCAGCGCGGGCCCTGTGAGGGAAACGGCCCCACGGGGCTGGTGCGGGCGGCAGCGGAGTCTCCCTGCCGGGCAGAGGGGCTGCGGGAGCGAAAAGCGGCTCAGCGAGACAGGGATTCCCTCTGGGGAACGTGGGGAGGGAGTGGGCTGGTTCCAGGTGTGAGGGAGGGATCCAAGTGGAAGAGTGTGGGAGGAGGAGCCGCTCTGGTGACCGGGTAGGGAGGCGGGTCCCTGAGGGCTGGCTGTGTCCTGACCCGGCGCTCCGGGTGCCTGCTCTCTGGAGGAAGGTGTGGTGTGTGGATTGCGAAAGGGAAATAGCCCCGGTCTTCACACAAAATCCTGTGTGATTCTGTGAACGTTCTCGTAATGCTAAGACTGACGACGGAACAGTGGATGAGTTACTAAAGGGACGGACCGACACACACACACACACAGAGTTTTTCTGCAATACAGCTGGTTTTCCGCTCACGTTCCTTAAACAAACTCTGTGGATGGTTCACTCACTCAGGGAAGGGTGGATGTGCCCGCAGGTGATGTTAGGAAAAGCATAAACTCAGCACCCATGTCTGTTAATCGGTGCCCTCTCCCACCGGTACTGAAGTTGTTCCCCTTCACCACAGTCACTGCTGGAGTTGTCATAATTGCTTGGAAATATTAGGCCTTGCTGTGGTTTACCAGATATTCTGACAGATAGTTTCCTATTATTTTGAGCAGTTGTGTGAACAAATTAGACACAACATCATGAAGAAAACAAAGGTTATTTTTAAGTGCATTCTGCTTGCACACGTATATCCCCAGTAGATACTCACTTATGTTTTCATGTTCCTTATTCACACTAGTAGAAGCCCACTGAAAAATTTGAATGAAAAAATGAAGAGTGTTCAGAGACTGGTGTTGCAGCTGGAATTTGTGTGCTTAGCTGCATCCTTCACTCTTAGGTACAAAATCGCCCAAATCAATTATACAAGCAGAAAATTATGGTTTTCTGTTTTTTTACTGAAGTCAGAATTACACCTTGAACCTGTAGTCCAGTTTATTGTGTGGCTTTTCACAAGATTGTTTACTAATTAATGATTGCTCTCTGGAATTCCCAGAAGCTTTGACTGTTTCTGCAAGAGAACAGCATAATTAGGTGTGGTAAGATAAGTCACTCAATGGAACATTTTCCTAATATAGATGCTTGAAAAGAAAAAGAATCAGACATGGCCTATAACAACAGCAGGTGAGGGTAAAAAGCCCTGAAGTCTATCTTCAGAGCCATCACCTGAGCTACCATGGCACTTCATGATTCAATTTGCTAGCAGGAGCAAGTAGCATAATGTCATTTAGTTGACAAAAACTCTTGGGACATACAGTTGAGATTTGTGAGGAGTTTGAAAGTCTGTGGGTGAGAAGGACTGTTGTTAAACCAGAATTGTTAAATTTACTTTAATGCAGTTCTTTCATTCCTAGGCTTTCTGTAAAATGAGAAAGGGAAAAAAATTGCCATTCAAGAATTTGTAACAAGGTACAGATACTAATGTAGGGTAGTCCTCTTTTTGGCACCTGCCAGTTGATGTCTTGCTTTATTCGATACACAAAACATGAGCCCATTCCTGTTTGTTTCAGAGCATAGCAGGTCCTTGTGCTGAGCACAGAAAAGATAGGTGACGGATCAGAAATTTTGCAGTGTGGAAAATAAAAGTACTTGCTGCAAAAAGCAATTTTTCCAGTTTGTCCCCATCACCTTGAAGAACGTTTATGCTGCTGTGATTTCTTTGTTGCTATTCTCATCTGATGGCCCCTGGAACAAGTCTGGCATTGCTGCTTCTGTAGTGCTGCCTGTCATCAGTCTGCTGATGGTGAGGAATGCGTCACAGGGACGTCCTAGAAGACAAATGCCTTTCATGAGGTCACACAGCAGTATTGCTGGTCTTGCTGCACTGTGTCCCCTGCGGATCTGAACCACTGACCAGGGAGAATATTTGTTAATTCAGCCATATTTAAGATTAGAGTCTTGTCAAGACACAAGCTGTCTAAAAATAACTGAACATAATACCTCCTGAAATAGTGCAGAGCATCCACAGAACATCTTGGTTTAAAACTTTTTTTTTTTCCACATCAACCTATGAATTGCTGTCTGTGGCTTGTTTTGCACCATTATACTCTGGGTTTCCCTAAATACTTGTTGAATTTCTTACATTGTGCTCTGGAAAATAACTTTTGGAAAATTCTCTGAATTGCCGCTAGTGCTCAGCGTTGGGCTTTTGTATAAATGTTTAAGTGTTTTATGATACAAGTTTAGTCCCCAGAAGCTGCAGCCAAGGAAAACTTGGCTTGTGCCACAGATAGGCAGTGCTGGCCCCTTGGTGGGGAAGCAGATGTGAGAAGGGATCGTGCTGTTGAGATTCAGTGGGGATGTGGAAGACTGTGCTTGGGACAGTCCATGAGAGAGTGTCAGGGTGCCCAGACTCTGTGACCAAATTACTCCTTAGGAAGTTGCCCAGATGCCTGAGCAGGATCCCTCCTGCCATGACCAAGAGCCCTGACAACCAAGTGTCCCTTTTTATTCCTATCAGTTGACATACTGGCTTTCCACCCAGCGTGTCTCTGCATGGCCATGGACTGTCCTTTGCTCATTGGTAGTAGCCTATGTATTGATTAAGGACTCTGTCTGCTACTTCTAGTGAAGGCTTGAGGTGGAGTGGACCCTGAGAGCAAGTGGAAGCTGCTTGTCAGTCATTGCTCTTCTTTTAAATCACTGTTCAACAAAATGTTGCACTGAACCAGATGTTCTGCAGTGGTTGTTGCTGGCCTTGATTAGTCCTCTAACCCTGTGTGTTCTGAGGCACCAAAGGAGCTTCTAGCAGGGGGTGCAGGGACACACAGGAACCACTGGAGGTTGGCAAGAGGAGGAATGAGGAACGTTGCTTCAGAGAGAGGCAGTGTGTGAATCCACAGACATTTAGGCTTGTTGGTAGTAATTTCATCAACACATATAATGATGTGGAAGTCACTGGGGGATTTTAACTTTTTTTACCTTCCATTAATACTTCTTGCAGGGGCAGTAACATGTTTGGGTATGCTCTGGCTCAGTCAGAATCTTCACTTCGTGATGGGATGTTTTAATAATACGGAAAGTAAAAGTTACTCAGAACTAACTTCATCTTTTGTATTTTGTCAGGTTTAAAGAATGGCTGAAGATGGCAATGATGAGATTATATTTGTTTGTAAGTACTGGAAAGGAAAATTATCTGCTTATAATGTGACTTGTCTACCCAGAATGTTAGAAATTCAAGACTAAAACAGACTAAGTCTTCATTTAGAATAGCAGTCATGCAAAGGAGGCTCAAACAGATTATGGAGGCGTAGAGTGAAGATTACTCATTTTAACCATACACATTTTTCAGGTTTCGTCGGCACACACACAGAGACCTCTCAGTGTGAGTTACCAGGACAACCTTTTCATGGTAGAAGTGAGATTGAAAGCCTACCTGTAGTCTAAGCCCTTTATTTATAGAGCCATCTTTAGCAAGCAGGGGTGTCTGTGTCTGTGTCATGTGGGGAACCCTGACTTCTAGCCTGAGCTGAGGCACTGCATGTCCACAAGAGGAGGTTTCACACTTCTTGTTCTTTCTAGATAAGCCCAGTTTGAGATGCACCAACTGCCCTAAATCTCACTCATGTCATTCACTGTGTTTTCTTGTGCCTCTGCAGCTCGGCCTGTACTTCACACAGCTCAGCTTTGTGATCTCCCTTCTACCTAACCCTGTGTGCCAGACTGGGCTCTGTGGCCTGGACTCACAGAGTCAGAGTGCATGAACAGACTGCAGCAGTGGTGTGCCCAGGGAGTGTGTCAGGCAGTGCCCTTTGCTCAGTGGAGCTTGGCTAGTATGCTTTTTTCCCAGTGGCATTTCCTTGCAGCCTTTCCTTTTTCACAAGCCTTGATGCACGGGATTTGATGTTACAGTTGAAAAAAGCTAATAGATGTTGAGTCCACTTACCTACTTATGTGAGCAGAGAGGGCCCAGGTGTTGTGGATTTGATCTAGGAAGAGCAGAATAGAGCATATGTCTTTGGTGGTGTAGATCCACAGTCTTTTACCCCTGATTGGTTTCACAGCTGCACATTAACCTTATGACAACTATATTGGAAAAAAAATTGCACTTTTTCCTTCACCACAGATTGACCAGGGTTCCTTCAAAAATAGTGTTGACTCAATAGACATCTGTATTGAGTTGCAGATACCAGAGGTGAAGTTACCTTATATTCCCCTTCCTAAAAAGACCCTGATGGACAGCAAAAAGGGTGGGTATGTGGTAACATTCCCTGACTGCACACATAGAAGATGTCACGCAACATGGTTTCTCCCCTTCCAGTGGAGGCTGTGGTCATTTGAGTTTCTTGAGTTTTTTTGTGCTCTCTGTAGGTTTTTTCCACAGGATATGGGGTCTGCTTGTGTTCTGAAAAAGTGAGTTGTTATAAATGTTATTGTGCAGTCCCATAGTTAACATGATTGAATATGTATTTCATAGTCGTAGAAGTTTGGGAATGTTTTTCATAGAAGTCTCTGAATATACTTCCTGTGGATTATTTTACCATTTATCCCCATACTTATTTTGGTATTTCTCCTGTGGCTGTAATCTCTTGAAAGTGCCACATACAGTGAGTATAACAGCACTGGGGAATGTCTACTGTAAGGCATCCCTTAGATTTTGAGAGACATGCTAAAAAATGTTAGCATCTCATTCCCTCTGCTTTGATCGTTCATCCCTTTGCTAAAGAGTGAGAGAAATGTGTAGCTTATTCCTGCTTGTAGTTTTGGACAGTGCTGTCTGCACCTTGTTGAACCTCTGCAGCAGCTATCTTTGCAGAAATGAGGGGTGCATAGTTACAGTCAGAAAATAAGGGGAATTACTAAGTTCTTTGTTTCCCTTGACAGCAAAGCCAGTTTAAGAAGCTGTTACTCTGCTGCTGTTGGTTATGATAAACCTTTGTTGATGATAATCCAGTTCTTTTCAGCAGTCTGGTTTACACATTCCTCGGTGTCTCCTCCACCCTTCCTGGTTTTGGAAGTTTATTTAGCCCAGGTTACTTCAGTAATATTAAGCATAGTGTGAGTATAGACACACCTGAGGGTGGTGGTGGTCTGGTAAGCAGCATAGGACAGGTGAAGCTATTTGGCTCTAGGCTTAGTTTTGATGCTGGTTCTATGTGGATAGCGTTTGTCTGCTGATCCTCTCCACTGGTGCAGCTGTCTGGTGCTGTACAGCAACTGGAGAGGAAAATTCATTCATCTGAAAAAAAAAAAAAACCTGATGGGAAAAGCTGCTTGTTTTGTTATTTGATTTGCCAGAAGGCAGCACAAACAGCTGTACAGGGAGCAGTAGACAGGCTTGGGGATTGCACAAGCTGGTACTGCCATTTGTCAAATGCACCTGGATTTTCACTGGTAAGCTGGTTTTGTTGCCAAAAGAAACAATGTGGAGCTGTGTGTTCTAGTTCAGATTCCCTTTTCCATGTCTTAAATCTTTTTGTTAGTTCACAGGGACAAATAGTGGGAAGGAGAGGTTTCCAGTTAGGAGCACAGAACAGCTTTACCAGAGGGAACATACCCTGGAATGACATGGCATTTGTCATGTTCTCTTCCCAAACAAGGTGTAACCACCCCCTACATCCCTGGTGGGGTTACCTGACTTGCCATTGTGAGCGTGGAGCTCGGATGGAAATAACACTGTAGGATCATCACTGTGTGATGATCTCTTCCTAAGCAGCAGCATCAGCTGGCCAGGCAGGGCAGTTTGAGAGCTATTTTCACAGTGAGGCAATGTATGTGGATTTCAAATCCTGTTAAGTTGGCTTATTTTAGAAAACCTAAAATTACCCTGGTCTAAAACCATCCAGTTCTGGGTAATTTACAGCCACTTCAAGCAGAAGTTACTTTAGGTAAGCTGACAGTGAGTTAAGAAGTGGCCCAAGTGTATTATACAGCCATCTGACTTGTTTGGAAAGGCACTGCAAGGTATCTTGGAGGTATCTGTCCCTGTGCTGTGGGTGAGGAGGGTGAGCATGCCAGGCACAGCCCTGAGCAGAGCGCTTGTTCCCTGCTGCCACCCCTGCAAGTTCTGCTGCTGGGCTTCTGCTACAGGTTCTGGCCTTATCCTTCCTGTCAGTGAAAAGACCATGATACTCCAGCTGTTTCTAAAAGCCTGGGTTCTGGTGAAGGTAGCAATGTGGTTTTCTTTAGCTGCTGGAATGGCGCTTTATCTGAAGAATAATGCTGTCTTTAAGGTGCATATTTACTGTGGATGTAAGGCAATTATTTTCCTTTGAGAGAGAATTTAAACAATTCCCTTCTGTTCATAGTATGTGTTATCTCACCTACAGAGGTGCCAGCTATCAACATCTGCCTTTATATGTATATATTTTGCTCAGTGCTATATTTGTATCTGGCTCTTGGAAGAAGCAAGCAGCTATCTTACAAAAGTGTTTTCCATCAACCTTTCTATATGCTGTCTGTTTCCTCGCAGGGTGTGAGGACTGTGGGCAGTACCATGATTCAGAATGTCCTGAACTTGGCCCAGTGGTGACAGTCAAAGACTCCTTTGTATTGAGCAGGGCAAGGTAAGGAACTTTTGTGTCAGTTCTGACTAAAACTCAACACCCATGTTAGTTCTTTAAAGCCTATTTGCTGTTTAATGGATGTCACACTAACAGCTCAAAGGTGAAGTCACAATCTGTGGAAGGCACATGGCCTTGATTAAATAGAAAATTTGATACACACACTTAAGTGCTCTACTGAATTGAAGCCAAGAAATTACTTTCTGCTCATCAAGACTTGGCTGCTTTGCTGAGTTTTCTGACAAAAATTCAGATAGTGCCAGATGGGGTAATGACTCTGTCTCAGTTGAGTACCTGCAACTTCCTCCTCTCCTCAGACTTACTACTGTATTAGTTTCAGAAAAGTGTGTGAGGATTTCTCATTTTCTGAATAGTTTTGTCCTTCTGCTTGGTATAACCTCTGTAGTTCCTCTGCTGAGAAGCAAAAGCAAGTTGCTACTAGGGTAAGTCACCATGAGTGATTAGGGGTGATGCTTCTCTCAGAAAACCTGTAACAGTACAGCAGAAATATTTGTGCTTATTGAAAGAAACAAATAGACTAAATCTAATTAGGAGAAAAAAAAACCACTGAGTAGTGATTTTTACAGAGAAAGGCAGTCAGGCATTGTCAGCAAAATTCATACTAAGATATAAAATGTAAGGCTAACAAAAATAAACAGCTGTTACGAAGATGCAGTAGCAGTCCAAAAAGGGAAGAAAGTTCAAAGAGCTTCCATATTTCTTCTTGGGAAGTCAGAGCCAGAAAATTTGGGTAGTAAGGCAGACACATGCTGGCTGTGTTGTCCATACTGTATATTCCCAGGATCATTTTGTAACAAATATTGAATGCGCTAGGCCTGTTGCATAGATGCCACGACCCCTCTGCCTGGTAAGGATGATCTTGGTGTCCCACAGTGTACGCTGGCTGCATGTGTGCATGAGCTGTAGCTGTTTCCCTGGCCTTCACAGAAAAGGAAGCTTCCTGCAGCTCCTTTCAGGCACCAGCTTCCTGTGTCTGGAAGCTCTGAATGATCCCTTGCAGCAAGTGTTAATGGGGACCACTGTTTTAACAGTCTAGAGGTGCTTAGTTCTTGAGGGTAATTGAAGAATGCCCATAGGAACAATGGAAACTGGTGATGGAGGTGATTTTCTTATACATGGAAATTGGAGCAGTGCAGTAAGGTTCTAGTCTGCACTAAGTGGATTCAGTGACAACTTAAATGATTATTTCTTACCTTTTTTCCTTTTTTCTATTTTTTTTTCCCTTAGAAATATAATGCTCTTGTTCATTTGTACAGTGGAGAAATATCAGTGTCCAGGTGTTCAGACTGTGAATGTTTGTGAATATGGTGCATGCACCGGTTTTCAGCCTTTTTTTATGTGCAGATGCATAAGTGTTCCCTAGTGAAGTATTGGGTGCTGGGTAGTGGATTTGAAAGCCAAGTTTATAAATTGCCATGTTACAGAAAAATGTATTTAATGTCCTGAAGGGTTTACAGATGAAAAGAGGTAAAATAAGAAAGATAAAGAAGAAATATAATTGCAGTCTTTTATTTTACATCTGGGGAACAGTAGCTGAGAGAGCGTGTTGTCTGTGGTTGAAAGCAAGTTTAGCCACAAACTGGATACAACTCTCTTAAAAACCTGTCTGGTTGCTTAACCACATGAATGTTGTTTCTTCAACTGAAAAGCTAAAACGGATGTTTTATGGTTAGAAAAAAAGTGTTAAGAAATGTTTCCTGAACTTTAGTCTCTAATTTTATGTTCTGTTATTTAAACTAAACGTATTTTTTTCAGTTCATTTGTTTGTCACTAAGATTGCAATCTTTTTTAATTTCACTTTATCTATACAGGAAAATGGATCTGTTGATGTCAACTTCTATAGAACAGCCTGATTATTTTTAGTTTTTTGTCTTTTATCACAGGGCTGGTTTTTGCAAAACCATTGTGGTGGTTGTGGTCATTTTGGAAGATGTCTCTTCATATTATATGTAGCAACAATATTTACTACATATAGTTCTGAGAAACTTGTTTGGTGAATGAGAGAGGCAGGGAGCTCAGAATCATGTGTGATTAATGTTTGTAACAAGGGAGCTCAAAGACAAGGGAAATTTACAGGGCTTTCATCTTAAGGGTTAAGATCTGCAGAAGTTCTTGTGGTCTGAAAATTTGGGGAGGAATGTGGCTTATTTTTTAAAATAAGCATGATCAAAATCAAAGTTCTGTAGAATCATTGGATAATTAATTTTGAAACAGGTCTCAGGATATTCCAGTCAGAGCTAATATCCAGGCTGAGCTGCTTATTTTTCATTTTTATGTCTGCTGTCTCTTCTACTCTTGCTGTGTGCTCCTGTGAAGAGCCTGAGTCTCAGTGATGTCCCTGGAGATGTGCACTGGTGGCTGTTTGGGTCCCCACAGCCATCTTTTCCCCAGGATGATGAAGTCCCTGCTTCTCAGCCTCTGCTCACAGGCTGACAACTCTAGCCTCTGACCATCCTGATGGTCCTCCCCAGGCTTTCTCCAGTTCATCAATGTCTTTCCCATACTGGGGGCCTAAACAGGAGGCAATAGGATCTAGAAAGTGCAGAGCAGAGGGGGAATATCCCCCCTCTTGGGGGACTTGCCTAAATCTTGTTACTGACCTCTAAGTACGGGAGGAACTATTGACCATCACTCTAAATCTGGCTACACAACTGTTTCTTTACCCCAGTTGTTCTGTACCCGTTCAGATGATAACATCCCAATTTGGATACAATAATATTGTTTGAGACAGCGTTGAAAGTCCTGCTGAAGTCAAGGAAAATTACATCTGCTGCTCTTACATTATCCATAAACCTGGTCATTTTGTCCTGGAAGACAGGTGTGTTGTCAGCCACACGTTATCCTTAATCCAGAGTAATTGTTTCCAGTCACCTTCACTTTGTGTGACCATAAATGCCTCCCAAAAGGCCTTGTTACATGATTTTCCCAGAGGCTGAAGTGAAGCTGACAAACCTGTAGTTTCTTTTATCATCCTTTTGGCCTTTTTTGAACTTGGGTGCAAAGTTTGTCTTTGACCCAGTCATCAGACACCACGCTGGATGCCCATGATCTTTCCAAGGTGATGGAGTCATCTCACTATTGCCTTGGACTGCTCTGTACACACACTGAGGGGCAGTCTGTCAGGTCCCTGGATTTACATGGGTTTAGCTCTCTCAAGTAATCATCGACTCAGCTCTCTTCCACTGCTGGTAGTTGTTCTCTTCTTTATTTATATATCCTTGTAGAAATGAGTAAAAAAAAATTTTCTTTCACTGGAGACTGGACAAATAGATGCTGACTTCTTTCTTCTTGCAGTTTTGTCCCACGTGTAAATGTTGGAGTTTTTTCTCAATTCTCTCTTCAATTCTTAGGTCATCTCTTCCTTCTAATTTGGAAATAAGACAATTGGAAGATGGGACTGAAGGAGTTTTTGCTCTGACTCAACTAGTGAAACGTACCCAGTTTGGCCCATTTGAATCCAAGAGAGTTGTTAAGCTAGAAAAAGAATCAGCTTTTCCTCTGAAGGTAAGACTTGGCACATGAAAAGCAATGACAGAGTCAGTTTTACTCATAATGATTTTATTCTGTCTAGCACTATGGAAAAAAATGTGTGTGTGTGGGCAGTTATTTGGGACATCTTTTAGGCATGCCCTATAACAGACTACCTAAATGAGCATTCTCTGGGCAAGATAAAGAAGAACCAAACTAAAGGCTCATTCTACATGTTTGTAATGAAAATCCTTACAGGAGATAGGGCTAGGATACAGTCAGCAAACGTGTTTGTGTTTCACTTTCTGCATGTGATGATAGAGGAGGGACAGCAACTGTGGCAGGTAGTTTTAGGGGTTTTTTAACAAGTCTCTTCAACTTGATTGTATGTGCATAATGAGTGATGTGAATTAGGTTTATAAAACATGCAGAATAAATATTTTTCTTCTGTCTTTCATTTGGTTTATTCTTTTCAACAAATTTTTGGTGTGAAAAATGCTACAGTAAAAACTGAATCTAGTCTTGTATTTTCAGTAATACCCGTCTCAAAAGTAAAGATTTAGAAACGTGATTTTGTCTGATGGGTGTTTCACAGCATGCTCTTTGGACACTCTTCCATTCTCCTGTATTCACTCATTCAAATTTTATGAGAAACTGGTGGCTACAGCAAGAATTCTTAGGATAGAAATTCAGTTTATTCCCATCCTGCCCATGGTAGTATATCTCAGACTTATTTTTCTGAAGATGCAACAGATACTTGAAACATGCTTGATGTATTTATCTCTGATGTACATTGAATGGAAGCCAAAAAAGCAGAAAATAAAAATTTTTCTTAACTTCCTATTATTAGTTCAGGTTTTATTACATGCATATTTTGCTTGGCAGGTGTTCCAGAAGGACGGGCCTTTGGTATATTTTGACACCTCAAATGAAGATGATTGCAACTGGATGATGATGGTGCGACCAGCCACTGAATATGAGCATCAAAACTTAACTGCCTTTCAGCATGACAATGATATTTACTTCACCACCTCCCGGGACATCCCACCAGGAACTGAGCTGCGAGTGTGGTATGCAGCTTTTTACGCCAAAAAAATGGAAAAGCCAGTGCTGAAGCAGGTCACTAGTATTGCCAATGGTATGTGTGGGGGCCTTTTTTCCTTTCTGTGGGCCCAGTCCTGATAAGGATTGATAGTCCCCTACTGTTGTAGTTGACAGTGCTGCTTATCAAATAGACTCTGACCCTGAATGTTAGCATTTAATTTCAGGCTAACTTGCATGCATGGTTGCCCTACAAGAAGAAAGCACAGGTTCTTCACCATGATGTAGCTTGAGTTTTTGAAAGCAGATGACTCAGCCCTAGCTGATGATTCAGCCTCTTCAGATTGAACAAACTGGATAAATAGTTCTTAACTAGAGAACTGGTGGCTGCATCAAAAATATTTCTGGGAAAAAGAGCAAAGGAACCAAAGTGTCATTGCAAGCTAAATTATTCAGATTTGCTAAGGAAGCCATTACTTTTCAGTTGTAGTGAAAATGTTCTGGCTTTACTCAAAAAAATTACTTTATCATATGAAACCTTACATGGGACCCACTAGAATAAGATAAGCTCAAGAGTAAACTGCCACTCTACACAGCTGCTTGTGCAATTGGCAAAGAAAGGCATCAGTTATTTTAAAATCTGAATTGGAATTACCAGAAGTATTTTGTTCTCTGCCCCTTTGTTTTCCTCTGCTTTTGCACTTCTGCAGTGAAAAGGCATGATCCTTTGCAAAGGTAATTTTCTTTCTAAGCTTGTGTTGGGACTACTCCCTGAATGGTATTGCTGCTACACAGAGTATAATTTGGGGTAAAAAAATGGCTTGGGGGGAGGCCATTGCTATCAGCATGCTGTATGGTTGATCTTGATGGTAAGCACAGTCTTAAGTGCTGAATCAAACATGGTTAACAGGGTTCTTGATTCTAAGATATTTCCATTTGGTATTAGCTGAGAAGTTTCATCCTTTTCCTCTTTAGTTTAACCCATTTGTGTATTTTTGTGTGCATATGGGTACTTTAAAATATTGTTTAGGTAGGTCCTGCTTTCTCTGTTCAGCACTTTTACTACACACTACAGCATATGAAACTGCACATTTCATGAGATTCAGATGTAAGAATGTCTTGGTTAGGATTTTACATTAAAATGTTTTTTTGCCCTGCTGTAGGGCAAAACTTTCTTACTCTGGTTACTGCCCTTAGCACAGAGCAAGAGAATCAGAGGGTCTGGAAAGTAAAGAAAAGCAACTGGTTTTTTTCTTCACAGATGTGTGCTTGGTAGTGATGGAATCTGATAAAGAAGGGAAAATCTCTTCAAGACCTTCATCTGCTGTCTTTCTCCATAAAAAAACCAAGAAATGCAGCATATCAGCAGCTGATCCAACAGGTATGCAAAATTATAGTGTTTTAGGGGAATTAGAGGACCAATACAGATCTAAATAGCTGTTAAATGTACTACTTCTGTGCAGATACTTGTTATATAACTTTTCAGCAAGTATTAATTTAGAAAGTACTTTAAAGTCTGGATTCTTTTTATTTTCATGGGCACGGTTCTTAAAATATATGTGCATTTAACAAGTGGTAGGGGGGATGATAAACCTTTGGGCAAATGATTTTTATGAAAAACAAAATTGCTTCTGACTTTGGAGGTGGTTAGTGTTGGGGTGTTGGGGCAGTTCCAAAGAAGATCTTCAAACTGTGCAAAGTGTAATAGTTCAAATGATTGGGTTCTAGAAGAAAACATGAGACTGTAAGAACAGTGATCTTTGGAAAGGACAAGAACACTGGCCATAGCTGAATTACAATAATACCAGTAGCCTATTGTAATTGATCATAGGAACTTAAATTTAGGTAAACTTACAAGCAATACTCTTGGCAAAGAACATATGGCTGAAGAAGGTCATTGGTACCCCTTCTCCAAGGCTGACTATGAAACAATGCACCCCCACCCCATAATATCTGTTAAGCAGAACAATAACATTAAGAATACACTTAACACAAATTGCTGTATATGAAAGTAAACTCAGAATATATAACATGGAGATGAGGATCAAAAGACAGCCATTTTGGGTGTGTTCTTTGAAAAGGTGACTTTGCTAAATTTTGTCTACTTAAAAGTAGCCAGGAAGAGGAGAGTTTTTGCAGATGTGTAGAGGGCGGTTCTTCAGAAGATCCATTCATTTAAGCTGTATACAGTGACAGCTAAAATGTAATAATAAATGTGTCTAAAAGTGACTGGAGGGGGAGGTTCTGTTTGGCATCATTGATTTTTTGTGAGGGGGAGAATTTGAACAGACCTTTCTACATTATTCATGGTACTGTCTGAAAGTCCACCTTCAATAGAAAGAGAATACCACCTATATTATACTTTGGCAATCTCAGGGTGTTCCCACTGGTGTAGTGTTCCGGTGTTCCCAGTATGCCTCTCCTTATTCTGTTTGTCTCAAGTCTTACAAAGGTTTTGCCAGCTGACAAGTCAGTGCTTCCAAGTAAGCTGGGTTGCCTTGCAGCTGCCCTGAAGTCTGAAGAAGTGGAGACCTAAATAGGACCTAGCTTCTGGCAAACCAGTTCACAACTAGGTTTTCTAGGTTTACTGTATGGGGCAGCTAAGGACAAAGGGAAGTGCAGGGACAGTTTTTCAAAACAGACTTCAGTTCTGCAGGCAGTGCTTTTTCAGTTTTACTAGCCTGCAATTTCATGAGGCAGATACAGTACCTTACATGTTGCTTACCAATCTGATTTAAAAAAAAAAATCATGCAGAAGCTTGGCGTTTAAGCTTGCTGGTTTTTCCCCCTCTGAGTTGTCAAGATGTTCTTTGTGTAGCCTGTGAAGAAGGAATTTCTGTTGATGAATTGTCCATTCTTTTTAATTTATTACAGAGTGAGTGAGATCACACCTGAACATTTAATGTAGTTTGTAACAGGGAACAACCTCTTCCTCAGAGAATCTTTTATTTTGGTTTAAGAGTGAGCAGTGAAAAGGAAGAACTAAGTGTATTAACCCATTACAGGTGGGGTCCTCAGGCAGAGAGATTAAGTGACTCACTAGCAATCATACAGGAAATCTGTGGCAGAAACTGAGTTGTAGTTTGAATCTCTGGTGCTGCCATTCACTTAAACCAATTTCAGTGGCATCCCTCTCTCCTGGGTGAGTCTTGTAGACTGTACAACACTCAACTTTGTGTGTGCCTAAAAAAAAGATAATCTCTGAACCAGTTTAGATTTATCAGATCCTCTTTACAAATTCAGACTTGTCACCCATAATCACATTTTAATTAATATTTCAGCTCATGCTGGATTTTAAAAATGAAGAAATTAGAGGAAAAATGGACCTTGGTTTTCGTTATCTTCACAATTCAGTTAATCCTAATATTGTTACTCTGCAGTGCTCTTCGTGGAGAGCAAGGAGGCTTCTCCTGCTTCTCTCCTCAGCTGACCCGAAAGAGAACTATAACCCTGATTTTAAAGGTGCTAAAAATTGCTTTATAGTTTGCTTTTGATACTCAGTTGTTTAGAAAGTGATAAAGGGATCCTCAAGACTTCAGCATAGCAGTGATTCTCTCCAGCCATAATTTAGTTTCTCTTCTGACTTATCTGTTTGGTTGTTTCAAATGCTCGTGTTTGGAAAATGCTGAAGTGGTCCCAGCAGCCCTTGTGGGCCACTTACCTCTTAAATCATAACTTGTGATACTCAGGAAGTTACTGCAAGATAAAAAAAGCTACAGGGTTTTACCACCTTCCCATCTTTGTGTTCTATTTTAGAGAACACTCCAGATGATAGTGGAGCTGCAGAAGCTGAGTCCAGTCAGTGGACATGTAAAGTTTGTTCTTCTGTTTTCCAGGAGCCTCAGCTACTGACAGGTAAGAAGTGTTAGAAATTCATGACAATACTGAGAAGCATTAAGAGAAATCTGCTCTTCCAGGGCAGGACACTATGAAACCATAACTTGTCCATGATGGAGTAAGACAAAGGTTTTAATTTTTGTGTTCCTTTAAGAAAAAGGATAGCAGGCAAGGTAAAATAGTGATATTTTGGATATGGCAGTGGTCAGTCTCTGGGCAAACAACTTTGATATTGAATCTAGAAGAAATAGAACTGTTTTCTAGAAAATGACATGTGAATGTTGAGAGTATCAAGGATGGAGAACTGCAAAAGCAGTGTGAGAGGTCAGTGATCCCAGCTTCTACTTAGTGGTATTGTCTGTGTGGTATTACTGAAGGTAATGGAATACATTTTTTCCTGCATTTCATTTGCAACTTTTTAATGCAGTTTTCAGAAGAATTTGGACTATTTAAGAGTTCTGACCATTTGATGAATCGTTTTTGAAAAGGGAACTTAAGCTGCTAAATCACTGAGGCATTTGGAAAAACGTACAGTTATCAGGGGGTGCAATCTTTTTCCAGTGGTATCTAACAAATCCCTTTAAAAATTCTGTCCTGCTGAGTAATTGTTTCAATGTTTAATAGACTGTATGTTTTTATTTAGGAAGGCATTGTCACTGCTTTTGAAATAATATGAAGTGAGTCCCTGCTAAATAAGGTTAACCTGATAGATAGACCTCATCTGGATCTATTCCTTTGAGTGTTTCATGACAGTTCCTGTCCTCCTTACTCTCTTCTTCTTTCCCATCCACCCAGAGCACTTGCTGAGTCACCTGGAACAAGCCAAAGGTGCCCCCCAAACCAGCCCAAATGAGGCTGTTGCAGAGAAAGCAGCAGAAGCTTCCCCTCTGGATCAGCCAGTGATTTGTGATGCAGCCAGTGCTAGCACAGACTCCAGGAGGAAGGCCAGGCGGGGGAGAAAGCCCAAACCAGCAAAAGCAGAAACACCCGTTGTTGTCGTTGAAGTGAAAGATTCTGCAGGTAAAACAAAGCTTTAGAAAATCCTAAGCATATATCCCCTTATATGCCTGTATTGATGCCTTCTCAGAAAGGCCTAAAACGGAGCACAGGAGCAAGATGGAGGTTTTCAGTTTGCTGAGGAAGGTGATTTACAAACTTTGTGAATTATCTCTGAGCTCCTTTTTCTACAGTAAATACTGCAGTGCCTACACTTAGATAACCTGCATTCTTCTCTGACAGTTTCAGTAATAGAGAGGTCCAGAGAAACACAGGCTGGTAGTTAGAGACCTGCCTAGCTTTCTGCAAGGAATAACAGGAGAGAAAGCGTTCTCCCTATGAAGAGTAGATATCTGTCTCTTAAACCTTAAAGTTTGTTCTTGAAAGAGGCCTTTTTCAGGGGCCTTACCTTCTTTAGAGGAAGTTGTAGTGGGAAAGTTCATGATGCATAGTCAACTGACCCCTTTAGTAGTAGGTTGGAAAGTTAAGAAGTCATACTTCTGTAAGACAACTTGGCTGCATCTTGCTTGTGATACAGTAGCCACTTTCTCTGTCTTGCAAGTGCTATCTAGTCATTTGCAATCCATTATTTGTCATGGACAAATAATATTTTCACTGCCACATGCTATAACAAAAAGCAAATCCCTGCATCTGAGGTTTTATTTCTAGGTGTCCACATTAACACTGTCATTTTTATTATGTGTTTACAGCTGAACGTATAGCTGAGGTTGTAATTGAGGTCCCACCAGAAGAGGCAGCCCTGCCTTCAGCTGCAGAAGAGAGAATTACGGATTTGGTCATAGGAAAGGTGCCTAGCACCACAAATAGCATCAGTTCAGTGACAACGTAAGTGCTCTGGGATGCACAGTTACCTCTTAGGCTTAATTAAGATTTTGTAGCACCCAACAGTTCTGCTTAACTTCTGAGCCCACAGATGCTCGTTTTTATTGGTGTGAGGTTGTCTGCTGCTGCTGCTGTGAGAGCTGCCCTGGAGTGCCACAGAGGTGGCTGTGCACTGGAGGGTAGTGCAAAGATGGTGAGATATTTAGTGGTAGAAATTTGGCGCGTAAACCACGAGAATTTAATTTTTCATCATATTACTGCTTTTATTCAGTGTGATTCCAAGAGACTCCTGAAGGTGCAAAGTGAAATGTTGCTCCTACTGAATGTTAGGTGATAAAACAAGCAGAGATTTTTGCTCAAAACTTATGCTAACCATTATTATTGAGTCTTGCTTGTCATTTTCATTCATGAATGATTTCATGTTGATTTGTGCACGTTATACTTCAGATTTAGAGCAGTGGGAGGGGAAAACTGGTATTACAGAGCCTTAAATACAGAGAGTCTTCGATAAAACTTAATCTAGACCCTTCTATGTCTTTCTGTGTCCTTAAAATTGGCTTTTTGAATTATTTTTTTAAAGGTAGAGCACTTGATGTTTCGAAATCAGATAGTAATGGTTTATATTGAAGTTCTTAGCATAGACAGAGCCATCAGAAATGCATTCTGGCATGTGATTATGCTGGGAAAGAGAACAGTATTGCTTTTTGGCATCCTGCTGCCCTCTTACCCCATTTCCTTTTTGCATGTGAACTGCCAAGCTTTCTAAGCTGAAGTAGCACTAGTGCTTACAGAGTATAAGCAGAACAGATCTTTTATGTTCCTCTGAGGGGCCTGCAGAGAGAATCTCTGAGGCTGCTGGCTGCTGCTTTTTTTCCTCATTTGTGTTGGGTAAAGATAATTTGGAGTGAGGTGCTCTCTGATATCTGCTGCTTCCAGGGGGAGGCCAGGAGGACACCTTGGCAATGAGGAAGCTCCCGGCCTCCCTCTCCTGCCAGAAGCTGAGCATAACACTCTTCCAGCTTTTGCCAGCTGGTGGGACTCTTTCTTGCAACCTGTGGGATACCTTTCAGTCCCTGCCTTTCTTTCTCTAATCCAGTAGGTTTGCTCATCACCAAAACACCATGTCCCTCAAAAGAAGTTTAATTCTCTCCAGTAGACATGGTATACGGCGGAAGCTGATAAAACAGCTTGGGGAGCACAAGCGAGTCTATCAATGCAGTATCTGCAGTAAGATCTTCCAGAATAGCAGCAACCTCAGCAGGCACATCCGTTCTCATGGTGGGTTTAATTTTGCCTTGCTTGCCTGTTGATTTTGTCTCTCATTGGTTTCACCTTTGAGTAATAGAGCTAGGCTATTTTTAGATGTTGGGATACAAAGTTTTGAGGGGTTTTTTTCTTCTTCTTTCTTTATCTCTTTCTAGGAAACTCTTTTAGTTATGTAGACCAAACTTAAAGCTGAAGTCTGAGTGTTTAAAATTTGAATTTAGGTGCATATTTTAAAACTGGGCTAAGGGTGTGATGGATTTTCCAAAACTATTCTTCCCTTTAAATATATGCAGATACATCATCCCCAGCCTTCACAGGCATATTTGTATAATTACTGTGTAGATGTCAGCTGAGTGCTTTTTAGCTTGTGATCTGCAGTTCTAGGGGTCCATGACCTACTTCTAAGGATTCCATGAGAAATAATCACTGATTATTTCCCAAGGATGGGGGAATGTAATAAAATTATTGTCAAAATTGTTGGAAAAGGTTAGAATCCACTGTTTGGATCTCTTGCATTAATAAGGCTTCTCATCACTGGCCTGTTCGTTTGCAATTGCTTGTTCTTTGGTTTCCTCTGTATTGCCTAGAGTTGATTATTATCACCTTTTTTTTTTAATTTTTTCTTGATTGATCCCCTCAGGTGACAAACTATTTAAATGTGAGGAATGTGCAAAGCTGTTCAGCCGTAAAGAGAGCTTGAAGCAGCATGTTTCATACAAGCACAGCAGGAACGAAGTGAGTGGAAATGACTAATGGGCTCTTTTGAGGTTAGGTGAAAATGCCTGGTGAGCTTCCAGGTGCTAGCTGGGGAGCTTGGCTCAATTATATTTGAGCAGATATCCATGTGGATAAGTGAGACAAGACTGATGGGGAGAGGTAACATCTTCTGTTAGAATAGCAGATGATTTTTCAAAGTGTGGAAATCCTTCTGAGCATACAAATCCTTTTTTGTACTGAATTTTCTATTGAAAATTATTTTTGACATCAGTTACAGCAAGACAAGCTGGAGTCAGCTGGACTTGCATGATCTAGAGGTGAGATCTGACTTCGGTTTATGGTACTAAATAGAACTGTTCCAGACTTATTTGCTTGTCCTGTTTCATTTATCTTCACCTATAGTGCCATTTACTGTGTGAACTCTCTGGGTAAAGGCTGTGTCATTAAGAACTACACACATATTCATAAACCTGTTGCACCACACCTGTTGATGAGGGCCTTTCAGTGCTGCTGCCACCATATAAATATTAAACATACCTGTAGTGGGGCCTCATGAGCAGTATTTCCAGTGCTGCTCAGCATTAAGGTTCTAATCTCTCAGATTGCTGGCATCTGTTCTTGAGCTGGAGGATGAGTCGGATTACGCGTTGCTTTTCAAAAATTCTGTGTCCCTGTTGGACCTGCAGTTACAAGGAAGACTATTACATGCACACAGGTGCATAGTATATTTTTTTTATATATATATATAGAGCTCAGATGTAGCAACATGGGTGACAGGATGATACAGCATCCGAATTTTGCATCGGTGTGTATCTGTATGTTGTGAAGAAGGAAGAAAACTTGGCAAAGACAGAAAACAAAAAGTAGTTAAGAGTTAGAATTTCTCTATCAGATGTGACTTGTCTTTTTCCCCTCTTAAAAACTTATTGTTTGCAATCCTCAGGTTGACAGTGAGTACAGATATAAGTGCACCACATGTGAAAAGGCCTTTCGGATAGAGAGTGCTCTGGAATTCCACAACTGTAGGACAGGTGAGAGTGACTGTTCTCCTTCCTGTCATCTCCAGTGCATTTTGTGAGGATGTTCCAAATCCATCCACCATACTATCTACAAAATGAGGAGAGTAGTCAATTAGATTTTTGTCATCACAAACAACCTGTCCCTCTCCTTCCCCACTTCATCAAAAATGCTTTTGTTATGATAAGCAAAGTAGAGCCAGTAATCTGTAAAGCAACACATCCACTCCTGTATTGTTTTTTTTTAGTATTTCCTGCTCACCTGTCTAATATCCTCACTGGTATTTAATTTGTATGTCTGCAAATACTCTGTCGCTGTATCTCTTCAGCTTTCTTTCTAAGTAACTAAGTTCCACTTCATTTCTCTGAAATACAGGAACTGGAAAGGAGAACAATAGGTTTGATAGTCTGGATTTTTCTGGGATTACAGTTTTCTTCTGCTTTCTCATGCTTTCTTTGAGCTTGCAGTAGTCTCTCCCAGTGTTTCTTTCCTGGTATCACTAGAACCTGTCCATTTCTCCCACAGCTGTCTCTAGTGGTTACTCATATCCTGTATGCCAAGTGATCTTATGCTTAGGAAATGACACCCTGATTAATGCTGGGGACCTCTGATAACTCTCAGTCCCGAATCACCTGGATAGCTACCCCTTGCAGCACTACTCAGAGGAGGTTTTCCTTTCAGAGGGTGCAGCTTGTATAAAACCTCAGCCTTCTGAAGAATGGCAAGTAATGCCAAGTAGCCTCAGTAGTGTTTATTCAAAGACAGCAGCTCATTTTCTTTGAGTTGACTGTTACCAACATGAGCAGCAGTTTTTACTCTTCAGTGCAAACTCTTCTTTGTGATTACTGCAGCACTGGCAGATTCCATCTACAGGACTGTACTGCCATGTTACAATGGAACTCTCAACTACTGAATACAAAACAAACTCTGCATAGGCCTTTTACCATGTAATAGTCTATTTTTTCAATTTTATTCTTTCTTCTTATATTCTATACTGGCTGGTTTTAGGAACCAGATCTGTCAGAAGTATTGCAGTGCTTAGACACAGATGTTGACGTGATGCTCTATGTGGAGTGATTTTACCAACATTAAAAACTTGAATCAACTGCAACAGAATCCACTCCAAACAGAATTTTAATGTCTGCTAGATCACAGCATACACTGGAAACAGCCCATGTGAGGGAGTTACGATGCTAGCTTCTGTGTTCAAGTTAGCATAAAATATATTTATTGCCTTTGAAGAAATGTCCTCCAGTGCATTCCAGTGATATTTAACCTTGTAGGCAGTAAATACAAACTCAGTAGGTTGTTTGATGTTTAAATACCTTTTCCATGGGCAGACAAATTGTGAAGTGCTTTTGCACTTCCATCTTCAGTCCATATAATGATGGATTATATGTTTAAACTCAAGTCTTAACAAAAGGACTGTTTATCTCAGAAACATACAAAACCTGTTTTCATCAGTAAAGGGCTGAATAGTTTCTCTTGCTTACAGATGACAAGACATTCCAGTGCGAAATGTGTTTCAGATTCTTTTCTACAAACAGTAACCTTTCAAAACACAAGAAAAAGCATGGGGATAAGAAGTTTGCCTGTGAAATTTGCAATAAGATGTTCTATAGGAAAGATGTCATGCTAGACCATCAAAGACGACACTTGGAAGGTAAGTATATTGCAGGTTAACCTTATTATTACTCTTCAAACAGTAGAACTGGGAAGGTCAAGGAAAGGATTGCACATTAGATTCTTCTGGGTGATAGCTGACATTTTTTTGACAGTTACCTTATCTGGAGTAGGAGGTTTCAGCAAAATGTGTTCTTTTTTAAAAATAATAGGAACAAATAGACATCGGGGAGATGTCTAATTCTATGAAAATCTTCCTAGGAGATGCACATACTCTTATTTTGTTTCTTTTCAGCCTCACTGTATTGGATCCAATACTACTACCAGAGTCATCTGAAAGCTGATTGGCTCATTATGCAGTGGTTTAGAGTAGCTGGTTTTAATATCTTTTTCTTTCTTTGGATTCTGTTCGTTTTTTTAATGCCTTGTAACGTGAAAATTTAGGAGCAGCATGTAAATATGGTATAAATGGAATGTTGTGTGACATTATCTTTCAAAATCTTGACAATACATGAACATGAGGTTATAAGACTTTACAGTTCAAAATCTCAAACACCTAAGGAAATTAAAGTACTCAAAACCCCTAGAAAAACTTGGGTAATGGTAAATTGCTGAAGTAGATATTAAAATTCTCCCAGTATTCTACATGATAAAACCGAGAACACGATTTTTTTAGAAAAGCAGACAGATTGTCTTCTTTGGTACTTTGGACATAGTCAACTGTCACTGTATGCTCTTGTGATTCAGACCTTTGTGCCATGAGTTAGAAGAAAACAAGAGGATGAGGGGTTGAATGGCAATGTCAAGGCATCTTATGTTTAGTTGTCACAGAACACTAGCAGTCCACTTCCCCCCTAAAAGCAGGAGAAAAAGAGGGCTTCTTCCAGAGGACTAACCCTAATCCTTACTGAGCATTAAAGGAGATGCTGGGTTGGTTCCTTCTCTCCTTAGAGACTGTGAGGGCAAATTTCTGGGCCAGATATCTGCTCAAAGTGCCAAGGCCTCCTGGATCTTTCTGTTTTCAGACACATTACAGTTGATTTAATAACCATTGAGCCACAATATATCACCTTGGAAGATTGCTTTTATGTTCTTAAGACACCATTTTCATTTAGAAATTATCCTTTTGTTAGCAATTAAATATTGCATTGAGGCTCTTCCCAGTGTTTCACTCTTCTTTACAGTATTCACCTGAAAGGTCACACAGATTGGAGTAGAAAACCATGGTGGGTTTTTTTGTTTTGGTTTGGTTTGTTTTTTTTGATGGGGACTGTTCTGTTAAGGGGTAAGGCGTGTGAAAAGAGAAGACTTTGAGCACAGCACAGAAACCATGGTTCGCTACAAGAAGGAGCCTTCAGGATGCCCCGTGTGTGGGAAGGTAGGTGTCTTTGCCAGCATGTGCCATGTGAAGTTCTGCATTGTAGCTTCAAGGGTACTCCGCCCTGAGCCTCCAGATGTGTTGCTGTTCCATAACAATTTACCACCTGTGTGTTAAACCACAGTAGCAGCCCACCTGAATGGGCACACAGCCTGCCAAGAAGTTGAGGTGCATGACTTGCGGTGAGATATGTGCTGAGTCAGATTGCCTTGCAGCTCAGAGAGGCATGTGGTCAGTTGCCAGCAGGCCCTGCCACCCAAACAAGGTGTCACTCTGTAAACTGCCTCAGCTCCATTATGTATCCAGGCCCACCATGGCCATGGATGCTGGGAACTGTGAAGGCAAAGATAAGAACAAAACTGAAGTTCAGGTTAGGCTTCCAGGACATGAAGCACAATGTGGAGTGTAATGAAGCCGCTGTGTCTGTCAGTGAAATCTCATGGCTTGTGTCATTTAGAGTGAAGTTTTTCTGCCAGAATGTAAACAGCTGGAGTTGACTATGTGCATTGGGAATGATTTCCTATGAGAATTCAAAGTGAATTCAATGTGTAGCCATGGCACCATTGCATTTGGGTGTTTAACACTCGTGAGCTGCAGTTTCTTTTGTAAATGTCTATAATCGTTCATGGTGCAAGATACACTCAAGCAACTCCTAAGCTTTGTTTTTGATACTTTGAATATGTTACGTATCAATGAAGGTAGATTTTGTGGATGTGTTTTTATAGATAGATGCAACATTCCTGATTCAAAAGATTTAAATGCTTCTAAATCTACCCTACATAATTGTGCCACAGCTTTCTTTTTTCACGTTCACCTCTGATGGATGGCCAGTTTCACTAAGTTCCTTGGAACTGCATGCATGTATTTTGCTTTGGCAGCAGTTTCTGAAGTAGTCTGCTGGCTGCATAACAGGAACTCTTACGTGTTACTTGCCAGAATGAATAAAATAAGATAACAAATATGTTCTGTATTATCCACTGGATAACTTGCAAAAAGTTCTATCCCTGCTGGACATAATTCAAAAAAGCCTGCCTTCCTTCTTTTCTTTTAGATATTTTCATGTAGGAGCAATATGAACAAACACCTTTTAACACACGGAGACAAGAAATACACTTGTGAAATCTGTGGACGAAAATTTTTCAGAGTGGATGTGTTGAGAGATCATATTCATGTCCATTTTAAGGTACTGTGTTAAGGATTTACAAGAAAAGCCATATTACTTAGCAGACATTATGAAACATATGAATACATGTATTGAGACTTACAGCCATGGTTGTGCTGCCAGTAAAGCACTGTTACCAACACTGTTCTGAACGTTATGGAAAAAACACCTGTGACGTTGGGTTAGTCACAGAGGTTGCTCAGTTTAAAGCAGAAAGGCTCCAAACAGATGTACTGTCCCAGCTGTAGTTTGGTTGGGCTGAGGGGTTCTTATCATCCCCTCTCTTTGAATGAAAAAAAAAAACAAAATGAGAAAAATAATCGTTCCTGCCATTGCTGTACCAGTCTTGTATTTGCCAGCATGACTGCTTTTCTGTTGAGTTCCTCACCGGTTTTTGCCAAAATGTTCTAAATCACAAAAACAACCCTATTAATAGTGTGCTTAATTACAGAGAGTATTTTGATCTAACTAGGTTAACGTTGAATTGAAAGGAATTGTATCACTCTGTGGTGATCATAAAGATGGATGTTATACTGTACCACTTAAGTCTTTGTTTATGTTTAAGTTTCTTTTATACACAAAATATTGAGTATTATCTGTTTGAATAAACAGTTGTTCTTTGTTTAGTTATGGATGGAGGAACGTGGTTTACCTGAACAGAGTGAAGCAGGGGGATATTTTAGATAAATAATGTTACAAGAATTGTTAACACAAGGCAGTCTGCATGGCATCAAAAGCTGACTAGATTACCTTTTGAAATAGCAGTGTAATCTGTTAAACCAGAATATTGTTTCCTGCCCAACACAGGACATAGCACTAATGGATGATCACCAGAGGGAAGAGTTCATTGGTAAAATTGGAATCTCATCAGAGGAAAATGATGACAACTCTGATGGAAGTGCAGATTCTGAGCCTCACAAGTATAGCTGCAAAAGGTGCCAGGTAGCTTTAAATACTTTAAATTAATTTGTTTTGGGATGGGGGGGGGATGGACATGTCTGTAAATGATTCAGAATTCTAAATAACATTAAGGATTCACTAAGAATACTACAGGTAGGCTGTCTTCTGCAGTGCTTTCTACCTCTAATCTGTGAAGTGATGCTATTTCATAAGACTTTAGATGGTGGTGTGTAAGTTGAATGCTGAATATTTGAAAAATACATGTACATATTCTTACCTGTGTGCAAGGAAACAAGCTAGCAAAACTGGAGAAAGAAACAATAAAGGAACTTTCAAATCATAGAATTACAGAATGGCCAGGGTTAGAAGGGACCTTAGAGATCACCTAGTTTGAACTGCCCTGCGTGGGCAAGGACACTTCCCACTAGATCAGGTTGCTCAAGGCATCATCCAGCCTGGCCTT
Organism: Florisuga fusca; assembly: GCA_038090715.1. Lineage (NCBI taxonomy): Eukaryota > Metazoa > Chordata > Aves > Apodiformes > Trochilidae > Florisuga > Florisuga fusca. The sequence continues at coordinate 22,886,253 of JAAWXA010000004.1, forward strand.
GGACACTTCAAGGGAGGGGGCAGCCACAACTTCCCTGGGCAACCTATTTCAGCATCTCCCCACCATCACAATAAACAATTTTTTCCTAATGTCTAACCTAGTATCTCCCCTCTTCCAGTTTTAAACCATTGCCCCATGTCCTCTTGCTACACACTGGTGCAAAAAGCCCTACCCCAGCTTTCTTGTAGCCCCCCCTCAGGTATTGGAAAGCCACTATAAGGTCACTTCAGAGCCTCCTCTTCTGTAGGCTGAACAACCCCAGCTTCCTCATCCTGAACAACCCCAACTTCCTCAGCCTTTCTTTGTAGGAGTGGTGCTCCAGCCCTCTGATAATTTTTGTGGCTCTCCTCTGGACATGTTCCAGGAGCTCTGTGTCCTGGGGAGTTGGGGACTCCAGAACTGGACTCAGTACTCCAGGTGGGGCGTCACAAGAGCAGAGTAGAGGGGGGGAATCATCTCCTGATGATTCAGGAGAAGGACCAACTGTCCTTCTCAACCCCAAGACCTTCTCCTCAGGGCTGCCCTCAATCCTTTCTGCTCCCAACCTGTATTCCTGCATGGGATTGCCTCGACATGGTGCAGAACCTTGCACTTGGCCTTGTTGAACTTCATGCAGTTTGCAGGAGCCCACTTCTTGAGCCTGTCAGGGTCCCTCTGGATGCCATCCCTTCCCGCCAGTGTGTTGACTTTTCCACACAGCTTGGTGCTGTCAGCAAACTTGCTGAGGGTACACTCTCCACTGTCCTTGTCACCGACAAAGATGTTAGGTAGCACCATACTGACCCTTGAGAACTCTCTCTTATCATATGAGTCACATGTCTCCATTTGGACACTGAGCCATTGATCGGAACTCTTGGGTGAATTGGACATAATACTCCAGGTGGGGTCTCACAAGAGCAGAGAGAGAGAGTGACGTCCCTTGACCTGCTGCCCATGCTTCTTTTGGTGCAGCCCAGGACACAGTTGACTTTCTGGGCTGGAAGCACACATTGCTGGCTCATGTTGAGCTTCTCACCAACCAGCACTCCCAAGTCTTTTTCCTCAGGGCTGTTCTCAAGCCATTCTTCACTCATCCTGTAATTGTGCTCAGTATTGCCCCAACCCAGGTGCAGCAATTTGTACTTATCCTTGTTGAACTTCATCTGCCAATGCATGAATGCCTGTGCTCAAACATGTCAGGATTGCTCTGGATGACCTTCCTTCCCCCTAGTGTGTTGGCCACACTACACAGCTTGGTGTTGTCAGAAAACATGCTGAGGATGCACTCAAAATCACCATCCATGTCACCAACAAAGATGTTAAACAACGCCAGTCCCAAAACTAACCCCTGGGGAACAACACTTGTCACTGCTCTCCATTTGGACTCTTGGTTCTGTCCTAGTGCAGTGTAAGAAGCAGAGGCAGCATCTCAAGCTGGTTTTCAAAGTGAATTGAGTGTTGTCCTGTAGCAATGTGCTTGTAGTGGCCAAAGAGGTCCAGCCCTAATTCCAGCTTTGACAGAGATCTTTTCATCTAGTGATACACAGGTCAATTATGTCTGCTACCACTGACAGTAGATCCTGTTAATATGTTACTAGATCATTGCTGTTCCCAAGAAATGTTTCCCCTTTTCATTCACTGTTGGTTCATTTCACAGCTGACTTTTGGCAGAGGGAAGGAGTACCTGAAGCACATAATGGATGTGCACAAGGAGAAGGGCTATGGCTGTAGCATTTGCAACCGACGTTTTGCCTTGAAGGCAACCTACCATGCCCACATGGTCATTCATCGGGAGAACCTGCCTGATCCTAATGTGCAGAAGTAAGATGATGTGTTGGACTGATAAGAGGAGCTATCTTCTTGAAGTTAGAGTGGCTCTGACATCTGATGCTCTTGCAGAATTGAGCTGTACTAAAATCTCGGAAACATAGAATGGGTGTTAAAATGTTTATTAAAAGCTTGACATATATATGACTAAGGATTCACTGCACACATGCTTAGTCAGCAGCCTCCTAGTTTGGGCTTTGTAAAGTGTAAATCTATGATTTTGCTAAATATTTTTTAAAACTATGCTTTGAGGATATAGCAATACCAAACTACTCCAAGCTTGCTGTGAACTCACGAGTTTCTTAAGGCTCATTTTAAAAATGTGTTTGTTTCAAAGAACTTTTATAGTAATTAGTATTACCAAATGAAATACAGCTGCTGACAGAGATGCCTAAAATCCACCTCTGTCTCAAGAAAAGAATGAAGGTTTTTGGTCTCTGGTTTCAGATACATCCATCCATGTGAAATCTGTGGAAGGATTTTTAACAGTATAGGAAATCTGGAAAGACATAAGCTTATACACACAGGTAAAAATGTTGTGTTTTTTTATTATTATCATTATTTAAAAGAAATTTTTAATGCCAGTCCCTGCCTTACTTTTTTCAGGAGGAAATAAACTATGGGTTTTTATTGGTGGTTACAATATGATAAATGTTATACATATGCTTTTAGGGCAAGCCAGTTTTCTAAAATAGATAGTATTAATGAAGATATTTCATCTAGGCACACAATCAAAATTCCTATTTAATATGATGCAGGATTCACCTGCTAAAAATCCTAATTCTGTATTCTGATCTTACCCAAATTCTTATCTATGCCACCTTCTCATCATTACACAGGCTGAAAACTGCTATTGCAAAATCATTTTTAACAGCTCATTATTATTTCATGCTATTCAGTATTTTCCTACCTCAGTCTTTATATTCTTTTTTTTTTTTCAGATCTCATAGAAAAGGGTCAGCTTTTATCTCTCTCTCCAAAGTCTTCTAATTTAGTTTGGGCTGCAATATGCATGAAATACATGGTTGACAACACAGGTGGACTGTTTGTCCTCTAATTCACCAGTTTAGTCAGGTTTTAGGAGATGCACATTTTTCATTAACATTTTTTTTTGTTTATGTTGTCTTTTAAATTTATTTTTAAGGTGTAAAAAGTCATGCTTGTGAGCAATGTGGCAAATCATTTGCTAGAAAAGACATGTTAAAAGAACATATGCGAGTCCATGATAATATCCGAGAATACTTGTGTGCAGAATGTGGCAAAGGTATGTGTAATGCCTTGTTTTCCATTAACTGTGATACTAAATAGCAGGTGAATATTGGAATTAAAACTACTTCATTCTTAGAATATTGGGAAGGTCCTTGGCATTTTAAATCCTGCATTATTGAGAGGTAGAAACAGGAGCCTTATAGATACATAAACTACCCCTAATTTTATATGGTTTGGTTTTATGGGTTGTGAAACAGTGGTTGTAATAAAATTTGCTTCTGTCAGATTGAGGAGTGCTTGCCTGACTGAGTTCCACTGCATTTGCAACACAAAAGTGAATACATTTTTTTTTTTCGTTGTAGGCTGTTTTCAAGCTTAAGAAATAGAGTGATTACTCTCTGTTAGAGCCTTAAGAGTCAAAATTGCTTCGACTTCTTGAATTGTTTATGTTATAACTTGAACAACTCTGAGCTGGTATTTTAGTGGAAGGCAGTAAATCAGTCTGACATCTCTAATGATGCTTTTGTCTTTGCTTGTTCCTGCTGTTTTGCTGCTTCTTCAGTGGCTACGCAGACCTTTTCCAGAGCTCTTGCCTGGAATTAAAATAGTAATGGCAACATGCACTGCTACCTAAAAAATTAAAAATATGCAATTGTGGACACACTTCAAACATGATCCCAGAGCTCTTGGCTAACAACATGATCATCCTGATTTTTCCTCTGAAGATGGGAGCAATGGGCTAATTGTTGTGCTCTACCTTTTATCTGGCAGGAATGAAGACAAAACATGCTCTTCGTCACCACATGAAACTTCACAAAGGGATTAAAGAATATGAGTGCAAGGAATGTCACCGAAAATTTGCACAGAAAGTCAACATGCTGAAGCATTACAAAAGACACACGGGTGAGGTCTCCACAGATGTACAAAAGTTACACTACATCTTTTAAATGCTCCCTGAGAGAACTTAATTTATTAACTTAATAAAAATATATGCATGTTCTGCCTTTTGAAAAGTGGGATTTTGTCCTCTGGTCAGCCAAAACCACCTGTTATACAATTAAGATATGTAGTTCAGTTGGTTTCATGTTGTGATTTTTTAAGAGAGGTTGTTTTGGTCTAGGGAAGGTCTGGAGTGTTGGTTTGAAATTAGTCTTCATGTTCTCATTTCCCAAAAGATAATTTTGCTTCCCATATCAATTTCTTTTAGATGCATTTCCTACCACATGCAGTGGTGTGGCTTAGATAAAATGAACTCATGAATCTGGGCTTCTTCTACTTGTTTAGCTGTGATGTTTTATGGGGGTTTTTTGTGTTATGAGACTTGGAATTGTCCCAGATACCTTAGACTGTTTTCACTCTGATGCTAAATGTGCTTTTCATGCAGGGATCAAAGATTTCATGTGTGAGCTCTGTGGCAAGACCTTTAGTGAACGAAATACAATGGAGACTCATAAGTTGATTCATACAGGTAAATCCTCTAAAAAGCAGTTGCCAAAGATGCTGTCTTAGTTTTGTTCTTAGGCTTGCTTTAGACTTGCCAGTCTTGGAACTCGTATTACACATCATATTACCAGCATGAAATTGTTCCTTGTGTAGAGATGCTGATGAATATGATATTCTTCTTTGGGGACCATCACTAACAGCATTTCCTCCCATCTGCTGCCAGTAGGAAAACAGTGGACATGTTCAGTTTGTGATAAGAAGTATGTCACTGATTATATGCTACAGAAACACATCCAGCTTACTCATGATAAAGTAGAAGCTCAGAGCTGTCAGCTGTGTGGGACAAAGGTTTCTACCAGAGCATCCATGAGTCGACATATGAGACGTAAACATCCAGAGGTGAGTTAATTTCACAGGTAGATTGGGAGGTTGTTTGGGGTTACTATGACCTTCAGTACCTTGAAAAGAATTAACTCTTTGAAAGGGATTAGTAAACATACCTGATTTTCAGTACCTAAAAATGAAGTTGTCCTGATTATTTAAATCTCTTTTTTTCTGCCTCAGGTCAAATGTGTATTTTTTTCATGTTTTGCTTTCATCTATTAGTTGAGTCTAATTGACTCTTTTTTCCCCACTGTGTTCAGTGTATTCAGAACTGGTCTGAAAGAAATGGTTATTCTTAGTATTAAAGGTAAATGCTGACCGCAGAGAATCTGGATTACGGGAATGTTTTGTCTGACCCCAGTGGGGCTTTTTCTGTGGTCCAAATTTCTGACTAGCTATTGTTTTCCTCAGTGTTTCTTGTTTAGGTTGACTAAGGCTTGCCCATTCCCTTTGAGGGTTTGCTGGGTTTTTTTACTACCAATTTATCATTAGTAGTACTTTGCCATGAGCGTTTTTTTATCATGATGACTAGGAAGGAAGTCAACAGAAAGCTTTGTTTATTGATTGTATTATTAAAAATGCAACTACATCTCTGCAATCCAGAGGGCAATTTGTCTCTGTTCTTTGATAAGCTGAGATGTATAGATTCAGCTGAAAATAATGGAGTAGGACACAGCTGATAGGTTTATAAATAGAAATGCTATAATAATATTTTTTTCAAACACACTGCATGCATTCTATAGAATTCATCACTTCCTAGTGGTTTGTGTTCTGTCTAAAATATGAAAATAAGCATATTCTATTGTTGTCTTTAAACTTTTTCAATGAGAAGGAAAAGATTTTATGCCAAAAAGATATTTTTTAAAAAGCCACGGGTAAAGCCTTTGTATTAAGTGATATGTGGATAATACTACAGTAGATAATTTTTGCTTTGTGACAGGATTTATTAGGGCAATGCTTTTTTGTTTGTCTATTCCTGTATGGTATGCACTGCTGTGGTTCACCAGCTGATACCTCCTTGTCCACAGATAATTTCGGTGACAATTGGTGAGTTAGAGCCCTTGCCAGAGACAACAACCATTGATGCCTCCTCGATTGGGATTGTTCAGGTAAGTTCACCATGGCAGAATTCTGGTGGCAGCTAGGTTCCAGGCCTCCTGGAGGGTGAGGTGGGGACATCACTTATTTTGTGCATAGCTGGATGTAGGCTGATGGGCAAGGAATGTCCTTTTTTAGAGAGTCAATGCCAGATTAAAGTGTATAAGCAGATGGAAGCTGTTCATCTGTGTTCTTGTATAAAAGGGGTGCTGGTAAAACAGAGGTAATTCCAAGGTGAGGTCTCATTCCTTGAATTCAGGTTTTGCTAAAGTTTGTTTCTTCACTTGAGAATCAACTCTAAACCAACTTGAGGGTGATAGTCTCTTACTTGAAACTCCAGTAAGGGAAATGACTTGATATCTTGCTTGGAAATGTGTTGCTCCAGCCAGAATTAGCCTTGGAACAGAGTGAATTACCAGAAGGGAAACAGCATGTAAAAGCTCCTAAACGTGTCCATAAACGAAAACAAAAGTCAGGTGAGGAGGAGGAAACTCAAGTGCCTGAGGACCCTGCCTTCAGTGAATACACAGAGAAGGAAGGAGAATTCACAGGAAATGTTGGAGATGAAACTAATTCAGCTGTACACAGTATCCAGCAGGTGAGCTCCAGTAGTGGGGTGGTGGGCAGCAGGCATTACTTAGAGGGATAATCTTTCTTTTTTCCCTAATAGCAAACACAGAAAAGTGATTGGAACATTAAGGGCTAATTTGACATATTGCGGTAATATGAAGGTGAATAGAGACTTTAAAAAAGCAAGAAGTTGGACCAGTAAGCTCCTCTAGTTTGTTTTTATCTCCTTTGGTGTCACCCTCTCCTTACTTGGCAGAATCCACTATCTGGCTGAAGCTGTGACCACGAGGGGGGAAGTTAGTACAGCTGCTTGTTTGCAGTGTTGCATGTACCTCCCTCCCATTACCTTCATGTTTCTATGCTTGGAAGCTGTTCTCCTCCAAGCTTTACGTGTTCCCCTCTGTGTGTATGACTTCTCCTGCTGGCCACAGCAACTCCTGAGCCCATCAGCACTTAGTTCATCTTTCTTGATACTTGACATTTGGTGCTCAGCTGCAAGACACAAGACTGAGGTTTCCTTTCTGTTTTTCCTTAGGTGGTGGTGACCCTTGGTGACCCCAATGTCACAGTCCCTTCCAGTTCTGTCGGGTTGACAAATATTACTGTCACCCCCATTACGACGGCGGCTGGACCCCAATTCACAAACCTGCAGCCCGTGGCTGTGGGACACCTGACTGCACCTGAGCGCCAGTTGGCTCTGGACAACTCCATCCTCACCGTGACCTTCGACACCGTCAGCGGTTCCGCCATGCTGCACAACCGCCAAAATGACATTCAGATCCAGCCACAGCCAGAGGCAGCCAATCCTCAGTCTGTGGCCCATTTCATAAATCTGACCACCTTGGTGAATTCCATTGCTCCACTAGGGAACCAGGTAACTGAGCAGCATCCTCTGACGTGGAGGTCAGTGCCTCAGACTGATGTCTTGCAGCCTCAGGCACAGCCAACGCAACAGCAGTCAGGACAGCAACAGGTTCAAACAGAGCAGCAACAACAGATGTATAGCTACTAATTTATACTTGGAAAAGTATTGAAATGGACGGCACTTGGAGACAAAACCACACAGATGTTTGGAAAATTTCTAATAGGATTGTTTGCTGGATACCAAACAGAGATGGGAAATGTTTATACAATGAACTACAAGCTAAAATTGGCATAGCACTCTGCAACACCCTAGTCTTGAGATTCTCATGATGTCTCTAGACCTTGTATTGTCTTAAAAAAAAAAAAAAAAAAAAAAACGTCTCCATAAATTTAAACCCCTTTGCACTGTGTATTTTGTGCAGTAAAACTGAAATATGACAGAACCATCGTAGTACATCTTAACCAAAGCAGGGAAATCCCAAATATGATGGCACTGGTGATTTACAAAATCCTTTCAACTATATCATGACTCCCAGAATGGTTTGGGTTGGAAGAGACCTTAAAGATCATAAAGTTCCAACCCCCTTGCATGGGCTGCAGGGACACCTCCCACCAGACCAGGTTGCTCACAGCCTCATCCAGCCTGGCCTTGAACACTGCCAGGGGTTGGACATCCACAGCTTCCCTGGGCAGCCTGTGCCAGTGTCTCACCACCCTCACAGTAAAGAATTTCTCCCTAATATCTCATCTAAATCTCCCCTTTTCTAGTTTAAAGCCATTACCCCTTGTCCTGTCACTACACAGCCTTGTGAAAAGTCCCTCTCCAGCTTTCTTGTAGGACCCTTCAGGTACTAGAAGGCTGCTATAGAGTCTCCCCAGAGCCTTCTCTTCAGGCTGAAAGCCCCCAACTTACAGCCTGTCTTCATAGGAGAGGTGCTCCAGCCCTCTGATCATCTTCGTGGACCTCCTCTGGACTGGCTCCAAGAGCTCTGTGTCCTTCTTATGTTAGGGGCACCAGAACTGGACACAGTACTCCAAGTCACTTCATTCCCGTCTGGAAATGACACAGGAAGAGTGTGTTCACAGTGAAGTAGAATGCACTTGTGGTCAGCTGGTAGAAACTGAAATGTAAAGACATGTGGGCAGAAGAATAATTGTCTTGGGTTTTTATCTTCTTTAGAACTTGTATCTAACAACACTGGTAAAGTAGGTGGAGGCTCAGGCTTTGGGGTGGGTGTCAGTGTGAAATATATCAATTTTACAAAGTATTTCCATTTTAGTCATGGGAAAAACCCTGTACCCATAACACAGTGTTAGTGCTACCTGAGTCAGATAGCTGGTCTAATGCTAAAGCAACTTTTATGGTCTTGTAGTCAAGTTTGAATCAACGAAAAATGAAATGAAAAAAAAGAATGTGATAAGAGTTTTATGTAACTTTTCAAAACTGCTCTTTCAATCCTGCTTTTGGCTAGTAGGTATGAAGAGCAATGAGTCCCCTTTGATCAAGTTCAGGATGTGAATTTTTTTCAAATAGTCTTTTTTCATGGTGTAATAATATTTGAGAAAGCACTCTTTATATATATATATGCATATATATATATAATGTATGTGTGTGTGTATATATATATATATATATATAGCCTTTGTATATTACTGTGTGTTCCTGGTGAGTATTTGTGTGAAAAACACTTATAAAATATGACTCATTAATTTTTTCATACCCATATTGCTCTTTCTCACTGAAATGATGTATGGATTCTGTTCCCAAATCTATTTCCAGAATTCATAGCCACACACAAAATTGTGTGAAATGCAAGAAAAAAGAATGTCTGAAGCATATTCTGCCACATGGAGGCAGTATACCCTAGAGTATAACAGGCAAGGTTTGCATGGCTGATGGGATTATAAATAGTGGGTTGGGTCAAATTCATCATTGCCGATGCTACAGTTTCATTCCATTCTCCATACATTGATGTGTAGTCTGGAATTTTGCATGTCAAGGAGATAGTATCTTTCCCACAGAGAAAAAGTGACTGATAGCTAAAAGGATTTTTAAAAAAAAAAAAAAAAAAAGTTGCTGCCTGGAATCCTTAAAGTGAAACCTGACCTTCCAGCTACGTATAGTTGAAGGACCAAGGTCCTTTGGGCAGCAGATTGAGCCACAGAACCATTCTAAAGGGTTTTGCTGAGGATAAAGCAGCTGCTGTGTTTGACAGTGAAGATAGAGTAATGGTTGTAAAAATCCTGTCTGTGCCTATTGTATTAATGAAAATGTTCTGTGTATTAGAAAAATATGAGTAGGAATTACTTCAGCTTTGAAAGTCTGTGTCAACATGGACTAACAGACCCCTAAGTGATGCCTTAAAATCTCTAGAACAAATTATTTCAAGGTATAAATGTTTGGGTATTAAAGTTAGCCTCCAGTGGTTTTATTGGTGCCATAGCAGTGTCTGGAGGCTGGCTGTGCCAGGCTCTGTGTAAAGAGGGCTCTGTCTTGCAACAGGACATACGTATGAAAGGGGTTTCTGGTGACAGATATTGTGTGTCAGCAGAGTAGAACTGCTTTTCTGTAAGTGTCAACAAGCCTATAAAATGTCTGCATTGGAGGGACAAGAATGCATATCAAAAAGAGAAAAATACCTTTCACCCACGTGGGAGAATTTTTCAGTCCCTAGCCCCTTCTGTCTTCCTCAGATCCTTTTCACACTGTGCCATTAAATCCTGTGAGTTTTATTAACCTCCCAATATCCTGAGAAGTGCAGTTTTATGTCCTCCTATCACCTGGATTATCTCACCACTGGCTTAAGTTTCTTCTGAGCTGTCCTGTCCACAAATTCTTCCCCTTCACACCAGATCCACTGGTCAAAAGGAAGCTAAGTTTTATTTATAAAATGAGTTGTTTATTACTTGAAACGTCTAGGGGTTTTCTGCATTTGTGCCTGTTTGGTAAAGGCACATTATCTTTTGTCAGGGTACTTATGAGAAAAAAAGGGGAGGAAGGAAAGCAAATGTACAGGTCCCAGGTCTAGTTGTTAGGATAAATAAAAGATTGCTAACATCTAAAAAATTTACATACGTATATATGTCTGTATACAAACATAGAGGGTTACAGTGCTGCATACAGAGTTTCTAGAAGATCAGGGTTTTTTAGAAATCCGTAAATGGTAATTAAACTTAAGTGGGGAAGCAGATAACTTTTCCCTTAGCTGCAGAGAGAGTACATCTGCTCTATGTTTAATACTACTGATAGTAGCATTCATGGTGCATTGATTTAACATGTCATTTTAATGTGTAATTGCCTATTTGATTAAAAATTGTATATGCAGGTAATCAGCAATTATAGAGACTTCACAAAACCTCTTTATTCTCACGTGATACTCTGGTATCCTGATGCCTAGCATCCTTCCAACACTAACTGACCTTCAGAATCCCATCCAGGCAAGATAGCATCTTTCTGATAATAATTGATTCTAGATGATTTTAAAAGGAATGATCACACAATACATGCTTTCATGGTGGTCACAAGAAAAGGAATGTTTTTCTTCAGTCCCTCAGTGTCCCCAAGATCATGTAATTGTAGAACAGCCCAAGTTGGAAGGGACCTTGAAATATCATCTGATCCAACCTTTTTTGGGGAAAGGAAGCCAAAATTTTACTCTATCTGATTGCACCTTTAAAATTTCCAGTGACAGAGACCCTACTTTGTCCCTGGGGATCTTATTCTAGTGGATTATTCTTACTGTAAAAATTATCTTTATTTTCACTTCCAAAGCAAAATAGGATCACTGGAAGGGCTTTGACTAGGCCAGGCAAGAGAAAGTTCTCTAAAAGCTGATCTTGCCAGATCTTGACTTTTCCTTGCAACCATTGCTGTGGTACCTCATCATCTCTTGGCGTGATTTTATTATTAACTACTGTTAATAACATCCCTATAAGAACACAACTGTATTGAAACATGAAAAATTTAAAACCAAATTATTTTGTTTGGAGACGTTGGAAATTGATGCCTTTTCTGAAGCTTACTGAGCTTACATTGGGCAAATAGCTGCTGGGCAAATCCCAACCACACCTTTTCCAGATGAATACCAAAGTTACACTGATACTGTTTCAAACTGCACAAAAAATAAGTCTATGTAAGGGATGTGCAATCTGAATTTCCGTTGCCAATTTGTTACTAGCCTTTTCAGCTGTAGAGTGTGAAGGTTATTGTTTTCAGCTGTGTGTCAGAGATTTTGCATCACAAATGTTCAGTAACAAACTGGAATTACTTTGAACCAAAGGAGTGATGTTGTGTAGTGTTCTGTGTATTGTCATTGTTAACTGCTAAGACTTATTTAACTGAATGCTGTCTGTGGCACATGGGCTCTGAAGTAAAGGAGCGTCAAGGTACAGAACCCTTTCTCTACCAGTGTTATTCTCTTCTGTTCCTTAATTAATGCAGCAAACATTTTTGTCTTGTAATTGCCTAGACTTGCTTCAAAAAGGGTTAATAATTTTATAGGGTTAATAATTATCTCACAGAACTTCATACGTCTCACAATATGCAGAAAGATGGGGTAGCATTCTATAATATTCTATTTTATAGCTTGTTACCTGGCAATAACAGAAAGCAGAGGAGACTGAATCTTTCTCAGCAATAGTCTCTGGTGAGTTCTATCAGGAAAACTTATTGTATCAATTGGTATTACACAGTATAAAATTTGGCTTTTCGTTTTAGATAATGTCAGTATGAAAAGTGAGCATTTTTTCAGAAACCTACCAGTCAGTCTCCTATCAGTCTGACCAGCTGCATTTGTGTACGTTTTGCTGTTCCAGAAATTGCTAGCAGCTAACAGCCAGGTAACAGTTGAATTCATTTCTAGAACTGAATTTTCTGGCAGTTTGCCAGCATGATTTACTTGTGTTCTGCACACAAAGGTGCCTGAAATCCTCACCTTCAGAACTAGGAATGAAAAAAATACCATACGCCCAAATGGCAATCATATAAAAACTATTGGACATGACAATGGGTAGGGCAAATTGCCTTGGAAATTTTTGCTTGGTAATGAGATCTCTTTGATGCTGTTTAAAATAATAATAATAATGTCACTCATTCTAATTACTTTTGGCCTTACATTTATTATGGCAATAGGCATACCTGTTGGAAAATCTTTAACCCTTTGTGCTTTGGGCATGCCTTTTCATCTGGTTTTATGTTGGCCTCATCTGGTGTAATGGGAGAAGGAAACATACTGGCAGGAGGATGCAGCTGATCCACACCATGATGAACAGTGTGGCTGTGCCTGGAGTTGTCTCGGAGACAGACTGTGCAGCCAAGTGGCTGACATCTGTGAGATGACTAACAGGGGTTGGAGTCACATAAGGGCTTTTGCCCTATAGCAAACCCAAAGTGTCACGTTGGCAACAGGAGAGAGGAAAATGTGTTTCTGCTATGTCTGTCACCGACTCTTCTTCAGTACTGAGATGCCACTAGGGTATTTGCACTGTAAATGGCAAGAAAGTGTTGGAACACTGTAGAGAGGCACAGTTACTTCATACGGTGTAACCGTGGTTGGAAAACATGTTTCTTGCCCTGAAATGCTATGAGAATGCTGCTTTATTTTCCCTGGTGGGTACTGAAGTACTGTTCTGCTTGTGTACTGCTGCCAGCTACAAAGCACACAGTTCAGACTGGGATTTGGCACACCAGGCTCCTGCAGTACAGCTAATGATGGCTGATAAATTGGATTGTTTTTCTGGAGAGTCCAAGCTCACTGTTGGGAACTTAAATTTTCAACAGCTGAGCTGACAAGAGGCAGAGAAGGTATTGAGACTTGTCCGGGAGATGTCGGCCCCACTCCAGGGGTGGGATTTCTTCCACAGTTGTCACGTAGTGCTGTTCTCTTTTTGCCTTAACCATGAGCTGTTCTGACCAGTTACGGTGTCTGGTTTGTTGTTGACTCTTCTGAAAATCTGGTCATTAGCTGTAATGGCTGTCAGGGCAGCTGATGTGAAAAGCTACTAAAATAATTGAACATGGGGATTTATTTCATCTAAAGCCAAGTTTTTAAGTTCTGGGGTCTTTTGCTTCCAGGTGTGTGCTTTCCTTTATTTTTTTGGTTTACTTACTAGATTTTGAGTCTAAAATGTTGTTAAGGTGTCCAGTAAATGTAGCAAAAATTAAAATATCTGCAAAAAAGAAGTGTCAGAATGAGGAGTAAAAATAAGGAGAAACTAATGATACTAATTTTCTACAGATTTATACCTTGCTACCCATGTGGATCTGAGTTTTTTGCCGTGACACTAGCTCCAGGATAAAGACACACACTGGCTCATCTGCCAGGATAACTTATGTACGTATTGATGCACTGGGCGCTGTTAATGGTAGCAGGTACCGAGTTCTTCCCCATGAGCCTCGTGCTCCTTTCAGTCTCTCTCCCAACACAGTTGGATGGTTTCACAGAGCTCACAGGACCATGAGTGTCTCTGAGACTTGTACTTCTCACCTGTGGTGAACTTCAACAGATTCAAAACTGCGGAGAAAGAGCAAGCTGAGAGGCAATGTGGGAGAACACATACTTAGCCTGCTGTACAAAACTGCATGGCAAGCTGCAGTAGATGCATTGCTGTTCACTAAATATTAGTGATTATTGCATTCAGAAGCTTTTCTTTCCTAACAGAACCTGTATTCTGTTACTTCTATAGGGGAAGGTGTGTGTGTTCAGTTTATCGTAAACTAAATTCAAACATAAAACATGCTCAGGGTGTTGTGCAGCAACATGCAGAAACCAAAGGGTAAGATGCTGAATGATAAGAGAATAAAGCAGTCCACGTTTCATCACTTTTGGGAAGAGGAAAAGCAAGGTTATGAAAGGCAACTGTCCTTCCTTAAGCACAGAACAGACCTGCTCTGTTGTGCGTGTGATATCTGCATGCAGGTTGGACGCAGCAGTGCCTTCAAGGAGAGGACACTGGAATAAAGGAGGGTGTTCTACAAGCAAAAAACTAACAAGCGAAGGAAAAAAAAAAAAAAATCCAGTCAGCTCATTAAAGGAAATGGTGGGGAAGCTTTAACTCTATTTCCTTGCTGTGTGAAGGAAATAAATAAAAATGGCCCTCTTAGTGGAAGGTTGTGGGTAGGTTAAAAAAACAAAACCGCATGGGTGAGCTCTTCCCTTCTCTCCACAGCCCTGTCAGTGTTAAAGCCCTAGCCTGAGCTTTCAAAGGAATAAAGGCCTTTGTCTAACTGATGCACTTGTGCCCAAGGGCTCTAGTTCTCATACAGCATTCAGGGCTGATTTCCGAAGTAAATATGGGTACAGAGGTTGGGGGTATTGGGGCAGAAGCAGGTTCTGTTCAGAGGTGGGTGTGTCTGAAAGAATAATTGCTTTATTGCCCACCTGTCAAGTCTGTACTGATGCAAACAGAAGATTCCTGCTGAAGAGACAATGGAATCGGTGACAAAGCACTGGTTTTTAAAGGTGCAAAAAAGAAGAGCTTAGATTGCATAATCAAAGAGAAAAAATGAGAAACTTTGTCCTGAAGGCAAGTGCACTACTTCTCATTCACTCTCCTCCCTTTTCCACTACTTTTTTTCCCATGAAATACATGCAAATCCCAACATGCACAAAGTTTTCCTCCAGGCATGATATACTTGTGTGGTTATACAAGAAGTGGGTTGAATAGAGATATGAGTTGTTCCTGCCAAAAAAAAAAAAAAAAAATCTTGGAAAAGAGGGCTCTATTTACTGTTCTTTTAAAGTAGTCTAGTCACCTCTGAGACCATTCTAGTAAAGGGATAGCTGTCATTCTAATTATACAACATACACATTTCCTGAAAAATTTACTTTGTCTTCTCACAGTATAGCCAGTATTTCTGAGCTGAGCTACTTTAAAAACTCCCTAGAAAGTAAATGCAAGCATTTTATCAAAATGAAGAGGGGTTTAAGCAGTAATTCAAGTAGAGCAAGAACTTGCTCTTAATCAATGCTAGCAAGAAATCACAAATTCTGGTTGCACGGGACACTTATCAGTCTGGAAGCAGGAACTGAATGTGTGTGGTCTTCTATATTTGACTACAAAGACTTCCAGCTCTTAACAGCATGCATTGCCAGCTAATACACTCTTAACCTTTAAAGGTGCCCGTGTTTGTTGTGAAGGACGTTGGAAATAGTGAGATTTAGTTTAAACAAACAGCAACATAAATGAAAGACTGAGAGCATGATGCTTAGTGGGATTGTTCAGTGGTAGCTGTAGCAGCAGTCATAGGAAAACGTGTTCTGACCCCCCTAAATGCCTTTGGCAGCACATACCCTGCAGCACTTCCCTGGACATTCACTTCCCAACAGCAAGTCATAGAATCATAGAATTGTCTGGGTTGGAAGGGACCTCAGAGATCATCAAGTCCAACCCTTGATCCACTACCACTGCGGTTACCAGCCCATGGCACTGAGTGCCACATCCAGTCTCTTTTTAAATATCTCCAGGGACAGAGAATCCACTACTTCCCTGGGCAGCCCATTCCAATGCCTGATCACCCTCTCCGTAAATAAATTCTTTCTAATATCCAACCTAAACCTCCCCTGGCACAGCTTGAGACCATGCCCTCTTGTCTTGTTGATAGTTGCCTGGGAAAAGAGACCAACCCCCCCCTGGCTACACCCTCCTTTCAGGGAGTTGTAGAGAGTGATGAGGTCTCCCCTGAGCCTCCTCTTCTCCAGGCTGAACACCCCCAGCTCCCTCAGCCTCTCCTCATAGGATCTGTGCTCGAGTCCCTTCACCAGCCTGGTTGCCCTCCTTTGGACCTGCTCCAGCACCTCAATCTCCTTCATGAACTGAGGGGCCCAGAACTGGACACAGAACTCGAGGTGTGGCCTCACCAGCGCTGAGTACAGGGGCAGAATCACCTCCTTGGACTTGCTGGCCACACTGTTCCTGATACAGGCCAGGATGCCATTGGCCTTCTTGGCCACCTGGGCACACTGCTGGCTCATGTTCAGCTTCTTGTCGATCCAAACCCCCAGGTCCCTTTCTGCCTGGCTGCTCTCAGCCACTCTGTGCCCAGCCTGGAGCTCCCCATGGGGTTGTTGTGGCCAAAGTGCAGGACCCGGCACTTGGCTGTGTTGAACCTCATCCCATTGGAATCATCCCAACTCTCCAGTCTGTCCAGGTCCCTCTGCAGAGCCCTCCTGCCTTCCAGCTGATCCACGTTCCCCCCCCCAGCTTAGTGTCATCTGCAAAGTGATGCAAAGTCCCCCATTCCTGCTCGAGCTGGCAGCTCAGCCTCGGCTCCAGCACCAGAAATTGACGCTTGTGCCACAGGACCAGCCTGACGGTGTCCTGCGACAAGTGCCACTTTTCACCCCCGAGGCTCTCTGAAACTTGGGGACTCCGTGAGCTGCGGGACGTCGTTAGCCTTGCGCCACAAAGGAAGCAAAGGGGATAGAGTCCAGCGAAGGTGCGTCCCCACTCACCCACCACCCGCACCGGGCCAGGTGTGCGGTCCTGTCTGCACCGCTCCCCGGTCCCAGACTGCGCACCCGTCAGGTTAGGGAAACATTTCAAGAGGGGAGAGTTTGCAAGCAGGGAAATAACCCCCTGGGGCTGCCCCGCACAGCGCAGCGGCCGCTAACGGCCGGCGGGCTGCATACGTGCGCACCGACTCCGGCCCCAGGTAAAACCCTGGGCTCCTGCATCGCCGCAGGGCAACCCACGGCTCCACCCGCCAGCGGGTAGAAAGGCCAGGCTGAGAGCCGCCGAAAGCTTAGCTCGGCCTCCGCCTTCAGTCGAAGAAGAAGGATTGCGGCGACCCGAACCACAGCCCCCACCATCCTTCCCTTTCGCTGTGCGGAGAGAGCCCCTCGCCCCGCTCCCCGCCTGAGGTACGGCTCCTGCGCATGCGTAGCCCCTTAACGCGTTGGTGCGTGCCTGGCCCCGCAGCGTCCCCCCGCGGTCCGTTAGTGCCGTTGGTCAGGCGTGCGGGGAGCCCCGCTGCCCGGCCGCAGGCAGCTACCGGCGGCTGAGGCTGGGGGGGTACGGGGATCTTGGGCACCGGCCGGTAACCGGCTGAGGTTATAGGGATAACGGGGGGAAGGCGGAGGGGAGGTGTCTGTAGCCGGATGAGGGGGGGTTATAGGGATAACGGGGGTTGCTGAGGTGGGGTGTAGGGGCAGCAGGAGGTTGGGGGAGGTTCTGAAGGTCCGTGCACTTGCGGGTGGGAGCATTTGAAGGTCACTCCCAGAGCCCTTCGGTCTTTTTTGGCTCTATTCTAGTCTGCTTGTTAGGATATTGGGGATGTTGGCACTGAATAATTATCTTCTTCTTATTAATCTTCTAATTATTATTAGAATAATTATAACTTGAAGTATTTTGTTCCAGACTGTGTCTGGAATAACTTTATTAATAAAGGACTTGAGAGTGGATTGTTTAATGCGTAGCATAAATGGTAATCTTCTCACCTTTCCCTCTGTCTTTTTGGGTGCCAGGGTTTTACTGCTTCAGGCCATTAAGATGGGTGAAATAAAAGGGCTGGTTAAACTGTTACAAATGCGAGAAGAGTCCCTCTTGCGATTTGTGATGATCAGTTCTCTCAGAAGCTTTCTCGTAATTAGCTTCCTGGTAGGGGAGTGCTCCCAAATTGGTAGTTTTAGTAGCAGGAAGTACAAAGATATCGCTGATTATGTTGACAGTTGTCTGCTTAACACCACTGAGTTAGCATACTGATTTCTGCACGTATTTCCACTTGCACACTTTTTTTTTTTTTTTAAACCTAGTACTGTGCCTGAGCCTGACTTTTTTAATTGATAGAAATCAGTAAGAGCATCAGGAAAGACACAGTCAAACTTTCATACTGATGCTCTAGGCTATTGGATGGATCTGTGTGTGTTGATGAGAAAATGAAGCACCTCCTCCCAGCTGCTTGTTACCATCCTCCTTCCAAAGTCTGCCGCTGACTGGGATCCATCAGCTGATCTGCTTGGAGGCTATTTAAACTTAAAACTAACCCAGGTTGCTGGGAATCATGCAAGTCAGGGAGTGGTCCCTCTGAGTAGCTGAACTGGCAGATCTTTGAAGCTAGTAACACAGGGAAGAATTAAGGGAGTGGAAAACCACTGAGAACAGACCAGTAGTTTTTAATGAAGTTTGCAATTGCTGTATCTGTTCATAATCATGAAAAAGAAGTGAGTTTTTCCTTGGGTTATATGCCTGTTGCTTCCTTTGTACTGATTCAAATATGCTTCCAGTTGAGCAGAAAACTGGTGTAGCCATCTGTCTATCATTTTCTCTATGAATTACCTTTTGGTTGGATCTATTTTCTCATCAGTTTAGAGGCTGGTTGTGCCTACTCCAGAGCTGGATCTTGAGAAAAATAATAATAAGAAGATGGAACCATCCCTGTTCAGCAGGAGCCCACACGTTATATCAGGCTAAAGTGACTGTGGAATTGCACACTTGGTAATGGTTACTTTGGCTTTGTATGTCAAAAGTAGTTTTATGATAGTGCCATGGAATTAAATTACAGTGAAGGCATCCTCAGTGGATATTCAGGATGGTGATCACAGGACTCTTACTGTATGGCTGCAGTGAAAATGCTATAAATTAGGGCTTCTGGCAAGGTGTAAATGTTTGCAAAATAGGGCTTTAAATTCTTAAAACAGTGTATCCAGTAATTAAAAAAAAACAAACCAAACCAAACCAAAAAAAAGCAAAAACCAAAAAACCCACCATTAAAAAGTTTTATGTCATCTAGGAGCCCCTAGTCTTAACTGCAATTATACAGGAGAAATTTACAGAAATGTAATATGATAACTAAAACCTCACTGTATCTCTAAAAATTTTAGTCAATGGCCCCTGGAAGTTTAAGAACACTGAATTGATATTACCATGTGCATGGAAAGAATGCTGCTTTATAGGAAAATGAATGGAATAATTTTGTAATCATATAGCAGAACACTTGTAAGAGTGCCTACAGGACCTCCTGGAAACAGCAGGTCATTTATGTCTTACCTGTCACACAAACTAAGTTGCAGTTTGGAAGATTGTTCCTATACTGGAAAATAATCCTGACTTTATTTTACCTCTGCCACAGATATTCATATCTAAGGCCCAGCTGCAGGAAGCCCTTAGACAAAGGATTGTAGCTGCTTTTTGCTTATTGTCCTGGATTTTTGTTTGTGTTGATAGCTATTACTAAAATGAGACTGGAGATGTGATGTAATGAGAACTGCTACCAAGGTTTTCTTTTTTCCTAAGATTAGAGCCTCAACAGATGCAATTGCCTAAAACAGATTTTAGCAAATTGTTTTTGAATGGCAGAGGTGTTCCCTTTCAGGGCACTGGCCTGCTGCTTAAAAATTCTAACCTTGAAGTACTTGTATGAATCTTTATTAAAAAAATGTAAACTTTTATTTGCCTAATTTGGAAACGTACGCTGGTGTTATTTTCTGATGGGTATTGTATCTTTTTAATAGTATAAATGTACTCAAAAGGACAACAAAAAATCTGATTCTGCAGAAAATTAAAGGCAGTCTCTGTGGATGTCATAACAATAATATACTAGACTTTTTAATATAGCTATTTTGGCTCTTGTATATCCTGCTCTTTATTCTTAACGCTGTAATCAAGTGTAATTACAGGTGTAGACATTTTAATTAAAGGTGAATGAGTTTTAATTAAATGTGAAAAAAGTAGAATTGGACAAACAGTAACAGTGTCTATGTGACCTAAGATGAAGAGTGCCATAGTATATGCCTAAGAAAACACTTATTTTAACAAATTTTTCTTATTAAATTTATGAAGTTCCCTCCTGCAAAAAATTGTGGCTTAAGGTACAAAATGCTGTAGTATTGCTGCAGTTGTGAGCAGAAAATCTGTTTGCCTCTGAGATTTGAAAGGTTTATTTACTCCATTATCAGTAGATAGCAATTACCAGCTTCTCTGCTAAGGCTACTTAAAGATGGTGACGTTATTACAGATGTAAATACTGTTGGCATTTTCACTGTTGTCACACACGGGTGCAGATTTCAGGCAGTTCTCTTTGAAATGCTACTTCTTTCTTGTGTTTAGAGCAGTACCAGCCTTGGTGGGGAAGTTGTGAATTTCAGGTGGAAGATCCCAGGGACCTGATAGTGCTTGTCAGTTCTCACAGTTACCACCCCAAATTGAAATTCACGGGCTCTTTGCCAGCTTGTTTGTACCATGTTATGGCAGAACAGCCATAGCTGGCATCAGTTACCAAAGACTTTGGAGTTTGTTTGCCATTGGGAGAATTGTGATGTAAGTGAAATACATTGAGATACTGCCTTTTTTTTTTTTTCTCTTTCCTGTCCTAACTTTACTTTAGTAAAATTTGAATTTGACTCACTGCTGGGAAATTTTGTGCAATCTTAATGCTGAACAATGTTTCCCACTATCTTTATAAGTAATACATGATAACTAGTATGGTAGCATTCACAAAAATATAAACAACCTATTTGTATAGTGTCTGTGATTGAAATTCAAATTGTCTTTTTCTGGTGACTTAAATAATTTTTTTCTTTTTGACCAGTAAATCTTCTCTTGTGTGGTAAGAGCATATATGCAAAAACTTTAATATACACAGCTTAATGATAAATTAATGAAATCGGTTGTTTAAAGAGAGGTCCAGGGTGTTTATCATTTGTTGAAAGAAAGGCAACAGAATATTTGATGTTTCCTTAGTCAGTTGGAAAGTTGTGGGTTGTTAGGTGGGTTGTTAGGTTTTTTTTTTTTCCCCTGGGACAGAAATCAGCCATTTGCAACAGGCTGTTCATGTAGGTCTAGTGTTCAAACCTGGCCAAGATTGGTTTCAGCTAAAAAGGTTTTGTATCTTGACCACTGTTTGGTGTCCTATATTAAATAAAATCCTTACTCATTCAATTTTGACTGTGCTATTTCTGTATCAGGTATTCCAAGATGATTAGTAGTTGCTATTTTGACAATGCTAAAATAATAGTGCTGCCTATATAAATTCTTTTCTGCTTCTTGGAGATGTTCTTTCCTGATTAAAAGTGGCTTCATATTGAAGCACTTCCTCTGTCACTCTTGGCCTCAGAACCTCAGCTGTGATTTATGCTGATGAGCACAAACTTTTCACAAGTGTGGTGCCTTGCAGATGACATTTTCTTACCATGTCCTTTTGTGTAAGTGTTAAGCAAGATAGTTTTTAGAGAAAGCGGTAGTGTGGGGAAAATGGTCTATCTGGTCTACATTATTTCTTTGGTTTATTTTAATTAAGTGATATAACTAAAACAAAATATTGGCAAAGATGACACAATGATGGAGTTGTACTGTGGAAATCAGAAAAACTGTAAAACTAAACAGTTTTGCAAACCTCATATGGACAAGTCTGATGTAGGTTTAGTAATATTGAACCACAAAACAAAAACTTTAATATTTTTCAAAGACATTTGATCCTTTCTTCCTTATGTCTTTCTAGGCCTTTCAGTGATTCATGGCTTACCATTCTTAAATCCTAGTTCTCTACTATCCATGACTTTTTCATATCAAAGTTGTGAATAAAATTATTTTTTTACATAAAATGTGCTTTTTGAGGATACAAACAAACACTGATCAGGATGAAAATATTTCTATGGAAGGGAAAGTCAGCCTGGTGGTGCTTTACAAAGGTATTGTGACCCTCATATGCATCAGCTTGTTGAATTAGAATCAGTGTGATGTTTGAGTAAACAGACTGCAGTGAAGAAGTGACATGAATTTTGTTTTCTGATGGTGGCTATAGCCCATGTTTTTCTTTAGAACTTTCTCCTTACTAGATCTAAAGTTATTTCCAATTTCCTTTTAACATTTGTGTTTACAAATTGTTTGTGCCATAGCACTTCTAAAAGGTGAGTGCCTCCTCCTCTGTATGTTATTACTGGACAGAATGTCTAGAAATATTCATTTGGCTTTTTTGGCTCTGAATTCAGAATATCTGTACTCACATTATGCCTTGATACCTCTACTTTAATTATTTTTTCTTTACATCAAATAAGAGATGACAAAATTCTGAGGGAGAAATTTGGACGGTTTTCATATTTTGATTACAAACTGTTGTTACAAACAAATCGTATTGCCATTATGCCTCAGCTTATAGGAATTACATTTTTTTACAGTAGTTATTTTTTTGTTACTAATGCTTTTTCGTACATAGCAATAAGTCTTTATGCTCCTGCTGCTATGAGTGATCTATTTATTTTAAAAATTAAGAGGTTTAGAAAAATTTCAAAGACCTCAGAATTTTATTTTGCTGCATCTGTCAGGAAGCACGGGCTTTTGAAAAACATGCTTAAAATAACAGAAGAAAAAAATCTTCCTATTAATTGATTTCATGTTCCATTTCTCATTTAAGTAAGTAGGAAGTTTTGGCTGATGGAATACTTCAGTCCATAACATTTTGCTAAATCTTTTTATACATGTTTTTTCAAGTTCAAACTATGCTGTGAATTTATTTAATTAAAAGAATGTTTCCCAACTTAGTAGGCAGGCTAGACTAGACCCAGGAGGTGGGGAAGGGCACACTGCAAAAGAGGAGAACTTTAAGGGCAGAGTAAACTGCTTACCTTTCCCACCCTACTGCAAATATGTTCCCACAGTTATGAATATAATTCTCTTTGAAAATCACCCATACAGCTTCCCCTAAATCTTGTTGTGCCTCTTACTATGTCAGGATTCAGTTTCCTCAAAGGTAAAGCTTCTGACTCAGGTAACAGCCCCCCCAAACTTCTGTTTACATAGGAAGATATACTTGAGAAAGTTCTGGTGAAACACTTGAAGAGATGGTGCCAAACAATTAAAATGGATTTAACCCCCATATGGTTACTCTGATTAAGAAGTGGAGAGGTTTTTGATTACTGTCTAGCTCAATACTTTTAGTTGATTCACCTTAACATGCCTGTATGTTTTCATATACACAAGACCTTGGATTTCTCAGATCATGTTTCAAGCCCTTCAGAGGAAATAAGGGCTTGTCTCCCTGAGGGAGATATTGTGAAATACGTTGGAGTGTGAATTTAAAATGCAGCAGTTTGCCAGCATTAACTCCTTGTGTAAATGTTCTGTTCTGCACAAAGATGCCTAGCAGCTTTGCTTAATCCACTCTACTAAGATTAAGATGATTAAAACCAGATAATAGTAGTTCTTTCATTTATATATATTTTTCTTTTTAAGCACGCTTTTAAAATTTGAATCAACTGTACATTACCTGCAGTGACAATATAAGCCTAAGGAGTTTCAGTTGTTTCCCATTTCCTCTCCCCAGTGTTTTGATTTGGTTGAAAGCCAAATCAATTCCTCATCCAGTGTACAGCCTTACAAAATTGTGCTAGCACAGCAGGAAGGTTAAGGGATTATATTGTTTGGAACTGAGAGGAATACTTTGAATTGCGACTGATGACCGCATGCAGTTGCATGACACCCTGTGTTACTTGAAGGAGATGTAATATGCAGTCTATTTTCACTCTGCAGGTGTGGATTTTTGTGGAGTGAACCAGAAGCTAATTAAGGTTTAGTCCCCCTTGTCATATAAGTACTGACTCGTGGGGTGCTGTGTCCATAACACCTAATTCAGTTTAATCACTGTGCAGCCTTCCCATTTCTGGTGGAATTACCTGAGTTGCCCTCATAGCCTTCTCGTGAGTAGGAGCAGATAGAAGGGTGAAGGCAAGGGAAAAGGTAAAATATATGAAAGAAATAAACCAAAAGAAACAAGGAAAGGTAAGATATACTCAAGAAATAAAGCAACATTAACAGGCACATCTCTGCCCTAAAGAATGGAGTAGCATTCACTCACTCAGTCTAGACAGACTTCTCAAGCACTAGGTGGTAGGGAAAAAATCAGGATCTGGTTTGTGTGGTGGATACTGCAGAATGCTCTACATTTTTGTAGTGGATGTAATTGTCTCTGTGTTGGGGTGAGTTAATTAAATGTTGCTGCAATATTTACTAGTGTCTGTTTGATTTCTAAAAACATTTAATTTTATGTTCCTGTCAGTTGATTTCCTGCCAAGTTATCTTGTCTTCTCCATGCTTGTATTTTGGTTTTGGGTTACCTTCAATAACCCAATGAGCTTTTGTCAGCGTGTTGCTATTCATACCTTCCTCATGCTACTGAGGAAGAAACTGTTATAGATCAGAAGAAAGCTGGTCATTACCACTGGAAAGGTAGTTCATACTAAAAAAATCCATGTCCAAAAGTATTTCACTACATTGTTTTTTATGAAATTCACTTACTGTTACATATTGCATAGACACTTGAGAGATCTTCAGATATTTTTCCAACTAGCTTAAATAGTCACAGAAACATATTTTATAGGGACCACAATTTAAGTAGTGTAGTTCCTATCATCCATGGGATTGATCACCTTCAACACCCAATAACTAAGCTGATAAGTGCCAGTACTGAACAGGGTTAGTTTCCTCATAATTCTGCCTGTGACTGATAGTTCATATACTATTCAAACAGACTTTTCCCTTCTATTCTATCACTCAGTATCAGGACGTCTCCCTTGCAATAAAATTTAATGGTGTGCTTACTCTGTGCTTTCCCTCATCTGTTGCCTTCCAGTCAAGGGAAGCACACCTATTGCCATCTTAGTTTGTCTCAACTCTGTAATGAGAAAGAGCATTTTAATGTATTCCCTGTATTGCTGGCTACCTCTTCTATTAAAATTATTGTCATGGCTTCAAAGATGATGTCCTGCCCTTGGCTCTGTTGTAGAAGCTACATTCCATTGACAGTCTTTCATAGCAGATGCCCTGATTGTTTGAGTAAGGGCTAAATTATGGACTACCATTTGATGTGCATACCATTCATCTTCAGATTTACAAAATGTATGAGCAGAACCTGTCCAGAATAAAAGACTTTCTGCTGAAGAATAATGAGACAATTTGTGTGACTTTTGTCTTTAAGCCTGTCAGTGGCTCTGTCTTGTGAAATGTGTCAACAAAGTCCAGGTTTGATTGGAATCCACTTGGTGAACTGATCTTGCATGTGTCTTTTCAATTTACGGGTTTAAGTTACTTTTTGGGTTAGCAATTCACTACAATGATGACAAAATCCCATCAGTGGATGCAAGGCAACATCATCTTCTTCTTTTGACTGTATAACCTAAATAACAGAATGGGGAAAAGGGAAGTGTAGAAGAAAATGTGTATTATGGATCTTCACGTATTTTTGAGAAATGCCCTGCTGTTAGGAACAGTGAAATCACCTGTTCTTCGTGTCTGTGCTAGAAGCAGTAAGAAGAAATGAGCCTCAGTTGTAACAAAGAGGTGCAAGCCATTTTAGCAGGGAATTTTAAAATACTGTAGCAGTTTCTTGTTGAAATTATAGAGGTTGTCTACCACTGAGGAACTGAGAAGACTGCTTCTGGGATCAAGGTTGGACTGATCCTGCCTTGGAACCAAAGAGTAGGTCCTAGATTTTATGGTGTCTGCTGCAGTCTGTGATCTTAATGTTCAGAGCAGTGGTAGACATTAGAAAGTGACATGTAGAATCATAATGTCCAGGCAGTGAAAGACACCTTTTCATTCACCCCCACAAACCTAACAAGCAAGCACAGGGCGGTAAGTCTCATGTCTGCAAAGAAGGAGTTGTCATGGAACTAGGACAACAGATAGGAAGTAATCAGTCTTTTCCAGGGACCCTCAGTCTTGTGAGGGTACAGCGAGAGTGGGCTGCTCTGAAAGCGAAGGCAATCTGAGTTAAGGGTGGCAGTTAAGCAGGCAGGGACCTCACTGACAGGGTGCAGCCTCACAGAACCTGAACAAGAAGAACAGAGAAGGTCTGGCTGTGCTAGCCAGGGTCAGCCACAGCCCAGCAGCCACCAGCCAAGTCCACTGTAACACAGCAGGTCTGAAGTCAAGCCAGGAAGTCCAGATAGCAAAGCCAGTGAGGTGCTAGGCAGCGCTCAGCATACCTACCTACAGGGTGGGTAGCAGCAGCCCCCAAGCCAGAAAGCATAGGGAGTAAGAGTGGAGGCCCCAGATGAGACTTCTCCCTGCTCTTTCTGGCAGCTTAGTGTTAGGGAAGGTGGAACAGCATCACCATATAGAGCAGACCTCAAACACAGGCAGCGGATCTCTTAGATGTATGGGGTGGAACTGGCTGCAGAGAAAGCAAGCTACAGGCTGGTCAGGGCAACCAGAAGCTTTTGGTATACTCAGGGCCCTGGCAGAGTTCACAAGGAAAGGATGTAAGAGGGAGATTTAGTGTGATGTCTATCACATTTTGAATCTGGGGTTAAAGAGAGACAGAAATCTCCACATTGCACTAGAAGAATAGTAAGTCCTCCATCTTCTGATCTAGATGTGGGAACTTCTCCATTTTCCATGTCCCCTCCTTATCAGAAATATCCTGTACACAGTAGAGAGAAAAGAGACACTGATGATCTAGTTTCTTCATTGTAGGCAAAGTGGGATTTTAGAATTTCCTTTGTCTTTTAGTAAGGAGTTTAGAGTTCTGTCTGTGTACTCAGTATGTTAATCTGGAGCTCAGAACTCCTTTCCAGGAAGTTTCCTATATTCTACCTGTTGGAGTGAATGTGGTTTGCTATCAAGGCTATTATGTTCATGTTCTACTTGGGAGAATATCCCAATGGGTAGCAGAAATGGACCTCACAGTGCACCTACTTGGTTAAATGAACTTAAATTTAACTTTCTGTTAAATTAATTTTATGTATTAATTTTTGAGACGTAAAGGTATCTAATTCATCATTGAGTTTGACTCACCTGATTACTTTCATCATGCATCATCCACAAAAGAATATTTTTCTTTTTCCCTGTCTCTACGTTCTTGGGATATGAATTTAGCCAACTGGATTGTTAAGTCTTTGATTTGGTCCAGGCTATTTTTTCACTTTTCTAAAAAGGTAGCTTTCTGCATAGCTGCTATTGTTAGGTAGATGAGAGAGACTCATGGCTGCTCCTTCTTATGTGATAGGGTAGGCTATTCCTTCAAAAATGTCTGAGGTTTCCTTCTAAAAGTAGTCCTTGAGCTCCCATTATACCAATACATTAACCTACTAGGGATTTTCCCCTTATGTGTCAATATCAATAGCCAGAGTTTTCTGCTTACATTAAAACTTGCACTGTGTTCACAGTACCAGGCTGTTGGTGAGCTGAAGAGATGTGAGGACATAGCTGTTTATATGCAAATATTGTTTGGTGGATAGCTGATTGCTTGTGGTTAACCACTATGTGAATGTGTATGTAAAGATAAAAAATGTCAAGATTAAAAATTAAAAAAAAAAATAGAGGTCAGCAAGCAGAGTCCTTGGATATGTACAGTTGACATGCACTCTCCAGCCCATCTTGTTCTCATTCTCCAGAGACCACTAAGATTGCTGGGCTTCTGTGATGAGGGTGGGCAACAGAAACAGCAACTAATATTATCTCTGTTATACTGTATGAGCATAAATGGGGCATCAAAAACTTTGACACATGAAGGTGGAAAGCATAACAGCATGCTCTCTGCTGATGAGACATCTGACATTTTTGTAAGATGGACACATGGCCAACATCTTGAAGAATCCTGATTGCTGCCCCCTCACACAAGGAAGAGTTGTAGCAGGTTCTACTTGCAGAATAGTGTTCTTCAGTAACATGAAGGGGGTTTTGATGCAGTGAGACAAGATTCAGAAGATAGTTAGTGGACATGTCCCTATTTCCGTTTATATTTTATCCTAAGGTGCTTTGTGATAATGTGCTCATGTAATTTCATAAATATTGTATATATTTCATGTAAGTCAATTGAAAGAAATCAGGGTTTACTCCAGCAATTTTTTTCATAAAACATGTAAGTTTTTTGTAACTTTGGCTTTGCATGTCTGATAAACTAGAGTAATGCAGGTGAGCAACAGAACACCCTTAGATCTGTGTTTCAATAGAAAAAGCACTTTCATTCACTTGGCAGTTGTGGCATCACAGTGTCTCTTCCCTTGGTGCCCATGGCAGAGCATGAAGCTCCACTGACACTGGAAAACTGCCCACAAATGGGGAAGACTTTTGATAACGGAAGAGAGAATCCCCACAATAGCTAGGCTTGGATTACAAAGCCTTTGCAAGTAATTTCAATGATCATTTAACTAGTTTCAGGTCAAAAGACAATTTTTTCTCTTCAGCTTGGCTTTTCTAGTAAGTATTTTCTTTACCAGAACATTCCCTACCTCAACCAAATGTGTTTTAGTTGGCAAGTTTTCTTGCATGGAAAGCGATATGTGGGGGTTTTTTCCGTTTTTCAGTGCTTGGAATATATTTAGAAATTGTGGCTGTTTTGGTGATGGCAAGTAGGTGCAATCTAGGTAATTGAGAGGAGAGCTCAAAATTCAAACTGTTAGTGGTTTGAACAGATTGTTATTCTGTTTAATATAAAATTAAATTACTGATAAACAATCCTTTTCATTAAGCCTAAACTAATTTTTCTTCTAAAGAGTATTGGTAATGAAAAAGACTATTGAAACTGTCTCAATGTTGTGTTAGTTTATTCATGAAACTGGTATGGTTATTAGTTAATAAATCTTTCATAAGTTATTTGTACTAGCACTAAATAATTTCTATTGAAATTCAGAACAAATATTTGCTTGCCAGAACTGTTAGAAATGTTAGAAACATTTTGCAATGAAAGGCTGCTGTGAGATTACATGAGGGGACATGGTAAGTCACAGCTTTTTAAAGTAAAACTTGTTTTTCGTCAAGTCACCTTGTGCCAGTACAGGTTTGATAAATTATGGAGTTATTATAAGTATCATTATGTCAGCTAAAAAAAATTTAATATACGTAACTAAGGCAACTGTGTTACCTGTGTTGGAAAATAGGACACTCATTGCCAGTCCCTCCAAAGCATGGCAATTCCCTTCTTCATGCCTTCAGATCAAACCGTTTCAGGGGTTTTTCTGTTTTGCAGTAACTAACTCCTGTGCAGACTTTTATTCTTCACTTGCATCTCTGTTTACTTGCTTTCGTGACCAGGAACATGGTTAAAGCCAAACCTGTGTTTTAGCTTGGGCTGTAACTCTGCTCACCTTGCCATGCATAATCGACCTCACTCAAATGGTGTAGCCCTTCGTTAACTTAACCACAATCTCCCCGAGGTCCCCAAATTATTCCCACAAGTTCTACTACAAGAGCTGTGACTTGCTGGGAAAGAATCCTACAGCATCTAAGCACAAGGAAACACATGTGATATTGCTGTTGGATATACAGGAAATGTAGAAGCCAAGAGGCGGGTGGGTCTTTGCTCTGGGAATCTGAATATTTGAACCATGTAGCCAGACCTGGGCACCAGTCATTTAGGCTGTATAAATATACAGGTAGCTTTGTGTAGACTTGCTCTGTCATGGTAGGTTCTAGATTCTAGCTGCATTCTTAAGGAAACATGATTTTTTACTGCCTACAAGTCAACACATTGATGCTTAACAACTATGCGTTTGATTTTTTGCTTACTGTGAGCTACCAGGACTGGCTGTTTGTTTTTAAATGGTTTTATTGACACGCATCTGACTGAAATACTTTAATCTTTAGATTTTTTTTTAGATTTTTTTTTTTTAGATTTTTTTTTTATATTAGAAAACAGAGAAATTTTTTTGTTTGTTTACTAGAGTAGTTTTATCCCTTTGTCTCAAGGTGATTTTGGATAGAAATTGGAAATAAATACAAATATTTTGTTCTTTATTGGCTAATGAAGCAATCTAAATATGGTATTGGTTTGCTTAGGTTTTGTTTTTTTCTTAAGATGTAACACATTAAGATTTGATACATTAAAAAAAGCACATGGCTAACTGAACTTTGTCTCTGTCACTCAGGCTGCATTTAAATCTTTGTGAATTGTACAATGTGCCTGGCTGTCCTTGTCCCCTGATAATTCAGACTGTGTTCTGTTTGCACAGCCAGGGAAAATCACAAGGCAGCTGGACATAAGAAAAAGAATAATGTGAACCTGTGTCATGTCCCTGTAAGCCCAGCGAAAGAGCTGCGATGTGAACTTGGCTGAGGGAGCTGGGATGGATTCCTGGGGCCAATTGTTCAGGCACAACATAAATCCCTTCAGATACCAGAGCCAGTTACTTCCCTGGTTCATGATTCAGCTTTCTTTAAAACTTCTGGCAGCATACATGTCTGCATGTCAGTGCAGACCGCCAGTGCAGACATGACATTTTCAGACTCTTACCCAGAGCATTTCATAACTCGTTGCTGGTGTAGATAAATATTGAAATTTTCTTTTAAAAAGCTGCCTACATCTAAGAAGTTATTCTGAAATAAGCCGTGATGTGAATGCAAATGCTATAGGAATTCTGAAATCACTCCCTAACTGGACACATCTACATGCCAGACAACCAAATAAACTGTCAGATACTCCCATTTCAAGAGGCTGCTGAGCTTCACTGATGTAGTTTTGCGGATTAAGATATTCCAGACTAGTTCTCCATGTGAAGCTATTTATTTTAAGGAGGAAAAAAATGAATAACTTTTCCTAATTTAAGAAAAATTATGAGGAAAATCGTTTATGCAGGGAGTGATTCCAGAATAGTTACAGTACATTCTCTTTACTTCCTTTTTTGAAAAAATATTAGCACTTCAATTGCATGTTTTTTCTCTGGCCACTTTTAAAGCACTGTGCTGATTATAAAATAACGTGTTGCTTCAAAGTCATAAATATAACAGGTTTTGTCTAAGTTCAGAATTCTTTGTTGAGGCTCTTCCTACTGGATTCATCCAGTTGCTGATTCATTTGCAGCAGAGCAAGCATTTTTCAGCAGGAGATGTTGCAGTTCCACTTGCCAATCTGCCAGGGGTTCTCTCCTGCTCCAGAGTCATCCCAGCTAACCTGTCTCAGCCAGTGCAGCTCATAGCCTGGCAGCTTAGCAAGCACCCAGCATTATTATGCCTTAAGCAGATGTATCCGAATGTGAAACAGGGAGGCGGAGGAGGAGGGACGTATATTCTCTCTGCCACCTTTTCAAGAGTGGTAATGCCTTAAACACTACAAGTAGATTTGCCAGCACTTGTCTGTCAGAAGGCCTTCAGACAACATCCACCTTTTAGTAATCCTCTCAAAGTGCTAAGGGCAAGGTGATAATCATCATTTTTGTTAGAGTCTAGAGAGTGAAACATGACCCTCTACAACTTTTTCCCTTAACAACTGTTTTTTGAAAGTAACTTGAAACATTGTAAGATTGACCATTACTTCACTATTCTATTGTATCTGCATTCATTTTTATCTTTTTCCCCCTGTATATTTTATTCCCAGATGTATTATGAACTGTTAATTTTAATATGATATTTTAATACATTTTTGGTCATACATCCTGATGAAGTTGTGATACAGAACTAAAAGTATCTTTCTACTATATTTTCTAGTGAGTTGTGCCCTTAGATATGGTATGCACAACTGTCCCTGCACTGAAAGCACACATCAGATTTTGACACCATGATGAAGGTCCTTTCCATTGTCACCTCTGGGACAGTGGGTAAGAAAATTTGAGGCTTGTAGCTATGTGAGCCGAACTGTAGAACCAAGTTAGTGTTTTACATAGTTGGTAGTAAAGAAAGAGAAGTTTTCACACACAAAACCCATCAGTTTCTCAATGAAGAAAATCAACAGATTGATCTGCAGGTCATCTGCCTTCAGTTGCTGAGACTCTGTAGTTTATAAGTCAGTGGGACTGCTCTGTTAAAAGGAGGATTTCCTTGGAAAGACACTGTATACTATGGAGTGGTCATCAAGGCAAGTTAAGCTGTGTAGCAGTATGCCTTAAGCTGTGGGTTTTGCCATTCTAAACAACTGCTGGTGTTTTCTGGGAGAGTGTAACAGTCATCTCCTTTGAGTGATTTTTCTGCCACAGCTTTACTATACTTTTCACTGTCTTGCACTCTCATTTTTTCTGTGTTTTTTTCTGCTTTCATCATATGATGCTACAGAGCAGTGAACTAATTTTTAAAAGTTATGGCACTGTGATGTGACAGGCCAAGTATATATTTATGTATAAATATTGGCAAATTATGTTCAACTTTGCCAGAGAAAATGAAAGGTCTGTCCCTAGTATGCTGGAAGTGGGATAAAGTGAACAAATATTTAAGTATTTTTGCATTCACACTGTGAATGGACTGAAGGAAATAATCTGAATTTCTAGACCAGAAAGGATGAAGTCACCAATTAATAATAGACAAGAATTTTCTCTGTGTGAATAGAAAGAGAGGGTGATGCCTTGCAACGTGGTTGTGGAAAACTTACCTAGATTTGGGCATGCTGTGAATGTGTGGGAAGAAAGAGAGGGGTGGAAAATGAAATCCAGAGTACATCAAAGAGATGTCTGCACTATATCCCCTTTTAACAGTTGGAAAAAATTAGGTAGAGAAGCAATTTACACACATTCCACTTTCACTTGTCATTGTCAGAGCCAAAAATTATTACCTTGCAGTCCTAAACATTTACCACAGGACTACTCCTCTTTACTATTATATCTATTA
This sequence comes from Florisuga fusca, assembly GCA_038090715.1. NCBI lineage: Eukaryota > Metazoa > Chordata > Aves > Apodiformes > Trochilidae > Florisuga > Florisuga fusca. Next base: position 22,919,088 of record JAAWXA010000004.1, read on the forward strand.
TTTGCTTTACCTTGTTTTCAGCTTTAAGAATGCGTATGATCTGCATAAACATGTTGAAACACACAATGATTCAGATGCCTACAGCTGTGATGTTGAAGGATGTGGTTTTACTTCACGGACTTTACACACTTTGAGACAGCACTACAAGAGAGTGCGTGTGGTGAGTATATTAAATAGCAGAATAAAACACATTGCTATAAAGGAGACTAAAGTTCAAATTTATGTGCATTGAGTTTCTTGTGACTTAATTGTTTCATTTTTGCATCAAACCAAGTATTTATTTGCACACAGTTCTAAGACTCTTGCAAATATTATGCAAATGCCTGACTCATCCTTACCCGTAGATTTTATGTGCTTACCTTAGGTGCATGCAGTTGCACACTGGCAGTTTTGAACTAGGGCCAACAACCTCCCCCCCTTTTTTGTGTGTGTTTTTTTGTTCTTGTTTTCTAAAAAAACCCAAAATATGTTTAAACCCCCCCCCCCCAAACTAAAAAAGCTACACCAGTCCCAATATCAACAGCAAAAATTTCAGGGAGTAAAATCCAATGTCACCTTTCTTCTCATGTTGCTACTCCATACTTAGAATTAATGTGTTAGCTGAAAACAGAGAAACTAGAAAGCGTGTAAAGTTTACATCACTTTTTAATGGGGTGCATGTGTAATACTTTCATTTGTAGCCTTTTGGGGAAGAGACTTTTAAGTTCCGTATGTTCATATAGCAAATACGTGTGTGTGTGTGTATGTATTTATTTATTTAAAACTTATAGCCCATGGAGAATGTGTTGAGCTAACGCATGAGACAAACAGTTTGAGCTGGTACGTGAAACATCCCAGTTTTTTTGAGCCCAGTTGAACATGTTCCCAACATGTTTGTTGGGAATAAGGTAACAGCTTATGAGATGTGTATAAAAAAAAAAAATTTTGGCATGTTTCTTAGCTTTACTTTGTAACTTATATAATAATTTCAAGTTTTTAGAGACACTTTATAATGAACTTCTAACTTACATTGTATTATTAACTGAATACATTTAAAAAAAAAAGGTTATGTCTAAACAAAACAGTTAAAAGGTGTTCATAGAGCTGACTTTAAGAATCATACACCATTTGATATAATGTGCATTTTATATTAATTTGTTGGGTGTTGCATGTACAATGACAAGAAAGTAGATGAATGATGTTGGTGGCATAGCAAAATGTGCCTAACTATTTTCATAAATAATTCCACATACCCATAGTTATTCTGATCTGTTAGGGAAATGGCTTGTCATATACATTAATTTGATTCTTGTATAAAGGGTGTAGACAAAAAGACAGGTGTCTTTCATTGCAGTAAAAATTAATTACCATGTTTGAGATATTTTTTGAAATGAGCTGAATGAACTCTCCAAGTGAAACATGCAAGACTTGCACACATGGTGAGTCAGGTAGAAGATTAACTTGTCCTGTGTTACCTGCTACAAGCCAGTATCCCTTGAGGACCCAGAGGTCTCAGCTGCGAAGGGCCCTCTGTGCCGCTTGGAAAGCGACTTCCAACGCATATCCAGAGCAGTGCAGCATCACCACCATGTCCTGAGTGTTCATTCCTTCATCTACACAAACTGATCCTGGGAGTCCAGGACAAGGCAATCTACCTGCACACGGGTGAGTCCCCAGCCAACCAGAATGGAGTATCAGTCAGACTGGGAATAGTTTGAGGAAAAAAAGGGCCGTTTGACATTCACGCGAGCGTGCCATGTAACCCCAGAGATTCTGAGGCATTTCTGATTGGGAGGATTTACACTGTACATCTTCTGTAGAAAACTGTCTCCCCTGAACTGGGCCCTCAACACCTGACTACTGATTGCTCTTGCATGTGAGGACTGTAAGGCCATGTGAAGCCTGTGTGCAGGGCTAGGGGAAGGAAGGGCTTATTTCCTCTCATCTCCACAGCTGGAAAAGTACAGTGCTCCACCCAGGGCCCTCAGAAGGCCAGCAGGAATGGGCAAGGGGGTGGTTTCAGCACAAGGAGTGAGGCTTGCTGGAGGGAGCCCTCAGTGATGCCTTTGAGGGTGACCTGAGCTCAGACAGCAGTGCACCTTCAGTCTAACAACCTAGACCAGGTTGTCTATGATGTTTACCAGTCTCGGCCAGAAGAGAAATGGAATTTAAGACCCCTGTCATAGACATGGGCAGATTAAAAGCAATGGCTGTAAAAATCTCCTTTCATGGCTGCCCACCTTGTTCCTAACTCAAAAGTTCCTGCTTTGCAGGCAGCTGAGGTCTTTGTGCTCAAGTTTTAGCATTATTAAATATGCTGGGATGTAATTTGTGGCAATTCATCTGATGTTTCAAGAGCAGTTGAGCCATTTGTGCACTGGGGGCAGGCCAGACAGATGTAGGTGGCAGATTTTAATCTGCCTTTGTACGTGAATCAGAGACACAGCATTTTTAATACTTTACAACATGGTAAAACTGACTCACGTTTCTCTGGGCAATGAAGAGGTACCACTATAGCCTCTGGGATTTCCCCTGCTAAATATCAAAGGCCTGCAACAAACAACCGAGGTGTTAATGCTTCCCAAGGAAAGAGTCCTTTATAATGGAAAGTGTTAGTCAACCAGAATACAGAGGAGTCTTTTCCTGATCTTTTACAAGAAAATCTTGTCCAGATCTTCCTACTAGAAACCTACAATCCAATATCCAGCAATTTACTCCCTTGGGTAAATCCCCATCCCTGCCTGACTGGAAGCTGCACTGTGGGTACCAAGGTTAATGTTCACAAAGCCTATTCAGGGCTTCACATTGACAGGTTTAAATATGGCATTATAGATTTGTACCTGAGCTCTGGAACCACACTCACGGGGCAAGGGTATGGCCTGCAAGTTCTAAATTGCCACAACTTTGTGTGAGCCTATTGAATGCATTTTGGTTTGGGGTGACAAAAATCAACTGTGGGAGCAGATGCAATGGGATGGCAATTTATGAATGTAGACTTATTTTTGGAATTATATTTTAAAATTATTTTCCTCAGTTATGCTGCTTTATGCCATTTGTGAGTTTCTTTCTACTACTGGTAAGGTACCAATTCCACTTTATTATTATGCACAGTGTTTGCATTCACACAGGTGCTTTTGCAAATCTGTACAGTTATATCCATTTTCTTGTCAGTAATCTAGTTGAGAATTTACACTTTTATGTTAGCTTATAGAGGCTTTGTTAGCACCCATGTATTTACTAGGCTATAGTAGTGACACTAGTATAGCTAGTGACAATAGATTTTTTTTCTAATTTTATGTTAAGATGTGTTACATTAGCACTCCAAGATGCTAGTTTGTATGTACAAAGCAAAATAAATTATCCATCTGAATTAAAGCACTTCGGTGAAAAGAGGCTTCCCCCCTGGTTTTGATACCTAATTATAATTTTTTTCCCTGCTAGTTATTTGTACCAAAATAACTGTATGTAAATCTATGTGGTTTTGAAAACTAGCGGGTCTTTTTGTTTCTGCTTAATTTTCACGGTGAGCTGCTTTCTCCCCCAGCCCTGCCGAGCGCTCTGCTGTAGAAGTGCCCATAGAGGGTGCCCGTGGACTGAACGCTCCCACTCACGGGGCCTGTGGCCACCGAGTGTCTCCGTGGAACACGTATTTTATTCAGCAGCTCGTAGAAGAAAGAAGCTCTACGAGAAACAAGACCTTATTTGCTGGGATTTGTGGGATCCAGCTTGAAAAACAACTTCTTCCCCTGCACACCAGGTATGAGGTGGATGTGAGTCACTGGGGACTCATTCTCATGGAGCCAGATCGTCAGATAACATAAACTGGCACAGGTCCACTGGAGTCTGTAGAACCAGGAAAATGTCTAACTGCGGTTCTGGCATGGGATCTTCGTGGATTTCAGTGGAACTAGACTAGCCCTTGGCTTTATGGCAGCAAGGAGGAGACAGCTCACCAGGCTGACAAAGAAACCTTTCGGTAATGACCTGTGCCCTGCACCACAGCTAAAAGCAGGAAAAAATATACCTAAAACACGAAGGTGCCTGCCAAGAAGCAGAGCAAGATCGAGCTTGAGGAAATCATGCAGAACACCTTTTTTTGTTCTCAGAGGTTTGAGAGTGAAAATTTAAAACTACGCATTCTTTTCCTCAATGCCACAGAAACAAACTTTGTTAGTCATTAGCTGCTTACACAATTGTGATTAAGCTTTTTTTTAAGTAGTTTTGTTTTGGTTTATTTTAATTTTGTACAGGCTGTCTCTCATCCTAAGCAAAGCTGATAATAAGGTATATGTAAAATTTAGCTTGTTTAAAGCTTCTCAGTTAGGGTCAGTTTAGTTCCTGAGTGCAGGGCTTTCTATAATCCTTACAGAGGAAGAACACTAGCAAAATTAGTTCAGTAGTTTCTAAGAAAGCCATTGTGAAAGCATTGTGAAAAAAGTCTTTGTCTCTTAGAAAAAAAAATAATCTAAAAAGTGGATTATAAAGCAGCATAATTATTTTGCATGGGCTTTAAAGTTTAGCATCTGGGAGAAGAGCAGTTGCCCTGTTCTGGTTTCTGGCATATAATTCCCAGAATGGTTCGAGTTGCAAGCAATCTTAAAGATTATCCAGTTCCAACCCCCCCTGCATGGGCAGGGACACCTCCCACCAGACCAGGCTGCTCACAGCCCCATCCAATCCCATCACTGAATACTTCCAGAGATGAGGAAGTAATGAACTAAGTCATGCTAAAAGCAATCTGCAAAGCCTATCTACAGCCCCCAAACTGTAATTTTCTCACTGGATCACATAAAATGCAGAGTATATTCTGTTAGTCTCTACAGTGAGGGGCTTACATGATCTCCAGCAAATTATGATGTGCCTGAGTTTTCTACCTTTAAAGAAGTGCTCTCAGCTTTACAAGGAAACCACAAGATTTTTATTAACTTGCATTCCAATTTGTTCAGCTATTACAGTCACAAGCACTAAAAACATGATGAGGAAGGCCCCAGCCTGCCTTTCAATTCATGTCTTATTTTTGTATGTTCTAATCAATTTCTGAAGGAGCTGACTCTGGGTGCTGAGCAGGCAGAGCTGCCCTTGCTCTGAACTAGCAAAAATTGATACTGGTGCCTGACTCCGAGGCACTAGCAGCAACCCAGCTGCAGCATGTATTTGACTTCAGTAGCATTACCTACACAGTCCTTTTAAATTTACTTATTTGTTTTCCTCAGTAGAAAAGTTGCTTCAAGAATTCCCACCCTCTTCGTGCCGCCCATCTCCAGCACCACACCATGCTTCTCAGTTGTTTGCTTTAAATGAGATCAGCAAGGAACTCCAGCGTCTGCTACCATGTGTAACTATGCCCCTTTCATCACCTCCTTCGGAGGTGGTTTCCTTCCAGCCTAGTCACCTCCCTTTCTGTTAGCACCAGGGAGCAGCTGGGAAGTCAGGCCAGCTTTCTGCTCTGTCTGAAAAGTAACCAAGGGAATTTTTTTCAAGTGAGATCACGGAGCTGATTCAGTTACTGTTCAACCACGTGAATGCGAGTAAACCATGTGAATACCAGCGCGGACACAGAAGAGAGGATGGCAGCCTTCCTCAGGGACACTGTGGTTTAAAAGTTGGCTTAAGCCAAGGGCAGTACTGCACCATTTGTCTATAAAAAAATAAGCATAGCTTAAATGTTTGCAGAGTGTCTGAACAGGCAGATTTTGGTCTTCATCTTTTTGGAAAGCAGCAAGCTAGAGCTCTTTTGTATCAGCTTTAAGACTATTACATAGTTGCCATCTGATACATGTTGACAAGACCTAGGAACAAAACATTTTAGCTCTAAGGCACAGGACAAAGGTGCTCTACGACCTGCTGAAAGATTCATTTTAGTTTACTTCATACATGGCAACCAACCCTTAGAAGGATTTCATTCCAAAAAGAAAAGGCTAAAGCTCTGGATTAAATCTTGTTCTCTGAAAGGACTGAGAAATACTGCAAGGCAATGAAAGAAGAATATAAGAAGAGGGTTTCTTTGTGATGTCCTTGCTACTGTATATGCACAGGAAAGAAGGATTTATGCACAGGAGAGGACTGGTTGCCTTGCCACATAAAGACACACTAGGTTGGGTTTCACATGATTTGCTCTCAATAAACCTAGTATTGACTGTTGTTTGTCAGACTGGTTGTTAGCATATTTTAATTAATTATTTCCTTTTTTATTTAAGGTAGCAACCTGACTGCTCTGGAATTCACTTGCTACCTTCTTTTTCTGCCTCTTGAAGACAAGCTCTTATGTTGCCCTTTTCCAACCTTGCCACACTTCACCAATTAAAAGCTCAGAGGCTGGGCAGCCAGTATTCTAAGCACCTTGAAGGTGGATTTTTAATTTATTTTTTTTTTAAACCCAGCCCTTTGGAAAGCACTTAAGTACAAAAATCTTTTAGATGTGCCCTTTTCATGTTACATTATGAGCGCTCACTCCTTTGTTGCTGGTACTTGTTGAACTATTTCTCAAAGCACAATGCAGGTAGAAGGTATACAGTCTACTTCTTGCTTAATTCAGCTGCCAGCAAACTGCAAGCTGGGTTTCATCCAGTTAATTTAGTTTTATAACTTTCACCATCTTCCCAATGAAACAGGAGCCTCAATGTTAATGTATCATTAGTGGAATAAAATATCTGGTGTGCTATTTGGAACTAAGTCATGCATACCCCAGAAGATGCAGTGTCCAAGGCCCTAGGCTCTCCAAAATGCTCCAGATTAAGCAGAGCTCCTTGAGAACACAGCAGTCTGTGCAGGCTGATCCAGACATAGCTGAACTCCCAAATCAAAGCAAGGAGCAAGTTAGAATGATAGCCAGGAGAAGGTGGTATTGTTGAGTAACATCAGTGACCTAAGGACTTGTCTCTACACACAGCTAGTTCTTATTCCTGGTTTATTTTTTCATGGATGTTCTTGTTCAGAGCAAAGAACTGCTTAGTTTAATCCAGAGCAAATTAAGCAGGAACAAGTCCACAAGGAACAAAGCCCTGAGAACAGACTTGATGTCCTCTGTCTATAGAAAGTAATTAAATGTCTCCATAGACTCTTTTTAAATGGAGCTTTGCAAAGACAAGGCTGACTATCATTATTATCCCAGCTTTACAACACATTGTCCTCTATCTATTGTCTAACCTGCCAGATCAAATAATCATGCACTAACTGCCTAGAACAATCAACCTGAGTCTGATATTCAGTATAACAAACACAAGCTTTATTAACCTTTAGACATGTGATAGGCTTCAAGGTCATGATGGCAATTGGAATACCTGCTTCACTGTCACGTTACATACCAAAGGCTGCAGATGCCTTCCTTCCAACTGCAGCATCTCAGTAAGAGAGCAAGACCCTCTATCCATTTGTCCAAGTCCTCTGGTACCTGCAATTAACATTCACAAAAAGATTCAGGCACTGAAATCTGCCTCTGGCATCAAAACTCTCAATCCTGAGGGAAACTGAAAACCAGGAAAGCATCAGTTTTCAGCAGCACCAGAGCCTAAAAACTGCTGCTTTGGAGCATGCCTGGACAGACTTCAGCCTTTGCCATCTGGTCTGGGTTGGTCTGTGTCTCCAAGACACAAGCAGGATGCACAGAAGAGTTTGTACTCCTTTGCTGGAGAACCGTGGCCCTGCTGGGGTTCCCAAAGCATGCCCTGTGTAAAGGAAAGGAACGCAGTTGCTGCTGCTACCCTCCCCTTTTATTTAACAGCTTAATTGTCACAGCTCAAGAGGCTGCACAGCCGCTTCCCTCCTGCCCCCGCTGCCAGGTTCCGGGGCTGCGGCGGCAAGAGGTGCCCGGGAGAGAAGAGGTGCCAGCTGGGGAGCCCACCTGGATGAGGTGGGAAGGGTGTGGGCTCCCTCTATTGAATCGTTTTGCTTGAAAGTGTCTTTTAAGAGTCTGATAACCCAGCGCGCTGCCAAGTCTACCACTAAACCGTGTCCCTCAGCACCACATCCCCACGTCTTTTGAACACCTCCGAGGATGAGGACTCGACCACGTCCCTGGGCAGCCTGTTCCAGTGCTTGACCACCCTTTGGGTGAATAAATTTTTCCTAATACCCAATCTAAACTTCACCCGGTGCAACTTGAGGCCGTTGCTTGTTATGTGGGAGAAGAGATCGACACCACCCTCCCCTCGCTACAACCTCCTCTCAGGTCGTTCTAGAGAGCGACAAAGTTTCGGGAGAAGCAAGTGCCGTCGTCCCGGCCTTGGGGGACACTCTGAAGGGGCCAAATAGGGCTCTGCGCTTGCCTGGCACCCGGTTATCGGCGGCGGGGTCGGGACACAACGACCCCCCGACAACACCCGTAACTCTCAGNCGTCCGGACGCATCCGGGGAAGCCGCTGGGACACTGAGAGCTGCAAGCCCTGTCCCCACCGCACCACCCTGTTTACCAACAGCAACACCGGGCATGAAGGTCTCGGCTAAAGGCAGCAGCAGAGAGACGGGCAATTAAATATTCCACAGGCAAAAGGTGGCCTTTGTCACACTTAAGCAAAGCCCGGACCCACACCTTGAGTTGTATGGTAGGCAATGGAGCTGCTGGCCTCTGCCTCCCAGGAGAAGCGATGTTGCTTAACCACTCATAGCAGCTCGGAAAGAACCACCGCTCGGCTGCAGTGTAGCTCTTGTTTAGTTCCTCGGAGCTGTTCGTCAGGCGTTTTGCCCTGCCCTGGTCATGCATGTATTGGCTTGTTTTGAGGCCTAACTTAAGCCTGCTGCACCTCCAAAGTTCACCGAAGGTAGCCCTCAGTGGGACGAGAGTGGAAGCACCAAAAAGGGGCTTCTCAGATCTGTCATCTCCGGCGCCAGTCAGCTCCTTATCTTGTGGAAAGCCAGCCCCATAGCTTGTGTTTGCAGACGTGTGGTTGGAGTCCCATGTTACTGTAGATGCTGGCTGGCTGAGGAGCTGGCTCGGTGTTGGGGGCACTGGAGCGCGGGCGTGCTGTCATTCAGAACCGTGTGCTGGGAAATGGGTTCTTCAGGGCCAGCTCTTCTCCCTGGAGGAGTACTCACTGGGTAGTCCAGTGTGGAGCTGTATGGTATCACAAGGAAAGACAGCCCATGGGGAGAACCCCCTTATCTGGCCTACCTGCCCTCCTTGGCTAGTTGTGGTATGGTCTACTGACTGCAGCTCTCTTTTCCCAGGAGAAGGGAGGCTGTCAGATGCATTTTTAGGAATATCCTCCTGTTCTGTGGGACGGTAGTGATTTCCCAGCAGGTCAGCACCTGTGTGGAGGGGAGGGGATATGCTCAAGTCATGTTCATGGAGCTTTTCCAGATCCACCTTGATCCCTGAGATCTCAGCCAACTCATAAGCTGATTTTGCAGGTTGTTGGGGTTTTATTGAGATTCGGGTCGATCTGATCACAACATGTTTCTCTTTTTGAGGTTCCTGCAGGAAGAGAGAGATAATGTGGCCCAAGGTTGTATTTGTAAGCCCATCTTCTATGAAGTTACTGACGTAGTGGGGCATCTTGCCCACTATCTGAATGGCTGACTTTGCTGTAGGCATGGCTCATGTAGCATAGTAAATGAGATAGAATGTCCCTTTTTTAAGAGGGAGGGGGAGTTTAATACATCCAAAGGGTAGCTGCACTTTCTGAATAAAATGGAGAAGATCTCAAAGTTGCAGAGTGTTTTATTGGTTAACTTGCAAGCCCTCCTACCGTTAAAGCTTCAAAGTAGATTTCAGACTTCATGCTTATTGGGGCCTCTTAAAAATAAGTTAGAATACTTGTTATTCTCTCCATTTGCAGAATAAATAGAAATTTACTGAAAAGTTAATTTTCAGTCTGAGACAAAGGATGCCAGCACCTTTTTTAATATGAAAAATTAATTTTGAGAGTTGCTGCCAAATCTCTAATAATATAGTTGATGTGCAACAGAGAACCACCTGTCCCTCAGTGCCTATGAGGTGTGCAGATACCAGAGAGACCATAAGACCATGCAACACAGCAAGAAAAATTAGCATTTGGGAACTTTGAGGGCATGGGGCTCCTACAGCTCCTGGTTGATTCTAACAAACCAAGCTTTGAAACACTGATTTATTTGTTTTAATACAGAATTTGTGCTCCAGATGCTCAAGGGCTGCACTAACTAGAAACCAGGGGGTCCTTGGTCTTTGAAATGGCTGCTTCTGTAAAATAAAGCTAAGCTGAATATGCACATGCTTTTCCTTTGGTTCTTAAGCTGCTCTACCAAACCCCTGTCAGTAGCAGGTAATGCTTGCCCTTAAAGAGACTTTTCACCAGAAACTTTTCTAAGAAACTTGTGCCATTCAAAGGAGGGTGGGGGGCACAGACAAAATAAAATGCTGCCTTTTTAGTTCACAGGTTGAAACAAGCCTGTGTAATTAGATTGTTAATCCAGGAGATCAACTTGACTAGCCATTTCTTGGAAGCCTGTGAAGCTGAAGAGTTAGAAGACTTACCAGTTGGTGGTATTGGAAATGTTAACTGAAAAACACAGAGGCTTTTTCATATTTATTTATTTGGTACCACATTAAAACACTGTTTGTAATGGCTTGGTTGTGGTGATTCTCTGTAGTCTCTCTTACTGTATTTCTGCAGACAGTAAAAGATTTGGAGCAATACCTTGGCAAATACCACAACGTAGAGCCAAATGGCCTCCAGCAGAAGAAAAACTGAATGTCCAGCCAGAAGTGTTTTCTACCTTAAATCCCAAGCCCGCCCAGGCGATTGAGCCAAATTCTATTCCTAACACCTTATTTGTTCCCACTTTCTGTCTCCTGAGATCACATTTCCCACACATGACTCAAGATGCTGTCAAGATGGGGAGCTTCAATGTAAGCCTGAAAGAAAGAGTGTGTCACCCTCCACCTTTCAGAAGGTGGAGGAACCTCTCCCCCAGGACCTGCAGTGGAGAGCTCAGTCTCCCCTCTTTAACCCTGCTGGCCAGAAGAAAAGTGTGCAGAAAGAGAGTGGAGCTGAGAGAGAACAACCTGAAAGCCTGTTGGTATTTCTTAGGATCTGGATGTACACGTGCAGACTGTGATGAGAATGAACTAGTGGTTCCCAGAGAGGGTTTTTTGCTGGTGGTATTTGCCAGCTGGGGTGGCTTCAGGGTGTAGGGGTGGAAAGGTCTTGCCTTCTTGATTAGAAAACAAAACAAAATAAAGCAAACAAAAATTAGCAATACCTTATGTGTACTTCCCTCGTCAGGACCTGGGTTTAGGAATGAAGCAGGACAAAGAAATTTAGGAGGTTTTAGACATGCCTTGCTGTTAGCAGATGCTGCATTAGTTTAGATGACAAATGTGAATGGATGTCTATTCTGGTGGCCTCCAGAGGTGTAGGTACAAACTAACAATCATTTTGTCATCCTTAAGGGGTAGAGGTGAACCTATCTGTCTGTTAACCTGTAATCCTCTTGCACCACGGCTGTGCAGCAGAGATCTGTTAGCAGGGCTGAGATCTGTGTCAGCCTCAGAGAAGGGATTTACTTCCTTCCCCCCACCCCATCAATCGTATTCTGCCCTGCCCATGCAGTTGTTTTTCTTCTGTTCCTATTCAGATTCTTCTCTGAGAATCAGTGGTGTGAAGGTCATCAGTGGTACCCTGCAGAGCCGTGGTCACAGTATGCCCTTAAAACACCCACCTTGATGCAGATGAAAAAAGTCTCTGAAAAAAAATTCAGGCTTGTGGTAATTTTGTGAACCCCATAGAACCAAGGGATGGTTTGGGTTGCAAGGAACATTAAAGATGATCTAGTTCCACCCCCCCTGTCATATTCACCACCAGCAGTTTGTAAAGAGGTAACTTGTATTCCCCACTGGAGAGCAGCCTGGCTGTGCAGGGCTGGATCACCCCTGGGCTGGGAGAAGCCTGGATGCTCTGTGTCTGGAGGTGGTTCACTCAAATGGGCCCTTTACAGGTTTTCAGGGCTTTTAGAGTTTCTCTGGAGCGACTTTAATTGCTCTGCCTCAGACTCCATTAGGGAAATGTGGTAGTGGTGGGGCAATATAAAACTGCAAGGACTGCCTTGTGAATTTAGAGTTGCGTTTTTGTAACATGGTGTTATCTTTAAGACATCTTTAAGATTAGATAGGTGCAAATGTGGTTATAGTTGCAATTCTTGCTGTTCTTTTGGCAGGGTTTGTGGTACAAGGTTTGGGACTCTTGCCAGTGAGAGAATCCAAAGAATGCAGCCCTGTCTGTTCAGGATCTGACTTTGAGCAAAGGCAGACAGCTGTTCTAGGGATGTCAGAGATCCCCCTCAATCGATATAATGTTTCTGATTGCTTTGAAAATGACTTATCTGTCATTGACAACTTCTCTAGCAGAGATACTGCCCAGTGCTAGATGTCTTGCTGTGTGTGCCCCTGTGTTCTAATACTGTTACAAGGGAAAGAGTATACACTTTTTGATTTACATGAGATCAGCTGTCCTGTGTGCAAGTTTTTCTTTTCCTTTTTAAAATTTTTATTACCATAATGTTAGGAGGGGAATGGAGCCAAGGTGCTTAGAGAAAATAACCTGACTCTTTAATTGTGTAGGTGTTAAATAAAAAACTGTATTATAACAGAGGCTAGTCCCATGCCTCTTGACTAAGAAACTTCCTAAGAAGCTTTTATTTTTGCCCCCTTTTGGAGGAAAGTGTTTCTTGGTGACAGTGCAGAATAATCTCTGAGCACTAGGAGTAACTGAGCAGCATAACTTTCCCATCCTATACTTTGATCTGCTAAATGTAGACTTGGAGGATAGCTACAGCATCCTTTGTTGCAGCATTAGCACTTGCATATTGAGATGATGGGTGCACTGAGAACACCTAAGACTGTGCTGAGTGCCAGTAGCACCTTGCATTAAGGGAAAAGGAAAGACCTTTCATCTTTGCCTGACAGAGGAGATCTTGGTTTAACGAGCTGTTTGTGTTAATACCATTAATGTAAGTGCACTCCAGCACTTGGCTAATGACTGAGCTGTATTTTGGCTCTCTTAATTTCTTTTGTCTTTTTCCCTTTTCTGCTTTCTAAAGATGCCACGGGCCTGTATTTGAAAACTGACATCTCCCTGGCTATACAAGATCACTGGCTGGTTCAGTTTTGAACACTCTGGATATAGGAATATGCTAAAGGTGGCAATTGCTGTATGGGGTTTTTATTTAAGCAGGCATATTAGATAAAGGGTGCTTGTCTGTTCATTAGTCAGTTGATTCAATCAACTAACTGGGTATGGTCCAAGCAGAAAGGGAGCTTTTTAAAATTTTGTCAAAACTGGAAATACTCTCTTCACAGCAAAAATGCCCCATTTCAAGCTGCCAGTCTCTGATTTTGGTGATGCTCTCTGAGGCTGTTAGCCCGGGAACACCATCCCTGGGAGTCTAGTGGTACTTGTTAGGCTTTAGCTGTTGCTGGGTTCTTGCCTTGCCTTGGAGGGCTCAGACAGGTATTTTACATCCCTGACTCCAGAGCTCAGCCCGTCCAAGCCTGGTGAATTATGCTGGCTATGCATGTGGCTTGGGGGCAAGGAGTTGGTTGTGTTATTCATAGGCGCTCCCTTCCAGCATGCCAAAGAGCAAACTGGGTACTTGTCTACAAAGGCAATTATTTCACAAGAAAGTTGCTGTAGGGAGCAGCAGGAGCCAACATGGTTAATAGAAAAGATTTCCCTTATCTTTGGTTTGTTTTTTTTTTTCCTCCCAGTGTGCAAGTCCCTCTTAAACCTTTTTTTCAGCCTGATCTTGCTTCTGAAATAGGTCTGCTGCTTCTTGCTAGGCTAGACTTGCCCCTAGCAAGAAATGTTAACAGCATTGGGTTATTGCAGGCTGCTACAGCTGGTAAGGGAACGACAGCAAATAGCCTTTCCAGCCTTGCCTGGGTGAACATCAACTCTCTACTTTCCACAGCAGGCAAAGCAGAAGGAAAGGGGTCACAGGAGTGTCCTAATGCAGAATCTAAGGGCCTAATGATGGCGAAATTGCTCCTGCTTGGTAGTCTGAGGGTCCCTTGCAGGCTGCATTTCATCATGGGTGGTGTGTGCTGCCCCATGGGTCATCAGGGGAAGAGGTGACCCAACTGCAAGTGGGTCATGATCCATCCCAAAGTGTTTTCCAGCTTTGAGGGACTGGCAGAGGGGGCAGGCAACTGAACTTTCTGCCTTGTTGTAGAGGGTAAGAACATTTTTCTTCTAATCAGTTATTGAAGCCTCTGTGAATGATCTCACTGAGCTTTATGTTTAAAACCTGACATCTTCCAGGTGATCTGGTCATCTCAAAATGCCTGATGGGGTGGGAGAGCATTGAAGTAATGGTCCTATTGTTTTAAATTAGTTCTCTATGTGTACCAGGCATCTGTGCTAAAATTTTATCCTATTACTGCAGATTCAGTTCTCCATTAAATAGTGTATACACCTTGGGTACAATACAAGAGTTGCTGTGTAATAAGGGTCTGTTCAGGAAATGTGACCTGTCTGACCTCCCTGTGTCCTCTTTTGTGACTCAGTGGTTGGCAACAACAGTGATACATCAGTACCTGTGGGCCAAAGCTGCTCTGGGCATTGCATATCTTCACTAATAATGCAGCTTTTGACAGACTGAAGGGTTTTATTTTTTTACCCATCACATGTGGCCTGGGGAGAAGACCCTTGTTTCCTCTGTCCAACTTGTCACCCAAGCAGGTCCATGTGGGCTGTTGGAGCCTGAAGGCTCTGTGTGAGGTGCAGAAGGAGGGCATGGCAATTTGGGGTCTTGACCTGGGAGGCTGCAGCTTGGACTGAGTAATGCTTTGCATTCTGCAGGATCAGGCTAAAGCCACCCGTAAACAACCCAGGGGTGCTCATTACATGTGCCAGTGCTGGGCCTGTTACATCACCAAAGGTGGCATGCCGGGAGTTTTTTGGCATCTGCTGCAGAGAGAACATAGTATTTGAGTTGCTAAATCTGGGTTTTGAGGACATTTGAGGAGGCATTTGCTGTGACCCCCTAGGTACAGAGGACATCTTGCTCCCCTGAATGGTGGGAATTCCCCCACCATTCAGAACTGGGGATTCTGTGGGCTGGCAGCCTGTGCCAGTAGGGCAGCTGAAGCAATGCCACCCCTGCTCTCTCCTGATTAACACACTCTTATGACTCACAAAAAGTTAATGACTTTAGCCCAAGGAGTTACAGCAGTGGTAAATCTGGGCACTGCATGTATCGTCCTCATTCTTAACAGCACAGCATAAACATCAAAGAGAGGAGATGGGCTTTACTCTGGGGATATTTGAGCTGCTCAAGTGCACAGCTTGCCCATGGTTCAGCAGCTGTGTACTGCCTACCATTAGAAGCATAAAACAAAGTTAGCAAATGTGGAAATATGCCTGGAGTACAGGCTAGTGAGACGTAGCCAAGGGATGGTTCAGCCAGTTAATGATCATGAAATGTGGTGTTTAGTTTCATAAGAAATGTTTTGTGTTTGTTTGAGGAAGAGAAACAGCTACTCCATCCTTCACCATCTGTTCTCTTCTACCCAGGGAACGCATGGAGTTACTGGAAGAAGCCAGGAAGATGGAAATGGCAAAGTTCCGCTACATCCTTCCTGTTTATGGCATCTGTAAAGAGCCAGTTGGCTTGGTCATGGAATACATGGAAACAGGGTCTCTGGAAAAGCTCTTAGCTTCTGAACCTCTGCCCTGGGAATTGCGCTTCCGCATCATCCACGAGACAGCTGTGGGGATGAACTTCCTGCACTGCATGTCCCCTCCACTGCTCCACCTGGACCTCAAGCCTGCAAACATCCTGCTTGATGCCCACTACCATGTCAAGGTATGCACTGGGTGGGCACTCTGTGCTGGGCACCCACCTTTGGATGGCTCCTGCCAAACTCAGAGGCCTGAGAGAAACCAGCATCATTGCTTTTGAACTAGAAAAATGCCCACCAGCCCAATCCCTGAACTTGTCTACCTGATTTATGCACCATTTTGGTACCTAAACAGATGTAGAGTTGTGACAACTCTCTTGAAATCTGCGGAGGGTGCTAGTGTAGTGAACTTGGGGTTTGAGATCTAATTGGTCCTGCTATAAATTTCCTTGCAGTAGGGTCATGAGTCTGATGACAACAGAGAGAAAAGCAGTGTGAACCTCTAAATCATCTTTGCCACTTCACATGTTCCAGTGGTAACCTTGTTCTCTCTAGGTCCTTCTGGCTTTGTACGCTCCACTACATACCCAGATATCATTTACAGCTGATTTACAGAGTCCAAAGAAGCCTTCCCAGAGGCAACTCATTTTCTTCTTTCATTTGCTCAGAGCATATACAGTGAAGAGGTATCTCTGTCCTGACTGTTTATGCATACCAGATGTCATTTAATCACATCAGGGAACTTTTGTGGCTGTATCAGCATGAAATTCTTTTCATTACCCACTTCCAAAGCAAGCTAGAAAACTTGTTAGCCTTCTCCGTTAGAGGTTCTGTTTTGACATCTGGACTAGGGAGGTTTATGATTTCTTTCTGATTAGAGGGGGAAGAGACTGACGACATACATCTTTTTCCTGATTTTTTTTTTTTCTTAAATTAGTGTCCAAACTCTTAGTCTTAGAACTGCAGGATTAATCATGCTGGCTGGCTGATAGAACTCAGTACAGGTAGCCATAGAATTTTATCAGTGCCAGTATCCATCTGCTTTCTGCCCCCTTCAAACTGGCCAAATGGCTTTGGTCTTGCTTTACAATTTGAAAAACAAAGTTTTCATTAAATGAAAACATCTCTTCTGATGTCATGAGAGGGTCAGAGTCATAAGTTGTGAGTGCCTCTGATAAACCGCCTGTGAGACTCTCAGCTTTTTTACTTGGCCTTTTAGTGGTTTATTTTGAAGGATTTCCTTTCTGAGATAGAATGCATCTACAGATGATCCATGGTATTATGACAAGAACATCAAGACCTGAACTGTTAAAAGTATGTTCTCACACTGAGAGGCCTTTGCTAAGTATTTATTTACCTAAAGTTTGTGCTTGCTTGCATAACTTCTTAAATTCCTACTTATTGACTCATCCATTAGCCAAGATATGGAGGCTGTATTTTTCTCACCATTTCAGGAGGCTGAACTCCTGCCTGATATGCTGCCTGTTCCACAGCCTGTACCTGGGTAGTGATGTAATAGAAGGGGGCAAAGTGCAAAATATATTAAAAAAAAGTTTCTGGTGAGGTCATTGCTTGACATGGCTAAACTGTTGGATACTTGCTCTGTATATGAAACAGTGTTCTTCAGACCCTGTCCATTAAGTTCACAAAAGAGTGGTCTAGTCCAAGCCTTTTCCCAGCCATCAGTCTTCTACATCTGCAGGCATCTTGGGAATCCTTCCAAGCAGCAAAGCAGACATACAAACCTATATGCAAAATAAGAGATGTACATATTCTGTGAGGTGCCTGCACTTTAAAAATGTGGCCCCAAACCTTCCTTTTGTGTGACGTGAAACTTGTAATTAAATTACAGACCCTGCAGCTTGATTTAATGTGCATTTTCTTGCTGGAAGGTTAATGGAGCTGATGATTGAAGTGTTTTTACTTTTTAAATGTTAATTTAGTAGGTGACCTGTCTCTAATAGAATCCTAAGGTGAGTGAAGAGATGTTGCAGACTGCAAAAGAAGAGTTTGGAGGTAGTGAGGACTTTCAGAAACTTTTTGCCCTTGAGCCAGGAAACAGACAGTCTTCCAGTGGAGCACATTAGAAACGCTTCTGTGCCATATTGCTAGCTGAATGGAAACACACCCTTCTTTTTACGAGCACAGTGCTTACTGTAAAAACCCCAAGTGAGGAGGATGACTAAGGCGGTAGTGTTGCACAGAACTTATCATCAAGTGGGTGCTTCCATATCACAAAGCTGTCTCCTGTGTGTTACATAAGTGTGCGTGCTGAATTTTGTTCTTGGGAGGATAATTAAGAGGATGGGATTAGCCCAAACACTGGGCAGGGATATTGACAGATATTAATTTTTCCAAAGTCACACTGGGGGATTCCTTGGTGATTTTAAATATACACAGATGATCTGTACCATGCAAGGTAAGGCTTTGCTGATTTATGGAGGATGGATCACCGAGATTCTCCCTGCCTCTTTCTCCAGGGTTCCATAGATTCAGCCTTCCAGTACTTACAGGCTGCCTAACACCTACTTTTTGCTTAACTGAACCATAACTTACGAGCTTGTTCTTCAGCTCTTCTGCCCTCTGTCTCCCCTGAGCTCCCTGTGATGTGGCAATCCCTTGCGGGGAGCTGATGCCGGGGAAGCAATGCCGCATTCCAGTGCTGCCCTCCCAAGCTCTTAGTGTACTTGTTCCCTGCTCCAATGTGATCTCTCTCTGGGAGCCCTAGGTAGGAAAGAATACACCACCATCTCGATAATCTACCATGCCTGCGTGCTCCCTCAATTGCTGCTTCTAAGCTTTATCATCTTCAGTATCTCACAGTTAAGAGTGTTACTTTTTGCTCAGGTATTTAAAATGAAGTCAACCTGAAAGTTAATATTTTGGGGCAAAAGCATTATTTGTAAGTTCTTGTTTCTCTTACTATCCAGCCTGCTTCTTGCAGCTCCTTATCTTGTAACATACATGTGTATATACACACATCCCCACACACATGCACACACCCACATACATTTGTGGGTACACTCATGGAAGCTAATCCCACCAGTTATTTTTCATTGCCCAGATCTTGTTTTAAAAAACTGGAAGAGGGATGAGCTGGTCTTATCCATGCACTGCTTCACATTCACTATAGTTGCTTTAATTTCTGTCCCCCCCCCCACCAGGGCTCCAATTTAAACCACTGTGAAGAGTGACGTTTGCTGTTGCACTGTGCTGAGGTCTTACTAAACATGGATAGGTTGCCTCTGTGGTTTTTGCCTTTATGTGCTTCAGCTGGAGCAGGGGCTGCAAAATTTCTGAGTGTGGGGTTGGAAGAAGTCTAGTCAGATGGCAAATCTGTTTATCTGAAAGCTTCTTAATGTAGGTCGTTAACTGCAGGTCAGAGTAATACCCAGAGGCTACGCTGGTAGAGTGGTTATCTCTTTTCATTAGAGTAGCTGATGTAGTTAACAGCCACTTTTTATCAGCTGCAAATGTTCTCCTGTTATTAGAAATGAGAAGTGGCTTTGTTGTTTTGTGTGCCCCTTCTTGTCCCCCACCCATCCTGATCAAGGTTTCCATGTAGGGCTGCTCTTTAATCCCAACCAACAAAGCTGGTTTTCACCTTGATCAATTCTCTAATTGATCTAATTGTGGTGGCACAGGGGAGGGAACAAGACAATCCCTGTTACAGTAATGCAGATTTTGTGATGGATTAAAATGGATGCTTGACTGTGGTTTTGGTTTCTGATGCTTCTGAAGACAGCATTACAAGCATCAAACCTGGAGCAGGCTTTGGAGGAGTTTAAGGTTTCAGGGCAGGTTGGAAAAGGATGTAAATAGAGTCTGTTTCAGAAAGATTTACTTTAGTAGCTAACTGAAGTGTGTTCATAAACACTGGAGTAAAGATATCTGTTTGAAGTGCAGGTGCTGGTTGTGTCTACAATTGGAATTTAGCTTTGTTACTGATTTTTAGTAGTCCAAATTTATGACCCATGTAGGAATGAAATTGAAACAAGCAGCTTTCTCCTCTACTCACAGTAAAACAAATTGCCTGCTCCCCTCACTCACACCCACCCACACCCCCCAAAACACCTTAAAACTCTGTAGACAAATGTGGTGGCATTTACAGTATCCCAGTGCGCAGAGACTTTGGACAGAGACAAATACTGGATATGCCAGCAGCGATTAAAAATTAATCTGATGGATTTGTTACTTATTGGATGAAGAAAACCTTTTGGTGAACTCTGTCCCTGAGTCCATTGCAGCGTGTTCTTATTTGCAGAAAAATGATATGCAGCATCAGAAGCTGAGTGTATACTTCACTGTGGCCTGTCAGGAGTCAAAGCACTTCCCAAGCACTAATCCTGTTTCTGGGAGCTATCTCCCTGCAGCGTTTGGGAACAGCTGGCTTCAGTGACCATTATAGTTAGATTAGCATAGCTCCTAGCTAAAAAAAAAGCTTAAACTTAACTAAAACTTCAACTGACAGAAGCAGAGGAAGGCCTGTGCGGTGCACGGTATGCTTGAATTAAAGAAAAAAAAAAAATAAAAATGAAAAAAAAAAAATCAGATCTTGCAATTCTCAGTAAAGTTTGGTGTTGCTGGGAAGCGAGCAGGAGAACATGTACAGCTCCCCTCCCCAAGTTGCTGCTTGCTCACGTGTTTGTTCTCAGGCAGACCTTTAAAGAGCAGAGACATAGTGAGCTGTCTGAACATGAACAATCCCACAGTCTGCGTGGGCTTTGGCCAATGTTTTTTTCTCTTCTTCCTACCTCTCCACCGCGTGTTTTGCATGAAGCAGTCTGTCGCCTCCATGTCTCCTAACTCTGCTGATATTAGGTATGCTTTTGAAGCACGATGGGATCCACATGAAATAATTGAGCTGAGGAGAGAGATTATGGGTTCTGTTGGATCGTGGGGCAGCGCAGATCCCAGGGTGGGCTGCAAGGGCTAGGAGGGATGCAGAGGAAGGAGTGGGAAGGGGTGCTCCACTTTCACTACCTTCCCCAGCAAGGGTGCCTTGTGTTGCAGAACTAGGTACCTGGCAAGCAATTTAAAGGCAAAATAGGCAAGTTAAATGGCTGTCTTCCACCCACTGCACAGTTCCCACTGGTGTTTAAAGAAACTGCATGACTAAATACACCATGCAGTGTGGAAAATTTACCCTAAAGGAATTAATAGGAGTGACAAAAGCTATCTGCAGGATCTTGCTATTTTGTTGCATCCTGGAAGGTAACAATTCTTCCAATTTCCAGGGCTTTCTGCAGAATTTGGTGTGATTGAAGCTCTGCTCCAAAGATGAATTTCCAATGGATTGGTATAAAACGTAGTCCTTCACAGTAGTTAGGGTCAGGTTCACAAGGTAAAGTTCTTGCTAGCCTGAGGTGTGGGGGGGTTATGCTACATACCTTAGCTGTTTCTTGATCTGTTGGCTGAGACTGACACCTTTTCTTTCTGGTGTACTTGGCCTCCTGTCTTAGCCCTCAGCCTTAGATTCACGCAACATAGCTGTTGGCTCTGAACTCAGGAGTGTGCTGTCTGTATTTCATCTTTATTTCTTAACTTACACAGTAGGAAACCTGGTATTGTTTAGACAAAGAGGAAGGTGTATGGCTTTAATTAGGTCTGCATGCCATATGGATTTCTTGAGGTGTATACAAGCCTCTGCTTCATGTTAATCAAAGGATAGCAGTGCTTTGCCAAGTTGGATCTGTTCAGACTTGCAGCAGTTGGTTCGTTTATTAACCTGAAACCACGGGCTTGTGTGATGCTGGGGTTGTGCTTTTGTTCTCCTGTGGAGCACCAAGTGCCCCAAACTCATGCAACACTTTTTGGGGTGGTCAGTTCAGCTCTTCCTGGCTTGTGAACCTGAGTTTCCTGACTATTTGCTGCTTACCTGGATTCCAGTGCTTGGTTTGATGAGGAAGGCAGCAATCACTTGCCCTCTGAGAGTGTAGCCCTACAAGCGTGAGAAACTATTCCTCCAGATGACTTCTCTTTTTGCCTTTTCTTTTTCTTCTTCCCTGTTTTTTTTCTTAAGTCATTCTCACATCACCCTACAGATTAAGATACAGCTGGACAACAGGTTGGATATACCCGTGTGCTAGGGCACAGGACTTCTACAGCCCCCAAGAATGTCTCTGTTGAGCTCTTTGTCCCAGGGAGCAGCTCTTCCTGAAGCCAAGTGGGCTGTTTTTTTTGTTTTATGGCAAAGGGAGATTCCTAGCATTTGAAGAACGATGGCTGTGTAGCTTGCCCATTCTCCAGAAGGCTGAGGCTGGCAGCAGTTTTCTCCCTTTCCAGTAATAGATGCATGTTATGACTAGCTCTGTGGTATCTTTAGAAAGTAACATCTGAAAGTGTGAAGTTGGAACCTATTTAAAAAAAAAAAAAAAAAAAAAAAAAAAAAAAAAAAAAAAATTTCTCAAAGGAGAAGCTGTGAAGATCAAAAGGGGAATGAGTCATTGAAAAACCCAAGCATTTATTAGATAAAAAGAATGTATAAATTGGAGGGGGGAGGAAATCTTATCTAACACATAGGCAAAAATCAGTGGGCTGAGCTTGACTTTTCCTCAAATTTCCACTTAGCATAAAAGGCATTTTTGAACAGTGGGAAATAAGTAAGACAAGGGAAATTCCTTGCCTATCTGTTTGCTTGATGATTGGTATGCCTTTGAGAGCAAATGAATGCATATTTGTTTGACACTTCAATAAATTAAAGTGGAGGTGTGTTTTCCTTTTTATGAACTTGCTGTCACTTGTTTTGTTCATTTCAGCTGTGTTCACTGTGTCACTGCACCAACTTGCCATAACTCCCAGTTGCCAAAAAGAATTCCCTCTGTAGGTTTTTGATGTGTGCGTGTTTTGCTTTGGGTTTGTTTTGGGGTTTTTTTAAACACTTGGTGCCTCTGGTCTTGGGCTTAGTCCTTGTTGGCATGGTCAGTGTAACAGTGATATCTGAAAGAGCAATTCTCTTGTTCTCATGGGAGAACTCATGGACTGAAAACAGGTGCTTGGAACACTTAAACACAGCACACACAACACGAGGTTATGTATGGGGAGGGGGTGGCAGGACCAATAATTACATTAAAGTAGTTTGACCTTGCTAAATTTGACTAGTTTTAAATTACAATAAATTGTCTTGGCTGTTTGTTGTGTTTGCCATGTAATGGGATAAAATGCTGCTGCTCGCAAAAATAAAAATGTTTGTGCTTTTTTTTTTCTTTTTTGTTTAACCATGAAGAAAAGCCTGCTGTGGCATAATGCTTCCAGATTCCATAATGCTTCCATAATGTTTTCTGACCCTAGTAATTCTGAACAGCAGCTTGCTATATTTTGTTGGGTCGTCCTGTCACATCTATCATTCTTTACAGGAAATTTTTTTGCTAACACTTCCCAAGTCTAATGGTAGCATGTACTTCCCCTCTTCCTCCTCCATTTTTTTTGCAGATTTCTGACTTTGGACTTGCAAAATGCAATGGCTTGTCCCACTCCCATGACATCAGCATGGATGGCTTGTGTGGCACAATTGCGTACCTGCCTCCTGAGCGCATCAAAGAGAAAAACAGGTGTTTTGACACCAAACATGATGTGTACAGGTCAGTATTTCCCCATCGTTATAATTTCCCCATCAAAAGGTACATCTGGACCTACTTTTTGAGTCCATGACAGAATTCTTGGCTATTTTCAGTGGGTTTCATCACTAGGTCTTTGGTTCATCTTTCATGGTAAGGTCTCTAAGAAAAGGAAATTGTACCTGTAGATTAAAAGATATATTCTGAATGGAATGTATTTCTTTAAAGTCATCCTGCAGGGTAGAAATATTAAATTAAATCCATTGTAATGCTTTGCTATTCTATGATTTTGTCAGTGTTGGTGTGGAGTAGTTGGTAAGTGTTACCAAGAACACAGCAGCCTCCGGCAAGTCCCTATGTTTGGTGCCTCAGGTTCCTCCCTGCAAAAACCAGACCTTCACAATCCTTGTTCTTAGCTGCATCTTGCTCTGTGTGTTCATCAGCCGAATTAGATGCAGAACTGAAGGGCAAGGGAAGAAAATCTAGGAAAATAACATATACTTCAATGAGTTTGGGGATTTTTTCTTTTCTTGTTTTGTTAGTTTGGTTTTAAAACTTTTTTAAAAGCTTTTCCAGAAGTGTTTATATATTTTTTTGCATTTCTTTGTAGCTTTTCCATTGTGGTTTGGGGAGTTCTTACCCAGAAGAAGCCTTTTGCAGGTAAGTTGGATGTATTGTGGGTTGTGTTGGAATTTTTTTTCCTTCCTCCCACTGATAAGCACACTTCCTGCCTCAGATTACATGTGTCCTCCAAACCCCTAGTCTTGTGTGGCAGACACTTTTAAGCTTTCAGATTCTGTCCTCGGTCCTCCTCCTTTCCATCAGGAAAGCAGAGCCCATATTGCTGCAGGGAGCCCTAGTCTGCATCTTTGCTTCTACTGGAGTTTGCTGTGTGGATCCAGATTAGTGTGTGGCCTGCACAGACTTCAGACTTGTTTGCAGCCAACAAGGAACAGAGCACAGCCAACTGGCAGCCAACCATGCTGTCTGCAGAAACAGCTTCTCTGTAGAGAGAAGCTGTAGTTTATTTGTAGATTGTGGGTACAGATTTGTTCTTTAAAAAAAAAAAAAAAAAAAAAGAAAGCTGTCTGTGAGAATAAGCCTTGTTCCACCCTACAGTAAATTTACTGCTCAGCAGGCAGCTATTTATTCTTTATGACTTTTCCTGTGTGTATGACTAGCCTATGTATAGCAGACATGTTTGAACAGGTCCCAGGCTACTATTAGTTTTTCTCCAAGTGAGACATCCCATTTAGCCTAATGGTTGCCTTCAGAGTCAAGAGCCACATTACTGCACTGCTTGATTTGTGTTCTTCTTTCACCTTTATGACAAATTCTGATACCTGGTCTAAATAAAAACTGTAGTTCAGTTTTCCTACGGCAGTTATGGAAATGCAAAGAGTGGTGGCAAAGAACTGTTTGAGATTTTTTTTTCCTTTGGTCTTCTCTGTGTGGATAAAGAACACAGTTGCCTACTGAGAATTGTTTTAAATTGATACACACGAAGCAGGTGTTACTGCATTGCTGAATGTATTCTGGGAGAATAAGACCAACTTCTTTTTTCCTGTTGATAAGGAAAGCACTGTAAATCTAGAAAAAATGCATTAAAACAATGTCTCAGCCTAATACACTGTTAATACTCTTAGACAAAAAAAAAAAAAAAAAAATCCTTTTGTGGGGAGATTTAACTTGTGTGCTTTTGTGTTACAGAGGAAAACAACATTTTACATATCATGGTAAAAGTAGTTAAAGGCCACCGCCCAGAGCTACCTGCTGTTTCCAAATCCAGACCTCATTCATGTAATAACTTGATCAAACTGATGCAAAAATGTTGGCAAGATGATCCTGGTGAACGGCCAACATTTCAAGGTAAGATTTCCTTGTTACTTGGCTGCCCATTTATTCTTTCATGAGTCACGTTATTGCTCAGGACTCTGTTAATCCGTGGGGTAAGTGCTGTGAACCTCTCTGACAGAATAAATAGAGCACATTGTATAGTGGAGACAATGATACAGGCCACTTACTCATTTGTGGAGGAAGGGATTATCTGGGGACAAGTCTGACCATGACAGCGTTATGTAAACATGTCAGGAATAAGACCTTTACTGGACCTCTTTATCCATTTAGCCAGAAATCATGCTCATTTCTGGTCAGGTGTATCAGGGCATGTGTCAAGCTGGTGTTGGTGTGGTCTTAACCATACCAAAGTGTTGAAGGTTCTGGCTCTTGAAACTTACTGTTGTATGCTGAGAAACTAAGTCATTTTCTTGTGACAAAACTATTTGTACCTCATTTTTCTGCCAATAAAAGGAAACTTTGGTGGAAGACTTAAACTTGCCCAAATCACCTGTTATGGATTCAAATGTGCAGAAGGATGTATCAAGTGCTCTCTCCACATACCTTCATTTAGCATTAGTGGGAGAGATTTGCCTCCTCCCTCTCTTCCTGACAAAAAAAAGGTATCAAGACTGGAAGAAAGAGTGATCCTATATTTTTAAAAACATAGTTAAAGTTTGCCAACAGTAGACAGGTTCCCTTTTCACAGTCCTGCAGTGTAGCCAGCATGTAACATCAGTCTGTTTTGAAATGGGTTGTTCACATACTTGTGCTGGACACTTGTACCTGCTAGATGGAGTATTCAAAATTGGAGTCTCTCCCACAGTATTTCAAATCTCTTAAGCTCTAATGATAGAGAAAGGCAGCAAGGCATCTCAGGCTGTTAAAAATACCCCTGGACCCTTCTCTTGCTTTCTTCAAAGAAATCACTTCAGAAACAGAGGCCCTTTGTGAAAAACCAGAAGATGAATCCAAAGAGGTGATAACTCAGGATCTGGACACCAAGAATTCTCCAGAGCAGCAGCCTGAGGTATTTTTTCTTTCTACTTCTTGTTCAAGCACACCAGGTTTTATAAGGAATAGGTTCCTCTGTGACCTATAACTTCCTCAGTAACCTTCTTTTTGCTGCTTCTGAGCACCTTCTTCCTAATAGAAGTGGTGAAGAATTGGGATGCAAAAGTTACAGCAGATGCATGGATCGGCACAGGAAAACCTCATCACTCAGGACTGAGTGCAAGTGGATCTTAGACTGTTGAGGGAGAGCAGGACAGTTAGGAATTAAAGGCTGGAACTATGTGGGTGTGACTGAGCTTAAAAAAATGTTGTAGACAGAAGAGCCATGTGGCTTTAGTGGCTGTGTGAGTGCTAATGAAAGCTGCCCTCCTGCATCTGAAAATTTTCAGTAACCTTATGCATAGGTTTCATTAAGTAAAAACAGTGCTTAAAGGCTACCTGCCAACTAACAAGCTTCTTTCTTTGGGTAGAGCCTAAAGCTTGATTTTCTTCACTGACCTTTCTAAAATGCTTGTGTGCTTCTCTTGAAGGGGATGTATGCGTTATCCCAGCCCAAACAGGAGCCTGCTCTTCCATCAGTTAAGGATTACAGTCTCTCAGAGTTGTTATCCCAGCTGGATTCGGGGATTTCACAGACTATGGAAGGCCCTGAGGATCTCAGCCGCAGCTCTTCTGAATCCAAACTTGCCTCCAGTGACAAGCGGCTCTCAGGAGTTTCATCTGTAGATTCAGCTTTTTCATCCAGAGGCTCCCTTTCCCTTTCCTTTGAAAGGGAGAGCTCAGGTACTGGTCAGGTTTTTCTTTGCTGTTGTTCTTTTTGTAGTTGTTTGGAGTGGGGCATGGGAGTCGGTGGGTTGGAGAGCTGTCATAAAGAATAGCATTCTGGAAGCCACTGCTAGCCTTGGTTTCTCTTGCTGTCAGCACTACAGATTTGTTTTCTGGAGGTAGTTATTTAAAAAAAATAATAATAATAATAAAAAAAGAGGTGGTTTCCCAACATGATCTAATGAGAAATAATAAATCTCATTTACTTTGGAAAAAAAGTGACCTGAATTCCCATCAAAGCACTTACAGAATCAGTCATGTAAAGGCTGGTTGCAAGTGAGGTCACCTAGTCCAGCGTCCTGCTTGAAGCAGGTCTAAAGCCAATGCCCTGTCAGGCCAGCTGAGTTTGTGGCTTTTTTCAGTTATACTAAGCCCAAGTCTGAGCACCCTTTGCATTTGGTTTTGTTTTTGTGAAGACTCAAGCCACTTTCTCAGCAGCCCTTACAAATATTGTAATAAACACCTTGGCTATTGTGCATACACCCCCCTCTTAAGTCTAGTGCTGCAAAAAATTAACAACTATTTTCCAGTTAGGCAAACAATGATTAGTGCAGGGAGATCAACCACAGCATCCTATGTTTTCTGTTTCACAAGAAACACGAGGAGTAACTGGGGGTCCAGAACTGACCTGAAATTGTTCTGAAGCTGTTGCAGTGAGGGATGAGGGATTTTCTTTGCAGTGAAGTCATTGCTGAAGCCACCAGATATGTTAGCAAGCATGGTTTGACTGATGCCTAAATTGTGATGGTGTGTGTTTTGCATAGAATGGTTTGGATTCGAAGGAACCTTTAAGGGTCATCTAGTCCAACATGCCCTGCAATGAGCAGGGACATCTTCAACTAGATCACATTGCTCAGAGTCCCATCCACCCTGATCCTGAATATTTCCAGGGGTGGGGCTTCTACTGTCACTCTGGGCAACCTGTTCCAGTGTTTTACCACGCTCAATGTAAAAAAATTTCTTCCTTATATCCATCTAGATATTGGCACTACAGACATACAGAAGAGGAAGCTAACAGAGGCCATTTTATCTGGAGATACCAGCAAGCTGATGAAGATCCTCCAGCCTCAAGATGTCGATATTGTTTTAGATGGGAACTCTAGCCTTTTGCACTTGGCTGTTGAAGCTGGTCAAGAAGAATGTGTCAAATGGCTCCTCCTGTACAATGCTAACCCTAACCTCACGAACAAGAAAGGATCTACTCCTCTGCACATAGCCATTGAGAAGAAAGTTAAGAGCATTGTGGAGCTGATTATGGCTAGGAAAATCAATGTTAATGCCAAAGATGAGGATCAGTGGACTGCTCTTCACTTTGCTGCCCAAAATGGGGATGATTTCAGCACCAAAATGCTGCTTGATAAGAATGCATCAGTGAACGAGGTAGATTTTGAAGGCAGAGCCCCCATCCACATAGCCTGTCAGTACGGCCAAGAGAACATTGTGCGGATCCTGCTGAGAAGAGGTGTTAATGTGAACATCAAAGGAAAGGATGACTGGGTGCCACTGCACTATGCTGCCTGGCAAGGTCATCTCCCCATCGTGAAGCTCCTGGCCAAACAGCTGGGTGCAAACGTCAACGTGCAGACCGTGGATGGAAGGACCTCTCTACACTTGGCTGCTCAACGAGGACACTACCGCGTCGCTCGCCTTCTCATAGACCTGGAGTCGGACGTCAACGTACGGAACGTGCTCCTGCAGACTGCTCTCCACATAGCTGCTGAAACTGGCCACACAAGCACATCCAGGCTGCTCCTTAAACATGGTGCAGACATCGAGGCAGCAACAGCAGAAGGATACACAGCTCTGCACTTGGCATCTCGTAGTGGCCATTTAGCAACAACAAAGCTGCTGATAGATGAAAGGGCCAGTGTCCTAGCCAGAGGCCCTTTAAATAGGACAGCATTACACCTTGCTGCAGAAAATGGGCACTCTGAAGTAGTAGAGGAACTTGTCAGTTCAGAAAATGTCAACGTTTCTGACAGTGAAGGGTTGACAGCTCTTCATCTGGCTGCACGAGGAGGGCACACGAAAACAGTCGAGGTTCTTCTGAAGCACGGAGCACACACTGACACGCAAAGAGCCACCTGTCAGACCCTGTTACAGCTTGCTCAGCAGAACAGTAATAGCTCGGTTACTGTGTTGTTAAGTGAGACTTAAGCAAAAGGTACAGAAATTGCTACCTTTCTACCTGGTGCAAGAAGGCTGCTGGAGCTTGACTCACGAGGGCCTTCTCCGTTTGTGCCGTGGCCTGCTCATCAGTGGTGTCAGCAGATGGACTGAGGTGCAACGAGCAGAAGTTACTTGTGGTTGAGTGTGCAAGTGAGAGCACACATGGACTAAGGCCAGATATAAGGTGAAGAGCTGGAGTCTGCCATGCCATGGTCTGTATCAGTAATTCTGTGTGTGCCTGCCCTGTACACCTGTATATTGACGTTCCCCTCCTGAGGATGTTGTGAGAGAAGGATGCAGCTTGTGGGTCTCCCCCTTGCTTTTTTTTTTTTTTTCCTAATGTGCCAAAATAATTTAAGAACTAACATTCTGCTGTTCTGTTTTCCTCAAAAAAAATTTAAAAAGGCATAGATTCCTGGCTTATAGCCCTGATCTATATTTTAGGCTGAAAGCCTGTAGTGTAAAATAACACATTTATAAAAAACTACTTTAAATTAATGCAAGAGATGAGGAAATGGCTATTTATGATAGAGATGATCATGTTTAAGTGTCAGAAGGTACTCTGTTTAACAGAGACATTGATTACAGACTTCCATGAACTCAAAATTGATGAGGCAGACTTATTAACAAGGCAGGATCCCAGAAATACTTAAGCAGAGGGAAAAGCTTGACTGGTATCTATCTTCATATACAATACCACCTTGTATATATTCTAAGATCAGTGGGCTGAACTAAGTGCTTAGTGGTTAGATGTCTTAAATGAAAAAGTCAAAAGCTAAAATTCATACTGCACTGTCACTAGATGGTATATTCTAACACCATTATACCAATTTGCAAAACAATGTTTGGAGGGGCTGATGACTAGACTGATATACTGTGTATATAGTATTTCTACCTGTTGTATGCTTTTTTTCTACTGAAGAAAATAGACTGCTTTGAGTGGGTATGTTTTAATACACCTTTTAATTTCACTCTTTTCAAAGTTCATATGTGATCTGTTTTATTAATAAAAGATTGTGTTCCATATCTGTCTATTTTGTAGTTACTAAAACAGCTGTTAAAGCATTGAGCAGCAGCAGCCCACAGCAGTAGTGTGTTTAATGATGTTAAAGCCCAAACTGTTGTCATGCAAGGCTGTCCTCAATTTTACATTCCCCTTAGCTTTTATGTCCACGTTAATGAGATTCAATGAATTGGAGCTGTTGTTTACAGAACAGAACTCCACAAAACTAGCCTTTATGTTCATAAGATGCTGATGTGCAACTGGGATGCTTTCCTCTTATGCTGTAGCTGTTAAAGGAGTTTTCTTCCCTGCCTTGAAACGTACTTTTGCATCTTCCCTGTTGACTGGAAGGCTGCTACCCAGAGGAGTGCTTTGCCTCTCCTTGGTGGTGTGTTTCCACCATGCATGACACAGAGCAAGCAGTCATGTCATGCTTTGCTCCTGCCTCCCCTGAAAAGAAAGCTGCTCCTGCTGGAGACCTTTTTCAGCATGTGCCTGATGGCACTGATGCGAATGCCAGTGCTCTCTTAGTATCTGATTTTAGGAGTCAAAATGCTCCTTTG
Organism: Florisuga fusca; assembly: GCA_038090715.1. NCBI lineage: Eukaryota > Metazoa > Chordata > Aves > Apodiformes > Trochilidae > Florisuga > Florisuga fusca. Next base: position 22,949,625 of record JAAWXA010000004.1, read on the forward strand.
GTTATCTAGTTCCATGAAAGTCAATACTTTCTTAAAAAACAAAAACCAGCCTCCCATCATTGGAGATAATAGTGGAAGGCGATAACCAAAGGAGAAGGGGTGCTTGCAGAGGAGGCAGGGAGCCTGCTGCTGTTTGATACTGTTCCTGCCTCCAAGTAAACACCACTAATGAACCTGTGTTCAATTACCCTGGTTCAATCTCTTGAATTTCAAGACAGTTCACTGACTGCCTAATGAAATTATATTAGAGCATAGATGGTGAGGCTACGCTCATGCCAACACATGGAGTTTACAAAGCAATATACATCTTACCAGAGCACAGCAGTCACAGTAATTTCCTAAAGCTGCTGACAGTGAAACTTCTCATTAAGCAAACAAAACTAATTTTTCTTACTGCTTCCTTTGAGACCAATAAGGTTGTCATGTTTCATTAAGCTGTACTTAATCAGTCTCTCTCTATAGCAAATTCAACCACAGACCACTTAGTCTCTCAGGTCCTGTGCCACCGTGATTAAACTCTTGGCCTAACCCTAGCACACACTGCCCTTCTCTTTCAAAGCCTCCAGACAGTGAGATTTGAGATGCTCTAATTCCAGCAGTATTTGCCTGAACTGCAAAAAAGAGCTTTAAGACCAGGTAACAGCCTTCCTGTGCCTCCTAATACAGGCGGAGTATACCAGCTAGGCAAGGGGAAAGTACACATATAAAATGCTTTTACAACAGCTCAAGCACTGCTTCGCTAGTACATTCCTTTGGTGTCTAATAATAATCACACATTAGCTTCTAATTAAACATGAGGCCACACTCATGAGTCTTTATTTTCCATGATGTCTTTCACAATAACAGGCACCAGCCATGCATTACATTGAAGGCAACAGAGCTGGTACTGGAAAAAAAAAAACCAAAAAAAACAACGAAGGGATTGCAATGACATGCTGCCAGTACCAGAGTGGGTATTTGTCCCTGTGAACCAGCCTTGCTTGGGGGCAGGAGGGGTCAATGAGGGTGCTAAATTAGGACTAATGCAGCAATTACAAATTACTGTTTTGTAAAGGTCTCCTGCAGGTGACTTTGCAGGTTGTATGTGCACTCCTCTGACTTCAGCTGAAGTCCTAAGCAGAATGCTGACCTGAAGCTTACAGGTGTTTCTTTGCCTCTTTCCAATCTTAGCCACATCCTTTAAAAAAAAACAAAACAAAACCAAAAACTACCTGAAAAAGGCACAGAACCACCTAAAGGCAGGATCAATGGCAATATCCAGCTCTACTGCTGCTTACCTACAAAATTCACAACCCCTCTGCCAAAAGAAAATGGAAATCCCAGACCCTGACATAAATGCACACTTGCTGCATTTTAACTTCTTTTCCCTAGCTGAGCTGGCAGGTTGAACTCAGCTGCCCCAAGTCCGAAACAAACCTGTTCTCCACACCACTCTGTAGCTTCCCTCCCTCTACTTCAGCTCAAGCCCTTGAAGCAAGCCAAGGCAATGGCATGAACCAGCTCTTAACACCTGCACTCTGCCCTCTCACCTGCCCAGCTCCAGCCCTCACCCACACCATCACCCCAAGATGTGCACAAAACTCTAGGGAAGCAGGTTTGAGAAGTGTTCTGAAGGCATGGAGGGCTCCATGGAGCTAAGCCTTGCTCCAAGTCCCCCCATGCTGCCTAACTCCTCCCTGGCAGCAGAAAGGGCTACGAGATGACCATAAGCTCTTCTTGATGGTGCCATAGGTAAGGTAGGGGTTGCTTGTAGGGTTTTTGTGTATCCTGTGCTCACTTGCTTCCCCAGGGCTTCTTGACAGTGGCCCCAGGCAGCTATTTCATCCCAAGAAGCGACAAACATATATATATATATATATATGAGTGAAATGGTGTTACTGCTTACCATAAGCTTCACATTTTCATCTCTAGATGTGATTTTTCCCCTCAGTCTCTGCCTGCATGCCTGAGGTAGCACAGTCTGGGTTTCTGCCAGCACCCGCTGGTGCCGGCTCCCCGTGCAGGAGCCCCAGGAGCAAGGAAGGTGCCTCACACCATCCCCATTCCTTGCTCCTCCATCCCAGCCTCCGCCTCCGGGGGATAACGCAGCCCCTGATGCATTACTTGTCTTGGCAGCAGTATGTTCCCAGCACCCTGTAGCTTTATTTACCTGCTACTTAGCACGAGGCACCGCACCGCCGTGTTCCTACAGGCCTCGAGAGGACTCGACAAGCCTGTGGTCCAAACACGCTCAGCGGTGTCGGTGAGGGGAAAGAATTGCTGGGTGATTGCAAACAGGCCTGGAGGCAAACCTCAGCCCTTTCATTCCTGTCTCTTCTCTTGCACCATATTCCCTCTGCACAACAGGGTTGCAAGAAAAACAAGGCATGCGAGAGCTGCTCTACAAGGTCTCCTTTTGTGGAGAGGTCTGAGGAGGGGATATATCTGCTCTTCTCCAAGCTCTTATAACCCCAGCTGTGTGGCATGAAACGCAGACAGGCTTGCAAGTGTCCCCAAAACCCCAGGCAAAGCTCTCAGGTGCAGCAGTTCAAACCTGTGCTACCTCCCTGGCTGCCCCTGGGCCCAGCTGCTGATCAGATCCAAGTGTCCCTGCACCTTGGATAGGGGGTATCCAGCCTTTCCCCTTCCCTCCCCATCTCAGACAAGGATGACTTCCTTCAAGCAGCATTGATGTTGATCTGTTACTTTGGAGAAGAGCTGCACAGGAAAGGAAGAAGGAGCACTGGGCTTCTTTACACATGAGTACCTAGGGTCAGGGGCTTGAGACAACATTTTTTTTTTTTTTTTTAGAATCATAGAATCATCTGGGTTGGAAAGGACCTCTGAGATCAAGTCCAACCCTTGATCCACTACCACTGTGGTTACCAGACCATGACAGTGAGTGCCACATCCATCTCTTCTTAAAAACCTCCAGGGATGGATATCCATTATCTCCCTTTCCACCACCACTGCCCATTCCAATGTCTGATCACCCTCTCTGTAAAGAAATTTTTTCCTAATATCTAACCTAAACTTCCCCTGGCAGAGCTTAAGTCCATGCCCTCTTGTCTGACTGGGAGTTGCCTGGGAGAAGAGCTCGACCTCCCCCTGGCTACACCCTCCTTTCAGGGAGTTGTAGAGAGTGATGAGGTCTCCCCTGAGCCTCCTCTTTTCCAGGCTGAACAGCCCCAGCTCCCTCAGCCCTTCCTCACAGGACTTGTGCTGGAGTCCCTCCACCCCCTCGTCGCCCTTCTCTGGACCTGCTCCAGAGACGAATGCCAGCCACACTTAGCCTGTCCTGTTCTTTGGCCAAACCACCTGCATGTGCACCCAGGTCTCTACATGAAGCCTTTGACTGCTTTTGAAACACTGGTTCAGCATTGCAGGGGGATGGATCACCCACAGCACTGCTCCACGCCCTCCACACCCCCTTCTTTAGGGAGGTGGGACGCACTTTAACCCAGGGGCTGTGGCAAAATGCCGAGCACCGGTGCTCCTATCATCGACCCGAGCCAGGGAAAGATTCCCAACCCAACGCGAGTGCTGATTACAGAGAGCAGCGTACCAGCACAGGAAGCCCAGTTCAGCGGGGGAGGCAGCAGAGGCAGATCCCAACCTGTTGAGCTGCCGCAGTTGCCGAGCAGCTGAGCAGCATCAAGGGCTGCCGGCAGCCGAACCGGGACCGGGGCTGTGCGGGGAGGCAGGAGGGATGCCCCGCTGCTGCACGGGGCAGCTCCTGAGATCCTAGGGAACCAGCCACACAGAAGGCACTCTGTGAGCGAAAGCAGGTCTTAAAAATCACTACGGAACCGCCTTATTTGTGTTTTTGAAATGCTGCAGGAGAGGCTTTCAGGCTTTCCCCTGCAGTTCGGTAGAGCAAAGACCATTTAAAAGCTTAACAAAGATCAACTTGCCACAGAAACAGCCGGCTCTGAGAGTTTCCAGTACAAAGGGAAAGATTTTCTTTGTGCTTCCCTGGAGGAAGAGGCCTGAGGGCAATTGCAAGGGCTGTTCCCTGGGGCAGGTGCTGCCCCATAGGCAGAAGGTAACCCTTGACCACAGCAGGAATAAAGGCCCACAGCCTGCAAACCTGTGGAGTGACACAGGAGTGACAAAACTGCCTGCTGAGTGCACCCCCACCCCTAGCTTCATCACCCACTTGGATCAGAGGAAATAGATCCTGGCAGAGCCAGTTTTCACATGAGTTCATGCCCTGTCCCTGTCTCAACAGGGACCTGGTCCAATACGTTTCCTTTTTATCTATTTAAATAGGATTGCTTTTCTTAGTCCACTAACAGAAAAAACATGCTAAGTCCTCTGCTGCGACTACTGATGTCTGCCATGGGTTTTAAGCCCCCAGTGAGGCTGGCTTGGTCCCAGCATCACCTTGCTCTTTGCAAAGAAGCTTGGAGCTTGAGGCATTGTAAAAGGTGAAGCAGGCCACAATTTTAACTCCCGTTGGGAACATTTATCACAGTAGCTCTATCCAACAGCAATGGGATTTAAGACATTTGTAAAAATCAAAGTCATCAATCATGCGGTGGATATAAAGGCTGACTTTAGATTAATCTCAAGTACCTCTGCCAGTCTCAGGGTGTTCACAAAAATCTCATTGCTTCCTTTAACAAAAAAAAAAAAAAAAAAAAAAAAAAAAAAAAATCAAATTAGCAGACTAGCCCATCCTAGCTTGAATAAGATGCCAGATGCCTTGAGATTAACTTAGTCTGACCATCCGCTTCCTAAAGCAGAAAAGCCTTCATTCCCCAGTATCTTCCCACTTGGTCCCAATTCCTGCACTCAGCAGCATCCCTCTCCCGGGAGCAGCTGGGGTACCACTTGTGTAGTACCTTCATGATGAGTGGGAAGTACCAGACATTCTTCCCTTGTTTTCCACACAGGGACATGTGAGCATATGCCCGAACTGAGCTCTGCTGTGGGGAGCAGCAGAGAAGAAGAGGAGGAAGCTGCACTGCCCAGCTGCTGCTGTAATGGTAACTCTGGCCTGCAGCAAAAGGCCCACTGACTGCTGACAAGCAGCCAGGGCTTTCTGTTTCCACTTGACCTAAACCCAGGTTTGGATGGTGGTTTATTAAGGAAACGTGGTACTGCTTCATTCCTCACCCAGTCAAACCACTCTTGGGACCACCCCGGTTCGCTTCTTTCTGAAGAAAGACACATCTCTCAGTGCACTGATTCCCAGAGAAGAAGTTTGCTTTATTGCAGCAAACCAGGCCAACCAGCACAGATTCCAACAGGCTCCTGTGCCACAGCTACAACCCACAGAGCGCATTACCCTCCATTTCACCAGGAGAGTGTTTTCTCTGGTGAAAAGGTCCCAACTCTGGGACATTTGCAAAGCAGAAAGCTTTGCAGAGTTGGAAGCTGGGAGTTCACTTCCTATCCTTGGCTCTTGAGGGAGAGAGAGAGGTAGAGAACAGCTCCTGGCATTCCCTTTCTAGGGCCACAGGTGTGCCAAGAACACAGCCCCAGACATGCTTTCGGCAGAACACCCTTTCTCCTTCTTCCTCAGAGGCCTGCCAGGTCTCAACCCCTTTGCCCTGGGTTGAAAGCAAACCCTGGCAACTTGTGCTGGCATGCATGGTGTTACAGGTGGCTCCAGCTCACAGCCACCTGCTTTTCCATCATGGGAGGCTCCTGCCCAGACCAGGCTGACTGAAGTTTTCCAGCCAGCTTTTTTGGCAGGGAAGGCAGTGTTGGTGATGCCGCTGGACTTTCTCCATTCGTTTCTCTCCATTAGTAACCAAAACAGCTGCTCCAGCCTTAGGCCAAGGTACAGCCTGATAGTGCAGGCAGTGGTAATTAACTCTGCTGGCAGAGCACCCAGAGAAGCAAAATGGCTGGATAGTCATTCACAACTCATAACCAGTCTCTGCCAGTGGGGAAGATAAGGCCTCCCTGATCCTCTCCCTTCCTCTCTCTGAGCTTCTCTTGGCTCTCAATTAGTTGCCTCCTTCCTGGAGAAATTAAAAGAAAAATAAACTAAAAGGCCAACAACCAGAGAGGAGCTTTTCCTGGATGTAGAGACATATGCATGAAGGGAGACGCCTTGTTTTCCCCTGCAGTGAGTGGGGCATCCTGGCAGACAAAAGGCAAGGGAGAAGCAGGGCTAGGTTGGGGTTAGGCAGAGGGTGCTGGTCCCTGGTGGTGGTACAGCTAGCTGAGCTCGTCCTCAGAAAGGGATTGTTTTTCTCCATGATGTTTTGCAGTCAATGAGGCTGTGCCAGCCCCCTGACAGTCTCTCCAGGCTGGAGAGGGCCAGGAAAAGCTGCTGCAGGGGAAACTGTCATTCCCTTAATGACAGCAACTCATCTCCAGAGGGGGTTTATCCATCTGACTCCCATTAAAATCAGCGGGTCATTGACCCTAAGGGATTTGGTCCATGCCATGCTTGACACCTGCAGGTGGCTGGGACTGCTCCTTGAGATGCCACCTCCTCTGCTCCCTCCAGCACCCTGGAGGGGCTGAGCTGGGGAGATGCACTGCAGCACCCTGCTGCCTCCCTCCAGCCCACAGCCCTGTGGCAGCCAGAAAAAGCCCCACAGACCTTCAAGCTGAGTTGTTTCCACGTAAAACTCCATGAACCGTGCTCTGACATGCATCACAAGGTGCCCTTGTGGGTGCCACCAGTTTGTCCCCTCTGCAAATTTGCAGGCAGGGCTCTCCTTCATCCCTTTGCTAAACTGCTCTGAAGCAGCTGCTGTCACAGGTTGGTATGAGCATGACAAGAAGGTGGCATGGCTTTCTGGAGAAGAACCTGACTTGTGGCCAGCACGCAGCAACCCTGCCTGCTGCTGTGTCTCTTCTGCTGTTTGCCAGCAATTAACAGGGACGTGGGACAGGGTGAGGCTGGGCGAGGTAGATGACCAGAGGCAATAAGGATGGGATCTCAAGCTATTTCAGGCTTTCTAATGTGGCTCTTTCTTCACTGTGATCACAAGGACAGTCGTGTGCCCGTGCATGTGTACCTACCCACACAAGGCACACGCTCTTGTTGATCTGCACCTAACAGCCTCACAAGTGCACACGTGTTCACCCTCTGCCTGCATGCACGGGCATCCATCTGCACAAACACACTCACAGGTGCAATATTCATTCTTATTTTGTCGGTGAAAAGCAGCCACTTTTTAAGGCGGGGAGCTCTCAGAACACCAAATTCACCCCAGCCCTCACCGCTTACAAACGGGGCTGTAATCCTGCGCTTTCAGAAGCAGACTACAAAAATGAGAAAGGAGATGGCAATAACTCACCACTACTGCAATGCTTTGCTAGCCTAATCCCACCAATCGCTTGGTACCACAGCAATTTGAAGCTCTCCCCTTAAGCTACTCCATCCCAACTCCCGGGATTCTATCAGAGGATCCGGATGGCTAAAAGCTGCCTCAGGGTGTATCCCTGGAGGCTGCCAAAGGTTGGAGTCAGGCACATCACAGCACTGCCACAACCCTGTAATCCACCCCTGTGAGCTAGTGCTGCTGTCAGAAAGAAATCAAATCCTGTCTGCAAAAGAAAGGGGAAGAAGCACCCAGCTGTACAGCTGTAAACACTGGCACTGTTGTTCCCACTTAGGTATTCCCAGTACGGTAAACACAACCGGGATCTGGCAAGCATTCCCCAAACTCACTCTTTTGCTGCAGAGTTTCCCATGTTGAAAGCCTCAGGAAGAATCAAGCCATAATCCTGCTCCAAATAGTGAGGAAATAAAATGTACATAAGGAAAAGGCCTTCCTTATCCCAGTCACTCATCACAGTGTTCACATCACCTCCATTAAATATTTAAGTATTTCCAGAATCCTACTTTGTTCTTAACAGCTACCACTAAAAAAATAAATACATATATATCCATTTTTGATACACACACACACATATATATATACAAAACCCTTGAAAGCATTTATTTGATCAGTCTGAAGACATACTCCTTTTGGATCCAAGCATTGGAATGGGCTGCCCAGGGAGGTGGTGGATTCTCCATCCCTGGAGGTTTTGAAGAAGAGACTGACGGCACTCAGTGCCATGATCTGGGAACCACGGCAGTAGTGGATCAAGGGTTGGACTTGATCTCAGAGGTACCTTCCAACCCAGATGATTCTGTGATTCTGCTTCTACCTCCTGCTTTAGCAGAATAAGTCATCTGTACCTTCTTTCTAGCAGTCATATGAGATACAGGATACAAACTCTGGAAATGATGCTGCGTATTGATAGCCACCTCAACCCCATCCCATCCTAACCACCTAAATCCAAAATCAGCAGCAAGGACTTGGATCCAAAATAGTACATGTGACCACTGCTGCTGCTCCTGCATCACCAAGAACGGAGCTGGGATTAAGTTACTTTTTACCTTATATCTTTGCAGTGCTTTATTCCACCCACCCACCCTCCTTAGCTGCCTTCAACAATGCACTTTTTAACAAATGTCTCTGCTGATGCAGTGACAGCCTCAAGTTTACACTCTAGGGCAGTCTTTGGGCCATAGAGAAGGCATTGACCCAGTATTGCTTACATCCATTGCGGATGTATGCATGAGCATATGCAGTCAGAGCAAGTAGCCAGTTGCTGGGCTGGACAGCTTTTACAAGCAGCAATTTTTCAAGCCTCCTCCTGCCCTTCTGTTCTTTTCCCAAGCTGTTTGTATTCCTAGCTTTGCTCTAGGCCCTGTATATATATTCCAGATCAATAAAATTCACTGGCTATCCAGATGCAAGGGGCAAAAATTTCTGGCCAAGCAGACCATGGCCCACAGCAAAGATAGGTTTATTTATTTCAGCTGAAAATGTCTCCCAGCCCCCTGCCAATGCTGGTAGGTGCCAGGGGCTCCATGCCCAGCCACTACGTGCCAGCCACACAGTGAGAGGCAGCTTTGCACTAGTGACATGCCAGAGGATTATGGCTTCCCAAGTGGCTTTTAAGTGGCTCTCCCAACTGGCTTTAATTATCTTCCTTGGTCACCTATTGAAGCTCCACTGCCAACAGCGAGTGATGGGAGCAGACACAGACAGGAAGATTATGTTCTGCAGCAGGGCATTGCCACCAAGACCCCCAGTAGGGTTGCCTGCAGGAGGAACAAGTTTCAGCACCTCAGATCCCCAAATTTTAATTTCTGGAGAAGCCTGTTTTAGAAAGAGGCTCAGGCCAATTCTTCAGAGATGCTGGGGTTTTTGAGGGCAGCACTGCTGCTGCCCAAAGGAGAACAGGAGGTGGGTGATCCAAAGGAGGAAAAATCACTATTGCTGCTGGAGAAACCTACCAGAAAACTGAAGCCAGCCTCAGTTTTTTGGTTCGCCCTCCCCAGTGCTTTTAACTCTTTAATGGCATTCCTGAACAACTCATCCAATGCTCCTGTTCTGCCCAAAAGGCATTTGGCTGACAGCAGTGAAATTGTTAGTACAAACATGTCTGTTGCCAGCAGAGTTTGGCTGCAGATCTGAGTTGTGACACAGTTAATATGTAATGAGGTTATTAATATTATGTTGTGACATAATTAAGATCACCAGGTTTCCACTGAATATGTAACCGTTTGATGAACCAAGAAGTAATCCTTTAACTACGGATTAAATGTAGTCCTGTTTGGCATCCCATCCTTTATTCAAGCCATTGTGGAGAATCCAGGCCAGGAAGCTATCCTTGTTCCTTAGCAGAACACCCACATCCAGCCAGCCAAGGTATTTTTCTAAGATTCATGCAAATAGAACCATAGAATGGTTTGGATTGAAAGGGACCTTATCCCTTCTAGTTCCAACCTTCCCACCATGGGCAGGTACACCTCTCACTACACCAGGCTGATTAAAGCTCCATCCAACCTGGCTTTCAAGACTTCCAGGAAGGGGGAATCCACAATGTCCCAAGGCAACCTGTGCCAGTGTCTCACTACCCTCACAAGAAAATTTCCTCTTAATGTCTGGCTTAAATCTACCCTCTTCCAGCTTAAGGCCATTGCCCCTTTTCCTATTGCTACATGGCCTTGTAGAAAGTCCCTCCACAGCTTTCCTGTAGACCCCCTTCAGATACTGAAAGGCCACCATACGGTCTCCCCAGAGTATTCTCCAGGCTGAACAACCCCAAATCTCTCAGTCTGTCTTCACAGGAGAGGTACTCCAGTCCTCTGATAAACTTTGTGGGTTGCCTTTGGACTTGCTCCAAGAGCTCCATGTCCTTCCTGTGTTGGAGGCTCCAGAACTGGACACAGCACTCCAAGTGGGGTCTCACGAGAGCAAAGTAGCTGTGGAGAATCACATCCCTTGACCTGCTGGTCATTCATCTTATGATGCAGCCCAGAATATGGTTGGCTTTCCAGGCTGCAAGAAGTGATGAGGATGTCCAAAGAAATGCTGCTCCAAGCTAGTGCCTACTTTGTGCCTAGGTGACATTAAATGCAGTTCCCTTGTCTTAAAAAGGTAATTAATCAGCAAACATATCTTTCCCCTCTTACTTTAACCTCATCCTTGACTGCAAACCTAATGCAGCAGACATTAAAGACATCCCCTAGATGTCTACATTTGCTTGTCCCTGAAAGCAGCAGGTGCCATGGGTGCTGTTACCACAGAGCAACTTGGTTGTACTTCCTGGGTGTGTAGGTGTGCCTACAACCACCACACATACCAGTGGACCAGCCTGCCCCTTCTTTGCCTTAGGTGTGACATTTGCCACTGAAAGAATTCTTAAGTTTGCTGTCTTCACCTCCTGCTCCTCTTCTGGGTCCTGCCAGCGGAGCACTCAGTGATTTGATGCATCCAGAGTTGAAAGATGAAGCTGCAGTGACTCAGAGGGGAGGTGAGGGCGATGAACACCAAGGACAGGCCATGTGTTCCAGCCCCTAGTGCATATTTTTCCTACCCTCTGTATCCTGCAGGGCCATACCATGTGCTTCACAGGCTGGAAGACACAGGGTGTCAGCTCCTCTGGAGAAGCTGTGCCAGTGTTTTGTGGGAGTACAGTCGACAACTTCATCTGTAACTCAACCCCTCTGTAACCTGGCCCAGATACAGCAAGTTTTCTCCCTCCCTCACTCTGTATGTCCTCTTCAGGGACTTTCTCCTTGTCTTCTCTGCCACCCATGACAGAGGTCCCCAGAGATCTTTCTTTCACTTCCCTTTGCCTTGGCTGGACCAAGTTATTAAGAACCTCTCTCTAGAAACAGCAAAATGGGCAAGACATGGGGAACTTAATGATTCAGTGGAAAGAAAGCCAACTCCTGAAAGAGAAATGTGGAGGAGGAGGAAGAAAATCAAGAAGGCAGATGGGAAATAAAAGCACATTGTGGAATTATGCAGCATCCCTGTAACAAAATCAGTTATTCAGTTACCTGTGAGGGCACCTATTTACATTATTCATAAGGTATTAATTACACAACCCTTACATTTTTTTTTGAGTCTTTTCCATTACAGCTCAACACCTGCAGCATGTAGCCCAGCAGCACTTTACTGCCTCCACTCCCCCCAACACAGCCTATTCAATTTTCTCCTCCTGACTAATTATGACAATTACTTTCTTATCCTCCTCTTTTTATTTCCCTTTACATGCATTGTTTGAGCCAGCTATTACAGCTTTCATGTTCTTGTAACAAAGTTGTTCTCTGGAAAGACCACACCCAAGATGGCACCATATCAACCTGGTGTCAGGTAACAGCACAACAGCTGAAATTACCTCTCCACCAGGTGTTTTTTTCTGACAGCTCCTCACACAAAGGAGTTGTGGGTTTGTTTTGCTTTCCTTTGACTTCTTCATCTCTCCATTACCTCCTCCTACCATCCCCTTCCTACTCAGCACATGCTGGTTGAACACGGATGCATGGTCTCAGAGGCTTTTTCAGAAGTGACAGGTGTCCCAGGGAAGGGCTCAGCCTAAGCATAGTGTTCCAAGCTCCTTGAAGCTGAAAACCATGGCAGCAAGCATCTAAGCATCACTGAGGACTTGTACTTACAGCCCTCCTGCAGCAGGACAAGGCAGCCCCTGCAGCATGGGCTCCCCTCCCACACATCCCAGATCACAGCAGGTAACGTGCTTACTAATTAGCTATTGAGAGTGCCAACAAAGAACCAAAAGAATATGCTTGCAAGTACTGGAAATACATGACCAAGTCAGAGACGAATAAAACAGAGAGGATAGGGCTCGACAGCAACATCCACTCACAGTTGTTTAGGTTATTTCTTAAATATAAATTGTCATAGCCAAATGGGATGAAGCACAGCCAACTTTAGGCCTCTGATAGGCTTCAAGTGTGCAAAAGCTCCCTCAGCAGTCAGCAGAGAGGAAGAGAAGAAAACTCAGTGCATTTATTCATCCCACCTTCCGCAGACACCGAGCTGTGTGCCCTGCAGTGGCTGAGTGGTCAGAAAGGGAGAGCAGACTGCCCAGATGAACCCCAGGGAAACTCAGGTGGCCACAGCAAGAAGAGCCAAATGCCACCAAGGTTACCTATGCTTTGTTGTTAACAAAGCCCTAGGAAAAGCCATCAATAAGCAGCTCCTGTGACATGCTTCAGGGTATCACTGGAGTTACGGTGCTGGGGCTCATATAGAAGCTGTAGAGCTGGGCTCATGACTGTGTGTTGCAGTCTCTTGAGGAAGGAGAATGACTGGCAGTAACAGAGCCAAGTATCTCATCTGATGGATCCTCCTTGGGTGAGCACTATTTGTGAGAGATTGCTGTCAAAACTAATTCTTTGTTAGGCTGGGATGAGTTGACCAGGCCATTGTGCTACCACTCAGGTTAGGGTTATGCTTATGGACAAGGGCAGGAAGAACTACAGAGCTGGGTCTACCACTGTGTTAAAAGCAAGGACTAAAGATGTAGAGTAAGTGCTGCTGTCTCTAGGGGTAATCACATCATCAACCCTTGATCTAGCAATGCTTCCCTGAAGTGGTCTCCTATGCTAGGGTTGGGGTTTAGGGCGGCCTTGACAGAAGATGATCAGGGGGACATGGGCACAGAGGCAAGTTTCTGAAAGGTTGTGGGTAATTCTGAAATTGGCTGAAGACTTCTGGATATAGGGAAGCTCATGACCAGAAGGGTGTGTCAGGTGGTAATTTGATATAGGTAGGTCTGAAGAAGATCAGAACTGAAGCAAATGCAACCTAAAGATGGAAGATGAGGCCGGGTGCCAGCAGGGATTATCAGCACATGTTTCATGTTGGTCTATTCTAAGGCCAGAATCAGGGTTAAAAATCACAGTATCAAAAGAAATAACCTGACTGAGGTTGCCTAGAAGGTGATTGCAGGCCCATAGCAGTAGTGGGAACAAATAACTCTCAGCCTTCCCAGCATCACCAAACAATTTCCACTTGTCCTAGACAAAGATGATCCATCCAGCATTCCTGGCACCAGTTAAACATCCAGTGGTCAGCCAGACCTGTCACTTACTTCAGAATGAGGATATCTTCCACTTTTGAGACCTAAAACCTGTCCTGCCCCAGCCTAGGCCACAAGCCCTTCCACTTTTACACTGTAGTTTCTTGCACACTAGGTGGAAACAGCAATACCTGTTCACTGAGTTGAATCTATCCCAGAACACTGAATTCATGCCAGGAGATACTGGCTCTCATTTTAGCCCTACAGGAAAATCTCATCTTACTTCTGAGCAAATCAAAGCCAATTTGCCTCCACATGATGCAACCTGGACAGGCTTTGCCAATGCTTATATCATAAATTCTTCAGCTTCTGCTCTTAACATTCCAGTCCAGTGATGCTGGGCTGAATCTAAATGAATCACAGTCCTCGTGTCCCAAGGGATGGCCTTACCTGAGTTTTACAGGTCTACAAGAACCAAACAGAAATCACAGCTCTTTGTGAACTTGAATGAACCCTAACCAGAGGCTTAATATCCTTGTTTACAGACCAAACGAATGAAGACACTGATCCAAGTGGTAGTGATCCTATCCTTAAATGAGCAGCAGGACCCGACAGAGCAGAATACAAATCCTAATTGATCTTCAGCCCATGCTAAGTCAAATCCTAACGATCATGCCTTCTGCCTTGTTTTTTCAAAACACACCTGAAGATATCAAAGATCAGTGTTTTCCCTCAAGATGCCACCCTCACTTCTGCTTGCAAACACATGTACGTATTGACCCATGCAGCTCTTTAGACCCTTCCCTTTCCATGTGGTCCTCCGGCCACAGGAGCAACAAACTCCCACCCACATGGCACCAGCAATAATCAAAGCCTAAAGGCAGTGGAAACGCCCCAGAAAGCCCAGGATGAGGGCGTGCAATGTCTTCAATAGCTTAATCATTTTTCACAAGGGTAAGGTTCTGGAGGTTCTGTGGTAAGATGAGGACCAGGATTAGGAACAGCAGGGTTTGAGGAGGTGGGCCAGCACTAAAAGCAGCAAATTACTTTTGGAATGAGGCAAGAACTCCTGCATTTATTTCTATAGGCACACACTTAATACTTGGCTTGGAAGAGCCTGTTTACCTGCTGTAATTGGCCCAGTGGGAAGGCAGGAGAGGAGCTGGTGTCATGCTGCCAGAGTTATTTAAGACCTTCTCACCATTTCAGTGAGCACTATCTGGCCAAACTCACCATCAGCTCCACCCATGGGGCCTTCCCAGCTCCAGCAGCAAATCTGCTTTTCCAGGCCACCCTAACTCTACCCTGCCCAGTGCCAACATACTTCAGCAGCTCCAGCATCTGTTGTCTCCTCACTACCCTTTGGCAAACAGCAGCCACTCACCACAGCTGGCAGCAGCCCTCTATTACGTATCAAAGGAGAAGGATTGGGCAGGATTAGGGATCAAAACAATGCATGGAAGATCTCAGTCTGCTTCTGAATCATTCAGTGCTTAGAGGCTAGGATTAGAGATGGTGCCAATGGAAGCCAATAGCTCCTGCTTTTTTGTGGGTCAGGGAGTTTGCTGGGATGCTGCTCTATGGCACAGTAGTTTTAAAATACAGGGTTGGCACTTTGGCCAAAATTCTATGCCAAATGATAAATCCTGTAGATTTGCATAAATACTGGTGTCAGTCTGGATGGCTTCTACGTAACTGTGGGGCATCTGTGGATCTCCTGGGTATACAATAGCAGAAGCAAATAACTTAATAGGTCTGTTGTGAGTAAAGCCTGCTTCAAAGGCTGGAGTTGAAGTCCTGATTAAGGAAACCAAGGGATAGATCTAAGCTGATTTACACATTTTGCAACACCACCCCAGGTAGAATGAGGGCTGCCGGTAATAGCAGCAAGCGTCTCCTGGTTTGTCTTGGGGCACAAGTTGTTCTCCAAGCAAAACACAGGCAAGTCTAGAACTAGGCTTAATATTAGGGAAAGAGACAACAGGGACTGAAGACCTCTTCACTGTTATTTTCTCTTAAGCTGAGAGCATTACAGTGGATGCTGCTTTGGCAGGAGCTTACAGATATATTCAGTCCTCAGTGCCTGTGTTGATCAGGGTGTGCATCCAGCGCTCAGACAGTGGCACTGAATGAAGAACCTTTTTGCTCAGGAGGTCCTGCCTTCACCAGGCTAACTAGCAGCATCTTTGCTCCTCAGCCCTGGTATATGGATCCACCTAGGCATACTCCCCATACACTCCCACAGCAACACTCAGCCATGGGTGTCCCTTGCTCCTATTCCCTTTTTACCCCATGCTATTCTGCAGCTGAGATGGAGCACCCGCTAGACAAGATGCAACACATAAAAGGAACACAGACAAATCATCAGGCAAATTGCTTGGGAGCTATGACTTCCAGAGTACCCATACTGTTATCTGCACCACTCACCTCTCCCCCCCACCCAGCCAGTACCCCAGTAGTAAATTTTGGCCCAGATGATCTCTCCAAATGTTTCCATTTCCAAATAAGTCATTTTATAACTGTATGGGGTTATTTTGTTGCTTTTTGTTTTTGTATTTTTTTTTAAAACAAAGCTGCAATTAGTAAGCTTACTGTTATCTATTAGATTTGAAGAGCCTCTCTTGACTCCTTGAATAATTGCCTTTCTGCTTCAGGTTAGCATTATTGGAAAGGCTATTGAAGCATATGTCTAACATGAAGCAACATGAACTATGGTTTATAAATTAGCGTTCTTGCATTAATCTCTCTCATGAGAGGTACCTTTCTTTTCACATACCCCTGTCCATCTTCATGTGTAAGTGTAATGCTCATGAATTTTAATAGATATTGGAAATTCTCAGTAGAGTGAGAACAGACTCTTTTCACTGGCCACAAACATAATACGATGGCACTAACATTTTTTTTCCACCCTACTCATTTTTTTGATCCTGGCTTCTTATTTAATAATAAACCAGGCTGTAAGTACACTGACTCATGTCTTGTTTTCTCAAAATAGTGAGAAGTTTTATTTATTTTTTAATCAGTAACTACCTGAGAGAAAGGAATGCCTCATAAGATAAAGGCATTTAATTAGTTTGTTTGCTGGTAAGAAAAATATGTAGGTGGATGTGGGCTAGGTGCCAAGCCAAAGTGGTCTGGCTTTACTGACAGTTCAGCAAAAGAAAAAGATTAGACGTCATGGAAAAAATTACTCCCTGAACAGGAAAAGCCGGACATGGCACATATTTCTGTTCATGATCTGTCTTTGTAACAGTAAAAGGAACCACTAGCATTAGCTAACAGAACACACTTGGGGTGTAAAAGGGCTATAAAACAGCGAAAGTGTAACTGAATTGGAGGAATTCGGCAATTACATTGTATTTCTTTCAAATATCTTATTTTTCATTCTTGTTATCATTATTACAGTAAAAGCATGTACACCTTCACATCTCCAGACTGCACAAAGGCCAACACATCAGCACTGCTCAGGGCACTGGGAAGATCTGGCTACATTACATACATTTCAGAGCAGTCTCAGACAACAGGCTACTGCCATTTATTATTCAGATCACACTACAAAGCAGAATACTTTTTGTAACCAGGTTAGCAAACCGTGTCAATCATCCTAATCTTGATTTTTACGCTTTTCACATTCCTGCGGACATGAAACACTAGAGATACAACGTGCTGGAATCCCAAAACACAAACAAACCCAGAGAGCCTACAGATGAGCACAAGACTCTTTAGACTTTGGCCATCCTTGCTGAAAGCCACATCTGCAACACAACTGGACATCCATTGTCCTCTGTTCACAACCAGATCCTTCTGCTCCTCTGCTTCCAAGGAGCTATTCCACAAGCTTGAGTTTGTACCACAAGCTCCTCTACAGGGACTGTGGGGCATTTCACAAAGCTTTCTAAATGTCTGCTGCATCAGGAAGGTCTACCAGAATGTTTTGGATACAGTGTCTTATTGCCAGTCATCCTTCATCCTTTAGACTTTTGCCCCAGATAACAACCCAATCACACATTTCCTGAAATCCATGATTCTTATCATAGTGACTTGGCTTATGCTGTGATCACTCAATTAACCCCCACCTTTGGATTGTTAAATCAGGTTCTGTTGACCAGAAGAGATACTGAAATAGCCAGTCCATTATTGGCTGCCCCCCATCTCTGAGACGAGTTGTTTCTACTGTGTTGGAGGAACCTGACTGCTTCTTCAACAGATCCTTGGAAAAGCAAGATGTCTGTTTACCACAGGGTCCCACCCCTCAGAAAAGCATGATGATATCTGCCTTAAAAAAAAAACAAAAAACAAAACAAATCCAAAAAAACAAAAAACCCACATCCATCCCTTCCCATACCATAGGGGGATGTTACAGACCCTCCTATCATATTACTTTGGTTTTCCATTTTATAATTGCAGGGTTTGAGTGTTTGCAAGGAGCTTAGTATCTTCACAGCCACCACCACCACCCAATCCAGATACATGTTTAAGATGCATTTCTATGCAAGTCTATAGAGCAAAGGGAGCCCAATGGGAGGCATTTAGTTTTAAAGACCAGATCTGCCTCTTCCAGCAGCTGCTAGTGATGGCACAGGGACACACTGGATGGGAAAGGATGGAGATATGAACACAGAACAGGAATTTACATCAGGTCAGATTGTAAAAAAATATAAAATTTAAAGAACTGAGCAGGTGGATGATCTGCTTCCCATCTAGCAGAGAGAAAGCTGGCTCTCACCCTTTTTTCTCCCACAGGATCTTCATTGCACATGCTTCTCCCATTACAACTTCCACTTCCCCCACACCCCAGCAAAGATTTCCAACTTGTGCCCTTACGCAACTCCAATCTACCTGGGAGATGGGCCGGGAACTCTGCCTAAATAGACAGCAACTGGCTCAGCACTTCTTGCTGCTGAGGCAGTAACACCAAAGGGAATGCCCACACCACAGGCTAAAAGGGTGCGACTGCCGCCTGGGAAGCCACAGCTTGGGCACTGGCAGGAGCTTGTGTCCCTCAGCACAGCTCCAGAAATCTTCCATGCTCCCAGGCAGGGTTTGCAACTTGTTATTTTACCCTCTATTGTCATTGCATCAAGACTCGTGTCAGACACTTTAAATTTTAGTTGGTTACTTTTCCTTTCTAGGGTGCCAAGAGGGAAGGGAAAAGAACAAACAAAAAAAGAATAAGATTTGCTTTGAGTTTTCTCTTCCAGGAGAAATTAGATATTAAATCACAGGTTAAGAAATCTGAATTTTACCCAAACTGGACCCTTAGACTGAGGCTAAAGACAACCACAACTCTCTGCTACAGCCACATGGCTCAGCCAGATGCTGTCCTGCCAGGGAACACAGGCCCCTCCAACTTAATGTTCATATTTTGTATCATCTTCTCTGGGTCACATCCCCTCTGGCAGGATGACACAACTATCATTTTGTAACACATTGCCTAGACACATGCCAGGGTGGACCTCCCACCTCACCTGCCATCTCCCTTGCTGATCCCAAACTGATGAGCTGCTTCTACCACAACCACAGCTTCTGTTCTTCACCCAGGAACACACACACACCAGTGCATGCACAGCTCCCACTCCACAGGGAGAGAGCCGAGCTGTTTCCCTGCTAGGCTGATTTTGGAAGCTGACTCTCTAGCACAGAGGTGTGAAACCTCCACCCTGATGACACCTTCCTTGGTACAGCCTGGTGCCCTGTCAAATTCCACCTCTGTGTCCCCTTCCTGCTCTTGGTCTCACCCCATCCTAGTCCAACACAAGACTTTCCCCTCCACTTAACCTTCTGCACTTTACACAGCTCAGCTTAATCTGCACTGCACCCACACGCAGTATTCAGCCATGTTATTACACCTCTGTAGACTGCAGCAGACACACACACCACATTTGGTGAAAAACAGAGGAATTAACGTGTTTCCAAACATGGCGCAATCTCCAGAATCAATTACTTAAAGGTAGGCATGGAGGATAATGTAGGAGTATAAAAACGGCACTGGGAAAACAGCTCTTAAAGAATACAATTTTCTGGTTAAGGAAAAACAAACAAACAAACAAAAACACACCAAAAAACAAAACAAAACAAAACTCAAGAGGAAGCCTGAAAGTTTTCATTACATACATGAAACTTTTCAAAAATAATGAAGATTTTATCATAAAAATTGATGCAATATAAATAGATTTGAGGATTTAAAAACGCCTTTTTTTTCTTTATTTGAATAGCATGTTTTTGATACACATGTCCAATCATAATTTTATCCTGAAAAAACCTTAAGAGAGCAAATTGGCTCACCAGATGTTGGAAATGAGCAGAATGAAAGGAAGAGTCAAAAAGTAGGGGGAAGCATTAAATAGAATAAGTTTCTTTGCCAACACACAAAGTAGGATATATTAATAGTGTCAATTAAAAACTAAACAGGAACAAGGACTTCATTATGAATATTGACATTAGCATAAATTTTGAGCAAATTAAAAGTTTTGCCTGCAAAATAACCACCCCAAACCCACTGCACAAAATGTAAACCCCATCTCCTTGTATTTTCCTCAATACTTTTGTTCTTCCTCCCCAGCAATGATACGGAGGAGAAAGGTGAATTTCCTGACCACAAGAGATGTCTAGAGTGTTTTGAAGGTATAATGAAAAGCAGTGCTGATGGAAAGATAAATAAGAGAGATGAGGAGACTGGAAAATATATCCTTTAAGAGAGAAAACCTGACAACATAAGACTGGAAGGGTCCTCAGGCATGGGAAGGTGACCTAACAGCCTGTGAGCAATGATGAATATTTCCAAAGGTTGACGCTTACATTAGCAAGTTCATGCTCAGCTTTCACTCCAGCGTCTGTCTCCCAAGATGAAAAATGAGTTAGCCAAGAACCTGTACATTTCCTGGGAACATCATCATTCACTTATCATCAAAACTTTTATTTAGACACTGAGTAATAATCTTGTCACTTAGGCATTATTTGAAACACCATTATCAATCCTAAGATATCCCTTCCATATAATTCTACAGTTAAATATTGATATAGGCTAGTATCTACATCTGGGACATTTTTCATCCCTTAAACTGCATCAAATTATTTTCATCTCTTATATCACTTTCTCCCTGTCATTGAGATTTACATTTTAAATTTTTTTTCAGCTCATCTTTTGCCTTAAAAGACAGCTTGATTTCTCCTGTCTGTTCACACGTTGGTCTAACACAACTCCAGCTTATCCTTTGTTCCCTACAGATGTACAGTGGAGGGCTGTGCTGCATCTACTGACTGGCAGATGATAAAACCTTCTTCTCATTAACTGCAGCCAGAAAAAGAGCATACTGTGAGTCCCCTGACAGAATGGAATGACAGGGCTCCTTTACATGTATACAGTCTGGGTTTAGAGGAAAAAAAAGGAAAGAAAGGAAAAAAAGCAGCTCTTATGAGGACAGACTGTAGCAAGCCTTGAGGAGGTGGTTTATTTCAGAGTTCTGGAGAACAGACCCAGCTTGGGTTCCAAGCCCTCTGAAGCAAGGGTCACCTTTGAGGGACCTCATTTCACAGAGCTAAGCATGGGGAAGGGAGGAGGATTAGAAGGGAAAATTACTCCTGAATCATGACCGAATTGCATCAGAAATCCACAACATCAACAACAACTAAAAAAAATTAATTCTTAACACTGACAACAAGAGCTCCAGGTGCCCTCTTGCTCTGAGGCTGGGTGGGAGCAGTACCAGTGGGCAGCCCTGATGTCTCTGTGTGCACACACACACGCATACAAATCAAATATGTGTGACCAGCTCTCACCAAGGATGCCTTATCAACAAGGCAGCTATGAGAAAATGATAGTGACCACTATAATTACACCCGCTTGTCTCACTGCTGGGTAAATGCTGTGGGACTCATGCTTAGGAGTGTCAAGTCCCTGAAAAATAATCCAAAGGCACTCTGCACCTCTCAGGATCAGAAACAATAGACACTCATATGCTAAATAAAACTGACAGAAATATCTGAGGGAAAAGGTTTCTTTAAAAAAAAAGAAAGAAAACCAATGGTTTGATACAAGTGTTTTCAAGAAGGGAAGAGACCAAACAGTTTTTCAGATTATCCAAATGGAATGATTTTTTTTTTAGTAGGGTAATTAAAAAGATTTTTTTTTTCTATATTCTCTATGTTAAAATATATTTACCTGTATAACAATAAAGCATAGGACTTTCAAAATGAAAGGTTTCTGGAGAATTTTCATTAGGAGTTTTGTTTTGCAAGAAATGTGGACTTTCTGCTCCCACACAGGATTTCAATGTCAGCACTGGACATCTTTCCACAGTGGCAGATTCCTTAGACTGGACAGAACCCATTGAAAAAGTACACAGAAAAATCATTTAGCACATACCAAACCCAATTAGTTTCTCACTTTCCCACAGAGAAAATTTGCCAGTGGGCGTATTCATCTCCACATCTCCAAGTCATTAGGTCCCAGCCACACACAGGATAAACTTCAGCTAATTAGATCACAGTCTCCCAGGTTTTAATCCTTTAATATCATTTACAGTTTATGCCCTAACACCAAAAGCTCCTTGACACCAACAGCTTAATTTGCAGTCATTGATCACTCCACTGCCACTTTAATCAGAGAGGCTGCAGTGTCAGGGACCCACTGAATTACCCACGCCTGGTGTAATCCTGGGTGCGTAATACTGAGTTTTATATTAATAAAGGCTGATATCACCATGATGCACTCTGGAGGCAGATAGGAGATGCTGAAATGAGTGGAGTAATGAGGAACCCCACCCTTTCCATATATACTTGTTAATAACTGGTTTTCCTTAACAAGGCTCATCTAAAGGACAGGTCTTTTCCTTCCCAGCAGCCATACATAATACCCACATAAGCATAAAGGGAGACATTTCCTTCCAAAGAGCTGCTGTTACACAATGTCAAAAGTTACATTACCATCAAGCCAGGGGCATGTAAAGAGAACACCAATATTTAACACAAGAAAATGAAGCCAACATGTCAGCTGTCCTATGTGCCAATAAGCCCTGGCAGACAAGACATTACGTTCCCACACACCTCACACTCTTTTCCATTGGGTATCTCTTCTCAAAAGAGGAGACAGAAAATGGCTTGTGCCCACCTTTTTTGCTTTCACAGGATCTTAGTGCAATCCTCCCACTGTTAATGACTGCAGGAACTGGGCTGAGCAATGCAGAGTAGCAGCTGGGCTGCCCTGCTGCACAGATACCAACCTCCAGGAAGAGCAGGGAAAGGGAAAAACACCCACAGCTACATCTTCCAGAGCTCATCTTTCACCATTCTTAGTCAGATGCCTACTGCACACAAGCAACAGAAGAATCAAGGCCAGAATCCACACACTTTATGCTTTTATCATTTTTATGCTTTTTTGCTGCAAATTGGCCTAAAAGTACATCTTGCAGCTATAAATCAATTCCCTTTTCTTTCTCCTTTGTTGTTGCCACAGAGCATGACATCTTCTTTCAAGCCCTCTCAAAACTTCCTCTCTTTCTTGCTGTGCTAGCTTGCATTAAAGCTAATTGGAGAGAGATCATCAGCCTAGTGAAGTAAGGCCTGAACACAGCTGTGTGTCATATCTCTCTGTCTGTCTCTATGATAAAGCTGGGTGGAGCTCAGGAAGGAAAGGAGAGCAGAGAGGAACTGGTGTGGGGCAGCCATGGAAGATCCAGGAGGGCAGCAAGATGCAGACGGTGACAGAGCAATAGGAGGATGATGACAGAGCCCCTGGTATTTAAGTTAGACATGCAAGCCACCCCTGCAGGTCATGGGAAGAGGGATGCAAGGAACTGAAAATCCATGGAATAGGGGGATGGGAACACAGCATGACAGAGTTCATGCCTAACATGTACTCATAGCACTGTCACTGAGGACTGCCCAGGCTACTGAAAGGACTGCAGTCATACCAGAGTCCTACCTTTCAAAAAAAAAAAAAAAAAAAAAAGCACCCACCTTCTCCTCCCATCTGCATATCAAAAACTTTGGCCCAGATCCTGAAAGCTGACTCACAATAAGGGAGCCAAACCAACCCTGTGGACCTCCAGAGAGGCAAGCGAGGATCTGGACAGACCCTGCAGGTGATCTCTGAGGTCCAACACCAATCTGGGGTGAGGTGCATCACATCCCTGTGTGTCTTACACATCCCTGCAGATTAGAGGCAGATAAGGGGCCTCAAGTTGAAGGTGCAGAGCACTAGGTAGTAAAGAATCATCTCTCCACATGAAGAAAAGCATCTAAAAACACCATAGCTCTACCAGTACTTGTCTTGAAGGAGCAGAGGAGGAGCCCTGGGTGCATACAAGCCCCAAACCTATACAAATAGGGCAAGTTGTGCATTTGTCTCTCTGAAACTGTGAGATGAGGCCAGGGGCTGAAGTAGCACAGGGCTGGTGGCCAGCACCCAGTTGCCAAGTGGTCCTGTGCCCAGGTGCTGTCCCTCCTCCCTCACCACCTGGCAGGTGAAAAAGCCCAGCAGTGTCTCTGGGGAAAAGTGAGGGAAGAACATAGCCCCATTTGCCTCCAGTCAGCCTGCCCACTGGTATGGAAAGGCAGGGAAGAATGATATTAAGGGATACTGAGGTCAAATCAACCATGATCAATCTGATAGGCAAAAACCTCCATGCAGTGTTGCCTAATCGCTGTGGTAATTTTTGTAACATGGTGCAGGGATGGAGGGGCTTGTAAGAGGACAATGTGCAGAAGCCCACAAGGTTTTGTAAGGACAGAAAGAGAGGACAGGTCACGTCCAAGTGCTGTGACAAGTCTTGCCTTGACTCAGCAAAGCCATGAATGCAAGACACGCACCCATCCAAGATCAGAAAATACCTTGTGCTCACCAAATGGAAAGCACTATGGCAACTGGAGAGGAACACAGAAGGGACAGATCCTGAGGTGATTACTCTGACCTTACTCAGTGGGAATTTTGATTGAACAACAACTGAGTAATGACTTTGCGTGTTGGCACACACATGACACACCATTGCGTTTTATATGGGAGTTGTCTAGATTTCTAATTAGTTTGCACTTGTCCTGGTTGTATTTTGACAAAACAGCAATAGACAAACTGATTTTCTTCTGTCCCCTCCTGTATTTAATAGCATCTGTGATGCCCCTAGAAAACGCCTGGAGGGAGCTAGCTCCAAAACTGCAACCTGAGCATACCTACAAAGTGCTCAAGTGCAAATTCACTGCAGGTTTTGGGCACACTCCGGGGACAGTGGGAGGGAAAGCCTGACTCTTTGGAGTCTACAGTATGGACAGGAGCTTTTCCACCAAGCACAGGCATTGGAGTGCACAGCTGGACTTTATCCACCTCCTCCTGTCCTGCGAGGTGCTACAACTATGCCAAATGAGTACAAGAATGTGATGCTATGTTGCCTTTGCAGGCAACAGGGCTGTGGGGACAGCTGGAGTTTGTTGAGCAAGGAAGGCACTTGCATGTTATATGCTCACCCTGATTTCAGCTCTGCTTACAAGCAGGCATTTGGCACCTAGAGCACAGGGCATTAAGCACCTCTGTGTTCAGCTTTCAGGACAACCCTGCCCAGCAGTGCCCACAGATTCACAGGCACCTCATGCCGTTTGTGGTTTAATGCCTCTCCACCACCACAGCCCCACTTGGGAAGAAATCCTAAAGCAGCAGCGTCTCTGCTCCAAGACCTGGAGGCTGCCTGACCTCCTCCCTACCACAGGCAGCCGCACACCCTCACGCAGGCCTGGCCCATGATGACTGTTGTCCCCAGCCCAATTTCCTGGTCAAAGTTCTCCGACTCCCCCGAGCAGACAATTAAATTATTATATAACACCCTGTAAGTGCTGCAAAGTGTTTCAGCATCCCCAGAACATGGTTTCTGAAGATGAAAAAATAAAACCCTGTCACCCCCACAACAGACCTCTGTCCCCATGAGCTATTGCAGAACTCAGTCCAGTTGTGGCTGGAAGAAAAGAGAAGACTGCAAGTTTTACAAGATGGTCCTTATTTTTTTTGAATAGACAGAAAGAGATTCCCGTTGCAGACATCTGCAATTTTATTTCTAAACCCAAAGGAAGAGGCTTGGGTGCAATTATGAAGCAACGTGCTTTCAGTCAGGGATTTAATAGTAAGATATAGAAAAGAAAAACACCATGTTTGTCTAACTAACTATTGTCCTTATGAAACATCCTGATAACAACTGATCAAACCAGAGACCAGAGTGCAAAGGCATAATCCAAACAGCCCCAAAAGTCACATCGTTCTGTTGAGTGGGATGGTTCGTATCCCTCCTACAGCCTCTCTGAAGCTGACAGGAGCACAAAGAGCAGCTGAGCCCAATGTGCTGTTCAGTCTGAAACCACCACCTGTTGTGACAAGCATGTTGTTATAGGAGATATACTGCAAGTGTTTGGCACCTTTAATATCGATTTTGATCTTCAGATAAGATCAGTTAACTAAAACAAGCTCAGAAACTCCAAAGGTCTTGTTATCAGCTTACAGGAGAGCAGTTCCAGAAAAGCTTTCAAGGGCATGGGTCAAGTATGCAATTGCAAGTTTAATAGCAGCAATTTAGAATGCAGCTACCCATTCAAATGTTTGTAAGCCAGGCCTGTGCCCTGCATGGCCAGTCACCATCCAGGCTGTAGAACAGGCAGCCTGACCTTGCCAGGGCCATGCTGATGGACTAGCTCAGACTCTGCTGTGGCAAATCACTTGCCACCAAAACAGACCAAGTACATGTGCTCAGTCTCTGCCACCCCAGACAGATGGCTGCTGGCAAAAGCCAGTTTGCCCTTAAGCCACCATGGGCTTTTCTGCCCCAAATGAAATTTTTAACTTCATTTTTCCTGTTCAACTGGCATAATTAACAGTGTGTTCACGTAAAGAAATAAACGGAGATGTAAGCACCCAAAAGCAGACTGGTGTATAATACCTGAAGGACTCCTTTGCAAAACGTGAAGGGACTGACTTCGAAATTGACCAAACAAATTGAACTTAAGACTCCTGCTAATGCTGAACAACAGCTGTTTCCTATCCAGGCTGACTGTGAGGTGAGTTGCACTCCTCCAGTTTCATTGGACATATTTTTTGGCATCAACATGTTTCATAGAACTTGCTTTGTAATCTTGCATTTTACTGAAGAAGTATGTGGATGCATATGGAACTTTCCTTAACTGGCAGGGAAGTTTGCACCAAATACATTTGTGAAGTTACCACACAGAGTAACTCAGCCACACTGCAACAGGAAAATAAGTCCCTGCACACATAAATTCTTAAGGATAAAAAAAAAAACAAAAACAAAAAAAAAACCCACAAAACCCCAAACACAAAAACATTACTCACTTGGATTTTGTCACTGTTTGACTGCCTTATGGTCTACATGGGGGAGGCAAAAAGTGTACATGCATAGTTCCACAAAAGCATTGCTACCATTTTCCCACGTGATAAAAGATTCACCAGCTTGAGTGTCCTGACCAAAATATTTATTTTCTTTTTTTTATAAAAAATTACTCTGAAATGAGATTTCTTTTTTAATTTACATTGCACGCATCCAGGTTTTTCTGGGCAGCTTGACACCACCTTTCTAAGATCACATCATGACCTTACTGTTTTCAGCTGAGCTGAAGAGTTAAGATTTTTGTGATATATATTCTACCCTATCCCAGTCATACAGTATTTCCTTATTAGAAATGATTTTTCAGCACAGAAGCTTGATCCTAAAAGAAGGACATGATGCATGCTAATTCCAGTTCCAACCATATACCTGAAAATCCAATAGCAGCAACTGTCAAGCTCTCATGTGAACCATTTCTGGGCCAAATTTTACTTTTAGAAGAGTTTCATGTTCAGCATTAAAACATATAAACCTCTGAACTGACATAAATTCCAAGTTTCATTCACTTGTAAATACCTACCTATCTGTTCATATCTGTAGAGATAGTCACCTCCCCTAACCACTGACCCCTGTACTATTTCCAAGACATTCTTGTGTTGACAATAAACTTGTGAAAAAAAAAAAAAAAAAAAAAAAAAAAAAAAAAAAAAAAAAAGAGAGAGAGAGAGAGAGAGAAAGAGAAAGAGAGAAAAAAAGCAAGTCTCCCCTCCCCTGAAAAATCCCAAGTATTTTAAGTGTGGATGAGCACTTTGTCTGGGAAGCAGGAAGACAATGTGTCAACAGACAAGTTGCCATCCAAAAGCATTAATGTTTAGGGCAGAAAAACAGATGTGGCAATAAAAACCTTTTGAGGGCAATTCATTATTGAAATTAAGCTGAGACATTGTCAGTCAATAGATCTACTTAGTGTGAGTGGACTCCCTCCCCTGAAGAAATTTCAGCACGAAGGGAAAAAAAAATTGTAGAATTTAATGGACTGATCTTTTAAAGCCACACCCCACAAAAGCATTTCCTTCCTTTCCTAGTGGAAAAGTGCCCTACTATAGACTTATTGCACTTACTTTTTTATTATTTCTTTTCCTCTTTGTGGGTAAGCACTGAAGTAAATAATTTCTCTGGAGAGAGGTTTAGGAAACAATGGGGAGAAGGAGTGGCATATTTGGAAACATAATGACACAGAGGGACACAGTCAGTGTCAACAGATTTCAATGCACTTGCACAAGAAGATATTATGGGAGAGGTCTGCGCTGTAACTGGGTGAAATACCTCTGCTTGTATCAATAATGTCTCATCTTTACGATGTAAATCACTCTATATCAGGTTCTACTTTATGGCATCAGGGCAGACGTTCATTATGAACCCATCCGTGGGCACAAGAAGCAAGAGGTCATTTCTTTCAGCACCCCATTAGAGACTTGTCTACACATACCCGAACACTAAGCTCCAGCATACAGCTGGCATAACAGCCTTAGAGAGGATTACTTCATTTGAGAAGAAAAAGTAAGCTCTGTCTTTTAATTAGATTTCTGTGTTGAAAGATACCATTTTAAAATTTATGCATTTCACACAAGTTACTAAAGGTTCTTCCTGGCAGACTTTTATGTTCATGTGTGTACATATACACATGCATATATAAGCATCACTCCTACCCATCCCCACAAAAACAAAACAAAAAACAAACAAACAAACAAAAAAATCAAAACCAAAAATCAAAACAGGATTTTTGAAATAATTGTCCTGTTTTCCCCATCAATAAACATAATGCTTGGAAAATTATTTGTTTAATGAAGGTATTTCAAATCATACTCTGAAACCGAAATATGAAAGCCTCAAGAAGAAAACACACTCTATTTTAGACTCTTTCAAATTAAAAGTTCTAGTTGTGCTTGTGAAGACCATTTCTGCTGCCCTACTAACTCAGGAAATTAATTAATAAGTTTTTAATTGACCTTCATTTTAGTGTTCCTCTTTGCTCTCAACACAGTTGCCCTCCCAAATACTTCTCCTCCTGCTCACAAACAGGCTTGTCTTAGACTTTCTCCAAGCACAAACTGGAAGGCTGTCATGGGCTCCACCAGGCCAAAGAGTGGCATCTCCTCCCAAATCTTGCTGTGCAGCCCATGCAGAGTCACATCCCAGCTTTTGCCTCGGCTCCATCCCCATCACGACTATCAGGGTGACTGCTGCCTCTACTCTGCTCCTTGTGCTCCCTGCCCTGCTCCAAGGCAGGAGGTCACCTCAAGGCTCAGTACCTTGTTGCTACCAAGAATGGAAGCTCCTACTTCCTCCTCCTCCTCCCACCCCCATATCAGGTAGCCAGGCAGAGAACAGCCTGAATGTTGGGGGGGGCAGGGGGAGAGCAAGAGAAGGCAACCAGGGTTTTGCTTGTGGGCATTCACTTCTTCCTCTGCACGCTTAATACACACCTAGTTTACTCTCTGCTCCTTCTTTGTATGAGAACCCAAATGGTCACATACAACTTCTAGTACTTTTTAAGCACCATGCTCATCCCTGTGGAATCTGCCCTGCTGAGGACTCTGGTAGGAGTTGACTCGGGTCTGAAATAAGTTAGTTTAATGCTCTATTAAAAATATCCTCAAAGCATATACAACTTGGTTTCTTGCTCACGCTTCACGCTTTGTGCAAGTGGACCTGTCAGTGCACAGCTACTCCTGACTGTAGATCCAGCCTGCTCTTCACAACAGCAGAAGTGGAGCTCCACAAAACTCAGGATGTGCCTTTGCTGCAAGGCAGCAGAGCGTATGGTCTGTAGAGCCTAGTTTGCTCTGTGTAGAAATCTAGATGCTGAGGGTGTGATAGAGGGTTGCTTTGTTTGTCATTGTTTGTTAAAGGACAAGACTCTAGACCTCCTTTGTAACCCGGGGAGGCCTGCCAAAAAAAAGAATCAAGCAGAGATAGTCACACATGCCCAAGCTTGCAGAGGGCTCCAAACAATGACTCAGCAATTAGACTTCCCTTGGCCATCTCACTCAACCTCAGCACAGCAGAGTAACCATGATGAGAATTCAGTGCCAACATTAATTCTTCCACAGTTGATCTGTTCTGTAGTTTAAGCAACGACTGTGGTAGGTGTGTGCATCATAAAGAGGTATGAAAATCTGCAGGGAAAGAAATGCAACCAGAGTGGAAGAAACAAAAATGGAAATGAAAGGGTCAGGGCACAGAGACAGAAAGGGAGTGGGAGAGGAAGATGGCAGAGTTAGGCAAGTCAGAAGTAGCAGCAATGTAAAGAGGTGGCCTGTGAAGAAACCATTAAAAAAAAATCCCACTAATTAAAGACCAGAGAAAAATTATATCCTCCCTCTATGCAAGCTTCTTCTTGATAGCAGGGATTCCTCTACAGGGAGAGACAAGAAGAGCTGACCTTAGAGCTCCTATGTAAGAGCTACAAATAAATCTACCACCCAGGAGGCCAGAGAGGAGTCTTTGGGCTGAGATCCCTTCTCAAACTGCCAGCACTGTAGCTAAGGGAAAGCAGCCCGAGCACACTTTCTCTTCCCAAAAAGCTGCCTTGTCCTCCCAAAGAGTGAGTGCAGTGGACAGGGCACATGTTGTGGAGGAAGGTGATGTGCCAACCTTGTCTGCCAGCAATTAACTGTGAGCCATTGCAGGGATGCCCATCTCACAGCAAGAATCATTGCTGAGCTTTCTGCTCCAACCTGATATTTGCCGGGGACTTTGAGAACATCCAGAAATGTGATAAATGATTTATCATTTATCTTTCCCTAACACAGGTTGGCTCCCCTCCCACCTCACAATACCCCAAGGGCACAATTAAAGCCTTTTTGGATAACAAGAACACTCCCTGGAGTGCTAATCATGCTGGAAAGATTGTTGGAGCATTTAGAAACCTAAAGCTTATCTTCTGCGTCATACCAAAGGGGATCTGCTTCTGCAGACATCCTAATCTGCAGGATTCTATTTAAATTTCAGCTAATTCCCAGTCCCACACTGGGAATAAGAAAAGCCTGATTAGAAGCTGGGTGAATCAATATGTGTTAATAGCCTAGAGAAGTAGTTGAAGAGAAGTTCATTTCGGCACTAATAAAACTGGGAAAGCTGTGGGTGGATGACTAAAAGGAACAAAGGGCTGCTTAACAGCACTGAGCTAGGGTAAAAAGGCCAGGAAGAAAAGCTCTCATAAAACTTTATGACTAAGATCAGGACAAGACAAGAAATACATGGAAAGAAGTGTTGGATCAGGAAACACACCACTCAAAATTTACAGCAAGTCATGTGGACCCCTGCCTTTTAGGACAGAAGGTCTGCCTTGCTGAAAGGGCCAAGTTCCCTTCTTCAGTGCCCCCAAGAAATGGCTGCTTCTCTTCAGCAAATTCATGTGACTACTCGAGGGATGTCTAACCTTACATTTTGAAGCAAGATAAGCAGAAAGGCACCAGAGTTGGTGGTTATTCCAAAGCTGCACTAAGATCATGAACATTAGGAAGAGGGGAAAGAATTGCTCAGAGGAGGTTCAAGGGCAGCAGCTGTGCCCTGAAGGACTCAAAATGATGAGAGCGAGCAACAGTTTCTGCCTTCAGGTAAAGAGGCCAAGCATTCAACCAAGAGAAATGGGACAACCTGAGGCCAATGTTACAGCACAGCCTGTATTTCTTCTGCCCTTGCTTTAATTGCCCCGTGGCTATATGGAGAACTTTCTCCTCCGAAGTTGTCAATTTGCAAGTCTCATGAGCACTTAACTTGCTTAAAAATCTGTTATTTAATAATGTGTATTTTGAACCACAGTGTCTGTTCTTTTAAAACAACTTTCTTCTAGAAGTATAGAATTGTTTCAATTATTTTGAAACAACAAGGGAGGTCTCACAGGGAGCTATTGTTCAGATTTAATAAGACTACAGAAACATTCAAATAAGATTATTTTCTATTATGTTTCAGAAACAGTATTCAATATTAAGCATACAGCACTGATATTTGGTTGCCTTCTAATTGATATTGCCTTCTAATAGTTTTGCCTTCTTTTTTTACTCCCTTAAAACCAACAGTCCAACAACCATTGACACTGATGTGCGGTAGACCAGAAAAAACATTTGAGCACAGATGTGTAATTCCCAGCTCTGCCATAAGGTCACCATGCCCCTTTCAGAGCTTCGGTGCAGATTTTGATTACTTTTAAAGATTATTTTCAAGACTCTTTAGGAACACTAGCACAAGGCTGCTGGAACTACATGGAAAAAAACAAGTGTACTTTCAAAGTTTTTTAAATCAGTAAGTTAAAGCTTGAGTTTCAGACACTCTGAATGAACCACAGCCCTTCCTAATTTTCTGCATGGAAGACTTCAAGCATCTTTACTTTCTATAGAGATTTTGAACTTTGGCTATCAACACAAGCCAAAAAACAAACAGAATGAAGTAGGTTCAGCGAAGCAGAGTTGCACTTGGAATGTTCTCCAACACTTCCCACTACCTCCAGCAATGCGAAGGAGATGCAAGACGGCAGCAAGAACGCAGTGCTTGGGGTATTCCTAACCTTACAGCAAAAAATATAACCAAAGACCCAGAAGAAAGCCTTCTGATTTCCAGACGAGCATCACTGACTTAAGAGGTTTGAAAATTCAGATGAAATCTGGTTGCATGCACACATGCTTATATATATTTTGAAACTAATGCTGATAAATACTGAGACTCCTGGATAGTCCTAGTTCATTCACAGATCTTTTTATGTTCCAGATGAACACGAGCTACTCAAAACTATTCCTTCATCTGGCATCTATCACTGGACAGAGAAATCCATGTGCTTGCAGGTAGACAGCACATCTACAGTGTATGTCAAGACACATTCCAAAGAACACGCTTGCCCTCTTACAGTTGCAGGCATCTCATCGTAGCATGGAAACACTGATGAGTGCGGTGTTACTGACACAGCCACGCTCTCGGGGACAAAACCGACTTTCAGTGCTGTTTTGCGGGCATGGGGAGGAGGAGGAGGAAGCCCGCAGCCTTCCAAACCCCAACGGGCTGCTCAAGCTTTGTTTCCCACACCTCAGACTGCAGCTCGGTGATTCAGGTTAAATTGCTGACTGAGGACACCTAGTGGGGTTCTGCTTAAAAATAAAAATTGTGGGTGTATAGCTATATATATATATGTTTTGTTTTTTTTTTTAAGGAGGATTAAATGGTTATAATGTTTTTTTAATAAATGGTATCTTGGTAAAGGGGAGATTCTGTGGTGTTGGTATTTAATTTGTTACTAATGCTAGAGAAAGAAATACCAGTCTGCTTTCCCAAATGCTACCTCAGCTGGGTCATGCCACCCTAAACTGCTTCGGTTTCTTTCCTTCAGAACCGGTGTTTCTCAAGAGGCTGAGGTCGACGAGTGACTGCTGCACTTTGGAAGTATTTCATGGGCCTAAATGCACCAAAGTCAATCAGCACCAGCAGCCTCATCAGCATTACTGGTTAGAATTGATGCATGGCCTCAAAATACCAGCAGGCTCCAAACTGCAGGATGGCAGCCAATGATTTAAACTGAGGCAGGCAGAACTTTTAAATTTTACCCATTTGTAATGATTAGCGCACTATCCTGTTAACAGTAAAGCAAATAAATACTTGCATTTTTTATTGTTGAATCACTAATAAATTGAGCACAAACAGGTTATGGATGCAGCTAACAGAATTTTTACAAAGGACACTGTAAAAATTACAGTATTACAATATTACAGATTACAGTGATTAAAGATTACAACTTCTATTTTTTTGGAGCAGGAATAACAAAATTAAGACATCTGATCCTTGACAATTTTTTTAAGTGGGCTAAAGTACTTGTATCCTTTCAAGATATCTTTTTTTCTTTTTTTTTTCTCCTTTGTTTTATTACTGCAGTTGTATGTGATACTTACAAGAAAGACAAAGTTAAATGCTGTGTGTCACTTTGGGATTCTCAGTCCATCTTGTGTTTTAGTCCTGGAACTGAACTGTTATTAGATCAGAGCTCTGGAAAAGGGATTTTCTGTTCTCAGCTCCTGTAGAGTATTGATATAGGCACTATCTGAAAGCAGAAGACTTGAGCAGATAAACTAACAACTTTATCTATTTCATTGCAGAGTTATTAAAAAAAAAAAAAATGTAATCCTGAGACCCCTTTTCAATACCTGATGGGTATGTGCTGACTATCTGCACTGTTCATTTACCTCTCCGAGCAGATCCTGCAATGATTGATAACAGCCTGTGCTCCAGCCTGCCCCTTAATTGCTTTAAATACCTGTTTCATCATATTCTCTCTGCTGGTTCCCATGTCTGAGAGGCATACGAAGCCAAGCAATGAAGATGTTTGATGGCTTCAAAGTAAAACTGAGGCAAACAGAGACAGAAGAACCTCTTCCCACCCCTCCCAGTCAAAGCTAAACATACTTCTGAAACATACTTCAGTTTAAGAGTGGATTGACTGGGGAGGGTCATTTCTCCTCCTCTGTCTCCAGTGGTAGCAGAAAGTCAACAGAAGCACATGCCAGCCTGAAACAGGGTCAGAGCACCCAGAGGGGAAGAAAAAAGAAGAGGAGGCCCTAATATAGTCTAATGACTGAATTCACAATGGAAAAGCCAGGATAATTTCAGATTTCTTTCTAGTATGAAAAAACACAGGAAATTGGTAAATGGCCTGCTATTCAGTCCCTCTCTAGATGAATTCACCCCAACATGCAAGACGGTACAAGACAGTACTGTTACATTTTTGTGGGAAATCAAATTGCCTGCATTTTGAATGCTTAGTATAAGTAGAGTACAAGACCATACATACATGCTGAAGACAGCAGTATGAGGAAGAAAACAAGATGACAGGATGAGCCACCATGATGGCTTGCACACTGAAGCCCTGTGGCTAAAAAGAAGGGTCATGTCCCTGAATACAAGGCAAACACAAGATAAGAGCACTGCTCCTTTGGGGACCTGCAGGATGACACATCTTGCATTCAGTAGGGTGCTAGGTCAGCCTTTCAGAACCAGAAGATTTCCTTTCTGCCCACGCTGTGCTTGGTGCTGTCTTACTGAAGGAGTTTCAATTATCAGGTACTGATAAAAGCAGGATGTAGGCTCTATTGTTTCCTTTAGTCTTCAGTTCTCACTGAGAAATCCATGTTACATTAACTTGGCACACAGTCCATGCTAGGAGGGTGGCACTCTCTGGCCATCCATTTAGAATAACAAGCTATGAAATTCATCACTTCAACATGAAGAGCAAAGGTGAGACAAGCTCATTGAAGCACGAGTTAATACCTCTCAACACCGCTAAGCACTATGCTGTTTCTCTGACTAGACATGCCTGTTCATGAGATGTGGGCTCCTGTGCTGAAACAAGAGTTACAGCAGTAATGTATCACCAGTTTTCTTCCCAGCACTCAGAAACAGCTGTGCGACAGTAAAGCTCACCTGTAATTAAACTGCAATGCAAAACCAGAGCTCTGCCAGGTTATCTCCTTTTCAGATTTAGTGCAGTCAATAGCTCTCCGAGACTTTGTTCAGCACTATTGATAACACCTCTGTCAGAAGAAGTCTTACTGCCCCTCTCTTTGAAGATGAGGATTTTTCCATCATTCTTGTTGTTAGGCAGTAGGGTCCTTCGGGCAAAGGGAGCAAGCCTTGCCCAGTTCCTTGTTCTGAGCAAGTAATGAATCATCATTTAAACAATGGAGACAGATAAACAGACAGTCATGGTCTCAACTTTTGCCCTGAGCCTTGTGGATTCTGCTTAAGCATCTGCTTGGCACAGGGCTGAGTCTGTGCCGGCACTACCCTTGCCCTGAAAAGTGCAAGCACTTCAAAGGCTTATCACGATAAGGAAAGATTATCAACAGATAAGGAGCTGGGGAGAGGGAAGGATTACCCTAGTGAAGACCATGAATACAAGGCAGTCTTGGTGGCCGGAGAGCTGAATTTTCCTGTGCTTGTAGTGCGTATCGGTGACCTATAATCTTCCCTCTGCATCCTCCAGGGCACCACAGCCGGCCAGCCATTATCCCACAGGGTTTCATCATCAGCAAAGTCTCCTGACAGCCAGTCTGTTTTCTCCTCCTTCTCAATGTTTCCTGACCTGGCTTCAAAATTTAAATGTGTTGCCAGTTCTTACGATTTTATCACAGCTGCCCCACTTTTTTTTTTTTTTTTTTTTTTTTTTAATTAGTCTGAACTCCCAAAGACAAGCAATTATGCAGAAATCTCAGGTTTCATTAAAGAGGAGAGAGGAAGAAGAGGAGAGAGGAAGAAGAGAAAAAAACCCAAAACACAACTTCCAGACCTCAGAGATGCTAAGAAAAAGCTTGAAAATGGGAAAAAAACAAACCTAAAAAATATAATATAATCTAAAGCTTAAAAAAGTAGTATGAGACAGAAACACAAACTTTTAAAAAATGAGATCAAGACTGTTCATATTCCGAAATTTTGGGGATTTTTTAATAACTTTTTTTCTCCCCACCTGTAGGGAATAGAAGGGGATGAAGCTCAAGTAAGCTTCGACTGCCAGGGACCACTAATACTGAATTTTACAGAATTGGACAAATAAAAACTGATTACTCTAAAGAGTTCAAATAATTTTATATGCAAGGAAGAAGGATCATTATAAAACTTGTTTATGGTTCTAATCCCTGTTAGGAATGTCTCAGATTAATTGAAAATTAATTCCATTTTGGTTTTGCTGTTGTTTACACAGCACTAAGAGAACACCAGACACCTTAAGTCAGCCTCCAGTGTTCTTAATAACTGAAATATGAATACACAACCTTTATATATGAGGGATGGAAACTGAGCATTCTTTAATTATGCCTCTGACTGGTCCCAGGCTGTAACCTTTGCTGAGGTGAATGGAATGAAAGATACAAAATGCATGCTTTGTGGAGCACTGGCACCAGAGGAAGGCAAGGCAGGTTCAGGTTCACAATAGCTTTCCTGTTCATACAGGGCAGCTGGTGTCCTCACTAGGAAAATGCTTAAATATCAATTCCTTGCATGTGTCTTTGCTCTGTTACAGCCATATGAGCTCTCACACCAATTCATCACTCAGATTACCTCACCTGATGGACTCTTTCAAAGAGTTTATTTATTGCAACCCTACAAGAGCACTATGAACTGTCAGGTGAGGACACCATTATTTTAAGGCACCATCTAAACAAAGACGTGCCCTGCCCCAGAGGACCTGAAGTTCACAGCCTTGAATTTGGGAAACGATATCCCAGGCAAGAAAAGTAGACAAACAGGACTAGGTGGAGAGAGTAAGTTCACACACTGGTCTAGACATAGTGGCCACTAAGGAGTTTGGAATTTTATTTATTTATGTATTTATTTAATAAGATTCCCTGAAGAGGATCATTTGCAAACTACCATATGACCTGAACCCCCTTCAGGTCTGTAGCAATGACATTCACTATTTCAATGCATAATAACCAAAGGAGCAAACACAAAGCTGGTCTGATCAGAATCAGGCTCTCAAAATGAGATTCAGCCAAGAGAATTCTCATCCAAAAAGCTCCCTGAATAAGGTACAATTACAGTCTCAGTATTATACTGATTAGGGATGGGGCTCAATATTCCATTTCTCTATTAAGAAGTCACACATTAATATATGAATATCAGACATATCAGACATTTAATGACATATGTCCATGGAAAGCATGCAAAATTCACATTACTGTGATCCCTGTTGCAACTTTTTTTTAAGCCTTCTCCAATCTACATAATTTAAAGTGAAAAAGTGAAAAAACACACTTTGCAGCCAAAGCCTGGAGCAGTACTTCCTCCAGTGGCCCAAACAGGAGCACTGGAGCCCCTGGGAAGGTTTGTGTTCCTGGGGGCTAGTGCTTTTCACAACTCCTTTGCACTCTCTCAGAAAGAGCTCTGGAAAGCCTGTAGACTTCAGGATTTTTTATGAAGGGCAAAAGCACATTTCCTGAAGCTCAGGATCTGAACTAAGAACTCACATTTACCACTGAAGGGGGAAAAAAAAAAAAAAAAAAAAAAAAAATCACAACACACCAAACCAAACAAACCCAAAACAAAACCAAAAGGAGATACGAATTTCCTCCATATGGAATAATACTGGGCCTTAAGGAATCTAATCTACTTGAAGATGTCCCTGCATCTTGCAGGGGGGTTATTCTACATGACCTTTAAAGGTCCCTTCCAACCCAAACTATTCTGTGATCCCATGGAATTATGGCAGGCAATGACGCTTTTGCCAAATTTACTGAGGGGCCCCCGGTTTCCAGTGTCCCCCCTCCCCCCCAACCTCCTTCCTTGCAGACTGTGCGGAGCAGCTGGAACAGAAAGCACAGGCACCTCCAGCAGCAGCTTCCCAAGGGAACAGCAGCTACCCACCCATCACAGCACCCATCGAGGGGGGCAGAGCTCACCCTTACCCACCCACCAGGCCATCCCAGGCCCTCACGGAGCAGCTGCTTCCTCAGGGAGGGGAGCTGCACCTCCGCTTTCCTGCCTTGGTCTCCTGGTCTGCATGGGGCTGGGCTCATCGTGAGAAGCCACAGAGGGCCAGGCCTGTTTCTATCCAACAAAGTGAACTTTTAAAAGCACTTTATTAAAAAGCACTTTATTTTAAAAAACAAGAAAAACAATACAACAAAACAAAAACACTAGAGCACCACTTCCTATAGAAGTTGGGGATGTTCAGCCTGGATAAGCCTCCAAGGAGACCTTACAGCAACCTTAGAACACCTGAAGAGGGCCCACAGGAAAGCTGAGGGGGGACTTAAAATGTGATCGGACAAAGGATAAGGGCTTTAAACTGGAAGCGAGTAAATTGAGGTTAGACATCAGGGAGAAATTCTTGATTGTGAGGGTGGTGAGACACTGGCACAGGCTGCCCAGGGAAGCTGTGGCTGCTCCCATCCTGCAAGTGTTCCAAGGCCAGGTTGGATGGGGCTGTGAGCAACCTGGTGTCCCTGCCCAGGCAGGGGGTTGGAACTGGATGATCTTTAAGGTCCCTTCCAAACCAAACCGTTCTGCGATTAACAAAGCCAGAAGTACAAACAGAAAATTTAGCAGAGTGTGTGTGGTGTTTATTTTTAAGCCCAAGATCATTCTGACGACGCCGTTCCTCACCCTTCCGCGCCGGGGCACAAGCCCTTAACACCGAGGCACCTCACGGCTCTCCCGGAGCCGCAGCAACAGCGTCCCGACTTAGCCTTGGGCCCGGGCCCTCCTCCCACCCCTCACGCCCGGCTTCTTCGCAGAACCATCCCCGAGCCTTCCGCGCCCTCTGCCGGCAACGCCCGCCCCAAGCCGGGCCGGGCCGGGCCACATTGCCCAACGGGCCGCAGCGCCCTGGAAAGGGCGGCGGGGGGTGTGGCGGTGCTGAGCGGGGAGTAGCGGATGGTTCGCAGGATGGGTTTTGGGGTGTGTGTGTGGGTAACTCTAGAGTCCCCTCTCACCAATGGATGTAAGCGGATGCCATTAGTGAACAACTACACGGTCGAGGAGGCTCCCTAACGAGTCGAGGTGAAATCGTTGCTTGGAAACAGATCTGTCACACACCCACCAAGGGTCACAGTCAGACATGCTCCAGAGGAGCCCTACATGTACCCTACACGGGTCAGACTCCCCGCCTGAGCTTCACTTTTGTGAGTCAGTTAATGCCAAAATAGCTGGTCAGAGCCCAAACCTCCACTCTACCTGAATAAAACACTTGTGTGCTGTTTCCTTTAAATTCACACAAGTTGGCAAGTTCGCCAACTTTTGCGTTCATGTCTCTTGCATTGTGTTTATTTATGCCAGAGTAAAGCCCCCTCAGCTCACCCACTTCCCTTCCGCTGCTACCAGCAGACAGGCAAAGTCAGCAGCCAGATCACTGAAAACTTGTCATTTCCTTTTAAAAGAAAGACTCAACCCTTTCATCCACACTTTTCTTTTGAAAGAAAGGTGTTCACAGGGAGGTTCATGGCGAAAAGACAAAAAGCAAGGCCAAGCAAATGAGAATAGCCATAAGCTGCTCCTACCTGCTATCTCATGGACCGGTCCTCAGAGGTAAAGCCTCTCCTGGCAGAGGGAAGTTGTAGTAATTACATTTCTTGGAGCAAAAGAGGTGAGGCCATTTTTTAAAAGCAGCTACATACACAAAAACAGCAAAATAGAAACTCCCTGAAAACCACACACTCCCCACCTTGCAGAGATTCTGCGAGCACTGAAAGGGAGATGCAAAGCACCTGGGGAACCTTTAAAAATCACAGCTGCAGGGAACTGTCTCGCATGATTGAGCTAGAAAGATCTGGCTCTGCAGAACGAAGTGTTTTCAGCTGTGTTTTAGGGCAAGTCACAAGCCTGAACAGAGGGTACTGCTGCATGGCAATTTTGCTCATTTGCAGTGACTCATATGGGTCTTCTGCAGTAGGGGAACAACTCAAAAAGAGCTTTCAAGGTTGTCCAAATTAGCACATAGATATACAGTGTTTCGGCTTTCTATGCTCCAGTGTAGGATCTGTCTTGATAAAGTCATCCATGGGACTTAGCTGGCACAGAAAGAGCAGGGAGCACTTGGGAATTTTCTGTGGCAAACTACAGATGTAAGGTAGCACCACAAACTGCCTTTCTGGTTCCAGTTGAATCTTTTATAGTAGGAGATCTGTGATTGCTTCCAGATAAGCTGAAACATTGTACAAAGTTAGACACTGAGAGGTGACGCCCCCAAAATAGCAGACTAAAAAAAAACCAAGCATCCCAACAATCCATCAAATGTCACCTACAGCAGTTTGAGGTTTTTGTCTAGCTAAAGACAGTTGTGCTTGATAACGTATTTGGCCTTTAACTTTTTGGTATTAAGTCAAACAACCCCTGTGTTTGAGAATTTACAGCCCTGTTGTGGGCAATGGATTAATTCCTCTGTTCCAGATATACTGAGGTGGAGCCATTTCAGCCACTTTTTTTCTGGTCTTGCTTCTTTGCATTGCTTCACAGCCACTCTGTTACGTGTACACATCCTTTTCCAGTTTGTGTCTCCTTTAAAGCGTCTCCCTTTCAATTCACCTTCTCTTCCACTGGACCACCTTACACACAGCTTTGCTCCCCTTGAAAATTTCTCCCGTCTTTCAAACAAAACTTGTTACTCACCCCTCTGTCTGCCTCTACCATCTCTGTTATTTCATAGAATCATAGAATTAGCCGGGTTGGAAGGGACCTTAGAGATCATCAAGTCCAACCCTTGACCCACCGGTGCGGTTGCTAGACCATGGCACTGAGTGCCACATCCAGTCTCTTTTTAAATGTCTCCAGGGACGGAGAATCCACTACCTCACCGGGCAGTCCATTCCGATGCCTGATCACCCTCTCCGTAAAGAAATTCTTTCTAATATCCAACCTAAATCTCCCCTGGCACAACTTAAGACTGTGTCCTCTTGTCTTGTTGAAAGTCATCTGGGAAAAGAGACCAACTCCCACCTCGCTACAGCCTCCTTTCAGGGAGTTGTAGAGAGTGATGAGGTCTCCCCTGAGCTTCCTCTTCTCCAGGCTGAACAGCCCCAGCTCCCTCAGCCTCTCCTCATAGGGCCTGTGCTCGAGTCCCTTCACCAGCCTGGTTGCCCTCCTTTGGACCTGCTCCAGCACCTCAATCTCCTTCCTGAACTGAGGGGCCCAGAACTGGACACAGTACTCGAGGTGTGGCCTCACCAGCGACCCTCCGTCTTCAATTCCCATCTCCTCCTGCTCCCTGAGGAGGGGAACTGAGATAAATACCTGAGGCACGAGTTACTTCACCCTGAGATGAAGTCTGCTCCGCAGTTTAAGGCAGCCGGTAACCAGATTTTAGTCAGACGGGGGCAGTGTTACAAAACCTGTTGGTTCCCACACACTTGTCCTCCGAGGAAAAGAGAGAGAGAGACCTGCCAGATCACTGCGGAGGTTCGGTTTACAGCAGGGTCACACTGACATTCCTGCGGCCGGGGAGTGAGCAGCCGAGGATAGGAAGAATTTCTCCAGGCAGAATTCTCTGCCAAAGGCGATGTATATCCGCACTTCTTTTTATTCCTGAAATTTGAAATTGGATAGATTTGGCCCTACTGTGCATTAGAGCTAATTTGTGGATATATAACTCTTTAATTTTACTTTCTATCTCCTTCCCCTTGCTTATTCCAATGTGGTTGCCACAGATCCTTGGACCCACCATAGAGTGCTAATTTTTTTCTTTGAATAAGACAAGTGACAGTTGACAATTCTTGCTTCAGTACATAGACATGTCAATTTCTACAATACAGGAAATTTTAAAAGTATTTAAAGAGCTCACTTGGGGAGGAAAGGGAGTAGGTCCTCACATCAAATCTAAGTGAAAGCAGTCTTTGTTGAGGTTGAAGTAAACTCATGTGCACATTCATCGGTCCTCAAGTTTTAGCAGTCTGATCAGTTTATCTTAATGCCAAACTTCATGTCAGTGTGCTTTTGCTCACACAATAACAGCTACCAAATGCTATCCCCCTAGAATTTGAATACCTTGACATATAAAATGTATATGATCCATACTAACACAAATGCGAAATGAAATAACAACATAGTTGCTAATCAGAAGAATTTTTACTGAATAGCTTACCCACAGACAGAAAGTAGTATCTGTAAATGACAAATAGACAATTGATTAAAAATACCTTCTCCGTGAAATATCGTATTGATATAATTTCTTAATCTTTCATCAGGTAGTGGCCTGTTTGGACTGGTGGTGGCTCCCCAAGGCTGTCCGGTGCCTCTGCAGTTGCTAGGGAACAACTCGGTAGCTCAGAGGAGTGCAGCCCTTGCCATTGTTCTGTTGCCATTCACCTGCACGGTGACATCATTTGGGATTTATAAACATTTATGCTGGTTTTGTGTTTTCAGAAGAACAATTATGGATTGAATAGTGTTTGTTCTGCAGGCTGTCTCCAGGGTATGCACATCAAGGAAATAAAAATTAACCTGGTCAGAATGCAAAATCTTAAAGTGATTTTGAACCTACTATGCTTTCCAGCTTCTATTAACATGCAAAATTTACACTCTTCCTCGACTTCCTCTCCTTTAAGCTGAACAACACTATGGTATTTCCTTGAAAGTCCTGGGAGGGAGGTTTTGGTGCTAATCTTTCCCACCACTGTCCTCTGGGATTTTTTAAAATGTGCTTTAACAGTTCCTGAGATGTTGAACACAAAACTTCAGCCTCATCAATGATAAACCAGGGAGGAAGGATTCCTTCCTCGACTTGCAGGGAATATTTTCATTTGTACTTACAGGCTGTGTTTTGGGTTTTGTCCACGAAAGATGGCATTGCTGACTGATGCTCAGCTTTTGACCTCCTATAGACCTCTAAGTCTTTTCTGCAGAATTTGCCACCATTTTGACAGTGAACCACTGAAACCTGCTCTTGGGACCCAGCTGTCTAAACCAGTTTTAATTCCCACTCTGCTGCAGTAGATTTATCAAGATTAAAATATTTTACTGAATTACCTACAGAAATGTGATCAAAGAAATGTTTAATTGTAATGCAAATATGTTACAATAAAGCAGTGGTGTAGGTCTGTCTGTTACCCTAACCCAGGATTTTTCCCTTAAAAAAAGAAGAAAATAAGAAAACTGTAGCATTCAAAACTGATTTCAAAAGCTTTACACAGATTAAGAGAGAATGTCAAAAAGGAGGAATTAACCCCAAATGCAGGTGCCTTAAGGTCATGTTTTAAAGTAAGACTCCACTATACAATGAGAAGTATTGGGAGTGCAATTCACCTTCTCCTAATGTAGAAACTTGGCTCACATGATGTCATCTACATTCCAAGAACTTAAATTTTAGGCATCTGTATCTGAAATCATGTCCTACCACTGTCACTCTCCCTGTCTACCTATCTCTGTCTACAATCTCTCTGCAAAGCCTGTTCCCTAGTCACAGAAGGAAATTAAATTGATTTGTCATAGAGAAGATCTCAGGCCTGCTGAGTTGAAAGCTGGGATTCTCTTTCCTAAAATCCAGTCCTGTTCCCTGAGAATGCCAGGCAAACTAATCCAACAGCAAGCCAAAAAAATCAAAACAGAAGTACCATGAGCTGATGTGTTTTTATTCACCCCCATTCTTCTCACTAAAGACTTTTCCTTTTGTTCAAATCTGGAGCAGTCTCCAATGCAGATGCAAAGAGGGGCAGTGTGAAGAAAGAGAAGAAGGTTGGAGAAAGGAGAAGTGTAAATCCCCAGTTAACCCTCTTCTCTGATTAGTGTTACTGGAAGGAGGAAGAAGAGGAGAGAAGAAGCAGTATAGGTAGAAGCAGGAAGCAGGAATTATCACCTCACCTAGAATCCAGTTCCATTAACCACTAGCTGAGAAGAGAATCCAGGTTTCTGCCTTGGCTTTAGGAGCTCTCCACAGCCA
Source organism: Florisuga fusca (assembly GCA_038090715.1). Lineage (NCBI taxonomy): Eukaryota > Metazoa > Chordata > Aves > Apodiformes > Trochilidae > Florisuga > Florisuga fusca. Next base: position 22,993,626 of record JAAWXA010000004.1, read on the forward strand.
CTGAAAAAGTGAAAACATGGGCCCCAACACAGTTGTGTCTCCAAAGTGTAGGGTTATGACTCTGCACACAGCAGGACAGAACTGAGAAAAAGAATGGCATTTAAAAAATTTTATAGCTGGGTGGTTTTCCCTCAAGTATATCCATGTTATTATAAATTTATAGTTAATATTTGCAGCTATTTTTATAGCTAACCTGAAGTTTAAGATAATATTTTACTTACTCTTATGCTTCAGAGATTATTACTGTGCTACTTGTTCTCCCAGTTGTGAATGGAAAATAGAGCAATGTAGAAGGAAAGGGAGAAAAATGGAGCAGATCCAGAAAGGCCAATGCCAGCAGTACAGATGCATGTGATAAACCATAAGAAAATATCTCTAAGCTTTTCCACCCATTCTTCCCCACACTGATTTATATTAAAATAGAGGGAAAAGCAATGCTTGATGGATATCCTGTCTTCTTGAAAGAAAGCACTGCCTGTACAGTGTTTCTGGATGAGAGATGCTGAGATACATCCTGTTGATCAATAAGTGCTTGTTGGCAGATTGATTTCATGCAAACATCTCAGTGCAGGTCTGTGTAGCAGGCACGTTGTTAAACCAAGTGAAGCCAGATTTCTTCACTACCTACCTTTCCCTTTTTTTTTTTTTTTTTTTTTTTTTTTTTTTTTTTTTTTATTTTGTTATATGGATGTTTTATTTATTGCATTTATTTCACAAAACCAGGCAGGCAGCTTCTGTCTGCTCCCATTTAGTAGCTAAGAAAAGGAAGGCACCAAAAATGAGGTCCAGTCTTGTAAAGCCAAAGTACTCAAATCCAAACTTTTAATACAGCTGAAGACCCTCCAGGCCCCCATATCAGCTTCCATCTATCTTCTGTACCTCTGGGCTGTGTGTCTGGAGCCCTTGGTTATTCTGAATTGCAGAGATGCTCAGGGGGTGTCCCTTGCTGGTCTTATGTGCCCAGGTGTGTGGTACCTTGGACCAGACCACATTCTTGCAGAGAGTCAGATCCAAAAAGCAGGCACCCCCAGTCAGTGAGATGGGCTACAGACTGGGATATGCTAGCTGGGACATGACAGGGAAGAAGACTTCAGTCCACCCCACAGCTGATTTGTGGGCATAACCTAGGTGTGAGATCTTCCCAATGATGAGATGGTTGTTACTTCACTGGTTTGAGGGATGTCCATAGAATCATAGAATTGAATGGTTGGAAAAGACCTGTAAGACCATCAAGTTCATCTATTAACCTAATACAGCAAAGTTCACCACCAAACCATATCCCTAAGCACCACATCTACATGTCTTTTAAGTACCTCCAGGGATGGGGACTCGACCGCTTTCCTGGGCAGCCTGTTTCAGTGCTTGATGACTCCTTCCATGAAGAATTTTTTCCTAATATCTAATCTAAACCTCCCCTTGCACATCTTGAGGCCATTTCCTCTTGTTCTGTTGCTTGTTTCTCAGTAAAGAGACTGACACTGACTATCATATGACCTCCTTTCAGGTAGCTGCAGAAAGCAATAAGGTCTCCTTTCAGCCTCCTTTTCTCCAGACTAAACAACCCCTCAGCTGGTCCTCATAAGACTCAAATCAGCAACCTTCCTTAGGGATATCTTTACTCTTATGCCCAGTGACTCTTCCCTTTAGACTCCTTCAGAGTCCAGAACACCTTAGTTCCTGATTTCGTGTTAAAATCAAGACAAGAGGTAAGAAGAAGAGAAAGCTCCAACCATGCTTTACATCCCTCTGAAGAAGTACCTTGGCACACACACGCACCCCTAGGGATGCCTCCAAATATGCTATACCATGTTTGCCACTCCTTTGAATATATTACCATCTCCCAGTAATGATTTCCATGAGCCCTTTGTTTCAGGGCTTGTTGTACGTTAAATTTATTTTGTGTAACTTGAACTCCTGAGAGTCCCAAAACCCAGCACGCAACAGGAGCACCTGACTGGGTACATGCCAGAAAGGAAGAGAGTTGTGCAACTATTAATTATAGGATTATAAAATAATAGCACTCTAGTAGCAAAACAGCCCAATGGAAGTGTCGCTACTCAAAGTTTCGACTTACATTAAGACAGACCAAAGGGCACCTTTAACTCTGCTTTATGTTTAACTCTTAATATCCTTTTTCATGTTATGATAATTCCTCAGGCAACCAGGCAGATGTGAAAAACATGTTCCCTTCCCTATGACTGATTGTGAGATTACGTGCCCTAACATCAAACGTCAAGCAGAATGACTGTATTGCATGTGTAAAACAATATGCAAAATAATTCTACCATAATTAGGTTTTTGTTTAACTTTGTCCTAAAAACAGGCTGCTAGGTGCATTGCTTTCTTCATTAAATTAATTTGGACACAGAACTGAACAGAAAGTAAAGCTCTGAAGAGACTGTATGCTAAAAAGAGATCTGCTTGTATCCTAAATAAATAAATAACAAATGAAACATGGTGAAATAGATCTGATATTTATCCTGAAACTCATGTTAGGTTTTTCTTCTCTTATTCCTCTCCATAGATCAATCTTCGCACCAAGCTATGCAAATAACTCTTATTCAGGCCTTTGGTACTCTTTCCTTTTGTCTTAGAATTGTTTCAGGTTTCTGCTTGTTTGACTACATTAATGACTGTACATGAGACATCATTAGGACATCCCAGAATGCAGGAAAAATCAGTAGGATCACAGAATAATTAAAGTTGGAAGGGAAGTCACTGAGTATGACTTGAGGAGGGAAACAGCCTCTCTTCCTTAGTAAACTGTGATAGGACCAGAAGGAATGGATGGAAGCTGCACCAGGGGAGGTTTAGGCTGGATGTTAGGAAACATTTTTTCACTGAGAAAGTTGTCAAGCATTGGAATGGCCCAGGACAGTGGTGGAGTCACCATCCCTCGAGGTATTTAAAAGGCAGAGGGCAAACCTGACCAGTGATAAGGCAAAAAAGGCACTGAGAACCTCAGCCTTTTTTGTACCAGGGCATGAGGTCCCTAGCCCCCACCCAAAATGTGGTCCAGCAAGCCTACATTTTGCTTAGCCTTCATTTTGCTGCAAATATACTTAGAGAAAACTCTCTTGTCCTTCACATCCTTTGCTAGATTCACTTCAGATGAGTTTTGGTTTTCCTAACCCCATCCCTGAGTGCTCAGGAAATGCCTCTCTACACTTCCTGTAGAGGAGTGCTATCCTATCCCTGCTTTGTCCTTCTATGTACTCCCTTTTTGTTTCTGGTACCTCCTTGAACTGGGACCACCATGCTTGCAGAACTTCAGACCATTTTATACAGGCATCCCACTGCAAATTCATACAGTCAATAGACCCTTTCCATCATAAAGTCCTCTAGTAGTGAAGTTTTTTATTTGTTTTTCCATTCCTTTTCCATTTATCTACCATTATTTTTAGCTCATGTCTTCATTTCCTCTAAGCATCCTGATATTACCTCTCCTCTCATTTGTGCTTACACCACCTCCAAATTTCCAATTTTTTTTTTAAAGTAACATCAGTGTGATGTCGTGAATCCATGTTGTACTGGTGTAATTGCAGGGGACTGAAAATGTGTATGTATGCAATGCTCCAACTAAATCCTGGTATAATTACATTGCCTTTAGTTGGTCACACCTGGAGTTAATTTCATCTAGTTTCCAACAATATGAACTTACTCCATTTAACTGGATACATCAGTATTAATAAATATGTATTTTTAAAACCTTGTGATGCCATTCAATGGGATAAATCTTTCAACAGCAGAGTTTTACTATATAGTAAAGGGTCTTGGGACAAGGCATGGAGGTCTGTATTTTCTGGCATATAATGTCTCAAGCTAACAAATGAGATTTCCCTCAATCTGCCTTTTCAACAACAGAAAAAAAGAATACCACATGGCTATACTATTTATTCTTTCTTACTTGGAGTTAATGAGGTGATTGTTAACAGATTTGGCTAAGTTTCTCAGGGGAGAAAAAAACCCAAACAATACTATTAGTTTTTAGGTGAACTGAACTATCTCCCTCTCCACCGAGACTCAATGGGTCTTTATCCTTTCAGGACCTTTGAAGGAAGGAACCTGGTCCAAGGAGGTTGAGCTTGTTTTCACATAGACAGGAGGGCAATGCCTGGAGGAGAAAGGGCCAGGGAATTCAGCGTAAGTTTTCTGACCATGTCACTAAATGCAGGTTTTGAGGGGAGCAGGAAGTCCAGGTTAGACCTCCTCCTTTCAAACTCCCATTTTACTGCTCTCTCACACACACACATAAACTAAAGCAAACTCTCCTTGTAATGTTGCCTACGGCTGCTATTAGTCTGGCATTGGTGATTCATTCCGTTTACTCATGCAATAGCATGCACGTGCATTCGAAGTGTAAATGCACTAATCTTATAAAAGCTATTATTTGATAATTTAAGGGCTTATGGTCAAACAATGGATCTACAACAATTGGAATGGTAATATACAGCGTTCTCTATGCATACAGTTCCATTTTCAAATAACCACAAATAGTGTATATAACAATGAAAGTAAAACTGCATAATGAACAAGAAAATTCACACCTTTTGCTGTCATTTTGATAATTTATTCCTATTTAGTATCAGGAGTTAGGTGGAAGCAAACCCATATACTTACTTTCTTTCAATTTTTTTACCAGAATACCAGCTTTAAAAAGGTATACAATACAAAAGTGTGTATATTTTTTCATTTTTTTGCAGGAAAGCTTCTTCACTAGGTAGTATTGAACTGCTAGATAGCAATAATTTTTGCACTAAACCCAGACATTTTTTCTTCTTCAGAAACATGGATCTATTTGTCTATTTATGTACATACCTATATGTATATTTATGTATATACCTATCTTGGAGTCAAACATGCAAGTCTTTTGTCCTCTCTACAGCATTTTTTCATATTCAGCCAAAACAATTGACTCTTTTTTTTTTTTTAATAGCTTTTCAGTTTCTCCATCCTTTGAGTAAGTTTTAAAAATCTTTTTCACCCTAAGTAAATCTTTGTACTGGTAAGTCAAACAACCAAGAAATAAATTTGAGGGAGAACTGGGGCAGTTTATTTCACTATTTAGGAATTATCTACATTCTATTAATAATATTATATTTCCCAATTACCTTACTGGGTTTTGGATTAAATGGGGAAGATCTGACTTTCTGCAAGTCCCATTTCTGAGACCTGAATCAATCTTACAGATTTTGTCCAGAAAACAAAGGGAAGGTAGAAAAAGATGAATGAAACTGAAGTTCATAATTTTACAAATCATGTTTTTCCTTGTAGCAGCTGAGTCAAAACACTTTTCTAAAGACTACTTAAATCTTGTAAATAGCCTAGTTTTAAAAAATTATTATTAGGGACTTAATTAAGCTGTCTCCCTGCCAAATCGTTCATTTTACCCCTTCAATACCCAGGTGCACTTTGATTCAAGCTCAACAGTCACTCTTTGTGTCCTCCACAGTGATTTTGGTTTGAGCACCTCTGGATTTTTGCGTATGTTCATGATATGGAAAACAATGGACACTTGCCTTCTGTACACCACCTGTCCAAAGCTTAAGGTAACCAGCAGCAGCTCAGTGCTGGTACTATCCCACCATGCCCAGAGGGTCTCCCAGCTCCAGTCAGAAGAATGTCTGGGACCTTAACGATCCTGTGAAAAAAATGCTTGAGGTTAGAAAGCAGAGGTCTCTCCAGGCTCTCTGCATTCCCCACCCACCCGAGAAGCAGCTCCTCTCACTGAAGCAAGGGTTGCCCAAGTGGAGGGCACCTTGGGGCAGAGCCCCCAGCAAGGGGCCCTCGGCTCAGAGGCTCTGTTTGCTCTTAGAAATTTCAGTTCTTAAAACTGATAGCTGGGGCCACGTTGCAGGTATTAACTGTACTTCACCTGTGTTGCAATCAAGGGCAAAAATGTGCCTTTGCAATCTTAAACTTGTGCTTTTAAGCAAGATGTTCCACCAGATTAACTGCAAGAGGAAACAGTGAGTTACCAGCTATGCATGCTTGTCCACGCTGAGCTATGTAAGGTCAGCCTTTGTTGATGAGGATGAAGGTACAATGTATTCCTTTAAAAATGGGATACCTGACTTAGGGCACAATGGAAAAACAAACTGGATTTTGAAGGAACTGGCTATTGCTACTGGTTTTCAATACGTTCATTTTGCCATTTGAGTACAGTCTATGAGAAGCTGAGCACTCGTAGTTATATAGCTGGTCATATGAATAAACTCTAGGATTCAATGTTAAAATGTTTTTATATATTAATACAAGTGGACTTGGCAGAAGTCCACAACAAAATAGAAGCGAAGAGGGCTCTGAAACCCTCTCTCACTGACTCAGAGAGAAAGTTTCCTTTCTCTTGTGTTAATAGAAAAAGCCTTAAGTCATTGAAGACAAACTATTTCTCACCCTTGTAGGAGAAGTAAAATGAAATAATAAAATAGCAAGCTACCAAAGCCTCAGTTCTCATGGTAGATTTTTTTAAGGGGAGGAAAGAAAGCAACAGGTAATAATCAGATGGCATGAATAGAGAATCCTTTTTTTTTTTTAATCTACCAACCAGGATGGGCGGGGAAAGAAGGGAAGGGGAGGGCAAGAAAGCAGTGTCCAACAGCAAACCAAATCAGAACCTTGCATGAATGGCGAGCTGTAGCTTGGATCCACTGATTTTTACAATATATCAGTACTTTACCCAAGGCCATAACTTCTCAGTTTACATACAACTCCCTTTTCAATCCACTTAGTTGCATGGTCCTGAAGGCCTCAAGGCATGTAGAAATCCCTGCCTTTTATTTAAAAAACCCAAATCTTTGTAGCCCCCTTTTTAACCCTCTTGTTACCCAAGGAAGGTCTCAGTCCACAAGCTATCTGTAGCTGGTCAGGTCAGTGTTTCTCAGTGGTCTGAAAGAACTGCTGACCACAAGGTTTGATGCAGTGATGGTCAGAGGTCAGCCCCTGGCCCCACTGATACCTACTGGCTAAGCCTGGAAGCCTACAAATAGGTCAAACCTTTTTATTTTCTGACTCAGTCTTCAAAAAGAGAACAGCAAAAAATGCAGTTGGCTCTTCTCCCATGGGCTTCCACAGGAAAACCTAGGCATGCATCCTGTAAATTCAGTTAGGAATAAGTGAACACTACTTACAGTGCAGTGGATTTTAGGGGTTAATATTTATACATGTACTATTTCAACTTGAATAACAAAGGCAGTCAGTGGTGGGGCATGAACAGGATTTGGTCTACTGTGATGTGTGAGATGCTACATTAGATCTGAGTTCTTCTAGTTCCTTCTAAGGAATGCATGACATTAAAAAATCCAAAGAACAAACGTGTGCAGGCATCAGTGGTACATGTCCTAGCATCTCACACCTTGGACAAAAGTCTCTGAGGAAAACCTTTACAAAAGTGTCTTCTGCAACCTTGAGTTTTGTTTAGCAGAATAGGTAAGATACGCACTAATATCTGAAGCACAAAAGATCACATGCTAGTTTTAGACTCCCTAACCTGCATAAAAACTACGAGAAAAAAATCTGTCATATGACACAAAATATCTGTCTATTTGGTTTTTTTCCCACACAGCTTTACTGAAACAAGTCTTGCAAGTCATCTTGTGGCAGACTGTTTTATGCAATACTCCATTAAATGTCAAATGGGGGTTGTTTCCACATCCCGTTTTTTCTGAAGTCAGTGCACTCCTAGAGTGAAAAGACCATTCCAACTCTGTCCCTTTCAGACTGATAGAGCCAGGCTGCCCTCCCAAGAGCATATCTGTCCATCACTCAGTCTCTGGAGAATGTGAAGATTTTTTTGTAGTGAACTCTTTATCCTCCATCCCAGACCATCCTGCAGGTGCCCTATTCCCTAATTTCACCCTTGTATGGTACTTCAAGTTCACACAGTCTGGGACGAACCCAACCCAAGGACACATGCTACAGGCATTGTCACAGAGTCAGCATTGCTCTGCCCTGCAAAAAAATAAATATTTTTATTCAGCAGCCCAGGACAAATCAGTCTCCTGAGCAGCTTGTAATGGAGTAGTTTGAAGAGATTGCAGGGATAGATATAGAGCCTCCAAGCTTTGAAGTGCAGAGATCTGCTCTGATCCCACTCAGATCCCTCCTTATTGAAGGCTGCTGTGTCTCTGCTGCAGAATGGGAGCCAGGAGGTCTGAGCCAGGTTCTAAGGGAACTATTCGCTGCTCAGGTCAGCAGCAGCAGAAAGATGGTGGCAGGTAGGTGTGCCTCCCCAGTCTACTCATGACACTTTTAGAGATGTTAAAGATCCCTGTATAGGTCCAACTCCCATGCACTTCATTGCTGTATTCAGCCATCATTATGGATGTAAGGTCCATCCTGGGTGGTCTTCTCCTCCCACCTCCTGAGAGAATAGCAGATTCCCCTTTCCAAAACACTCATTTTTTGCCATGTGTCAGGATTATTCTTTTTTTCCTTCAGAATCATAGAATCATAGAATGGTTCAGGTTGGAAGGGACCTTAAAGATCATCTAGTTCCAACCCCCCTGATCCTCCCACTAGACCATATTGCTCAAATTCCCATCCAACCTCGTCTTGAACAGTTGCAGGGAAGGTGCATGCACAGCTTCCCTGGGGAACCTGCTTCAGTGTCTCAACACCCTTACAGTGAATAATTCCTTCCTAATATCTAATAGATCTACTCTCTTCCAGATTAATGCCATTGCCCCTTGTCTTATCACTACATACCCTTGTAAAAAGTCCCTCCTCAGCTCTCCTTTAGGCCTCCTTCAGGTTCTTGAAAACTGCTATAAAGTCACTCTGGAGCTTTCTCTTCTCCAGGCTGAACAACCCTAACTCTATCATCCTGTCTTCGTAATAGAGATATTCCACTTTGTGGGCCTCCTCTGGACTTGCTCCAACAGCTCCATGTCCTTCTTTTGTTGGAAGCTTCAGAACTGGACACCATACTTGAAGGGGGGTCTCACAGAAGCAGAGTAGAGCAGAAGAATATCCTCTCTAGACCATGAAAGCTTTTTTTTTTTTTTTTTTTTGTAGTGGCATCTTTCATGTAGTCTGACACTGCAGCCATGGAAGACATCACAACATGAGATGGACCATCTATAAATGCCTGCAGGGAAAGAGAGAAACATACCTGTGTCTTTAGCCTGAGGAACTGGGCCTAGAAACAGACAACCTCTTTGACCAATGCCAGGCTGTACCTGGCAGTCCCTTCAGAGCTTGGGCATTGGCTAGTAGTGCACTTGAGCAGGTTGAAGCCCTTGTTTTGCAGTCAATGCAGAACAGTCGTCAGGCACTACAGGTAGGAGTCATAGTGCTGCAGGTGACCACATCGCTTCAATAAGTGGAAGAATACTAAGAACAAGATCTCAGACTTAGCTGTGGACCTCTACACACCAGACAGCACTTGTGAAGAGAAGAATTTCAGGTCTCTTCATTGAGACAGGGATCATAATGTACCTGACTTTTCCCAGGCACTTTAGTAACTTCTTATGATTGCTGTGAGTTTACATCAAACTGGCACATGGTATTGACATTCCTGAAGAAGATGGAGGAGCAAGCCCAAGGATGAATGGAGATGCCAGCTCCACACTTATCCTCAGACTGAACATAGGTGTTGACTTCTGGAAATGATTCTCAAAAAGCCTCAGAGGCTTTGCAGTCTATATCTCACCTTTAGCTTGGAGGTTTTCTGGGTGCAGTAATGAAAACACTGGCAAAGTTTTCACACAAATAGACTAAGTACTGTGACTGCACCAGGAAGGAGAAACAGCTCCTTCTTGATTTGGCATGGATGTATAGTCCTGGACAGCTTTTCTATTCTGTTTTTGCAGGCAAGGTTTCAGTGTGGGTGGTAGCCAGTCACCCTGGGTGGCTCAGTCAGCAGCTTTTGTGCATTTTATGGAAAAGACAGGAAGGAAAATCAAGTTTCTGATTCACAACCCTACTAGACAATACCCTCAACAGGAGGTGATTGCCAACAGTGCTGCCCCTGAGGGACAGAAACACTGGCCTGAGAACAGTATGTGCTGTGAGGACCTTAGTCTTGTGCATAACCAAAGGCACACTTCAAGCACTTGCTGGAATAAATTGCTTCAGTGGATACCCACATTTACCTGGTAGCACCTGAACTGGGCAGTCTGGAGAGAGTAACCTTAAAAAAAGCTTCAATGGTATTGTGGACATTGACCAGAAATTAAAAAAAAAAATAGAGAGAGAGAGAGAACATAGGAAGAATCAGGAAAAAAGTAAGGTGCCCCTCAACTTTCTTTTTTGGCCCTACAGACCAGTGACATGCACAGTGACTCTGTGGAGAGGCCCTGTAGAGCACAGCCACAAAAGCTGATTTACACTATGCAACCAGTTTCCTGTGAAGATGGCTGAGATGCTTGGGGTTTGTGCATCACAGCAGCCTTTTTCTGAAAATCCCACCAAAGAGAATACTCACTTGCAGGCTTTAAACCAATCTGTGGCCAAGCATGGTTCTACAGATCCTGCTATTAAGTCTGCTATTAAGATTGAAAGAGTCAATCTTTCAGGCACTCCTGAGAGAGATGCATGCACAGCTTTTCTATTCAGTCTTCTCTTTTTATGCTTGCTTTCCTTTTATTCAGGTGATGGGAAAGCAATTGGGACATTTCTCAACTTCAAGAATACTCTGAAAAAGATGCCAGTGTTACAGGTGTTATCCCATAACAGCAGTGACAGGCTACCTGCCTTTCACTTCATGAATTTAGCTTTGGTTATATATGCTATGAACAGAACAGCATCTACAAAAACGGACACACTAGTTTCCGGGGTGTTTCACAGGACTGCTCACCTTCTGCAACCGGACACTGGATGCCCCCAAGACAACAGGATATGAAAAATTCCTAGATGGAAACAGAGAACTGTTGCCCCCTGGGAGGGAGAGGCTGGTTTGGAGATATAGATCTGACCTTTGCAGAGCTTTGCAAGGTCCTCTGAATTACCAACTCTTTCTGGATCACTGTACACTTGCATAGCAGGTCTGAGAGCAGGAGACACTACACTGTTAATAAGTACTTGGACCATTAGCCTACCCCTATTTTAGCTAATACCATATGTCACAGCAGGATGGTCCATATGGTGCCTACTCTGCTCCAGGAGATGCAGACTAAGCCCTTCACCCTCATCCTGCTGGGTATGGGTCTTGTCTTCCACTTGGTTACTTCTGGGCAGCCAGTCTACACTCGGGTTTATCAGATTAGTCTGGGTAAGTAGATGGACAGATACAGAACCCTAACTTACTGGGCTTGCACCACCAGTCCTTCCTGGCTATAAAGGCTGATTTGTGTGCTGATACCCTCCAGGCATTACCCCTCCTCCACGTGAAAAGCAGACTAACCTCAGGCCATTGAAATAATTTTGGCTAGCCTACTTTCTTCCTACAGAAGGGAGCATCTGAAGAAGCTGTTAAAGGATTATTGCTGCTCCTTCTGGGAGCCCTTTGGTGCCTTCACAAAGAAATGCTGGCACTAGGCTACTCTGTTCACATGCAAATGTGTGAAATCTTACCACAGTTAAAACCTGCTTTTCTTGCCCCATTCCTGGCAGACAGCCTGGGCATCTCATCTAGGTAACAGTTTAGGCAGAGAGCCCTAACGCTCCTAAGACTATAGGACAGGATTCTCCCTCTCTCATGGGGCAGGAGGTATGCTGTTACATGCTCTCATTGTTTGTTGTTTGGTGTTTTGTGGTTTTATTTTGGTTTTGTACCCTTTGCAGCCCCATCACGTAGTGCTACAGTATTTGGATTAGTGCAGACGACTTGCCTTCAAAATATGCTGTTCTGGGTGCAATGGATGCAGGAGACCCTGTGGATTCCTTGAAGTCCTTTTATAAGTCAGTAATTCTGAATGTTTGAAGGTCAATCAGCTTGTGCTGAATTAAATTACTAAAGGGCATCTAGGGTAATTTGTCATCTTTAGCATATCTAACACAAAATTCAAAGTCTTCTTAGATAGGGCTCAAAGAGGTAGAAGTAGAGGCACTCTCCTAAATGACCCTTGTGGGACACATAATGGGCTGCTAAATGTCTGGCTGTTTTGTGGATTCTTTGCCTTGAGGTCATCTAACAGTTCCCAACACTTACAGAGTGAATTCCTCTCTCAGGTCTCAGCTCTAATCTCTGGAAGGATACCAGGCAAATCGCATTTTCCAGGTGGAATCCTATAGTTCTTGTTTTAAGTTCAGTCCAGTGTTAAGACTGAGTGTTGACTTGGCTTTTCTAACAAATCTGACTGGTATCAAGACACACGAATAAGAACGGGCTAACTTTATAATTTTAAAAGGATTATTTTATCTTTATATGTCTTAGGAAATATACATTTAAAGCCTCTGTATGTTATCTAGCTCGCCCAAAGGTTGCCAATATTTATGACACGCACTGTGGTGAGGTGTTCACCTTGGCCGTTCCTGCTGCTGAGAGATTATCAGATCAACCCACTACCCTTTGAATTATTTTCCAAGGTATGAACCTTCATGCGTTTACCAGTTGGCCCTCCCAGCTTCTGTACTGGCACTCTCCTGATAAGCCAGTCACAGAATTACTGAGGCTGGAAAATACCTTTGAGATCATCAAGTCCAGCCTCTGACCTAACACAACCGAATCAGCTAGACCATGACACTGAGTGCCACATCCAGCCTTTCCTTAAACATCTCCAGGGATGGTGATTCCACCTCTTCTCCCCAGGAACAGGCCCGGAGAGCTCAGGAAGCAGCAGGACACAAAAGCACCAAGCTCTTGCATCACTTCTGAAGAACTGGCCCATTCCTGAGAAGCAGTTTGAAGTTACAACTCTATCTCTCTCCCTGATTCAGGACAGCTGTAGGAGATTAACTCCTTGTTTTCATACAGTAGGCATCTCGCAGCCTGCACAATCAAAGATGTGAAAACTCTTTTTATCAGGCTGGAGTAGTTGAGTAGAACTAAGCTGACAGGGAAAAGGGCAGAGGATTGTTTTGTCTTGAAGGTGCAGCAACAGAAGATGGGGAAATAAAACAATGTTTTCAGTTATTGTATAGTTAATAAGTTGCAATGTGTACACAGACACAGTTTGAAATTATGATCTCTGAGGTCCCTTCCAACCCGGCCAATTCTATGATTCTATGATTCTATGAAATTAAAGAGAGCCATTAATAAAGGGGCAAAAATTAATGACAATTACTAAATAAATTATTGTTAGATATTTACAGTGTGCCTCCAACAAAACATAAATAAGAGAGGATGGTCTTGAAGTAGAGTTTAAAAGAACAGAGTAGGAAATGGAAATACAACTCCCCCCAGAAAATTACAACCCAGTTGATTCAGATACTTTTTATCTATGGGATTAGGTAGCAACACAATGGAAAAAAAAAAAAAGACAAAAAGAAAAGAAAAAAAGAAAAAGAAAATAAAAAAAGAAAATAAAATAAAAAAGAAAGAAAAAAGAAAAAAAAGAAAAGAGAGAAGAGAAGAGAAGAGAAAAGAGAAAAGAAAAGAAAAGAAAAGAAAAGAAAAGAAAAGAAAAGAAAAGAAAAGAAAAGAAAAGAAAAGAAAAGAAAAGAAAAGAAAAGAAAAGACAAAAAGTAAATCAGAAAAAAGGTCCCTCTTTAAAAAAGAAAAGAAAAGAAAAGAAAAGAAAAGAAAAGAAAAGAAAAGAAGAGAAGAGAAGAGAAGAGAAGAGAAGAGAAAAAAGAACAAACAGACAAACAAAAACCCACAATATTAATCCAGTCCAGATACAGGAACATCTTGTCTCACAGACAATGTTTTTACTCTTTAAGGGAATGTTCTCTCAATATTCCATGCATTCCTGGATGATGCAGTACTTGTATCTCTGCAGAAACATCTGTGCAGTCAATAGCAACAGCTTTATGGAGGCTGAGCAATTCATTAACACTACTAGTGTGGGGATGCTTTGCATACTGTAGGACTAATTGAACAGAATGGTGCAAAATGTGGAATCTACCTCCAAATATAGAAAGGCAGAAAATACTTGTTCAAATGTTATGAAAAGATTGGAAGGAAGGGAAATATAGTCTGGTGTAACAGGCACATGAGCAAAATGGCAGAAGAAACTCTGGGAACATGGAAGATTGCCCCAGACAGGACTTTTTTTCATGGGAAATTGAACTGAGTGACCTAATTTTTCATGCTTTTTTCCTACATAAATTCTCTTTAGCTAAGAAGAAAAAGAGAAAGTCTGAAATCTTGTTTAGTAAAACTACATAAGAGTTTTTCATAAAGCAAAATGGCTGCTTACTTTGGAAATTTTCAAGACAAAAATGTTACAGGAAAATACAGATTGGTGGGAAACAACTAAACTTTCAAATATCTGTATCTACATGCAGACAACCCCAAAGCACCCTGAAGTTTGATTAGTAAATTATTGCAAAGATACTTATTTAATACTTAAAAGGCAAACAGGGCAGGAAAATTGGCAAATACTTAAAATATTTACTAGTTCCTGCAGCATGCATATTTTTAAAAAATAATATCGTCTACCTACTATAGGTTTTTTATATGTTGTTATTTCAGTTCTAGTAATCATGCTAGATGCTAGAGGTGGGAAAAAAAATCATTCAAGTTCAGCCACATGTTAATAAATTTAAGCACCAGTGGTTCTATTACCTGACTTCCATCTAAGCTGTCTATTCTTTTTTTTCCTTCAAAACCTATGCAAACAGATAACAAGATAATTGCAAAGAAGCTCTATAAACCTCATTTGGAGAATTAGTATTAGTAGTACAGTGTTGAAATCTAAAGCATAAGATTTCTCAGCTGGGATATTTATGGAAATACTAAATTCCCAAGGTCATTTTCTACAGTGTACATGCAATGTTGTCTAAGTGGGTTTTATTGAACCTGTACTTCGGACAGTTTTAAGCAGAACAGCAGTAAAGGTGCCAGCCCTAGCTGATACTTGTTTTATGGGAACTGTTGCTGTTGTTACTACAGAAGTATTTGGGAAAATACGTCCATCACCAGCAGAAACTTGTATAAACCAGCTTGTACTCCTTTCTCAGGACAGGTTCAGATTACCTTCTGAAAATTACTCACGGAGTGGTTGTACAGGAGTTTGATAACCCATGGTCCAATCAGTCCCAGAGCAAACAAGTGCTCCCAGCCAGCTTCCTATAACTTCAAATGAAGCTTTGACGTGTTTAAATGTGGTTGGGATTTGATCCCAAAGGAGTAAAAGAACTAGGAAGAAGAAGTTCAGTGAACAAGAAATTAAACTAACATCGGAATTTCCTATTCAAAAATTTACTTGCTTAATTCCAAAGCGTTGGCAATTACGTAAAGGTAGAATTAAAGCATCTATCTTTTACCTCCTAGAGGAAAATCGTAGTGTGGCAGCTCTCATTTACTCACCAGGAAGGATCTGTTTTCTCATGCCACTTTCTTTAAAGATAACAAGTATTTTGGCCTTTTTATACTTGCACCTTCAAACCCAAGACCTCTTTACCTAGTCAGAAGGCAAGCAAGCAGAGTTCTTTCTTAAGGAATTAATGTAGCCACTGAACCAGAATAAACCAGTGAAGAGAGTCAGACCTAAATTAAGAACAATGAAGTAAGATGAATAAATTTTAATGTATTTTAGACATTAATGAGGAAAATGAAGCAAGTCATAAGAGTGCAGAATGTGTGATGTTCTACTACTGTTTAAAAAGTTTTATATTGAGATGTGAAATAGTGGTAACTGTGATTCAGAAATAATTTCTGAAATCACCATTTTTTCTCCACTCCAAAATATATTCATGTTGCAAATAGGGCTTAAGTGAGCCACTTCAGTTAACATTTTTAAAAAGTAATGAAAAATTACTGAGCACAGTGGAATCAAAATGTAAAATCTTGCCTTACTCACAACCATAATATTATCCTGTGAAAAGTTATGGACAATTCATGTGCTTTTCCATATTCCCATGGAAAACACAGCTTCCTGAATGTTAAGGAACAGCAAAAGTCCCCTCATTTGGAGTGTTTGGAAGCACAATGACAGAAACTGAAATCTTACCTTTGCATATATGAATAGCACTCTCATAATTGCAAGTAAATTTATTTTTTCCTGAGTTAATTGGTGGCTTGCTGAAGAATATAAACAGGTGAAACTGGATTGCGTTTTCACTGGCTTAGAGCATGCCTGATCCAGTGAACTGGATCAGTGTTTCGTTTGTGACCAATTGGTGATTTACAGTTTTCTGACTTCATCTGCAGAGTTTATCATGGCATTGAAACAATGTCCACTTGTTGATAAAAATCAAATACTTATACCTGATGCAGGAACAGACCATAAAATCTTACCTAGCTGCTGGTAAATATAAAGAGGACACTTTGTTGTTCCCTTTTTATAACAGGTTAATCTACATGTCTCCAAGCACTTTTACAAATATTTGGTTATATGTGGAAATAGCTATACTCCTCCTGATAATGAATACCATTAACTCCCATTTTCAAGGCAGGAAATGGAAGCAGATGAAAACAAGTTTGCCAAAGTTATACAGCAAATCTGGAGCTGAGCTAGGACTGAAAGTGAATACCCCCCCCCAACACTTTAGTATTCACACAAACAAAAGGCAATTCTTTTCAGATGTGATTTCTCTCTCCTTATCTCATGCAGGTATTCAGAAAATTCATCTGTTCAAAAGGTTTTGTTGTTTTTTCTTTCTAACTTCTGTCTCATAGAATTATTACCAAAGAAATGAAAATCAGTGGTTTTCCTGGATCCATAAAAAATAAGTTTTTTGTTAATATGTTATGAGTAACATCCAAAGTTTTAAAAAGAAGTTAATTAAAGGATTAGTTTGGAACATATGTCTCCACTAAGTCAATGTTAATTTTGTCCAAGATTGTAGTTAGATCTAAAACATCACTTTGGGATTTTAATTGAAGAAAAAAAAAATCTTAGGATTCATTGTGTCTTGTTTCTTTTTATTTTCTCAATCAATATTTTCCTGTACATATCAGCAAAATGAAATATATGTGATTCAGCCAGTTCTGTCACTGGCTGTTTAAAGCCAAGGGCACAAAAATTCCTTTTGTAAATTCATATTCAATAAAATATTTTAAAACCTAAGTCAAAATGTCATTGTATACTTTGTTTTATAAGAAGAGTGAGATCAGTCTGCACTGAAACTCACATTCACTGATGCATTGTAGTTGCCCCAAGCCTGTTTGCTGGCACAAGAGTAACTATAAACCTGGTTTAACTGGCTCAGTAGTTGGGATTTATGGCTGCTTTGTGTTACAAGTGCAAAACAAAGCTAACAACCAGAATAGAGGAAAACAAACAAACAAAAAAGTCCCAAATATCAGGAAGAAATCATACAATAAATTGAAGTTCTCGTTCCATTTCTGTGTCATAAAGTAGCATTATTTTAATGTGGACTAGAGATTGAATTTATAGGTCAATTTCTGTTATGATGTAGGAAAATGCAGCTGTATTTACACGATACACTCAGAAAAATCAAACAGAGCAGTACCTGGATTTTTATTCTCTCTTACTTTACGATAACAGACAAGAAACACACTGAAACAACATACACCTAAAGGAAAGTTAAGGTCACTTAAAAAACTGGTAGTTTATTCCCTCTGGCAGAGAGCAAAGAATTTCACAAATGTGTGACTTTCTTTGTCTCTATTCTGGAAAGCTAAACTGGTGGGAAAAATAAAAAAAAAAACAACAAAACAAGAAAAAAGAACCAAGAAGACCAGGGGAAATTTTTTGTTTTCCCATCTCTGAAAGGTTTGAAAGTCCTTAAAAAAAGTTCCTGAAACACTGGGAAAGAAGTGAGACTGTTCACAGGGACACACCTTTCTAATCTGCAGGCACGTGAGACCATCTCCTAGTTCCCAGATAACAGAGTAATTGGTTTACTGAGTTGTGTTTTTTCAGCATATTTAGTGAATACCCTAAGAACAGACTACCTTCTTTTTCAGAGGCATTACACGGTCAGGAAGGAAAGATGATTTTAAAAGATATCTGCCCATTTATTTTGATTTTAAAACATAACTGCAGCAGGTAAGTTTATATGTGCATATTCTTGATATTGCCACCAGATGCAAATGTACTTCCAAAGGCAACATACATTTAAAGTTTAGTTATTAATGACTAATGAAGTTCCCAGGTTTGATGTAGTTTGGTGAGTGAGTGCATAACTGTAGCATCAGTCCTAAAGTGTCAACCAGAGAGCTCTCTCATGGCACCCATGAAAAAAAA
Source organism: Florisuga fusca (assembly GCA_038090715.1). Taxonomy (NCBI): domain Eukaryota; kingdom Metazoa; phylum Chordata; class Aves; order Apodiformes; family Trochilidae; genus Florisuga; species Florisuga fusca. Next base: position 23,011,826 of record JAAWXA010000004.1, read on the forward strand.
ATGCATGGAGGACTCCACCACAGTAGGGCAGGTTGAAATAAGTGGTGTTCTGAAGCTGGCTTGTGAAAATAAAGGTGGTATTGAGCTGGGTGAACCAGTTCCTCATCTGCATGTGGGTTGGGTACTGTTTTTTTTTCTGTTTGTTTGGGGTTTTTTTGTTTGCTTGAGTTTTTTCAATTGTGGGCTTTAGCACTGAATTCCCCTGGAGATACCACTAATTCTAGTTCTCTTGGTGTGGTAAAAGGAAGTCTTGTGTTGCAGTCTCAAGGTGGAAAGGACAAGCTCATCCTGATGTGCTTTGAGTAAGTACTCTGCAGTTTGGTTTTAGAGAGACCTTATCTTCTGCTCCCCTGGGGTTTTGAGTAGACACTAGCAACACAGGCAAAAATTCAAAAGACAATGGAGCAAGTGACATGTTGGGTATTAGCAGAGCAGGAAATCAACTGTGATGACAAAGTGCTGTAGAAACAGAGTGAGTTGTGATTAATGGGTGGCCAAGCTGCCTAAAAGAAGAGTAAAGGAGGTGTCATACAAAACCAAAGGTATCCTGTGGTGTATCATGGTAGGGGACACTGGGCACTTAAAACGATAAGTTTATTTTACATGCTGAAACTCCAGTACATAAAAATATTAACTTGTATGCCTGGAAAAGCAACATAATCAAACAAACCACCCAAATAATTTTCTCCTTCTCATAAGGATACTCATAAATATGAGGGAAGAAGTAGTTCATCAAACATTTAACTGTTAAGTGAGAGAAAGGTGTTTGGAGTAAGTGCTGACATGACCAGCATTAGGCCAGGTCATGCTGAAGTTCTCAAAGACCTGGAATTCTGGGCAGTGAACTCTGGGCTCAAGTCCTCTCCAGCAGAGAACTCCAGCAGCAGGAAAAAAAAAAAAAAAAAAAAAAAAAAAAAAAAAAAAAAAAAAAAAAAAAAGCCTGAAACACAGCCATTCTGAAACACAACACAAACCCCTGCTCTAGTATCACCGTTAGAGATTGCTAATAATCAATTAATAACGTGAATAATCAGCATCCTGCTATGCAAAAGCCCTCTACTAGAAAAGACAAGCTGAACAGACCTGACAGCTTCTGGTGCCAAGAGGAGGCAGTGTCCCCCTCCCCTCCCCACCTCCTCCACCTCCCCCGCTCCAGCTCTCCCGTTCCTTTGACCTTTGTTAGCAAGCTGAGTTAACCTTGGGGAATATTAACCCAGTTAGGGAAAAAAAAAAAAAAAAAAAAAAAAAAAAAAAAAAAAAAAAAAAAAAAAAAAAGCTTTTAACACGGTAGAGCTCTGAAAGGCCAACCCTTCAGTGATCCAGATACCAGCCTGAGGAAGGGAGGGAAGAACTGGGGAAAAGAGGGTGGGAGTGCAGCCTCTCGGCCCTCTCTGAGAAGAAAAGGTGTTAACAGGGGTAATCAACGAGCTGCTGGCTGCTGCCCAGATCTTCAAGACTGTAACTAAGCAGAGAGCCATTCGTTTTAATGGAGCTGAACTAAATCCCATCCCCGCCCCCCTGCCGGGTCTGGTAATGTTCAGTAGTGCTCCAAGAAACCTGGGCCCTCTTAAAGAGTTTTAAACCTCTCTGGCAGAAGAGGACACTCAGCACAGCATGTTTGTTACCTGTTACTGTGTCCTTCTGTTTTTAATGCCTGACTTGATGTAATTAATATCTTAGAAGCAGCTACATACAGACAACATCAACTTACAGAGGAACCAACCTATGTATTTTACGTCATCTCCCTTTCTTCTTATCTGTAACCATTGTGCAAGACATTTGGATTAATCCGAAATGACATCCAGCATATTTGTAAGATGAAAATAAATAACTTTTTGAAACACAGATTGTTAGCTAGACTAATAACTGTGTAAGTTTGGTCTTGAAAGAGGAAGTAGACATCATCAGTACAGGAGTATATATCTTCCAAATGGCTTTAAAAAAAATAAACAAAAACCCATGAATTCCCAAAGTAGAGAACTGCTCAGGTTATTCTCTCTGAGAGAGCTGATTTTAAAGGATCTCTCCTTGTGGCCATGATGTCAAGTGACAATTTGGAGGGCCATTTCTCTCCATTTTGGTGAGGAAACTTAAAAGGGAAACCTTTCAACTGACTCAAATCTAAAATACCTCTAAGCTCTGAAGTCTACTGATGGAGCTACTGTGAATGAAAGGACATGCCACACAGGTGGACACGTTAGCAAACCACAGAAGGTGACCATGCAGTTTGGTTGTTATTTGAAAAGGTTCTATGTCTTACTGTAGTTTAAATTTGAGGTCCAGTTCCTGCAACTGAGCCCATACTGAAAAATTACTGAAAAATATATCATTGATTCCTTTTGGAGAGAGCATGAGTACAAGTTGCCTGACAAAAGTTCAGCTGAAAAGCCGATGCTGAAGTTTAGAGATGTTTCAGCCAACACTCCTAATGATTTTGTATTAAGGGCACAGAAGAGACATGGTTCACTTTGAATAAATACAGAGAGATGGAAAAATACGACATTGGCTTCTTGGTGCACGTGATGTAATTCCTTGATATGCATTTGGAAATATCAGCAAACCCCAAACACTTCTCATGCCAAACTTCTGTGCTTTGCCTTACCTGTAATCTCCTTTCAGAGATGTTAAGTGTAGCATGCAGCAATATTGTAGCTAATTTGAAGCTGTTATTAATAGTGAGTGGAATTTCTTTTAACAACCATGTACTTTTCCACTCCATAGCCTGAGATTTTGGGATATAAGTGGAATTTTTTTGCAGTGGAGCTCAGTTTTGAAAAGAGAAAGACCACACTCATCTGTAGATCAGATTTACAAGTCACTACAGCATCTATAAATAACGCAACAATTTGCCGCAATTTTTCAGAGTGCTGCTTTAATAAATGACCCTAAAAGGCAAAGGAAGTAATTTCCCTGGGATGGGTATTTTACAAGCAACCTTTATCACCTCCTGACCTGCCCTGCTCCGGGAAGTGCCGTGGCTCCTTACTTGCATACAACACCCTGCAATGCAGGGTAATGACGACTGACGTGGAAGTTCAAAAAAAGGCACGGCCCCCCAACCCCAGCACACCTGGGCTATTACAGCACCAGCAAAACCTGGGAGGGGTCCACCCAGAGGAGCTGCGGCAGCTCCGCCCCCCGGGGGCCACCGGGAAGCCGCGGGGCAGTCCCGCGGCTCCCTTTGCTTCCTTTCCCTTCCCTCCTTTCTTCAACAAACGTCCCTGGGGGGAGGAGGAAGAGGGCGGGAGCAAGGGGGAGCCCCGATACGCGCGTCCGGGCGGGGCACACCGGTTCTCCCCCTTCCTCCCCGCCCGGGGGGGGCTCTTGGGCGCCGTCCCCACCCCCGGGCTGGACCCGCGGTGTCTCCGCTGCGGGCAGCGCCCTCCTCCCCCTCGGCGGCGGGAGGAAGGGGCCGGGCGACGCATCCACCTGGTGGCACCTGCCCCTTCCCCGCCGCTCCCCCCTCCGGGTAACTCCTCCCCGCTCGCAGCGACTGTTCCCGGCTCGGTGCGCCGCATCTCGTCCCGTCCCGCTTCGGCTCCGATCCGTTCCGACAGGCGTAGTCCCAGGTAACCTCAGCTCTTCCCACCGCCCAGCCCGGCCCCTTCGCCCCTCACAGATTCTACTCTGAGGGCAGCGGAGTTACCTCCGGGCCCGGGCAGCTCCCGGTAGTACTGGCTCCCCGGGGACCCGTCCCGGCCGCTCCGAGTTGCGCCTCGGACTTTTTTGGACTTGAATTAAAGAACTTTGTTTTGGGAGTGGGTGCGGAGGGACCCTGGAGGTATCTGAATATCCCCGTCCCGGGGAGGCAGGGGGCTGCGTCCCCGTCGAGGCGGGTGGGGGTCGGTGCGGTGCCCAGCGCGGAGAGCCCCCCGGGGCTGGAGACGGTGTCTGCCGAGGGGAAGCGCCGGCTGAATAAAATCGAGGGGACACGTAAGCTCGCCCCTTTCCTCGGTGATTCCCTCTGCTGTGCCCGGGTGCTCCCTTTCTGCAGTCGGTTTCTCCGCCGGTAGGTGCAGCCGCACGGAAAAGTTGCGCTTCGCCGCGGAGCGATGGGTAGGGCAAAGATGGGAGGTGAATTAATGAGCACAGGAGAGGCGAATGGGTGTCGCCGAGCGAATAACGCGATCCGACAAAGTGTGTGAGCCGAGGTGCGGAGGTGCTCGATGCATGCCAGGGCTGTCCCACCTCCTCCGTGTCGAGGTGGAGGTTGTCCATTCCTTGCCGTTGTGATGAAGGGAGAGGAGGAGACACTTGTTTCAAGGTCAGAGAGCAAGTGGACAGTCATATGGAGAATAAACTTGACCAGCATCTTGTTGTGGGGCCTCTGTGTTGTGTATTAAAGCCACGACTGCTTCTGGTTTTTTTTGCAGAAGAGATGATTTCTGTTTACAGTGGTCACAACCTGTGATTTTGGGAGCGTAACTTTGTTCATAGTGTCTCTTCTTGCGGGAGCCATATTGAAATTTCTTGGCCTGAGCTTTGAATGCTGAAATCCACCCCACTCTGCACCTCCACACAGGTGGCTTCACTGATGATGATACCTTACTTGGACCTCGAATTTCACTTCAGGTTTCTGGGTGGGTGGGTGTTGGTGAATTTAAGAGAGCATTCTCATATCATGCCTTTGTCCTAAGTAGCCTTGTTTGTCCTGAGTAAATTGACACAAATGCTTTTAGCTCTTTAGAAAGAGCCAAAGGAAGCAGTTCCACCTCTGCAGGATGGTTTACATCTACAAAGGCAGTGTTAGCTGGGGGAGGAGATGGACATTGTGTGTGGCCTAAATCAATTAAACTTGGAAGTGATTGCTGTTGTGACTGCTACCTGCAGGTATTAATGTAAATGTGGACCAAGGTAAATTTTGATGTCGAAGTAGGACTTGACACCTAGTTGCCTTTCATTCTTAACCTGTTAAAGATTACACTGGTACATAGGAAAGTCAGCCCAGAGCAAATCTATCATGGTAGTCTAGCCTAAAATTTAAGTAAGTTGAAACTGTGTTCCTGGATGTTGATGGCAAAATGAAGTGCAACATTATTCTAGGATGCTGTCTAAGTATTTCTCTTGAAGTTGTTACTCCTGGAAATACAGGCTCTTCCTTCGGTGTCAATCAAGGTCTGTCCACACTGAGTAGTTCCAGTAAAATGATGGTGGCTCCGTGTGTCCATGTCACTGCATCAGTACTTCTGTGTCCTTGATATGTGGATCCCTAAGCCTGTCTCTGTCAATACAAGCTTCCCTGTGGAGTGAAATCAAACCTCCTGCCAGCAGGCTTGCTTTTCTTTCTTATCTACTGTAGACCCCTTGGAAATGGTTTATAGCTCATTGGGATCTGTAGTTCACAGGCTGAAAAGAGCTGACCGGCACAAGCATCTAAAGAAAGCTGATTTCTTAGTGTTGGGAGTTTTTATTTTTCTGTTGAGTGTGGGTACCTCCTGATACCAATACTGTATACCATGCAGTGTAGGTACTATACTGTATGTTCATATAGTATTCATTTGCAAGTCAAATATGGTAAACAAAGGTTTTTTCCTTGCCAGAGACTTCATAGAATCATAGAATTAGCTGGGTTGGAAGGGACCTCAGAGATCATCAAGTCCAACCCTTAAAAAAAACCCAACACCCACCGTGGGCCCTCATTCCGCCGTGGGACTTTCACTGACATAGACAGAAACTTGAATTTTACTTCTAGAAGATGAGATTATTTGCTTCTGCCATGGAAGAAAAAGGGTAGAGGTAGAACTGGGAATGTAACCTAGGGGAAGAATGTGTCCAGATGCCAGGCTGGCTGTTGCTGCATCCTCTAACACCACCATGATCTGTGCAGAAGAAGTGCTATGGGCAGTGACTGCCTTGCCAGCTGTTGTTGACCAATACCATCTTCTACCGTGCCAGCAACCCTGGTTCTTTTGGGTTGTTGGTCCCTTCTGTTTCAGAAATGGCTTTCTTTGTAGGGTCTTCTGCCATTGTCCACTCAGCTGGGCAACAGCTTTTCAGCCTCCTTTCCCACCCCATTGGTCACAGGTAGCAGTATTAATCTTGGTTTCCTAGCCTGGGAATACTGTTGTGGACTTTATTTGAGTTGCTGGTAGTGCTGATCAAGAGCCACTTTTTTGGATGCTTGTTGATAAGTAGTTCTGCAGTTTAATGACTTTTTAGTAGTTAATCTAGAACAGCTTCAAAGCTAATGCCTAGGAGATTGAAGAATGTCAGGGCTCTATTTGTGGTCACCTTTCATATAAATATTTACGTAGTCTCACATAGTTCTCTGCACAGTGTGTAATGTTACTGCACAAGCATGCTGAGTAGAGCTTACCTCTACTGAGAAGGTTGGCTGAAGGGCCAGAACATCAGAAGAACCTGATTTTTGTGATTTGATGTATTCAATTGTTTGTCGATTTGTCTTTGACCCCTTCTGGAGGAGAATTTTTATCCTATGGAGTATATTACATTCACTTTTTTTTTTTTTTTAAATCATTACAATAAGAATTTTCCGAACTACTTCCTGAGGAAATGTTGTTGATAAAATAAGATAAAAATTCTTATTTAGTTCCTTTTCTTTTTTACATATAACTGTTTTACATATATTTTTTTTTTTTTAACCTTTCTATGCTTTGTTTGCTTTTCATGGTAATTTTTAGTGCTGCTTGTTGAACAAGAATCTTGGCCATTTTTGTTTTCTCTTGTCTGGGTAGCAGAGGCCTGAATTGCCCAGTGTGTGAAAACATAATGTAAATTAATCTGAAATCACATATTTGCCTGTTTTCTCTCTTCTTGTATTTTCTTATTGCCCGTTCTCCTAGTCCTCCCACCTTCATATCATGGTCATATTGTCTTTAGGTTCCACTACCAAAACTTCTATGTAGTCATAAAACAGCTGGGAATAAAAAAACCTAAAAGCATACTTCCTTTCTAGTGACATCAAGAAAAGCCATAATTTGTTGGCTTGTCCTTTTTCAAAGTAGAGCTTTGCACTGGAATTACTCATTTGCTGTCTTAATGAATTTTGACAATTTGTTCATTTTTCTGTGCTGTATTTCTTTATCTGAATAAAGGGAACTACTTGTTTTTGGATGTGATGCTGTCAGTCAGTGTTGATGTAGCGTGTTTGAATGATGCTTTGCTTCCTCCTTTTAGAAGCCAAGCTTGACTTCATAAATTTTGCTTTTACCTGTTCTGTCTTTCCTTGTTTGCATATGGTTGCTTTTGCATAGGTCTTGTTTGTTTGTGGGGTTTTTTGGTTGCTCTTTTTGGTTAGCAAATGGCTAACAATGTTTGTATTTCAGGAAACAGCATGAATATATTTTGAAGTAATACGTAAATGCAGGAAGTATATTGTTGCCAATATAATTGGTTTCATTAGTCAGGGTGAATACAGAATGTTGTGTTAGGGTATCTGGAGGTAAATATGCCATCTCATTGACTTAGGTGTCCAGGCATATATCTCTATATAAAAGCTTGTGGAAGCTAATACAAATAGCAGTACTTGTGGAACTCTTATGCTTCCAAAACATGGTACTGGTCTTAATTAACAATTACAATATGTTGTGTACTAAGGAAGTCCCATTATTGTTTCTTGCATGAAGAACTAGGGTAGAAGCCATCAAGTCTGGTTTCATTAATAAAATAGTGGTTAAATCTTTAGGGTTTCTTTGCCTTTTGTTCCTTCTGTCATCTTTTGGGATGTGGGCTCCTGGCTCATAAAGGGCACACACAGTGTGGCAGAGCTGTGACCTGGTGTTGCTGTAAGGAGGCAAAAGCAGAGGCTCACATTTGTCCAGCAGTAGCCAGGTGAGCGACTTCGGAGGATGCTGGGGTGAGGGCCACTTATAACTGTGAAGCACGACCCTGTGCTTGCTGCTTTCCCAGTCCAGGGGACAGAATGGCAGTCACTGTGGTAGGGAGGACAAGCCTTTGCAGGACTAGTGGTCTCTATTCTATATTCAGAGTCTGTATTCAATTAAATAGTATGCTCTCAAAGTACAGACCAACTCTACTGCAGCTTCTCTTTAAATACAGAGAGCTGATTTGTGGAATACAAAGAGAAATGAAAAAAAAAACCCAAACAAACAAAAAGCCCCAACCACTGGATTAGATTTGGTTTTAGTTAATATTTACAGGGGTTTTTGTTGTTGTTTGTGGGTGGGGTTTTTTCCATTCTGACAACTTTTCTTGAAAAAAGTCTTTCTGATCTTTAAGATTACTTGCAACGTAAGTTCAATTACAGCACTCCTAAGGTATATGTGAGAAAAAGTATTTCAAGTAATATCTGTGAGAAAGTACTTTTCACAGAATTTGTCAGTATACTATGTCAGTAGTGGCTGTACATTTTAGACTCCTATTATTGTCTGTCATTAGAAGCAGTAGTGTTATTTCTTTACTTTCAGAATTATGAAACAAAAGCATGCTCAGTTTTGGACCTTCTGTGTTGCAGGAGGCCCAAATGCCCATGGATTATTCTTGCTTCATCCATGCTGGAATAAACTAAAGTTTTTGAAATTCAAGGGCTTGACTACGTATCAATGATGGGTCCCTTTCATTGTTTGGGTATACTTTTTCCAAAGCTAGAAGGTTTAGTAAGATGACTGGGCTCCCTGAACCCTGTCTTTTGTACCTTCATTGTGCTGCAGGGGTGAGCACCCACAGAATGAAGTATCTGTACACTTTACCAACTCACTCTAAAGGAGTTGAGGTTTGTTTCTTCAGGTGTACCCAGTGAAGTGCCAGTAGAGCTCAGCATACTTCAGGGATATATCAGTCAGGGATGGTTGCCTGTTCCCACTCAACTCTTCTCTACCAGAATGGGTTTTTGATACTTTTATGTGGGATCTATTTAAATCTGTTTGATATGTGAGGTGAGTTAGAGGACAAAGTATTGAGATAAGACAGACCAGTCTCTTCTGGCTCTATAGGAGTTGGGATGGGGAGTGTTTGTCAGGTCAGTTTGTTTCTCTGTGACCCATCTTTCTTATCTGTGAAGTTTTTGCAGTACCCTGGGTGTATTTGTGAAACATTTTGAAGTGTGTCAATGATGCTTGTTTAAGAAAACTAGATTATATTGTTGTTGGGTGCTACACAAAAAAATTTGCCTTAAATGTTTGCAAACTAGTGAGAAGCCAGTGGTTTTCATCTAATCTGTTTTTAATATACTGGCAAGTGTGTATGCATAATACCACGGAAATCCTTATGAACCTATGGCTTCCCTGTGTTTTGTGGTGTGGTAACAAAAGCCTATTATTAAAATCTGTACAGGAAATGCATTAACAAGAACTACATTGAGAATGTTAGTTGGAAGTAAGTACAAAGCAAGAGAGATTTTTTCCCTCAGTTAATTTAAAAAACATTAAGAATAACAACAGCAACAAAAACTTAGAGTGAGAAAGGCTGTCATCTACCAATTTGCAAAGCCTTTCAAGTGGTAATGTAAAAAGTATTTGGGGTTTTTTGGGGTCATTGTACCTGTTGGCTTACCTTAGAATCACCACCTAGTATTCTTCTGTCTGCTGTCACTAAACTTACTTAATCCTTTCCCCCTCCCTTCTTTTCACAGAACAAGGAACAAAAATCCCTTCCTGTGACTGGTTACTTGTCCTCTCAAGTCTGCTCAGAGCTTCACTTCCCAACTCTGCTGTGAAGAGCTGGGTGAGAATGGATGCGACATAAGGCAAAAGTCCAGAAGCCTTAGTCACCAATCTGATGGATTTACTGTAAGTAGGAGTAAGACTTGTTTTTCACCTGTCTGCCATGCAAATAAGAGTTCAATAGTGCAAAAAAAAAGTTTGGTGATTTTTTTTTTTTTTTTTTTTTTTTTTTTTTTTTTTTTTTTTTTTTTTTATTGTCACACTTGAGGTACGAAGCTGCTGTTGAAATCTGCAGTGCAGTTTTGGTGAGATGATGCCTTGGTACACAGGTTCTAATACATAACCTTAAACTCTGGGCTGTGAATTATGCTTTGTCTTCATGCAACTGCTCTTTATAGTCGTGGCTTTCAACAGGGGTCATGGCAGCATGCCTGTGTGCAGGGTACTGCTCGGCAAGCTGGGGACAGGTATTTCTCAGGGCATGGCTGAGACACTTCCTAGGTCCTTTTTATGTAGAGTATGGAAGGATTCAGTAGATTAAATTATTTATTAAAATGATTGCTTGTGGAGGTGTGCAGCTGCCTATTTTAGAACCACAGCACCAAACATTTTGTGTTTCTTGTGTCTTTGCTAATCTGTGGTTTTACTTAATGTTAATGTTTAACTTTAAAATAAACTCCTAGATGCTTGAAGCACTGGATGTAGCTCCTCTCTTTTACTCTGGTTGAAAAACTGTCATATTGGTATGGCATATTCTTTCCCTGATGTGTTTTTTTCCCCTAGTTTTGATGTGGCTACAGCACACAACAAAGACAACAAGTGTACCGTGGAAGAGTAAAAAAGATGTGGCTTGTGGGGCTGCTAGTTTGGCATTATTAAATGAGTTAGTTGTATTTGAATTTCCTGCTGCTTTGCTCATGTTCTCATTTCTGTGTCATAAACCTCAGAGCGATACATGAGTAAGTGTTGAGAGAGGCAGGGGGACCTGAACTTGGTACTGACACCATGTGGGTTGTTGCCAGGATATTCTTTAACTCTCATTCTGTCAGTGAGAGTGAGCACTAACTTAATCTTCTCGGTTTGTGTGGCGCTCGTGTTAATGAATAGTTGCCACTGTATAATCCTCAAGGTTGTGTTGAAAAGCTATTGAGATCCGATTTCATGCTGCACCTTGAATTGTACCCTCTCTTGAAATACTTCTGTTTTTTGGTTGGCTTTTTTTTTCTTTTTTACCACATTTGGCTTTTTTCCAAAGGAAAAAAAAATGACAAGAAAGGTGGACAAAGCTTCTGGTTGTGATTGCTTTCTATTTTTTTGTTTGTTGTTTTTCTTTTTTTAATGTAGTTTCACACTTTACATCCGAACACTTGAATTGTTTTGGTACTGCTGACAAAGGAATGATGGCCTCTGCTGTAGTAAGTAAACAAAATATTCCTCTCTTTTTTTTTTTTTTTTTTTTTTTTTAATTAGGCTTTATTTCCTTACAAGTAGCAGTCTGTTGAGTGATTTCTTAGTAAACAAATCTTATAAAATGTGGCGTATTTGTTGTGTTTTCCTTTCTGCAAAAGAGGAAAAATATTCTGTCAGGCAGTTATAAGAGGCTTGACTTAAATAGCATTGCAAGTGCTTAGGTACACCTGGGAGCGATTTATGCTTCTAAAGCTCATTTTGGAGGGACGGATAGGACTGGCTTCTAACCAGTTCTCAGAGCTCTTCCAGGGTAAGTATTCCACAGCCTGTTGTAGGGCAGTGTATTTCAGAAATAGCTTAGGTGTAACTGGTGTTGTCATAGAGTAAAATGGGATAGTAAGCATTCATCCTGGACGATTGCACCTGCAAAGGCTGTTGCTTGTCAGCATTGGGGTTTTTTTTTAATTTTTTTTTTTTTTTTTTTTTTTTTTTAAACCTGTCCTTGCTGGTTATTTCTGCCCTGTCAGATGTTCCAGTGCAATGGTCTGTGTGGCCAGATGGAGGGCTAGGCACATAATTCTTTCTTAGGTTGAGTTACTTTGGATCAGGAAACAGATCTATTCATATGCCTTCCAGCCTTGCTCTCTGTTACTTTTATTGTTCAGAATGCAAGGTATTTGGCATGTACTGTAAATCTTTCTCCATGTCAGTTGGAGTCTCTAGTATGTGTATGTATTCATGGTGAATTTCTGCAGTGGTAAAATTATTTGGCAAGGTTCTGAATGTAAATGGCACCTGAAACTTATTTTGTCTTATTGGCAGTCTTGCCTTTTGTTTCTAATTTTTCTCCTATTCCTTTCCCCTAACATTATCATTCAGGGCTCACCGCCATACTATGAAAATCGAGGCTTTCAGCCTGAAAACATCTATTCTGCCAGGCAGCCAGTAGGTGCTAACCCATATCCACAGTACTTCTCAACCAATGTTCCTCCATCAGTGCCAAGCTATGTCCCAAGGGTTGCTACCTATCAGTCAAGTAGGCCAGTAGCATCTTCATCTGAGGGAGCATGTGCATCAAGTAAGTTCTGCAGGGATTTCTTTCAATTTTAGACTTAATGTCTTGCAAAGTACAAAACAAGTAAAAGGGATTTTCCTTTCTAGCTCCTCTGTTGAAGGAGCTACCTCTAGGTGAATGAAGAAGTAATAGCTGTCTGGGATGTCATTTTAACTGGACAAGAACCTGGGCAATTTGGAGGAAGGGTGGTGGAATGGAGAAAAGTCTGTCAAATGTTTTTTTAATGTCAAAGAAATAGTGTTGGTGGCTGGAAATTACCTTATTTTTGAACTCTTTTTTTTTTTTTCTCTTTTTTTTCATTTCAGGTATAAGGAAAATCATAATAATTATGCTGACCATTTTACTAGTAATCTGTTGTGCAATCGCAGCTTTTTTCGTCTGGTATTTTGGTAAGATTTATTTGTGTTCTGAAAGAAAAGATGTGTTAAACTTTTAAAGTTAGAAATACACTCTCTGACCTTCCATTTTATACTAAAGTAAGGAGAGGAAGGTCTTTGTTAACAATCTCCTAAGAGATAAACTAACATTGCTCCATGATAGCTCAGTTTCAGTTGTTTTTCTTCCTCCTTTTTAACACACAATGCTGCATTGCTTTCCTTTCCCCTCATCAAGTAAGTTTTTGACGTTAAGTGATGTCATCAGCCTTTTGACTCTTCTGGAGCAGATTATTCAGGGGGCTTTTCTGGAAATCTCCAATCTCTAGCAGAATATGGTGCAGTGTGACTGTATAGCGCAGGAGCTTTTACTAAAGAGTAGTTTGACCTCTTGCAAGGGTTTTTGCACTGAGCTGTCATGTGGCTGTGTGTGGGTAACACATTCTGTGGTGTGTTTCATTAGGGCAATCACTGCTCTTCAGTGAAGGGAAACTGTGTTCTGAATTCTAACTTCGTTTAAGTAAGGAGGGAGATTGAAATAATTTTGTATACCGTAACTGCAAAGACTAAAAATGGCCAAGATACACTTTTTTTTTTTTTTTTTTTTTTTTAATGAGATTTCATTTGTATCAGAAGTAGTTCATGCCCATCTGTTTGTTTCTGTGAGCCTTTTGCTTTCAAAATGTCTTAATGTTTTGTGAGCCCAGCCTGTCTCACCAATTTAAGCTGTACCACAGGTTGATACATTTGCCTTGGGAGTCATCCCCAGCCTGGGTGACTGAGCTCCGAAGCTGGACTAGAGCAATTCTGTTTGGCTTAGGTCAAGTTTGTCTTGTGCTGTCATAACTTCCTTTTCAATGAAAGCCACTTTTCAAATGAACTCAAAATAATTTTCTGTGTTGTTAGGACCCTCTCCTCTCTGTTCTGCACATCAGAAAAAGGGAAGAGAGAAGGGAGTTAATTTAAGAACTAATAGGATGTCAGTTTGTGTTCTTAGTTTTGGTGTTTGGTTTTGGGGTTTTTTTAATTCATTTTGATTTATACAGAGTGAATGTAATCTTCTTTTAAATAGCAGCAAAAGCAAAACTATGTAACTGGAGTAATTGTTTTTTTTCCTCCTTTGCTATTTATAAGTGTTATGCTTTATCAGTGGAAAGCTGACTCTTTGTAGACAACTTAATGGTGTTTGCTTATTCAGGGGAGGTGGTGGACAAAATCCAATCAGCTGCACCAGTGACTTAATCTGACACACAACGTAAAGGATAGAGCAGTAAATCTTCTGCTGTGTCAGCTGAGGTCTCTTCCCATCTCTGAGTTTAAGACCTCTTTCTCATGTTTTGCCTTACTGAAGTGGAGTAGTCTTTAAGATGAAAGCTGGCTAAGGTGTATTCCTTTCTCCCAGCAGTAGAGAATCGTTGTCTTGGCTCCTTAATAGAGTGTGGATCTTCAGGAGTGTGCATACCCCCCTCGCAGTGGTGCGATGGAATGAGCAACTGCCCCAACGGGGAGGATGAAACCCGGTGTGGTGAGTACTGGTGGTAGTCAGGGGGGGAATCCTCAGCCAACGACAAGAGTTTTGGAGCAAATTGCTTTGTCCAAGGCTTGTCAAAGTTACAATAAGGCCCAACTTACAGTAAAGCCCAAGTGGCGTGTCTAAAATAGATGTTTAAGCACTTCGAAGCCTGTCTCTGGATATTTGGTTTGTTTCCTGTCCAATTGAAAAGCTGAAGCAAAAGGACTGCCTCAGGGGTTTGAGCTGGCTTCTCACTGAGATGAGGTTTTTTTATATGCTTGTTTTAAATGTTACCATTTCATTTGAATGGGGTTTGTGCAAATCGGGATGTAACATTGTCTCTGGAGTGAACAGTCATCCAGAACTTCAGGAGACAAGATGACTTGGGTGGTTTTCAGCCAGGCTGGTCTTTTTCACCTCTTTTGCATTCTTCATTCTCCCAGTAATGCTTCAACTACTTCATATCTCCTTTGTGTAAGAAATCCTGGTCTGTTCAGAGTTTTCCAGATGAAAAGATGCCAAGGGGAGCTTTAGTTCAGAGCTGAAGGTCCAAGGTAGAAACACCATTTTTGTCCATTCCAGAGGTGTGGCATCTTGTTTCTAACACTTGTGTTGTGCCGTTGCCATTCTGAAAGAATCCAGCCATGCTCTCTCTTTGAATTTTTATTCTGCACATATCTCATGCAGTGTTAGCACTTACTGGCATACACTCTAAAGCTGTTCCTCTCCATTTAGCTGAATAATGGGATTTTTGAGAATCTTGTTCAATCTATTTTTTTTTTCACTTGAACTATTTTGTATTAAATTCTTGGGCAAGTAAATACATAAAGGGGCACGGAATGTCAGAGATAATTGCTCGTTGTTACACTCTTGCTCTATAAGCACTTCTCTGAAGAAATTTGGTGTATTAAGATATATTTCACAATAGAGCATATTTTCTTTATACACAATATACTATATGTTAATAAACATATGGTTGTATAGATAAAAAATAAGATTGGCTCTTGCAGTCTTTTGTAGTGGTAGAATATGAAAAAGTTTTTCAGTATAAAAGCTAAAATGTAAAGATGAACACTTGCATTTTCAAAACTGGTAGTGCCTTACCACGAACAACTTAGTAATTGTGATATTTCTATCTATTTGGTATTTCCTCAGAATTTGAGTAAAAGGCAGCATTAAATTATCACAAGCAAGTATTATGGGTAACAACACTTTTAAGTAGGGAAAGAGCAGTAATATAGTGTGTGGTCTTCTTTGTTTCTTTTTATTTTTTTCTTCTTCCTTTTCTGACAGTTAGACTTTTTGGACCAAACTTTATCCTGGAAGTTTATTCACCCGTCAGCAAAACTTGGTATCCTGTTTGTGAAGATGGCTGGAATGATGATTATGGGAAGACAGCATGTAAAGACATGGGCTACAGTGTGTAAGTCTAACTTTCATCAGCCTTTGCACATAGAAATAGAAGTTAGTTTCCCTCTTGTTTTTAACACTGCATATCTGAAATGAAAAGCAGCTGTGTGAATCCAGGTGGGTCTGATTTTAATGATGGTGGCTGTTGCAGAATCAAAACAAAATACTGCTTCAGCAAGTAACAGGGTCAGGCACACATGCAAGAGCAACTAGGTGGGGTCACTTGTATGCAGTACATTCACTTCCATTCAGATCACTGTAATTGCTCAGTAACATCCAATCTCATTTAGCCTCTCATCACCAGCATTACATGGAAAGCCTTGATCTTCTGAGGACGCATCACCAGCTCGTGTGGAAGATGGCCATAAACATTTGGGGGCCTGAGTGCTGCCCATGTTTTCTTCATGTAATGTTGTACCCTAAATTCTTCTGTGGTTGAAATACATGATGCTGTCTCTCTTGACGTGGTTGGGAAATACTGTCTTCTGTTGTGTGTGAAGTAGTGGAGTGAATTTGTTGCCCGGGCACGCAGAACTTGCTTGTGCCCATTCTGTCCTGACACTCTGAATTCAGATCTCTTAACCAACAGTGGCCCCCCAGTGGCTCCAACTCCTTTTAGACAGCCCAGCAGCAATTACAAAGAGCTGGTCCTCAGCTAGAAAACCTGACAGAACAGCAGCACTTTCAGCCCCTCTGATTGTCCCACAGAACCATGTCTATCGTGACTTGCTGGACCTAAACTTTGCTCTGCTATGTAAATATACTGGCAAAGGCATCTCTTCATCTTGACCTGTTTAATGAGGCTGAACATTTCTATATGTATATTAGATAAAAATATTATTTTGATCTCGTAACTGTTTGATGTGCAATGGAGCTTGACAGATGTTTAAAGAATTTGAGTCTCTGGCACTGTACTACATGACTGGGGTTCTCTGTTTAATTAAAAAAAAAAATCTTTCTAGAAGCTCTGGCTTGGAATGGTTTATTGTTACTTGTTTGAAAACTGAAACTAGTGGGTTTCATAATGGACTTTCTGTTTTGCAGAAATACGTATTTCTATAGTCAAGGAGTAGCACCTGAAGGCAGCTTTAAAACCTACATGAAGCTGAACACAAGTGCTGGGAATATAGACTTGTACAAAAAGCTTTATAGCAGGTATCTTTGTTTAATACAGACTTTTTTTATTTTTTCAGGGCATTTTTGGCTCTTGTAAGAGGTGTAGCTTCTGCCTGTAGCATAATGCATGCATATCTTTCAGTGGGGATTGCTGGAGGGAAAGACTTTGTTTTTAATCTGCAGCAACTGCTCTCCCTTCTGTTTAAAACCACAGCTGTCATTTTTCTATCCTTCCTCTTCTCTTTTTTAAAAAGAGAAGATGTCCCATCCTGCTCCCTCCATGGTGAATAGAAGGTTTCCATGCCAAAAGTACTTCTATGAGTCTCTTTGACAATAAGCAGGAGTTTCTGTGGTGACAGTAGCTACTAACTGTAACACATTCACAGCAGATGTTTTTTTTTGTTTGTTTTGTTTTTTGTTTGTTTGTTTGTTTTTCAGTCACATGGATACACAGCATGCAAAATGGACCTTTCACTGTGAAAGTGTATTTTTTATTCTCATTAAACAACTCTAGTGTCTGGTTTCCAAACCTGTGTACTGCTGTGCCTGCAAAGTTCCTGTAGCTCTCTTATTAAGATTCTTCTACAACTACTTCATAAATCAGTTTGCCTTTTTCTCATGCTGTTCTTCATCGTGCTCCTCAGTAGGCTGACAGACCTTTTGTACTGGCAACTGCTGCCTTCCATGTGACAGTTTTGGTGACTGCAAGAAGTGGTGGAGGCCAGATGGTTGCTGGTAGGGTTGCTGGACAGATCGAAGAAAGGAGGAAAAACCTCAGCAGGAAGATGAGAGTGAAGGCAGGGCATGTAGCTGGAAAGGGCAGGAAGCAGCTGGAGGGTGAGCTTTGTCCTTCACCATTTGCTTCACCTTGTACCTAAACTCCTGTTTGTGTTTTTATTTCTCTTGCAGTGATTCCTGTGCATCGGGAAATGTGGTTTCTCTGCGTTGTATAGGTCAGTGACTGTTTCTCAGACTGCTGCTTTGAAATGCTCTGTCTGGGGAATCCTTTTGAATCTGCAGACATAATTGCCATCTTCCCATGGGCAGATGATATAACTCTGGTTCCCAAGTTTCAAACAGTGCAGTTTAAGGAGCAAGGTGGGAGAGAAGACAAGGCATTGCTTTTGTGTTTGCTGCCACCTGTTCCTTTAAATGACTTGCCTGTTGTGAAGCTCTGTAGCCCTCACCCAGATGGCATGGTGGGACATCAGTGGCTCATCTTGGCTGTCAGTGGGTGGTGTAATCCTGATGGTGATAGCTGTCATGAGGCAGCTCCTGGCTGTTGTCTGTTTAGTTGCACAACACAAAGGTGTTTGACTGTGTGGCTTGCCACAGATGCTTGAATACCACACTCAAAGGTATAATGAACCACTGGTTTGTGGGGAATCAAGGGTGGTAGCAGCTACCAAATATTCTCCTTGATGTCAGCAATATGAAAAGGGGTCTGGGCTATGGGAGATCTGGGATCTTGGCACCAAGGGCAGGGGCCTGAGCTGCAGCATCTTGAATGGCAGCAGTGCAGAGGTCAGGCTTGATCTGCTCTCCCTTCACCTAGTAAAGCCTGAACTGCAGAAGACATCTTTCCAGGCCTGCTTGTTCTTTGACTAACACCTCTTTCTGTGTAACTGACTCCTTAGATTGTGGCCTGTCCACTAAAAGTGTGAGCATAATGAACAGAATCGTGGGTGGCAATGGGGCAGCGCTGGGGCAGTGGCCGTGGCAGGTCAGCCTCCACGTGCAGGGCACCCACGTCTGCGGGGGCTCCATCATCACCCACGAGTGGATTGTGACAGCAGCACACTGCGTGGAAGGGTGAGTCGTCTTCCTCCCTTTTCTCATCTGCTGAATAGCAATTTTTCTTGCTTCAGGATGAGAGTCACAAATTTACTTAAGTAGTCTCACAACTTTCAGATGAATTAAATACCATTGCTTCCCTTCACCCATCCCTTGGATGCAGGTGCTACGTACACTATTTTGTCTATGTAGCAGTATCATTTTCAGGTATTGTGGGAAAATATGTTCTGGAGGAGGCTGGCTGCAGATCTGTCTACTTACAACAGGAAGAAAATCTTCCTTGTTAAAAGTAGAAATTAAATCGGGTGTTGGTAGAGATACCCACTCTATTTAAGGGGTAAACTCAAGGCATCAAACTTAATGACAGAGAATATGTTTTTATGAATATGTTTTTATGAATATGTTGAATCACTGTGAGGAAAAACAAAAAGGGGAGAAAAGAAAAAAGGGAAGAAAACAAAAACTGCAAACCCTCAAGGGTCACAGCTGTAGACAGGATAAATTTAAGGGTGCCTGCATCATTTATTTCCTCATATCTTCACGCCCCACAGGGCAGTAAGTCCAAGCCAGTATTAAATGTAGATTTATAACTATCCAAGGAGCACTTTGTGTTGCTACAAACGAGAAAAATATCTGGTATTTTGTCCATTTTTAACCTATAAAGGAGAGTTGAGGGTGTTGTGGTACCTTCTGTATGGTGGCAGAATATGTTTAAAAGCTGGCTGGCTGTTGGAGGGAAAACCCACTAAGGAAAAACATTTTAGTTGTTGGTTGGCTGGATCACAGTTTGAGGCTAAGTCAAAAAAAAAGAGGCTTTGTCCTTAACCTTGAGAAAGGAATGCAAGTGTTTATTTTGATGTGATGATCTTATCCCCTTATCCCTTGCTTCCTCCTTATTTGACCTCTGTAGTATGCAAAAGTGTTAGGAATGGCAACCAAGCTGTAGCTGACACAAAACTGGTTTTCACTTTTTTTTTAGTTTTGTTTTTTTTGAGTGGGGATGACTTGCATTACTGCCTTGACAGTTCTTTCTCATGGAGAGAGTTTTAACACTTCTGGGAAGTTTTCTGTTGAGCATTTGTAAACTGTGCTGGAGCAGAAGAGACTGCTTAAATTACATCTGGTGAGCTCACTTAGCATTTATACTTAACCCATTTCAAGTATTTTTTTTTATATGTTTGTGAAATTAGAGTCAAGTTTTCCAGCAGGTATATGTCTTGCAATCTTGTTTACCTGCTCTTCAGAAGTGGTGTCCAAATGCATGTTCATTCCTGGTCACACATGCACTTGACTACTATTTCTGAAGACAATATTTTGAAGATCATAATCTGTGACTTGTAACCTGAATACCACTCATGGCAGTGAAGCAAACCTTCTAACCTTTCTTTTTCCTGTAGACGATTTTCTGACCCATACAGCTGGAGGGTTTATGCTGGAATTCTGAATCAGAATGAGATGCTATTAAGAAATGGATACAGAGTGCAACAGATCATTTCCCATCCAGATTATGATACAGATTCTAAGGACAATGATGTTGCTCTTATGAAGTTAGAGACACAATTGAGTTTTACTGGTATGTATTCTACTCTTAATGCAAAAATCCACTGGCAATGAGTTAATCTCTTAAAATTTAGGAGTATCATAAAGAAATCCTTGTAGATACTTATGGGAAGAACACAAAATGTGGGTATAGCTTAGAGACAGAAATGGGGCAGAGGGAGAGACAGAGGGCACACCCTCTGATTTCCTAAGTAGGATTTTTAAAAATCTAGTACATGGGAAGGGAGTTTGGGCTCATCTCAATAATGTACTTTTACCCCTGAATGCTGCATTGTTCTAAAGTATTGGGACTCATATGTTGCAAACTCAAGATATAGTGGTTTTTACCTTAAGCCAAGTTATGGTCAAATAATTGGGAAGAAATCCCTCAAAACTAAATATTGCAAGAAGTTCCTTTCTTAAGAGTAGTTGTATGTAGGTTGTTCGTAAGCAAGCAGTAAAAACAGAGGACAAACATTTATTTAAACTTGAACTGCTTTTTGTGTATCAGGTTATTTGTATTTCAGTGCATCAGTTACTAGAAGTAATCTGGAGGAGCTCTTCTGCTGCTGAGAGCAGGGAGGTTGTCTTTTTACCAGGTTTTTGTGTTTCATTTACAGCAGGGTTTTGCAGAGAGGTTGCCCATAGTTTTTCTTCTTTGTCCTCTGCTGATCAGGAGAGGTGGTGTTAATTGTTCTAATTAGCTTGATGAATTGAGCTGAAATCTTTAACTGTGCTTTTTCCTCACTTTGAGGAGGAAATTAGGTAGCCACCTGGGAAAAGGCAGCTGGCAAGTTTTCTGCTGTTGCCTACATTGCACAGTATGGCTTAGCTGAAAGGAAGGTAAAGTAGTGAGAAAATGAATGATATAGTATGTATTTAAGGGGTGGATATGCTGACATGTTTTATGTGCATTTTTTTTTAAATTATATCTGGACATCTGGGATCTGTTTATTTTGTAGATACTGTACGGCCGATTTGTCTGCCTAATCCAGGAATGATGTTCCAGCCTAATCAGCAGTGCTGGATATCTGGATGGGGAGCAGAGTACCAAGGAGGTAAAGAGTGACTTTGGAATATTTTGGTCTTCCACATGAACCAGTCCACTTTGGTCTCCAAATAACTGTTGCCTAGGCTGATTGGGCATTTTTTAGCCAGAACTGTTGATACATTATTTTTTTTCCACATATTTTACAGCCCCTAGGATTTACAAAGGGTATCCTGTCTCAAAACAATTTGTGATATGTTGCATTTAGCAGACTTCAAAGGAGCCTCAAATCAGAACTGGCAACCAAAGATACTCATGCTGAAAACAAATCTCCTTGCAAGCAGGACCATCTTTACTGTAACAAGGGTACCTGTGTGCCAAGCCAGTTCTCTGTGCACATGGGAAAGGGCAGGACCCTCTCCTTTTCACCAGCTGAAGCTAAAATAGCACGATGCAAGTAAATCTGTAAGAAGTGAAAAGGAAAGGGAGGAAAGGTTTCCTATTATAGAATCATAGAATGGTTTGATTTCATTTGGTTTGGAAGGTGCCTTTAAAGGTCCTCTGGTCAAACACCCCTGCAGTGAGAGGGGCATCTTCAATTAGATCAGGTTGCTCAGAGCCCCATCTAACTTGGCCTTGAATGTTTTCAGGGATGGGGCTTTTAAAGACAGTTTAAAGCCATTTACCCCTTGTCCTGTCACTACACAACCTTGTAAAAAGTCCCTCCCTGCCTTTGCTGTAGGCACCCTTCAGGTATTGGAAAGCTACAAAGAGGTCTCTCTGGAGTCTTCTCCAGGCTGAACTCTCTCAGCCTTTCTTCACAGCAGAGGGGTGGAACACTCTGACCACTTGTGTGGCCCTTTCAGTATAAGAAGGTACTTAGTGGGGAGGAAGGTATTGAGGAAGCTGGACCCTGAAGATGGGAACTGCTTGTAGTTTGTGCTGAATCATGAAACCGGGAAGGGGTTCTCTTTGCCTCTTGCAGACTTCATGTGCTTTTAGTAGCCCTGTAGATAAGATGGTTGGTTTGGAACTGGAGTAGGCAGGTAGATGCCATGTTCTCTTGCTTTTACTGTACACTGGCAGCAAAGCTGGGTAATTCATTGACAGCTTGGGAAGAGAGTTTTAATGTGACTGTTGTTTCTCTGGGGTGGACCATGCACCTGAAGTGTCCATCCTAATATTCCTACTAAGTTTATTACGTCCTGAACAGTGCTGGCTGCTGGTGTTTGTAATAGCGACATAATCTGATGCTTGTTCTAATTTTTGTCTTTGTGTGTTTCAATTTTAGGTAAAACATCAAATAGCTTGAATTATGCCATGGTGCCCTTAATAGAACGTTCTAGGTGTAATTCTGTCTATAGCTATAATGGCATGATTTTGCCTACAATGATCTGTGCTGGATATCTAGGGGGAGGAGTTGATTCCTGTCAGGTAATTACCCATAATTAACACCTGATTATTTTTGTGGTTTTACTAGTAGGCAGTGTGTTGGGGATTTTGGTTTGGTTTTTTTTGGGGGGAGGAGGATTGGGGTTTTTTTTTGTTTGTTTTGTTTTAAATAATCTATTGAACCAGTTCCTATGGAAAAAAAAACAAACAAAAAAGAGACTAATGTTTTGGGTTGGCTTCTAGTTCCTTTTTTGATGCATCCCTTTAAAAGAGAGAGCTTTTATTTCACCTTCTGAATGGTTGCCACAGTTCTAGTTAAATACCCGAGCAGGGTGAGGCAGTTTTTTTTTTTTTTTTTTCCCCGTCAAGGATGTGTTATCTGGTACTTGAAAATGAGTGATTTATTATGGCCATACTTTAGCATTATGGTTGTGCACAAGCAAGTCAATAATGCCTGTTTTATCAAGTGCTTTGTTCAAACAATTTTCATCCCTGTTGCAGTTGTTTTCTAATACTGTTAATTGCTACAATATTTTGTTTTAGTGATTGCCTTGAAAAGGTGGTTAGCTTTTCTTTAAACTTAATCTGTAATCCTGAAGTGAAATGGATTGTGTCTTCTCTGGAGGCCAGGTACCTACTAATAAACTTCTGTTTTATTATTTGCAGGGTGACAGTGGAGGTCCCCTAGTAACCAACAAAAACTCCATATGGTGGCTGGTTGGAGATACCAGCTGGGGAACTGGCTGTGCTAGTCCCAACAGACCTGGAGTGTATGGGAATATGACTGTGTTTACAGATTGGATTTATAAAAATATGCAGGTAAAATATTTTGGTGTTTTAAATAACTTCAAATGTTCCACATCCTGAAACTTGATTTTGTTTATAAAAATAAATAAATGTGACGTGTCTGCTAATGAAGCTATTCTGTTGAGAGGCATCCAAAGAATTGAAAAGATTGTCAGCAGAACTTGAACCTTTGTTTTTTTGTTTTGTTTTTTAAACAGGCAAACAAATGACAATGCTCTCTGTCCTTGCTGATCGACATTTCTGAGAACAAGAAGAAATGAAGCCATGGGTGCCTGGGATATTTATTCACTTTGCAAATTATTTTTTTTTTTTCTCTTTAAATTCTCTTTTTAAAAATAATATGAAGGATTGCACACTCGGTTCTGTGCTGGCTACAGTGACTGATCTTAATCAGTGAAGGATTATCACAATGAGCACCTTTCTTCTTTTTGTGGTGCCTGGCAGAAAAGTCATTCTGTCAACTGCTTGCTGAAATGTCTCCCTTTAGCTGAGTAACTTTCACTTGATAATAGGGTGCAGGCTTATAATTGCAATTTTAATCACAATTTAATTTAAGATTTTCATAGCAGGATGCTGAAACGGTTTAGTAGTGTTTTAAAGTAAATGTTAACTAATGTGAACTGTTGAATCTCTGAGCTGCTGGCTGGCAATTTAAAAAGCATGTAATGTTTTTTAGTAAATGTGAAGGGAAGTTTTCATGCACTATGGTAGAAGCACAGGAAAAATAATGCAACATCATGACTGTCTATTCAGGTAGTTAAAAATCCTCAGGATCTCTACACAGCAGTCATCGGTCTGGCTGTTCAAAGTAATGGTCTGACTGTCTCAGTAATTCAAAGTGCTGTTCTGCCTTAAGCTGCTTGGAATCCAAAAAGGACAATCCAAATCCTGCCATCTCTTCTCTCCATGTGGGCTAGAGAGGGGGATGCTCCAGAGCTGTGGTGAGTTAGGTTTCAGGATGGCCAGATGCCTGGCTATGCCCAGCAAGGTTGACTCTTGCACTCTACCTGCTGCAAGCCATAGGCCTCCAAGTTGCAGACACACATACAGAGGCTGTGGATGTTTTATACAAAAAAACTGAAATCTGTGTTTCTGCCTAACCAGATGAACTACCTCATTTTTTAAATTTGGCTTTTAATACCTTGGAGCTGTCCTTTATGAATCTGCATGTATGTTTTTAGCAAAATGTAATTAATATCAGAATGCCACTTCAACTAGGATTTTGAAAATAATTTGTAATCATAGTACAGAGGATCAAAAAGCCATACCAAGTCACTTTTGTTAAGGAGGAAAAATCTTTTGAATAAAATGACTCTACTAGTCTTGTTTTCTCTTTTGGTACTGAAATGCAGTTATCTTGCATGTAAACACTGCACCAAATAAATATTTTTTTTTTTTTTTTTACAAATAGTTTTCCTTAGTAGTGGTTGATATCTGTTTGCTTGGTTTTTTTTGAAGTAGTTACTGAATTTTGTGTCTGAAGTGCTCCGAGAATCTGATTTTTGAAAAAGCAAACACAAATAGCATAAGAAAAACACACAGGAGAGTAACCCAAAAGGCTGTTGTAATTGCAATACTTCATGTCAAAGGAACCCAGAGAAAGAGAGCTGGTTATCCAAGAATGTTGGATGTCTTTAGGGGCTGGGTCTGATGAAATCACTCTGACTTGTGAAACTGAATTAAACAAGAAAGTTTAGCCTAAAGGCAGAGGGTTGAGGAGTTGCACCCTGTTTCCTTACTCCATCTGGTGCTGCCTGAAGCAATGAGTGCCTGCTTCTCTTCTCTAGGTGTGAGAGACAGTGTTCTCTATAGTATGTGAGCACTGTTGTATTTTACATCGGCTTCCCTGAGAGGGAGAAAGGCAGCAAGCCACATGCTGAGACACCAAATGTTTAGCATCCTGTGTGATTTAATCCTTTTTGGACATCCCAATCCTGCCATCTAGTGAATGGCCCATCAACTCCAGAATTTCAGGCAATGCTCCAGGCATCCAAAAGAAAGTCTTCTTTATCAAAGAAATTAAAAAGTAGAAGCGGAATGAACAGCATCCTGTGGATCAGATGAAGTTAAGTTTCTTTTCCTTGCAGGCTGGAACTGTTTCTTGCCCCCTGTGTACACCCTCTCTGCTTACTGGGGTGGGATTTAAGAATGGCAGGAAAGATAAAAAAGGCAAAAACACAAAAGGAACTGGGGGATTGCTAGTGTTCTGCAGTAAGCTTCATCCATGAATCTTTGTTATAATTTTATTTCTACAGTTTGTGGGTTATACAGCTGAAAGACTCTATCATTAAAAAAATAAACAACAACCAAACCCACAAAACAGCCCTTGGAGCTCTTGCTTTTAAGTATTTATTTCACTAATTGTATAGCCTTCCTATCTTATATGTTTACAGATGGCATAATGTTTATTTAACCGCAACTTGCGCAGTGGAGCACTTGACACAAGGACAGGTATTTGTATACAAGTGATTATGGAAAATAAAGGAGAACTGAACACTAGAAATTAGTATTAAAGGTCTGTGCTAATGCTACAGTTTTAGGGAATTTTACACTACTTCTGAAAAATTAAGAAATCTATGGTGAGGTGAAGGCTTTCAGGTATTGGCAGGCTCTGGTGAGACGATCAGCTTGTTGACTGAGGTAGTCCCTATGTTTAGCAGCTTCACTGTCTTCCTGAAGGAATAGGCTTAACTTGTCTTTTTCTTGCAAAAGATGCAGCATTGTGCTCTGTAAGGTATCCCCGAAGTCATGAAGGGCTGAAGACAGGATGATCAAAGGTATCTGATTGGAGAGGCGGTTAGTCGCTCCCTGCAAGACAGTAGGGAAAAGCATAAGAGTTGTTTCCCAAAAAGAAAACTGAAAAGAAGGGGCTGTAGGTAATCGGTAAGAAGTGACAGCATATTTTATAATGTTGTGGAGTTACTGTTCAAGAAGTGAGTGCTTCTAGGAACTAAAACATGTTTGCCTTTAGTCTCTTTTTGTGCCTAAAGATCCAAAAACTAATACTTACAGCAATGGCTGCCGTTGATTTTTTTCCTCAGCAAGCTAAACACAAGGCAGGCTGTGCCCTGCTTGGCTATGCAGGTAAGTTATGTGGGGCAAAATATACTTCAAAAATAGTTCTTGTGAACAATTGCTTATGCCAAACCTGCCTCCTCTGGACACTATCAATCTGTTATGGTACAGGAAATCAAACGGTGATTTTTCCCAAAGGTGGTAAATTCCTGTATTTGGATGGTACTTCTGACCTGGTTGTCCTTTTAAGTTTAAGACAGCTTTAGCTGTAAGTGAGAATGTCTTCAGCAACAGAGAGATTAGACTGTGCTTACATTAGACTTATTGATATCTCAATGAGAGAATTTTCTGCTTAACCTGACAATCTGTCAAGTTTTTAACGCAAGTTGAAACACATTTATCTGGAAGAGCATGTGGGACTCTTTCCCCAAAGACATCTGCAGGGCTTGGAGGATTAGCTGGTGCTGTTGGGTGATGAGAGGTTCAAAACTTCTCCAGTGCAGGGAGGGAGATGCCTCTAGCCCTCCCGGTGCCAGGTGAGAGCTTATGTCTGAGTAACTGGCTGCAATGAAGAGGTGCAGTTTTCCTTTTGTGGCACTTGTGGCACTTGGAAATGGCAGTGGGAAGACCAGGTAGAGGCACATCTGATTTGTAGGTCCTGGGGAGTTCAGGCAGTTGGCTGTCAGAGCAGTCAAAGATGTTTCTGGCTTTTAGATACCCCTGGAACTCAGTGTCTGCAAATCTTTTGAGTACAAAGATGGGACTGAGTGCTGACGCTGAAAAATGCCTAAGACTGGATGTTTAGGTGTTTTTCTACTTCGCAGAGATCTAGTTAATAGCAAGCAATTTGGCTGATTCAGCTGAAGTGCTTACTGAGCCTGTGTGTTCTCTACGAGCTACTTAACATGCTGACCTAGGTGATTTATTTAAATATGGGTGTTTTTCTGGAGCCAAACTCTACCCACAATCTTAACAGACCTACCACACACAGGTGATGCATCAAAGTGTATTTGGCTGTGCATAAGTCCCATGGAGATGGGATGCCTTGGCTCTTGCTGTTATTGAAAATGGCACTGGGGGCATTTATGAAAACCTGTAACTAGCATCTAGGACATTTGTGTTACAGCAGAGGGTGTATAGCAAGGCAGGAGTGAAGAGCTTATGCAGTTCAGCCTTTGCCTCTTGTTCTCTGAAAGCTGATGGTTTTCTCTCCATCAGCCTGAGCAGCCTGAACACTTAATTGCAGGAATTTGACAAAATCTTCAAATTCAAGGTGAGCTATCTACCTTCATGCATATTGAATATTGAACGTGTTGCTTTCTGAGGGAGTTTTACAAAACAAAGATAAAAAGCAAATCCTGATGCTGGGTGTTTGCCTCGCTCTCTTTCTTTAACATGATCCTTTGTTATAACATTCCATTTGTCTTTGGAGACAACCTCCATGGAGCTATCTGCAATACAGCATATAGATTCTGGTCTCCACAGAGAGCTGAATCCATTTTAACTTTTTGTTACCACTCCTGCTGCATCAAGGGTCTGACTGCAAGCCACTGGCTTCACTTTCTGCTGGCACTGGGAATATGCAGAGAGGCTTGAAGCTGAACTGAGCTCTCAGATGCTTTGCCAAATGCTGAAGTGCTGTACATAATGTTGCTAAACTTGTGGAAATCAGTGCTATTTGAAAACCATCATGTGAACTTGCCATGGGGAAAGCAATCCTAACACTGTTGCTTCCTTTGGTAGGGAGGAGGGCTTGCCACCCACAAAGTATCAGTAACTTCTAATTATATTCCCCATCCTACCCTGTCCCCCATGCTGGTAAATGATTGTTCTTTTTTCCCTCCTGACGCTTGTCCTCATAGGAAAGCCAGGAGGTGAGCACAGTAGTGGTGCAGGGCTGTCTAGGCAGCAGGGAGTCACCTCCCTTCTCCATGAAAGGCTGGAGGAGTGTGAGGACTCACTTGCAGGTGATGTATTCCCTGAGCAAGGGGCAGCCACAGCAGGGAGCCATGTCAAACTGGGAAGTAGCTATGAAGTGTTTTATGAGCAAGCTGCCACTGTGACAGCCTGCAGCCTTTTCTAATCACCATATCCTGAGGTGTGCAACTACTTCTCTCCATTGACCATGGTGACACCATCAGACCAGCTTTACCCCTGCATTTTCACCACTGGTCAGGAGCTTTGCATGTTTACCTGGATGAGACACATCCTCTGGCTACATATTGCCTGTGTGGTAGTAGTAGTGCATGAAGGACTCATATTGATACCAATATTGACTCATATTGGTATTTTGATAAGGGGTATATGCTACAGCACCCATGGTGCTGTGTTGTAGTCTGTAAACTCACACTGAAATAGGCCTTTGTGCGAGAAACCATTTCCTGGACAAAGTCTGGCACTTGGTTCAAAACAGGCTCAAGCTGCCCCTCTTTCCCAGTGGCACCTTTGGTAGCATTTTCTGCCTTACTGCAGTTTAAATTGGAAATGTAAAGGTCATCCTGGCAGTATACAATTTTCTCAATTTTAAACTGGGTCCGGATAAGTCTTTCAGCCTCCACTTCTTGTTTCTCTTTAATGGCTTCAATTCTGGTCTAGGAGAGACAAGAAAGAACAAGTTCTCAAACATTTGCTTCCTTTGTGAAGGCTTCAGTGTTTAGCAGTATCCCCAGGAAACAGCAAGGTGGGCACAACATTCAGCACTGTCTAATCCCAGACTGGCTCTTGGGAATACAATGTAATGCTTTAGATTCCAGTTCCTCTCTTACAAAAGAGAAGGAAAATGTGGCAGTTTTGTCTCCTTAAACATGAGAGGAATCGGTCAAAACCTCATGCTTAGACCCCAAAAGAAAATACAACGTTGATGGGAACTAGCAGCAAAGGAAAGCCATGAGTTCAGCCTGTCTTCAGTTTTTGCATGCATTTTGTCTGTCTCCCTTTTGATAGCAGCCACAGATGTAAACTCCGTTGCCCCCCTTGCCCTTCTGAAAAACTGCAGTCTCCTCTTATATGTTGTCTGCAAACCAACCCTGTCTGTCACCCCACTGATGCTTTCTGGCCTTTTTTTATACTTCTACTTAGTCTGTGGGGGCAGCTGAGTTCCCTCAGTCACCCTCAGATTCTTTTAAAGTGCATCCCTAAGCTATTTAGCATCCCTAAGGAAGAAACCTGTCCTTTTTCTCATCTCCATGGCCTACCAGAACTTCCTCATTCTTCATCCTTCCCATTGTATTATGCCTAAAGACCCTCCTAAATCATCACCTCTCTGTGTGTTGAAAATAACTTATTTGCTTGTTGTCCTATTGGCCTGAAAATCTCAATAGGGTTTGGCTATGCATGTCAACTAGCAAACCATCTACTTCACTCACATTTGCCTTTGAATTTCCTTCTTAAGCAAGCACCCTGTGAGTGGTCCACTGCTTCCTGGCTGTCCAGCATTGCTTCTGAGCTCTTTCTGAGAAAAGGCCTTCTATAGCATCCATGTGATTTAACTCCACCCCAAAACATGCAGTCCCCCATATTTTGAAGTCATCTTCTAACTCTCTTACAGCTGAATGAATTTTTGCTTGTCTGCTGCTTCTTCCTTTTATCAAAGATGAAAACACTGCCTAACACACTGGCTTGCCTTTCGGAGACAGAAAAAGCCCTGTTTAGCACTCTGAGGCTACCTGCCAGACTACAAATCATTGCAGAATTTCATTTTGAAGTTAATTATAAACACTTAAAGGCAGCCATACTAGGTTTTCTTTGCATTGTGTCAAGAATGTGACCAGAATGAATGAGGAGTATGTTACAGATCTTCCCAAAGTTGTACTGAAAGGCAGAATGTCATTAGTGTCATTATAAACATGATGTAATTTTCAGGCTCTTCCTTATTTTATAAAAAATACAAGCCTGCAAGAAATTTCATGTTTGCAAAAGGGTAATGCAATGGGATAGGTACTGTAAGCATGGCTGTATCTACAGATTCTATTATGTCTTGCTCTTGTCTTATCTCAGTGTCTTACCTTAACAGCTCTGTATAGATTGTGAAAATTAGCAAAATGCCTTTTAGTGAGTGCAATTAAGTTCTCTTCAACCAGTCCTAAGGGAAGAACAGACAGACAAAATAAAGTCAGGTAGGCAAGTGAGGTTTTTAAGCTGTTGTTAATATGCGAGTTGGGAAAACTACAAATTTTATGTATTCATCCAGAGATAGCTGAGCAGCTATACTGATGCACTGTGCCCCTATGACCAATGTAAGCAAGTAGGAATTGAGATTTCTAGGTCCAAGACTGTGAGTCATTAAAGAACACTGTAACTCAGTAACACCTGAGAGAACAAATATTTTTGAGATTCCTTTGCTAAAGCAGTATCTGTGCTTACAGCTGTCTGACCAGACCATCTGACCAGATGTGCCATCACTTGGCCACATAAGCACATCTGCATCTCGCCCCCCAGGAAGAGGACCTGGTGCATATAGTACAGAGCACCAAGTCTGGCATAGCTGCTGTAGCAGCTGTTTAAGGCAAACATAGGAGAGATGGGATCAAGACATACTTTTTTCTCAGGTGCTTTTTACCAGATGAAACTATGTACCCTCTCCCCCAGCCCCAGAAGACACTGTATACATACAACATCATGTAAAGAAATGTCAAAGAACATTGGTTTGTAAAAACCACTTCCTGGAATACCAAGCTGCTTGGTTGGCACCAAGTATTTCTACTATACCATTCCCTTACTTCCTTATTTGCTAGTTACTTTCTAACAGCCTTCCACCAGACACTGGGAGAGGTATTATTATGTGCTGGACACCATGTGTCAAGACTGGAGGCTCTAGAGAAGAAGCAAGTCCCCAGGTTGACTCAGGTTCCCTTCCCCCTGAAGTATCCAGGCTGGACCTCTTGCTCCAGCAGTTGAGGATGTTGTCTTATCCTGGAAAAAAAAATGTCAGGCACATGAATTTCTCCCACATGACAGCCTCATGTGGCCTGTGAGACATACCAAACACGTGGTTCATTATCTCAATGGCTGGCTCCTCCAGTTCTGTCATTTGCTGTTTTACAATGTCCTCAAACAGCCTGTGATTGGTGAAGCCTGGGAACTCCCGTCCACGACACTGTTCTTCATATTTCCCCATTTTACCAGGTACAATTTTCATAACTGTAGTATTAAAATAACATTGCTTTACTCCTACATAACTCAATTTATATGTTTCAAATTTAAGAAGCAAGTCTATTTCTCTTTGAAATACTCGTGAGAAGAGCAACTACCAAGATTATTTTTTGAGCAAAACCATTACTACACAATTGAGCTAACACACATTATTGCTTGTGAATGGGCCATCTCTCACACTGGATCAAGCCAGAAAGCAACCTAGAAATTATGATTGGGCTCAGAAATATTGATTCTTTTTGGAATTGCTACCCTCACAGAAGTGGCCATTACCAGTCACTTCTGAATTTTAAAAATCCCAGAACAAAACAAAACCCCAGACTCACTAAACAGGGTTATTCCAAGGAATCTACTGCTGACCAGCTATTTTTATTTAAGATATCAGAAAATCATCAAGCAATTCTTTGTCATAGTCTTGATTTTATTGTTTGCAGGGAGAAGACAGACATCCACTGATGTCTCTACAATGACAGCATTTAATGCCAGATGGGTCTTTACTCCCCAAGGACCAAAGCATAACCTATCTAACACTACAACAGGTTTCTTGTTTTTTATTTTCTTGAAAACAGACAATTGATGATGCTGTGTCTTGGTTTAAAAGTAAGGGAATGGAATCTCAGGTCAGCTACAAGTGATGGTTTTCTATGCTTACCCTTTGCATCACAGCGTAGGAGAATATCTCCCCATGCTCGAAACTCTCTGCGGATTTTTGCAAACAGTCTCATTTCATTTCCAACCAGCTGTTCCTCTCCACGCATTGTCTGAGTGATGTCTTGATTAAACAGTTTGATCATCTGTAATGAATTAAAGAAGAAGCAGGCAATGTAGTAAAGTTTCATATCTTCAGACTAACTCGCATATGTTAAGTAAATCTGCAGTCACTTGATGTTAGAGACATGGTTTATTGAAAACATCCCTTAC
The DNA here is from genome assembly GCA_038090715.1 of Florisuga fusca. NCBI lineage: Eukaryota > Metazoa > Chordata > Aves > Apodiformes > Trochilidae > Florisuga > Florisuga fusca. The sequence continues at coordinate 23,043,912 of JAAWXA010000004.1, forward strand.
TTATATCTTAGCTCATGCTGTCATTGTTTTTGTTTTGATTTGTTTTTTTAAACAGCACAGTTAGAGGAGAATAAACTTAATACTTGTTTTGTTTTGTACTCTTTCCCAGTGGATTCATAGAACTAAATGATAGTTGACCAGACTAGTATGAAGTCTTTGAAGGCTGATGAACTTTCATTAGCACTCTGCTGGCCTGCAGTTTTCCCTCTGAGATGCTTGATTTTGACCCATTGACCAAGTAGTTCAGTTCTCTAGTCACATAAAGACAGGAAAGAATTGCTAGAAGGGTTCACAAGCTCTTGTGGTCCATTATATTCATAGGTATGATATATTCCTGACAGAATTTTGTCTATGTTATTCTCAAAACACTTCAGTGACAGATACTTCAAGCTTACTGATGGTCCAGGCTGATGGTTTGCTAACTTTAGGTAGTGCCTTTTTCTCCTTGCTCTGATCTGTGACAAAGCCAGAATCAATACTTACATCTGCAAGGAAAATCAGCTGTTCAGATTCTGTTCCGGGGGTGCTTCTTCGGTACTTCTGTAGATCCTGTAATGTTTTTTGGAGTGCCTCACGTAGGTGGCTCTCTAATGCTGGCAACATTTTCTGTGAGGGAGGCAGAAAAGAAGAACCTTTAGGTAGGTTGAAGATGTCTGTTTTTGGAAGGAAAACAAAATCCCTCTAAGAATGACCTACACCTGCTCTTAGGCATTTAAGTGCTTTCTGTCCTTGCACCCCACATATGATAGTGGGAATGCATGGAAGTGGAAATACAGCCTTCACTGAGAGAAGGCAGGGGGCTAGGATCTCCAGGAGAAATCAGGCTGGACCTCACTGCAAGGCAGGCAGAGAAGCTGCAGTCTAAGGCAACATTTCACCTACAGTGAGCCTAAGACTATGTCCATACAGGCTGTGCTTGGGAAGTGCTGATGCAGAGAAGGTACTGACCCCTATCTTCCTGACAGGTACCTGGCTGAACGTTTAGTTGCTTGTTTTTACGTAAAGTTAAATATGTTTGTTTGTGTTTTTTTGTCCTTTAGGACTGAATTTAGAGGTTCTCTCTATGTTGGCATTTTTCCTTAATGAAATAAGATATATCTTTTTCCAGACGACTTTCAACAAGACAAGAGGACACAGTCTTAAGTTGTGCCAGGGGAGGTTTAGGTTAGATATTAGAAAGAATTTCTTAGGGAGAGGGTGATCAGGCGTTGGAATGGGCTGCCCAATGAGGTGGTGGATTCTCCATCCCTGGAGACATTTAAAAAGAGACTGGATGTGGCACTCAGTGCCATGGTCTAGCAACTGCAGCGGTGGGTCAAGGGTTGGACTTGATGATCTCTGAGGTCCCTTCCAACCCAGCTAATTCTATGATTCTATGATTCCATATATATATTTAAAACCCCATATATATTGTGTTAACCCATTATGTAATAAAGCAATTAGATCTTCAGATTTTGAAGATTTTTTCAGACAAATAGGATATATTATGTTTTAGTAAGCTAATAGCAGTAACTTGTGACACAGCTGGTCAGCACTCATCACAAACAAAAATAAATATCTTGTTTTCCACTGAAAAGGCAGGAGTTAAGAGTCCCAAGTAAATGAAATTATTCACCTATTGTCAATCCTCAGCTTAAAGGCAAATCCGAGGACAGAGTATGGGTTTCTTTACCTCTTAATTTTTAGTTAATTTGTTGCTGGACTGAAGGACAATTAAGTACTATCTATGCATATAAAGATGCAGTCGAGGTGCAATCAATTGCAATCCAAGGCTGAAGGGCTGAACTTCTTTTTAGAGACTAACTGATCCAAACATCTTAGTATGGCCCCTTTGTTACTTACAGTAACATGTCTCAGAAGTTCATTTGTGAGCTTCTCTGCCAGATACGGGATAGTAGCCTTTCTTTCTTCTATAAGAATTCTGCAAAAGAAGAGGAAAAGGTGGTTTTGGACAGACCACATGTGCAGGGCAAGTAGTCAGCACTTGAGCTCTGCTCTGTTTTCACTAGTTCTACTACACAAAGAAAGGGCTCTCTGAAGGGTGCTGGTACAGATGCAGCAGCAGCCCAGAACTCTGGGCACCGTGGCTACCATGCAAGAATTGATTGACAGCTACTTCTACTGGCTAAGCAAAAGCAAACAGAGAAGAATCTGAAAACAGCAGATTCTAACAGCAGATTAATGTGATGCTCTATTATTTCTCTACGTGTGAAGTACATTGATTCAAAACTCTTTTCACCTGCCATTCTCCATTTTATGATTGATTACTGCTGAGTCATCTTCTGGGGAGAGATGTGCCTTCAGCACAGGCAGCATCCTTTCTCATGCTGAGCTTCCCTGTGTTTTCCAGTGAATAGGAATATGTCAGTGTTTTCATTGAAGTGCTTAGATGCCTAACTTGAATTCTTTGGGACTAATCTGAAGTTCATTGCACTTCTTCCAGGGTTAAGGAGAGTTATATATCAAACCTGCATCCAAAACATATTTGAAGTTTGTTTGACGTGTAAAATTCTCCTAGCTTACCGAAATGCAACACCACTTCAGCAATAAAAAATAGCAACTATAATTAATACGGGTTTGTAGCCTTAATTTAAATCTCAGCAAGTCAACAGGAAACTTCAAAGTGACTTTATTTTGTTTTCAAGTAGCTTCTTTCCACAAGAAGTACCTGAAGTGTTTGTGGGTTTCAAAGAATATTCTCTCCTGCTCTATTGCAATGGCCAAGGCCAGTTTGTTGAAGACGTCCTGTTGCCCACGACACTTCACAATCATGTAACCTTTTTTAAGGGGGACGACCCGGTTCTGTATTATGTTAATGACAGACTCTTCTGCTCCTCTGTCCACCAGGTCAGGTTTTGTGAGGATCCCTGTGAAATTACCCAAAGACAAAATCAGTTCATCACAGAAATTAAAGGTGGGAGAGGTGCTGTAGGAGACCCCACCACCAGAGCAGGAACACTGTGTACCTTGTTATAAAGCAGCTTTGTTTTGTTTTCTCCCCAAAACCTCTTAACTCCTGAGCTCTGCATTGTAAAACTTGCTCTACAGTTGGCCTCTCACCATGTCTTTCGTCTTGTAAAACCTTTTTTAACATGCAACAGCAACCCACCACTAACCATGAGTTTTTCAATTTACTACTATTCATAGCATGAATGCCAGCAAGACTCAGAAATTAGAGATTCTTAGAGCTACTAGATGATCTCAAGCTTTTTAAATAATTTATTTAAGATGTTTTATTTTTTTCACAAGATCTGGTGTAGAATATAGATCATCAGGCCTACATGGAAAAAAGAGATTTGCACTTCTCTTCAACTTATAGCTTAAAAATTGCCTTACCTAGTGTCCTTTCTCCACTGGGGTCCACCTCTTGTGCCATCTTCAATGCTTCTGTTGTTGCAATATCCATATTACATGGCACCACTACCAAATTGAGTGTCTCTTTGGAGCCAATAATTTTTTTAAGTAGCATTTTGATCTGCAATGCAATACAGCAGTAGTGAAGTTCAGTGAAATCAGAGGCTTGCATGTAGGACATAACCACTTTTAGCAATACAAGCGACTGTCTGATAACATTAAATGTCACATATATTGAGGACAGTATTACATTCTAAAGGATGGCATGGAAATGAGTCAGCAAAAGAATGCCTTGTCTTTTCTTATGTCAGGATTAATCCAAATGTCTATCATAAATGAGCCCAAACTGTTGTTACACCTGTTCTGAAAGCTATGTAAAGTTTAACCTCTCATGCATATAATTTTTCATTATGGAAATATTAAAGATATTATTTTGTAAATGATAACATAAAAGAAAAAACAAGTTCTGACACCTATGTACAGATTTACAGAAAAAAAGCAAGCTAGATTATGCTGATAAATCCACAGATTTTTATCTCTGATTGCAGAGCAAATGTCTTTGGCTTATATTTCAGTGAATTTCAGAGAATTTGTGAAAAAACCCAACAATTCGCACATGACATCTACTTGGCATTGTTTCTGTGTTTCAAAGTCAAACTAAAATAATTTCTCATAGTTTGTGTTGCATTGTGAAAGGTTCACACAGCTCTGTTGTGCCTATAATAAAGTAAGTTGACTCTTCTCCTCCTAAGTTTTAGCAAAGGTTCCTCTCTATTTCCTTCCCAATCTAATTTCTGACAGGCCACAATGCTATAGACTCCATCTCTGAAGCATAACAGGCAGCTGGGGACAATGGACTTGCTTTCTTCTTAAAACAGAAAGAGTACTATCTATGTGTGAAATTAAATTTATCGTGTCCCAGAAAGTAAATCCCAGACAATCCAATCTTGTCTCATTTTTGTTGATACGTTTAGTTTAGTTTAGTTTAGTTTAGTTTAGTTTAGTTTAGTGTAGTTTAGTTTGGGTTACTCTTACTCCAAGTACCTATCAGAAGGAATTTTTAGGAGAAGCAATACACCCAGCTCCTGCACATCACCCTCAGAGCTGGCTTTGTCCAAATAGAGTTTTATTTTAATTCCCCAGCATTTCTTTTAGAAGCAGGCAGAGGAAAGTAGAGATGTCCCCTCCTTTAATGCATGTTCTGCACACTTGAAAAAAGGTCTGTTGGGATCCCTTAAGGGATGAGGAAAAATGAGGTGGGAATGATTCTGATGTGTGCTGTAGTAAGATTTGAGAAAGCAATGAACCTGTAAGAGGACCAATTTCCTGCCTTCCTCCAGAAGAGCTTATAAATCAGATCTGTTCAGCTTTGCCAAATACATCCCCAGAACTGGTAAGAGAGAACTGATTTTGGGATGTGTCTATCTTCCAAACTGTGGTCTAGCCAAGGGGCACAGGGCCAGTGGTGTTCAGCTGGGTTATTTCATGCTGCCAAAGGTAAGTTGTGTCAAGGCACCTGAGGTGGCTCCTTCGCAGCTAGCATGGGCAACTCCCTCTTACTCAACAGGGCAGACAGGAGATTCTGGGCCTTACTGTTCCTAGTGGCAATTCTTTGCCTGAAAAATATGCCTGTTTGTTAGCATAGCTCTACTGCTGGCTCAGAAGCCCAGCATAATAACTCCAGAATCCTACTGAGAAAGGCTCGCATGTGAGGTAGGTTACAGAAGTGACCCAGTGCACAGGTTGGCATATGAGACTGAATTTTACCTGTTCCCCAGTGTCTTTTGGCTGATTCCCCATGGGCACTCTGGGAATTCCAGGAAGATCAATTAGTGTCAGATCTGGGGCATCTGGGGACCAAATATCTAGGGAAATTAATTCTCCACTAATGGCACCTCTAGTGCCAGCCACTACATCCTGGGCTGCAAGGAAAAAAGAGCAAGGCAATGAATAAAAGTTTCAAACAATGCATTAAAGTGAAGATGAATACAATGACTTTGAAAAATACCTATTACCATCTAAGGTTCTTTTAGGTTTGCATATTAATCAACTTATGAAAAAATTAGGGAAATTATGCAATATGTGGATAAGGTGGAGTCCTTTTGGAATGTGAACTGTAATATTTTACAGAGCATATACTTATGAACTTATGCAGACAAAATACTTATAAATAAACCACAATGAAAATGATCGTATAAAATATTGGTCAGGTATAGAAATGCTTCCTCACCATCAGGACACTTTGTAAGTATTGAATAATCTTTGGCTGCCTTGAAAGAGAAATAGGTGTTATTCTATATTCTTCACATTTTGATAGAGAGGTTGAATGATCAAATCATTTGTCCCAGACCTTATCAGGCAGTAACAGTTCAGAGAAGCAAGGAAACCCCATCATCATTCTCATGAGAGGTTTTCAGCTCTGTAATTAGGTTAATCAATTCATACCACTTGTCTTGCCATTTCTGGAAGGATATATTGAAAATATCCAAATAATATATTGAAAATCTAATAAAAGCCCATTAGGACAAATAAAAGTATACAGAGCTCTGCTAATCAAAGAAATAGCAACAATCCAGTTTTCATGTTTAGAGTGCTTATTGCCCATCGGGTAAGAAAAACATGGCCTGAAATACCATAAAAAGCAAAGCTGTGGTGTGGGAAGGTCATATTGAGGCTGTGATCACACTAGCTGGCAGAAGCTCTGTATGCCCTCCCCTCTGCTTTCTTGCAGTTTTCTCCAAAAGCTTAAGATTTCCAGCCATATCCTCCTCAAGCATTCTCTGAGTTGATGACAGGAACCATCTAGGGCTTTGCTTGTTTACAGTTTGACAGAAAGCATCCCCAAACCGAGGAGACAGCATCCAACTGAAGACACAGCTTGGGGTTTTATGGAACATCAAGGATCATATTCACTACTGAAGCAGTGAGTAGTGCAACTCTTGAGAGAGCCATATTATGCTATCCCACTTTGTTCTGCTCTGAATTCTTGGTGTTACTCACACCTACAATCACTATGTGAGTCTAGGGGCTGCTGCTCAGCCTAAGAAAAGGGGAGAAAGGATTCAGAGGATATTGAGCACACCAAATCAGAGGGCAATACATTACAGCTCACCTTCTCTTACTGCTCTCTCCACCTCAGAGGCATTCTGGAGCTCTGTGCTGATGTTGCGGTAAGAAATCTTCCCTTTCCATGCCTGAGAGGCAGCTGCTCTCTTCAGTTTAAGTTCCAAGGGACATCGAGTAACAACACCTGCAGCAGTTCCAAAGACAGAGATAGCTCTCAGCAGTGGCTATGCATGATACACAGCCATGCTGCATAGCATAAGCAGGGCTGCCTAATACTTTGTACAGGGACACAAATGTTCCAAGAGACATGGCCACTGGGATCTTGTCCTACATCCCGACAGTGTCACTGGGACAGGTATGGGTGTGTCCAGCCACGTCTTGTCTTGCAGACCTCGAATGTCATCCAGAGATTTGCACCTCTCTGGATGAACTATTTCAGTGCTGCACCTACATTCTGTGAAAACCTTTTTCAAGTGTATTTTTCAAGTGCACTTTTCATCAAGTGTAGTCTGAAAGACTAGATGGTATTGTCAATTCATATTGAACTTACAATCGTAGAATCATCAAGGCTGGAAAAGACCTTCCAAGATCATAAAGTCCGACCATCAGCTCTATACCACTGTAACCACTAAACATGAAGTGCCACATCTACACATTTTTTTAACACCCCCAGGGATGGTGGCTCCACCACCTCCCTGGGCAGCCTGTTCCAATGCTTCACCACTCCTTCAGTGAAGAAATTTTTCCTAGTATCCAGTCTGAACCTCCTCCGGTGAAGCTTTAACCCATCTCATCCTATTGATAGTCACTAGGGAGAAGTGGCTGCTACACAACCTCCTTTCTGGCTGATGTAGAGAGAGAGAAAATGACCTCTCAGCCTCCACTTCTCCAGGCTGAGAAGCCCCAGCTCCCTCAGCCTCTCCAGACCCCTAATCAGCATAGCTGCCCTTCTCTACACTCTCTCCAGCTCCTCAGTGGCCATCCTATACTGCAGTCACCAACTAATACATGTGTATGCACATACACACACATACACACAGCTGGAAAGGGAATCTTCTTGAGCTGCTAAGTCTTCCAACAATCTTCTGACGTAAATAATATCCAAGGCACATGTTTGTAGGTAAAGATCTTTGTGCATTTTTTTTGCCACAAAAGGTATCTGTAGGAAAATCTTGTTAAAAAACCCAAGCCAGGCCTAAAAGTCAATTTTCAAATCTAGTTTTCTATGAGAAACTGATACTCTGCTGCACTACCCTTTGCTGGAAAATGCGGAGTCATTTCAGTCTGTCCACAATCTGAGGCAAGTACAACTAAACTTTTCTTACTCCTGGTCTTTTGAGCACCCAGAATATGTGTCTTGTTGGCATTTCCCTCCAATGCCCAACCTGCACATCCATTTCTTCTACTAAAACCAGAGCTGAGAAGGCCCTTGGAGTCTCTCAACTTAGATATAGTCTCAGTCATGGAATTATTCAGTCACAGAACAAGAAAAAAGGAAAAAAAGAAAAATAAAAAGAAAAAACAAACAAACAAACCAACCAAAAAACCCTTCCACCTCACCTAAGTCAAATTCAAGTGAAAACCTGAGAAAGTAAATGCTCACCATTGCCCCTAGGAAGAGCAACACCAGACAGGGCTTCTAGGATGGAGCTTTTTCCAGAGCTCTGCTCTCCAATCACTGCAATTGTAGGCAAACTCAGGTCTTTTTCTATTCCAAGAGCTCTTAGGTTGTCAATGAGATCGATGCAGGGTCGGATCTTTTCTTCATATTGCTTGGCCAAGGTATGTTCTGCTGCCTGCTAGAGTTAAACTTAAAATTAATTTTTCATATTTTTGAAACAAGTTGTTTCAAAACCAAAACCCGAATGCTTTTAGGCATCTTCTCTAGCTCATCATTCTCTAGTAAACCTTATGTACTGGTATTAAACTCTACTTCACATCACTGTGCATCCTTCCACCTCCATCTTATGAACAGGTGTCTGTAAAGATAAAAAATAAATTGAATCTGGCTGAATGACCATCCTTAGTAAAAATGCCAAACTTTCTAAGCTATCCTGAGAAAGTAAAGGGTAAAAAGAGACCTCATTATTAAATGTTCTTTGTTAATTTTTTTTTTTACTGACATTTTCTTCCACTCATCATGTGTATGGAAATGAAGATTAGTCCCAGTAATAAGATAAGTAATAGAACAAAATAGGTTATTAAATCTTTGTTTTCAGGTTTGAAGATTTAGCTTGTGTGTAGATGTCAAAAGCATTCTGGTGTAGCATCCTGTGGCTAAGTTCTTTTAGATCATCATATCTCATCTTTATTTGCCTCATTTTAAGCATGAATATAAATGATTCATTTTAAATTTCTGATTATATAATTTGTTTTGTTTTGAAACACATGCCAGATAGGAGTGCAGGCCCCCTTAATGAAAAGAAAACCAAGTAATTTCCAGCTTTTTACAAAACTGGTTCACCTCCTGTTAAATACGCCCAGATAAAGTGTACAAAGATCAGCTTGGTCTCTTCCCATTCCTCTCTTCATGTTCCAGCCTCACTGCTACATTTAGAAATGCAGTTTTGAGAACACCAATATTTTATGGACCCTAATGGGCCAGACGCACTCATGCCTGATTTTCTGAAAAGAAAAAATTGTTTCCCACCCTTACCTTTTTCCAAAAAAGCCACCTCTGAAATATGTCTATCAATCAATTGTAATCAAACAGAGCACATTTTTCTTGCAAGATCAGAAAGACAGCACACATTACTGCAGGATTGGTAACCCTTCCCTACTCTCTTTATTAGGATGTTTACTAGCTAGTAAATCCTAACCATTCTCAAGGAACTTCATTAACTGTGACACAGATTTTTAAAAAATCTGATTTCTGTGTAAAATATTCAACACAGATTATTATTAACCTTTCTTTGTGTTTCTGTTGAAGGTAGTACAGCCTCAAATAAAAAACATCTCAGATTTTAGGATTTCTGTTCAACATTTGCCAGTTGTTACCAATGAAACAGATACATATTGCACATTAAATTGATTGCTAGGCTGCTGCCATCCTATTTTTTATACCTGCATTTTTTTTAATGCCTGCAGATTAATTGCAGGTACCTATTTTCTTAGTTACACAAATGACTGCTTGGCCCTGACCCCAAAAGTACTCCTCTGCTTAGAACTAACAAGTGCAGATACCCCAAGGAAACAAGGGAATTCATTCTGGGGCACAAAGTGAAAAACAGGTGTATAAGAACAGGGAGGATCTATGCCCTCTTCTGGTATCTGTATTACCTTGTCCTGTCTTACAGAATACTGTGCCTTCAATTCCTTGTGCTCATAATTAGGCTTTCTCCCAGCTATGTTCTCCAACACCAGAGGATCTCCATCTTCTAAGTCTACTGGGAGAGGTACAGCAAAAGCTTCCAAAGACTGATAGGAAGGTGATGTAAAAATACTTTTCTTCGGGGTAGGTTGACTTTTTGGCTTCACACGTTGGTTGTCCATAAGTGCCTCACTAAACAGTGATTACTGTCTGGTCCAACCACTCTTTTTGTACAGCTTCTGAAATCAAAGACAGGGCACCAAGTTACTACAGCTTGCAATAGTGATCATAGCAGGGAAGAATGAAACACCACTTTTATTTACCAATTCAAACCTTCAGAAAATACCAAGTGCCACAAGTCTTTTCAAATCACTTAAAATTGCTCTCCGTGGTATTGACTCAAAACTCTTCTCCCTACCTCTTTTATCCTCTGTGTTTTCAAAAATAGAATTATAGAATGGCATAGGTTGGAAGGGACCTTAGAGATTATCTACTCCAACCTCCCTGACATGGACAGGGATGCCTCTCATCAAGACAAGGTTGCTCAAAGCCTCATTCAACCCAGCCTTGAACACTTCCAGGGAGGAGGCATCCACAGATTCCTTGGGCAATCTGTTCCAGTGTCTCACCATCCTCATACTAAAGAACATCTTCCTCATATCCAGTCTAAACTTATTCTCCTTCAGTTTAAAAACATTTCCCCTTGTCCTGTCACTGGACACTCTTATGAAAAGTCTTTCCAGCCTGCCTGTAGGTTCCCCTGAGGTATTGGAAGGCAGCTATAAGGTCCTTCTGGAGTCTTCTCTTCAGCTGCACAATCCCAGCTCCTTCAGCCTCTCCTCTTAGCAGAGGTGCTCCAGCCCCTGGATTATCTTTGTGGCCCTCCTCTGGACTCATTCCAACAGATCTATGTCCTTACTATGGTGGGGACACCAGAACAGGACGCAGTATTTGAGGTGGGGGTCTCACAAGTCCTGAATAAAGGGGGAAAATCAACTCTCTTGATCTCCTGGCCACACTCCTTTTGATGCATCCTAGGATATGGTTGGCCTTTTGAGCCACGTGAGTACACTGCTGGCTCATGTTGACCTTCTCATCCATCAGCACCCCTAAGTCCTTCTCTTTAGGGCTACTCTCAACCCATGTGCTACCATTTGCTGTGGTTTCCCTGGCATGCCCCCAAGCCCTGTCAGCCTCTCAGCTCCCTCGTGGTAGCTGCTGAAGTTGCCAAAGCGTAAACAAGTATCGTTTTGTTTTGTTTTCCCTCAATGAAATATTTTGCTGAAAGGTGTTTCGAGAAGGTCAGGCAGGATGGCAGTTGCTGGGCCTGGTTGGATGAGTGTCTGAATGCTTAACTTCAGTCACCTAAGGTTAGGAGTACACAGCTATGTGGCTGCACCTTGGAGGGTCTACATGGGTCGGCCACCAGCAGTGATCAACTTGCTCTCTTGCAGTAGAGACATTTATCAGAGGCAATTCTTACACCTATTTTAGAAGCTCTGCATGCCAGCCCTACTCCCCCCCTGGCTTAAAACCCTCTCTGAAAAGCAGATTTTGCTTGACATGGTGTAAGAAGAGGGAGAACTAGGAGGCTTTTAATTTTCTTGTTCAGATTTTCTTTATGTGAAAGTTTTGTTGGGTTATCTTCTACAGGCAACTGAAGAAACCAGAAGCTTTTGATGTGATGTTTTCCACAGAAAGTGATTTCCAGAGAGGATGATTTAAAGAAGAAAAAACCAACCAACAGTGTTTTTTCAAAGCTAGATTTTTTTAACCTCCCCCTGCCAAAACCAAGATCTTTTTAACTAGGACACTTGGGAATATTAACTAGGAGAAATACACTTTTGCTTTCAATCTTTTGGTTGAACTAAGTTTACATGTTTTCTAATTTGAACAGATGTAAAAATAAAATGATCAGGTACAACATGAATTATACTTTCAACATGTAAAACAAGTTTAGAAAAAAACCAGATAAATTGCACATTTTCTATTATGTCTTTCTTTTTAATAAAGTAATAAAATCTTTGATAGATATTCGTCTCCTTTTATCAAAACAAAAAATAAATTACTATGGGAAAACTTCACAGTTTTGACCAGCAAAAAAATATGACTGAACTGCTTTAATTTCTTTATAGGTATTAATTTTACAGTTCCCTCATCTTTTTCCATGTCCCGTTTCTTTAATATTTCAGTATGAAATATTTTTTCTCTTTCTATTAATGAATTATAAGATTTTTCTTCCTTGAAAGAGGACTCAGTGTTGTATCTGCAACAAACACACATTTTTCATTCACTGGTCACAAGATTCTCTTGTGATTTTCTGTTGGTACAGGAAATAATCTACTGATAATAATGTCTCTAACAGTAATCCTTTTTCTTGCCTCCCCCATTCTCTACCTGCCTTTCAATTTAGTGGAATGAACATTTCCATATAAGTGGAACATTTCCTATAAGTTTTTAACTTAAGATCAATATTACCCAGGGGCAATTTTCTGTCCTTTTTACATTATTATTTATATTCATTGGGCTACGTTTAGAATTATTCAGGTACTGGATTTAGCATATGGTGTCCTAAACACAGATGTGCTTCCTTCAGAAAAAGCTTATACAGCAACCCTTAGCCCTCCTTATAATGCACAGGATGAAATGGAAAAATAGTGTAGTAAAGCCACCAGGAAAAACAAAACAAATATTTTGCAAGATAAATTTGACACACATGAGAAACTGAGCCTCAGGGAATCTGAAAAAAAACCCCAATGTGACAACTTTTAAGTGTTTTAGTTCAAGGATTGTATCTTACCTCTTACCTAAAAGAAGAAAGCCTTTTAGCTAGGTGTACAGTGCAGATTACACAGGCTAACGATACCTACAGCAAGAAGTGAAGTAAATCAGCATGCATGGATTTCTGGGTCTACCTGGCTGTTCTCCACCTGGATCTGGACAAGGTTGGATAGATTGGTGCACCCCTTCACTGCGCCATGCAAGCACAGAGATTTCTTTGTGTGCTGGGCCTTGACACCATCGGATGAAAGAAGGAAGGAAGGAGATGGGAGTCTGTGTGTGTGTGTGTGTGTGAAATTAATCTGTCAGGAGAAAAAGAAAGCATGGCCAGATCTTAATACCTTCCCCCTAACCCTCCCTGGTTCCTGTGCCTGGATTGCTTCACTGCTGCCTCCCCCTCAGGGGATGGTCAGGGGAGGTTCAGGGGTTAGCTCCCCACATGAAGTTTCTGCCACTCCTTCCACCTCAGGGGGAGGACTCCTCACATTCTTCCCCCTCTCCAGTGCAGGGTCCCTTTCATGGGAGAGTCCTTCAGGAACCCCTGGGACATGAGTCCCTCCCACAGGTGCAGTCCCTCAGGCACAGACTGCTCCCGCCTGGGCCGCACACAGAGTCACGGCTGCTGCGGGAGCAGTCACCTCCTCTGGCATGGGGTCCCACACGGCTGCAGATACACATCTGACCCTCTCGGTGATGCCACGTCTGCCCACTTGTGACACTCCCTGGTAGCATCAATACATCTGCCCAAAGGGATCCTTCAGGGGTTACAAATCCATCTATGCTCCACCGTGGTCCTTCAGGGACTTCACCATGCTTTCCCATGCACTGCAGGGGGACAGCTTCCCATCTCACCACAGGGAAAATCTCAGTTCAGGCAACTTCTCTCCCTCCTTCCTCACTGACCTTGGTGTCTTTGCTCTGGCATTGCTCTCATTTCCTCCTCTCCTCTGCACTGCAGATCTTTTTCTTCTTTCATTCATTAATTTTGTTTTCTTTTCAGTATCTTTTTCCGTTCCTTGTATGTGTTACACACACAGAGGCGCATCCCACTTCCCATACCTGCTCAGCCTTGGCCAGAGCAGAGTTCGTCTGGAACCTCTGGAACCAGGGGACATTCCAGCAGCTTCTCAGAGAAGCCACCCCTGTGGCACCCCAGCTTCCAAAACACCTCTGCATTAATCTAAGACACTGCCCCTGCCTCTATCATCAGCCCAACATTTTCTTACATTTAAAGAATTTGCTCATCTGTGTGTTGGCAACCTCCCCTGGTACAACAAAAAGCCCTGTGCTACACAACCACATCCACAACCATCCTGCTAATGGTCCTGAAGAGGACTTGCCTCATTTTCCAGGATCTAATGGCTTTGCATCTAGAGGGGTAAAAACAAAATCTGCCATCAAAGACAAAGCACAAAGCTGTGACACTGAACCCCCAAAGCTCTTGCTTTCATTCAGTCCGTGTCCAGCCAGAGGAGGGCATGGACTTCTGCCCTACATATTTTGTGACTTCAGGGTATTTGAATAAGCAACACAGTCTCCGGTTTGTATATTTCTTAATTCTATCTCTCTCCTCAGAAAAAAAAATGAAGCAGTGTGAAGCTTATGATGCTAGACATTAATATTGCTGTCTACAGCACATTGCTGACCACTATGCTCCCCCCCCAAGTACACACTTTAAAAATTTATTCCAATTTAAATACTGCTGCAATCAGCTACCTTTAAAGATTAAATAACACTAATGTCTTTTCTTTTTTCCACACTGCAGAAAACACCAACTCCTACTCCTGGAAACCTTGTTTAACCACACTTTAGCATGGTTAAACTTAAGCAGCCTTCTCACATACAACTATTAACAGGAGTGAAGATAACAGTCAAAAACTGCATGAGTATTTTTTAAAAAAGGAAGAGAGAAACTTCTACCTGTGTAGCGTCCTGTAGCAAGGAGAAGCAGCAAATGTTCTGCAGCTTCTTCTGGTGCTTTTTATTTACTAGCTCCACCTCCCCACTGTGACAAGAAGCTGGAGAAATGAAACTGATTTGGTGATGAAGCTGGTCTCCTTTTGTGATAACCATATGATGCACTAGGTTGCAGGGTGGAAGAAATGGTACTTGGTAGAAAAGGTACTTGGAAATATTGCCCATGAGCAACAGCCTCCCATTTCTCCCCCCAGAAAGTCAGTTCACTGAGGCAGCTCACTTGCACTTGGGGTAGAACCAGCTGGGTTGAGCAGAGACTGACTAACCTGATGTGCTCCACACCTATCTGGTCTGACTGCTGGGGATGCTGGCACCCTGCCATCTAGGGGACCCTTTCAGCCTCCTCATCCCTTCTTGCCAAAGGTGAGTGAGGGACACCTCCACTGCAGAGGAAGTGTTTTTTCCACCTCTCAGGGACAGTTTCCAGGCTAGCCAGTGTGACAGCCATGCCTCCACTCACCTGCATTCAAGGTTTTGAGGTGTTTCTCAGCTCCTTGTGCTGTTTTCTCAGTGTTAGAGGTTCAGCACGCTTCCTCATCTGCTGTCTTTGCTCTCCTGCCCTACTTTTTGTGTTTTGTAGACTCTAAGCTGTTGAGCGAAATGACCTTGCTTTGTCCAGTTAGGGGCTTTGCCTGTCTCATGCAGGATCAGCCCTTATTTCTCTCTCCCTCTTCTGACTGCAGCCTCCACCAGCTGCTCTCATTTCCTGGCAGTTTTCATGGGTGTGATGGTTTTGGATGAGGTAGCATTAATTCTCTTCATAGCAGCTAGTATGGGGTGGTCTGGATTTGTGCTGGAAACACAGTTTTGATAACACAGGAGTGTTTTCTTTCCTGCTGAGCTGTGCTTACACAGCATCAAGGCCTTTTCTGCTTCTCACACCAGCCCACCAGAGTGAACTGAGACAGGATAGAGTTGACCCCAGCTGTCCAAAGGCTTATATCACACCATATGATACCATGCTCAGCATATAAAGCTAGAAGAACAAGAAGAAGGAAGAAAGGACATTTGGAGCTATGGCAAGTAGCTCCTTCATGTAAGAGACCAGCTGTCCTCAGGATGGTTGAACACCAGCCTGCCCACAGGAAGCAGTCAATTAATTTCTTGGTTTGCTTTGCTTTCAAGTGTGGTTTTTGCTTTACTTAATAAGCTGTCTTCATCTCAGATCATGAGTTTTCTCACTTTTACTCTTCTGATTCATTCCTCCACCCCAGTGTAGGGGAAAGGGAGCAAGTGACTGTAGGGACTTAGTTGCTGGTTAGGGTCAAACCATGGCAGTGGGTTTCAGGTGGCCTTCACAGTCTTCATTAGAGCCAGACTTTCTTTCTGCTTCCTCATCCAGCAGTGACTCAGAGCGTTTCTTTCTGAGTGACACAGACCCAGACCTGCACAGCCAGCACTGCAGCTGGGTGTGGGCCATGGCAGAGGACCCCAGCTACAAGCTCTCCTGGCTTCCTTCACCACCCCCTCCTCTTCTTGCAGTCAAGCATACAGGGGACCTATCTGTGTGGGAGTGGGCTTCTAAGTCACATAACTGGTTAGTTTATGAGCTTTGGGCTGGGCCTTTGTTATGTGGTTGATTCAGTTACAGGGTTTCACTGGATCAAAGCACTGAGCTTCAGAGAAAAGGAGAAGCTCTTGGTATTATCAATTTGCTGTGAAGGGAGAAAATGGAGTTATCCTTTCACCACATGTCAAGATTTTGGTTCTCTCATTTTCTGCTGAATCAGCAAAAAAAGAAAATCTTTACCCCGTTACTAGGAAATGTTCTAGGGTAATGCATTGGAAGTGAGTTTCGTGTTTATTTCATGATTTATAACAGCACGTTTCACTGGCAATATGGTTCTGCAGATTAAGATAACACAATAAAAGGTGTTTAAAAATAGATTAAGCAGAATTTCATTCAGAACTCTGAAGTATAGAGTATGCTTTGAAATATTTTTAATTAATAGAAAAAAGGGAAATGAAGCAAAAAATGGAAGACAAAGCATCTGTCAAAGCAAATTCAGATTACACTTTAAAAATGGAATGTAAAAATGTAAGGCAAATGCACTATTTAGTAGGATGATTATGTGTCATAATAATGGCAAAATCACAGACTCACAGAATAGTAGGAGGTTGGAAGATCATTTAGTCCAACCCTGCTGCTAAAGCAGTTTCACCTAGAGCAGGTTGCAGAGGATGTGTTCAGGCAGGTTTTGGCTATCTCCAGAGATAGTGACTCCATAACCGCTCTGGGCAGCCTGTTTCAGTGCTCTGTGACCCTGGAGGTAAAGAAGTTTTTCCTCATGTTCAGGTGGAAACTCTTGTGTTCCAGTTTGTGTTCGTTGCCCTTTGTCTTTAGTCATAAAATTACTCTGGAGTCCTTCACTGAGGGGAGCTGCCCTGGCCTGCAGCAGAATGGCAGATCTCAGAGCAGAGGGGTGTTTTGTGAGTCAGGGAAACAGCAGGACATCAAAGAGACCCTCTAAATGCTACCAGCTCTTGCAGGAGCTGCTGAGGAGTCCTGAGCATTACCACAGCACCCATGACCACCCCCAGGCCTAGAAAAAGCAGCCTGGGGAGAGTCAGTGACCAAAGTGGGCAAAGAGATCTGGGGTGTTGGTTTGCCTGGAAGGCGTGTAGGAGGGGTGTAGTCACTCTACCATCTCAGGAGGTGTCTGCCATAATGTTGGACAGTCATCTAGGAGCTAAGATGAGTGTTTCTACTCATTTCTCATTCTAAAATGAGAAAGCCCCTGACTCCAGTACAGATAGTAGATTGCATCAAATGCACACTCGTCTCCTGGAGAAAAGGTAATAGTCTGCAAAAGACGTGCAAAGGTTGGTACTGTCACATCAGATCTACTCTGCTCTTGTGAGACCCCCTCTGGAATACTAACATAAGAAGGACATGGACCTGCTGGAGTAAATCCAGAGGAGAGCCACAAAGATGAGTAGAGGGCTGGAGCACCATTCCTTTGAAGACAGACTGAGAGAATTGGGGTTCAGCCTGGAGAAGAGAAAGTTCCGGGGAGACCTTATAGCAGCCTTCCAGTAACTGAAGAGGGCCTACAAGAAAGCTGGGGAGGGACTATTTACAAGGGCATGTAGTGATAGGGCAAGGGGTGATGGCTTTAAACTGGAAGAGAATAGATTTACACTAGACATTAGGAAGAAATTCTTCACTATGATAGTGGTGAGTTACTGGCACAGTTTGCCCAGGGAAGTTGTGGCTGCCCCTCTCCTGGAAGTGTTCAAGGCCAGGTTGGATGGAGCTTTGAGCAACCTCGTGTGGTGTGAGGTTATTGAATTAAATGATGTTCGAGGTTCTTTCCAACCTGAACCATTCTATGGTTCTATGATGATTCCATAAAACAGATAAAAGGCTGCACAGTATTAGAGGGGCTGAGGTAAGTGGTTTCAGAACCATGCTCATGTGACAGACATCACAGAGACTGAGGTACTTTAGACCCTGATGACCCACAAAAGCAGGACTTGACTTCAGTCTAAGAATTCTGCTAAGAACTGAATCTGTTATCTGGAGTATTAAACCTATTTGTTCAAGGGATACTGAAATCTGTTAATGATCATTATGCTGACACTATATGAACAGTTACCAGAACAGAACAGATCCTGACATCCAGAAAAATCACAAGTGGTGATTTTTCCCTTACCTTTTTTCTACTGTCCTAGCTTCTGACAATGAGAAAGTAATAGCAGAGCATTATCTGTTATGGACAAGGTAAACAAAGTCAGTTCCTTGCAGCTCTTTAGTCCTTTAGTGTTACAATTCTGGAAGGGGCAGAGAGGGTGAGTCTGAAGTGCAAATGCTGCTTGTAGTATGTATGAGCACTCATGAAATCTTTGGATGGAGCTAGCTTTACACGTGCTTACTTTACTTCTGTTGCTTTAATCTTGTTTCATTAAAAATTACAAAAATGAGTTCCTCAAGAGGAAACTAAATGGTTGCAGAGAATCTGGGACCTGCCCTGGATATTTCCCCTTCCTAGCCCTAGCACTTGGCTAGAGCAAAAGTGCCTAAATATCACTATGGAAACCCACACACCATGTCTGGCTGAAAACTACAGCAGTGTCTTATCAACTTTGTTTTCACAGAATTGGGTGGTGCAATCTTTTCTAAAATTGCAGGTTCCCTGAACAGAAAATTGATTCTCTAATTCTATCACAAGTGAAACCAGGACACCCCTGCCATGACATACTAGCAAAATGGGTTAGGAACTAAATCAAAGCTATCTCTTCACTGTGAAATATGTCTGCATCTCAAGCTGTTTGAGCTTCATTCCAGCAAACATACGGAG
This sequence comes from Florisuga fusca, assembly GCA_038090715.1. NCBI lineage: Eukaryota > Metazoa > Chordata > Aves > Apodiformes > Trochilidae > Florisuga > Florisuga fusca. The sequence goes on from JAAWXA010000004.1 coordinate 23,062,701, forward strand.
GTGCAGACATCAAGTAGTGGGCTTGGGAAGGAGGAGAATGCTTTCAACACATCTCAGTAATAAATGCAGGACCAACTGCATAATGAAATCTGTAGGGCCAGTTTCAGGTCTGAATTGCATCAGGAAATGTGAAACTTTAATCCAGAAGAGCAGAGCTGTGGGAAGGAGCTGAGGAATTTTCCTTCACTTCTTTGTTGGTACCTCAGCTGTTTGAGGAGCCACAGTCTTCCAGAACAAGGTTTTTCTGCATCTAAGTCCTGCCAGCCCTCAGCCCCTCCTCCTTAGATGACAGTCACCAACAGTGGCTGGAGCTGTACCTGGGCATGGGTTTTGTGACCGTGAAGCCCACCAGGACCTAAAATATTTGTGCTGTTTTCTAATTTCTCTAGAATTATGTGAAATAGGACCCAAAGATGCATATAAGAGGACTGAAAGAGCCCTCACCATTTTTTTGTATGAGCCACGAGGTGGGACTGTCAGTAAAGCAGAAGTGATCACTCCAAAGCAGTCGCTGGGTGTGTACAGAGGTGCCCTCAGGCCAGCATGGCAGCCACTGAAGTGAACAGGGACATGTGAAGCCCTGGTAGATTTTGAGGTCCAGCCACTACATGTCTCTAGTTTATTTGTGCAGAAGAATCTCTGCTTCCAGAGGACTTCTCAGCTCATGGAATCACCACGCATGTCTGACCGCACTTTTGCATCCCTCTTACAATGACTAGAGAACAGCGTAACTTGGGTAACTAACAACAAGAGAGAGTAACTAATGACAACAACTCAGGAGGAACACTTCATTCAGCATAGGTGTGTCCCCTGCCAAAGGTCCTTTCTATTCCTCTGACACCAAGCCTTTCAACATGACAAATAAATCAGCCCTAATTTTAGATCAGATGCGTGTAGTGCCCAGAGAAGCGTCCTCAGAAAAGGCCCTGCTGCCTAACCCTTTTCTGCCCCAGCTGGAAGCATCTGCTTCCACACATCTGAGCCATCACCTCTTTGTACTGCACATTACATATGACAGTCTTTTATTATATGACATACCTGAGAGCAAGTGCCAATGCAAATGCTGCTCTACTGGTACAGAATTACAAATGTATTGGGATGTAGTAGCTGTTTGCCAAACAATTACTCTTCAGCCAGCATTGTGATGTGGTCATAGTCCTGTACACAGGCAGACTAGCTACCTAAAGCAGCAGTTAAAGTTATGGTTTTAGCAATGGGGGACAGGTGTTTTTTTTTTCTTTTTAATATCAGAAAGCAGAATGATTCACTTGGGCAGTGAATGAAAGGAAAAGATCTAGCCCTATACTGAATTAATCAACAGCCTGAGAGCTCTGGCTCTGCATGAAATGCACCATCTGGAGATGGGGTTTGGGTGAAATCCCAATCCTAAAAGCCCCATCTGTATTGCTTTTCCTGGAGACTGCAGGAAGGGTTGACTTTATCAGCTTTTCACCCCAAGTCTCCTGCATTCCTGAGTCACATAGAGGCAGTACTGTTTTGTCCCAGGATATATTATGCTTCAGCTCCATGACTTTTGACTTGCTTTTGAAGCAAGTATTGGGACAGTCCCCAGCTACAGCATATTGCTCTATGGGGCTCAGTGCAGCTAAACTGAAACGCTTTTGGATGAGAGTGAGCCAGCAGATCATAGCATCATAGAATCATAGAATTGGCTGGGTTGGAAGGGACCTCAGAGATCATCAAGTCCAACCCTTGATCCACTACTGCTGCAGTTACTAGACCATGGCACTGAGTGCCACATCCAGTCTCTTTTTAAATATCTCCAGGGACGGAGAAATATCTCCAGGGGCGGAGAAAGGATTTGGAGAAAGGATCCTTGATTAGGATTGTGTGGAAGGATTTTCTTCTGAACACAGGCTTGGGTTTTGTAGCCCCATGAGGCTCTTATACTAGGGCTCACTCTGCACCTTTTCTTTCTTGTCTCCATTTAACCTCTCAAACTTTTCTCATTCCCTTTCCCTCCCTTACTGTTCAAAGAAGTAGTGGGAGAATCTCTTACTTATAATATCCCAGGGACAGTGCCATTGTCACTCGACAGCTTCTGTATCACTGAGAGGGTCCCAAATTGGCCTTCACATGTGCAACAGAAGGAGCAGTTAAGCCTGGCTGGCTTGACAGAGAGAAGTTTGTGCTGAAGCTGAGCTCTGGGCAAACATGGGTGAAGCCACAAGGCCCACCCATTTCAGCAGCAGTCTGCTCTCTCTTCCTCCCACAGCTGCTACATCTCCTTCACAGTGAAGTTAGTATTCCTCGGCATTGCTTCCACATTGCTGCTTGGAAAAACCCTAGGACAATAAGCTTATTCTAAACACACCAGAAAATGTTAGANTGAACCCCCAAAGCTCTTGCTTTCATTCAGTCCGTGTCCAGCCAGAGGAGGGCACGGACTTCTGCCCTACATATTTTGTGACTTCAGGGTATTTGAATAAGCAACACAGTCTCCGGTTTGTATATTTCTTAATTCTATCTCTCTCCTCAGAAAAAAAAATGAAGCAGTGCGAAGCTTATGATGCTAGACATTAATATTGCTGTCTACACCACATTGCTGACCACTATGCTCCCCCCCCAAGTACACACTTTAAAAATTTATTCCAATTTAAATACTGCTGCAATCAGCTACCTTTAAAGATTAAATAACACTAATGTCTTCTTTTTTCCACACTGCAGAAAACACCAACTCCTACCCCCGGAAACCCTGTTTAACCACACTTACTTTAGCATGGTTAAACTTAAGCAGCCTTCTCACATACAACTATTAACAGGAGTGAAGATAACAGTCAAAAACTGCATGAGTATTTTTTAAAAAAGGAAGAGAGAAACTTCTACCTGTGTAATGTCCTGTAGCAAGGAGAAGCAGCAAATGTTCTGCAACTTCTTCTGGTGCTTTTTATTTACTAGCTCCACCTCCCCACTGTGACAAGAAGCTGGAGAAATGAAACTGATTTGGTGATGAAGCTGGTCTCCTTTTGTGATAACCATATGATGCACTAGGTTTTATCCTTTAATTTCCTTATACACGAGTCAAATTCCCTCTTCTTCCACTCCAGTTTTTTTATCAGGAGGCAGAAATGAAACTTCTCATGAGCACAGTTGGTTGCCTCCTCACTTGGCTGTGCTGTGTGGCAGGGTGGAAGAAATGGTACTTGGTAGAAAAGGTACTTGGAAATATTGCCCATGAGCAACAGCCTCCCATTTCTCCCCCCAGAAAGTCAGTTCACTGAGGCAGCTCACTTGCACTTGGGGTAGAACCAGCTGGGTTGAGCAGAGACTGACTAACCTGATGTGCTCCACACCTATCTGGACTGACTGCTGGGGATGCTGGCACCCTGCCATCTAGGGGACCCTTTCAGCCTCCTCATCCCTTCTTGCCAAAGGTGAGTGAGGGACACCTCCACTGCAGAGGAAGTGTTTTTTCCACCTCTCAGGGACAGTTTCCAGGCTAGCCAGTGTGACAGCCATGCCTCCACTCACCTGCATTCAAGGTTTTGAGGTGTTTCTCAGCTCCTTGTGCTGTTTTCTCAGTGTTAGAGGTTCAGCACGCTTCCTCATCTGCTGTCTTTGCTCTCCTGCCCTACTTTTTGTGTTTTGTAGACTCTAAGCTGTTGAGCGAAATGACCTTGCTTTGTCCAGTTAGGGGCTTTGCCTGTCTCATGCAGGATCAGCCCTTATTTCTCTCTCCCTCTTCTGACTGCAGCCTCCACCAGCTGCTCTCATTTCCTGGCAGTTTTCATGGGTGTGATGGTTTTGGATGAGGTAGCATTAATTCTCTTCATAGCAGCTAGTATGGGGTGGTCTGGATTTGTGCTGGAAACACAGTTTTGATAACACAGGAGTGTTTTCTTTCCTGCTGAGCTGTGCTTACACAGCATCAAGGCCTTTTCTGCTTCTCACACCAGCCCACCAGAGTGAACTGAGACAGGATAGAGTTGACCCCAGCTGTCCAAAGGCTTATATCACACCATATGATACCATGCTCAGCATATAAAGCTAGAAGAACAAGAAGAAGGAAGAAAGGACATTTGGAGCTATGGCAAGTAGCTCCTTCATGTAAGAGACCAGCTGTCCTCAGGATGGTTGAACACCAGCCTGCCCACAGGAAGCAGTCAATTAATTTCTTGGTTTGCTTTGCTTTCAAGTGTGGTTTTTGCTTTACTTAATAAGCTGTCTTCATCTCAGATCATGAGTTTTCTCACTTTTACTCTTCTGATTCATTCCTCCACCCCAGTGTAGGGGAAAGGGAGCAAGTGACTGTAGGGACTTAGTTGCTGGTTAGGGTCAAACCATGGCAGTGGGTTTCAAGTGGCCTTCATAGTCTTCATTAGAGCCAGACTTTCTTTCTGCTTCCTCATCCAGCAGTGACTCAGAGCGTTTCTTTCTGAGTGACACAGACCCAGACCTGCACAGCCAGCACTGCAGCTGGGTGTGGGCCATGGCAGAGGACCCCAGCTACAAGCTCTCCTGGCTTCCTTCACCACCCCCTCCTCTTCTTGCAGTCAAGCATACAGGGGACCTATCTGTGTGGGAGTGGGCTTCTAAGTCACATAACTGGTTAGTTTATGAGCTTTGGGCTGGGCCTTTGTTATGTGGTTGATTCAGTTACAGGGTTTCACTGGATCAAAGCACTGAGCTTCAAAGAAAAGGAGAAGCTCTTGGTATTATCAATTTGCTGTGAAGGGAGAAAATGGAGTTATCCTTTCACCACATGTCAAGATTTTGGTTCTCTCATTTTCTGCTGAATCAGCAAAAAAAGAAAATCTTTACCCCGTTACTAGGAAATGTTCTAGGGTAATGCATTGGAAGTGAGTTTCGTGTTTATTTCATGATTTATAACAGCACGTTTCACTGGCAATATGGTTCTGCAGATTAAGATAACACAATAAAAGGTGTTTAAAAATAGATTAAGCAGAATTTCATTCAGAACTCTGAAGTATAGAGTATGCTTTGAAATATTTTTAATTAATAGAAAAAAGGGAAATGAAGCAAAAAATGGAAGACAAAGCATCTGTCAAAGCAAATTCAGATTACACTTTAAAAATGGAATGTAAAAATGTAAGGCAAATGCACTATTTAGTAGGATGATTATGTGTCATAATAATGGCAAAATCACAGACTCACAGAATAGTAGGAGGTTGGAAGATCATTTAGTCCAACCCTGCTGCTAAAGCAGTTTCACCTAGAGCAGGTTGCAGAGGATGTGTTCAGGCAGGTTTTGGCTATCTCCAGAGATAGTGACTCCATAACCGCTCTGGGCAGCCTGTTTCAGTGCTCTGTGACCCTCAAGGTAAAGAAGTTTTTCCTCATGTTCAGGTGGAAACTCTTGTGTTCCAGTTTGTGTTCGTTGCCCTTTGTCTTTAGTCATAAAATTACTCTGGAGTCCTTCACTGAGGGGAGCTGCCCTGGCCTGCAGCAGAATGGCAGATCTCAGAGCAGAGGGGTGTTTTGTGAGTCAGGGAAACAGCAGGACATCAAAGAGACCCTCTAAATGCTACCAGCTCTTGCAGGAGCTGCTGAGGAGTCCTGAGCATTACCACAGCACCCATGACCACCCCGAGGCCTAGAAAAAGCAGCCTGGGGAGAGTCAGTGACCAAAGTGGGCAAAGAGATCTGGGGTGTTGGTTTGCCTGGAAGGCGTGTAGGAGGGGTGTAGTCACTCTGCCATCTCAGGAGGTGTCTGCCATAATGTTGGACAGTCATCTAGGAGCTAAAATGAGTGTTTCTACAGAGAAAGCCCCTGACTCCAGTACAGATGGTAGATTGCATCAAATGCACACTACTGGAGAAAAGGTAATAGTCTGCAAAAGATGTGCAAAGGTTGGTACTGTCACATCAGATCTACTCTGCTCTTGTGAGACCCCCTCTGGAATACTAACATAAGAAGGACATGGACCTGCTGGAGTAAATCCAGAGGAGAGCCACAAAGATGAGCAGAGGGCTGGAGCACCATTCCTTTGAAGACAGACTGAGAAAATTGGGGTTCAGCCTGGAGAAGAGAAAGTTCCAGGGAGACCTTATAGCAGCCTTCCAGTAACTGAAGAGGGCCTACAAGAAAGCTGGGGAAGGACTATTTACAAGGGCATGTAGTGATAGGGCAAGGGGTGATGGCTTTAAACTGGAAGAGAGTAGATTTACACTAGACATTAGGAAGAAATTCTTCACTATGATAGTGGTGAGTTACTGGCACAGTTTGCCCAGGGAAGTTGTGGCTGCCCCTCTCCTGGAAGTGTTCAAGGACAGGTTGGACGGAACTTTGAGCAACCTGTAGTGTGAGGTTATTGGAATTAAATGATGTTCAAGGTTCTTCCCAACCTGAACCATTCTATGGATCTATGATGATTCCATAAAACAGATAAAAGGCTGCACAGTATTAGAGGGGCTGAGGTAAGTGGTTTCAGAACCATGCTCATGTGACAGACATCACAGAGACTGAGGTACTTTAGACCCTGATGACCCACAAAAGCAGGACTTGACTTCAGTCTAAAAATTCTGCTAAGAACTGAATCTGTTGTCTGGAGTATTAAACCTATTTGTTCAAGGGATACTGAAATCTGTAAATGATCATTATGATGACACTATATGAACAGTTACCAGAAGAGAACAGATCCTGACATCCAGATATTTACAAGTGGTGATTTTTCCCTTACCTTTTTTCTACTGTCCTAGCTTCTGACAATGAGAAAGTAATAGCAGAGCATTATCTGTTATAGACACGGTAAACAAAGTCAGTTCCTCACAGCTCTTTAGTCCTTTAGTGTTACAATTCTGGAAGGGGCAGAGAGGGTGAGTCTGAAGTGCAAATGCTGCTTGTAGTATGAATGAGCACTTCATTCATCTTTAGGTGAAATCTTTAGATGGAGCTAGCTTTGCATGTGCTTACTTTACTTCTGTTGCTTTAATCTTGTTGCATTAAAAATTACAAAAATGAGTTCCTCAAGAGGAAACTAAATGGTTGCAGAGGATTTGGCACCTGCCCTGGATATTTCCCCTTCCTAGCCCTAGCACTTGGCTAGAGCAAAAGTGCCTGAATATCACTATGGAAACCCACACACCATGTCTGGCTGAAAACTACATCAGTGTCTTATCAACTTTGTATTTCACAGAATTGGGTGGTGCAATCTTTTCTAAAATTGCAGGTTCCCTGAACAGAAAATTGATTCTCTAATTCTATCACAAGTGAAACCAGGACACCCCTGCAATTTTAGAAA
>JAAWXA010000004.1:23069943-23166277 GCA_038090715.1 Florisuga fusca
GAGACAGAATCAAAGCTATCTCTTCACTGTGAAATATGTCTGCATCTCAAGCTGTTTGAGCTTCATTCCAGCAAACATACGGAGGTGCAGACATCAAGTAGTGGGCTTGGGAAGGAGGAGAATGCTTTCAACACATCTCAGTAATAAATGCAGGACCAACTGCATAATGAAATCTGTAGGGCCAGTTTCAGGTCTGAATTGCATCAGGAAATGTGAAACTTTAATCCAGAAGAGCAGAGCTGTGGGAAGGAGCTGAGGAATTTTCCTTCACTTCTTTGTTGAAGTACCTCAGCTGTTTGGGGAACCACAGTGTTCCAGAACAAGGTTTTTCTGCATCTAAGTCCTGCCAGCCCTCAGCCCCTCCTCCTTAGATGACAGTCACCAACAGTGGCTGGAGCTGTACCTGGGCATGGGTTTTGTGACCGTGAAGCCCACCAGGACCTAAAATTTTTGTGCTGTTGTCTAATTTCTCTAAAATTATGTGAAACAGGACCCAAAGATGCATATAAGAGGACTGAAAGAGCCCTCACCATTTTTTTGTATGAGCCACGAGGTGGGACTGTCAGTAAAGCAGAAGTGATCACTCCAAAGCAGTCGCTGGGTGTGTACAGAGGTGCCCTCAGGCCAGCATGGCAGCCACTGAAGTGAACAGGGACGTGTGAAGCCCTGGTAGATTTTGAGGTCCAGCCACTACATGTCTCTAGTTTGTTTGTGCAGAAGAATCTCTGCTTCCAGAGGATTTCTCAGCTCATGGAATCACCACGCATGTCTGACCGCACTTTTGCATCCCTCTTATGATGACTAGAGAACAGCGTAACTTGGGTAACTAACAACAACAGAGAGTAACTAATGACAACAACTCAGGAGGAACACTTCCTTCAGCATAGGTGTGTCCCCTGCCAAAGGTCCTTTCTATTCCTCTGACACCAAGCCTTTCAACATGACAAATAAATCAGCCCTAATTTTAGATCAAATGCGTGTGGTGCCCAGAGAAGTGTCCTCAGAAAAGGCCCTGCTGCCTAACCCTTTTCTGCCCCAGCTGGAGGCATCTGCTCCTTCCACACATCTGAGCCACCACCTCTTTGTACTGCACATTACATATGACAGTCTTCTATTATATGACATACCTGAGAGCAAGTGCCAATGCAAATGCTGCCCTACTGGTACAGAATTACAAATGTATTGGGATGTAGTAGCTGTTTGCCAAACAATTACTCTTCAGCCAACATTGTGATGTGGTCATAGTCCTGTACACAGGCAGACTTTAACCTAAAGCAGCAGTTAAAGTCATGGTTTTAGCAATGGGGGATAGTTGTTTTTTTTTCTTTTTAATATCAGAAAGCAGAATGATTCACTTGGGCAGTGAATGAAAGGAAAAGACCTAGCCCTGTACTGAATTAATCAACAGCCTGAGAGCCCTCAGAGAAGAGGACCTGGCTCTGCATGAAATGCACCATCTGGAGATGGGGTTTGGGTGAAAGCCCAATCCTAAAAGTCCCAGCTGTATTGCTTTTCCTGGAGACTGCAGGAAGGGTTGACTTTATCAGCTTTTCACCCCAAGTCTCCTGCATTCCTGAGTCATGTAGAGGCAGTACTGTTTTGTCCCAGGATATATTATGCTTCAGCTCCATGACTTTTGACTTGCTTTTGAAGCAAGTATTGGGACAGTCCCCAGCTACAGCATATTGCTCTATGGGGCTCAGTGCAGCTAAACTGGAACGCTTTTGGATGAGAGTGAGCCAGCAGATCATAGAATCATAGAATTGTCTGGGTTGGAAGGGACCTCAGAGATCATCAAGTCCAACTCTTGATCCACTACCCCTGCAGTTAATAGACTGTGGCACTGAGTGCCACATCCAGTCTCTTTTTAAATATCTCCAGGGACGGAGAAATATCTCCAGGGATGGAGAAAGGATTTAGAGAAAGGATCCTTGATTAGGATTGTGTGGAAGGATTTTCTTCTGAACACAGGCTTGGGTTTTGTAGCCCCATGAGGCTCTTATACTAGGGCTCACTCCGCACCTTTTCTTTCTTGTCTCCATTTAACCTCTCAAACTTTTCTCATTCCCTTTCCCTCCCTTACTGTTCAAAGAAGTAGTGGGAGAATCTCTTACTTATAATATCCCAGGGACAGTGCCATTGTCACTCGACAGCTTCTGTATCACTGAGAGGGTCCCAAATTGGCCTTCACATGTGCAACAGAAGGAGCAGTTAAGCCTGGCTGGCTTGACAGAGAGAAGTTTGTGCTGAAGCTGAGCTCTGGGTAAACATGGGTGAAGCCACAAGGCCCACCCATTTCAGCAGCAGTCTGCTCTCTCTTCCTCCCACAGCTGCTACATCTCCTTCACAGTGAAGTTAGTATTCCTCGGCATTGCTTCCACATTGCTGCTTGGAAAAACCCTAGGACAATAAGCTTATTCTAAACACACCAGAAAATGTTAGAAATGCCCTGACGTTGCTGGCTACCACAGAATCACATAATGTTTTAGGTTGGAAGAGACCTCCAAGATCATCCAGTTCAACCTTTGACCAACACCATAATCTAACTACTAAAAACATGTCCTTAAGGACCAGGTCCAAACACCTTTTAAATACCTCCAGAGATGGTGACTCCACCACTGTCATGGGCAATTCCAACGCCTGACAACTCTCTCAGTAAAAAAATGTTTCTTAACATCCAGCCTAAACCTCCCCTGGAGCAGCTTCCATCCATTCCCTCTGATCCTGTCACAGTTCCCTAAGGATCAGAGGCTGTTTCCCTCCTCATCCTAACCTCCCTTGAGGCAGCTGAAGAGAGCCATGAGGTCTCCTCTCAGCCTTCTCTTCTCCAGACTGAACACCCCCATCTCCCTCAGCTGCTCCTCACAGGACTTGTGCTCCAGGCCCTTCATGAGCTTCATTGCCCTTCTCTGGACACTCTCCAGCACTTCTGTGTCCCTCTAATAGTGAGGTGTCCAGCAGAGTAAAAGAACTTGGGCACAGAGGGAGACAGACCTGCCATGCAGTGCATTTTGGGGAACAAGTTAGGAAGGGTCTAGACTGCTACAGCTAGGAAATTGGAAAAGGTGGCACCTCTGCCTTTTTGTCATTACTTTCTCCAGGAAAGTGGAGGGTGGGGAGGAATGAAGGGGTTCCCAAACAGCCTATTAATGACCCTTGCCAAGTAATGCCTCTAAGTAAATCAGTGGGTAACATCCACATCGGAACATGGAGGAGGTAAGTACTCAGGGCATGCATACACACCCATGATCCTGAGAGTTATAAGTTAAATAATCACAGATATTCTGTATAAAATAGAGTGTTTCTGAGTCTGTAAAAAAGCAGTTTGTCTGGCTCCAGCTGTGAAGGAAGGCAAATACCTGTAGGTCTATTTTGTACATCCTCATGTTCTACTCCTACAAATTACCTGGAAAACAGGCAAGATTTTGTTGAAGACAAGAGACTTGGTTCATGCAAAGAGTAGGGGGAAGGATACCTCATGTGGGAAGTGGAATGGGACACAATATAAGGGTTGGAGGACTTGTCTCTTGCAGCTCTTTGTTGTAGTAGAAGAGGCATAAATTTCCATTCCTGCTGGGTCATCAGGGTGAAAGTGCACTGCAAGCAACAGCTGGAGAACTCTTACATTCAAAGTCTTATTTACAGGTAAAGAGGAAGCACACTTTGGAAATATGTATGCATATATATTTAGACATTATTGCTAGTATGATGCAAATCTAAAATTCTAACAGAATCATGAGGACATGATCTAAATATTGCAGAGAAACAAAGAACAATAAGGCAGGTAGAGTGCTTCTATACAGAAAAAGTTACAATAGTAGCAGTAACACAAGTAACACATTTCTTAGCTCACTTTTCTATTGCTCCACTGGGTTTTCAGGACAGTGTTTCCTGCTGGTAGAGGTATATTATAGAGAGCTGTAAGGACCAGGAGGCCTTCACAGGGAGGAATACGATGCTCACGATGATGCTTTCTTCTTCCTCTTCATGTTTTGTAACAAATATTTACATCCTTCTCTTTCCTTATTGGTCTGCAGCTCCAGGTTACATCTGAATCTGCTATACACATTGCAATTTAGTTCCCCCTAAAGCCAGTTCTTCCTGCTCTATGTCTGCAGGTTGGTGGTGGTTTTTGGTTTATTTTTAAATTTCTTTCTTTTTTTTTAATGACCAATAGTGAGTGTGCTGGGGAGCATGTTCTTGTTTTCCACCTTTGCACCAGAGCTGGGAAAGCTCAGTGGAGAGTAGGTGATGGTGTTTGTGATTATAAATGGTGTGATTCTCAGCACTTTTTGTTAAAACATCGACTATTTGCAAGTAACCTGGAAAAAATAATTACATTTTTAATCAGAAGCACAGTGAAACATGTGAAGAGCTTTTATTTCATTATACCATTGCCTGTGGCAGATGGTAATCAGGGCTAAAACTTGAACCAGCTGGGGCAGCAGTGATTTGATGTGTTTAAATTTTTTTTCAAAGGTAGTAATATTAGGACTGGCATTATTTCCAGTTTTTCCTTTTTTTTTTTAATCACAAAGCATAATTATAGACATAAAATGAAATTAAGAGGAAAGGACTAAAATTACAGTCAACGAACAATTCATACTAGAAATTATTATTGCTGGGACAATGCTTAACAAGAACTCAGAAAATATATGAGCAAAGAGCCTGTTATTGCTTGTGTTCTCAAGAACCCTGCTTCTCCAGGACTGATGCAGAATCAAAGTCTTTAATCAACTGTGGAACTAATTGCATGGCACTGTGGTAAGTGCTGTTGCTGGGAGCTGTGTTGTGCTACATCAGAAAGCCACCAGCAGATGAGAACACTCAGGGCTTGGTTTGAAACCAACTTTGGCAGCAGCTGAGCTGGAGCAGTGTGAGGCTCAGCATTGTCTGCATTTGCCTGCTGAGCTCCATGTTGCTCCGGGTGGTTCCTGTGACCCAGCAAATCAGCTAGCTTAGAGCTAAATGGATAGGAGTAGCTGCTCTTTGTGAGCTATGCTTTTATGTTCCCACCGACGGCTTAGAAAGTTTCTAAGTGGAAATTAATCTGTGAATTGCAGAATCCTTTTTCTTGTATGCCACTTCCCTTTTACTTGAAAAGTACTGATTGTTTTTCTAGATTTCCTTCTGAAAGATATTACTGAGGCTCCAGCAGAGCAGGCAATACTTTACTGCAGGAGGGACTTACCCTTAAGATTTCCCATGGAGGGACCAAATCCATTCAAACCTCCCCATGCCTGCAGTGGTCAGAATACCTCACATCTCCCAGAAATCTCTCTCATGAATGAGGAGGAGGTGAGGATGGAGGACTAATGTTTTTTTCTCTTCCATTTTTGTTACAATGGGGATTTTCAATAATCAGCAGTCAGAAGACTTCTGATTTGTGACTGTTGAGCTCCTGTTCATCTGCTCGCTTAGCTGCTGAGTAGAGACTTCAGCAATTATCTAAATATCCAGAGGGAAACACAAGTCACATAGAAAGCAGAGCTTTTGTCCTGGGCTCCAGTTCTGTTTTGTAAGTTGTTAGAAGGAAAATCAGAAACTAGCTGTAGATGGTATTTTCAGTTCTGGCTGAACATACTCAATTCGGAGAATCAGAAGGGGAACAAAATTGGAATTTACAGTCAAACCTGACTTCAAAGACTTAATAAACTTTTGGAAGGTCCTAATTCAAGACCTCATGCCTCTTTTCCAAGTCCAGGTTTTCATGGTCCTCCACAGACCTCGTGGTCAGGGGGAGAAGCTGGAAGTTCAGTCTTACTTCTGAGAGAAAAACCCCAGGAGATAGAAAGCAGCTATGAAAAGCATAACCATGGGAGATTTATATCAGAAATACAAGGTTGAAATGCACATTACTTTGGGAATAAAGTATTTTTAGTGAATAAAAATATAGTGAATAAAGTATTTTTAAATTTTAGTTTTACTGAGAGCTGGAGTTTACTGGAGTACTTCAGTTTATTGGAGATGGGGCCAGCCAGAAGTCTCTATCTCTGTGTTCTTGTCTTCGGAAGAAAGGAAAAGTCATATGAGATCAAGTGCTTCCACGTGCTAGTCATTTTGGAGCTACAAACATCACCAGCCCGAGGGGAATGGGAGGAGAAGCAGAGCCCTTTATGTTGGTGGAGGTAACAGGAAAAGGAAGCGGAGAAATAGCCTGTCCTCTGTCCTCTCAGCCACTCTTAAAATGACTTTGCCCTGAAATTGTGCTGCTGATGCAGGCTCCACCCCAGGACATGATGCAGGTAATCCCCTCTGGTGGCAGGATACATGATACTTTCACTCTTCATCTCTCAGTCTTCACAAATTGCACTTTCACATAGCCTAGTTTTTTAGAAAGGTGTGATTGATCTCTCTGTTTGACAGACCATACATTCATGCACACACTAATTAACATTAACCAGCCAATGGCTGATAGTGGCACATGTTCAAAAAGTGAGCGAGAAATGAAAAAATCATCTGCAGGTCCCATTAAAAAATTTTCTCCAATTAAACATGTATGCTCAGAGCTTTCAGAAAGAAGAATTTTTGCAACACTAGGTTGCTAAGTGCTAATCTACAGATTACTGCCTCTTTATCACGCACCGAATTTTAACTCTCAGTCCCTCAGTTTGAGTGCACATATCAATCCCACGCTAAATGAGCCAAGAAGATAGGCTGTAATTATTTCATTTTATGGAAGCTGAAAAGGTTTTTCTATGTCACTGATACAAATAACTGGAAATTCTGTTGAACCAACTGGATAACATTGAAAAGGACAGTGTTTTACAGTAAAATGTTGCAGAGCAGAAGACCATTTTACAGGAAGCATCCCTTATCATCCAAGATCCCATAAAAGTTTTGCTGAGGTGGAAACACATTTTCAGTTGTGGATTTTTGTGCTGTAATGAAAAATAGATCTTTACAGTTTTTTTTCATTCTTACTTTCTTAATCCCTTCCCTTTCCATGTTCCTTTTTACCAAAGGAGCATTAGTTTTTCTCATCCTGCACAAGTAATGAAACTGGCCAGAGAAGCAACCCCTTCAACAAAATATTTTACAAAAAATATTTATTTATTTTTTGATTCCTCATTCACTGAATTCTTATTTTGTATGGGGTTAAAGATCACTTACAAACCTAAATAGTTTTAATAATTTAGAACACTAGGATAATAATACCTTTTTCTTCAGTATCATGACAGAAGACAGAAGCTGCCCGATGCTGACATTTAGGAAACTAAACATATATGTGTCTTTACCCGTTCAAACCCTTTTCACCTCCCTATCTAATCCATTTTGTATATGCTCAGCTTAGAGCCAGGACAAAACCAGTTTTCTTTTCAGTAATTTTACTTTTCATTTGAGTCTCTTCTCAGTAAGTGCACGTTCTGACACAGCATGTTTTTCAGTTGCTGTCTACTTCTAGTACTGATAACATTTGATGTTTATAGTTTTTACTGGAGAAGGGTATGCAGAACCAAGGCTCCTGTTTATTTCTGCTAAACTTATTTATAAGAAACAAAAGGGAGGAAAAGGAGTCACACCTCCACCTATTTGTGGAGGACAAGGTAGGAGTAAGTCTCCCTTATTATCTTTTATTTACCTTCCTAGGATGGGAGATGACCTCATAGAGACCATCTGTCATTTGTTTATTTCCCAGCCCAGTGTTAAACCTTGAGAGCATAGATAATAGAATCATACCTTTCTTGTAGGTTCTTGACATAGTGATGAGCTAATAAGACCAGAATCTTTGTATTATGGATGTCTGCAGACCAAAGGTCTTTCCCTCAGCTGTAAGAAAAACATTTCTAAAGTTAGCAAAGCCAGTTCTGGCTAGTGTCTGCTGTTCTTATAAGGGTGGAGATTTAGCAGGTCCTGCAGTCCCTTACATTCCCCTGGGAGAGAAAAGGAGGTAGGGGCAGGTGAGAAAAAATAATTGAAAAATAATTGTATTTTTCTCATTACTTGTTACAGCAACCATGGATCTTATTGACAAAGTTCAGCAGCCTGACTGCTGGTAGGAATACTGGGTACTCTTTGCATTCATAAAATGACCTCCAGCTCTCTCATATGATCTTATGATCCCTTTCATGTGTAAGAGCCAGCATGAGTATGAAAAAAATTCATCCCTTTGACCAATATTTCCTTCAGCCTGCCAGTATCTTCCCAGCCATCCCCACATCCAAGTGCAGGGCACAAGTGTTCCCTCAACAGCATCAGCAGGGTGAGGCTTCTCCTGTCCTGTAATTCACAGACTCCTTCTAGGTTATGTGTCCATATATGTCAAATTGCCCTCTTTCCAGTTCTTTTTATTTGAGTCTGAGCTCACAGGTACTGGATTATTGCTGGATGAACTTGTCTGATTCCTTACATGCTCCTAATGCAAGGTTATTCCTATACATATCTAATCTTCAGGTTGCATTTAGCTCCTGCAGGCCAGACTTTGGCCAAGACTGTCAGGCCAGGGGTCCAAACAATGTCTTTAGGACTGGATAGGAGCCTGTCCCATGTGAAAACATGCCTAGGCTCAGTCTGGGAACTTGGTAAGAGGTTTCTGCATGGTGGGACATGCCCAGAACCATAAGATATGTGTGGCATCCACAGGTGCTGAAATATCTCTCTAAGGTCAGAAGAGCATCAAGGCTGAGCTGCAGAAGGTAGGGTGGGGTAAATATAACACTGAGCCATTATTCTTGCAGTTCCCAAGGAGAGCTAAGCAGAGCTCAGACACAGATGAGGATCAGGCATCTGGAGACCCAAAGCCAAACAACAGCACCCAGGCACAGTGTATACACCACAGAGATGTAGCCACTGATCTAACTTGCACTGCTGCACGCTCTGATGAACTGCACCATCTTCATTTTGTGTTTGTGTTGTGGGGGTTTTATCAGCCCCATCATCAGCAAGGTACAAACTTTCTTAGGTCAGAGGAGTCATTTCCTGCTGCATGTTGAATCATAGATCAGAAGCAGATTGGGTATTGGGCTGCTAGTGTAAAGTGTGTATTTGAAGGGGGAGAATCTACATTTTCTATGCTGCTGAAAATTGACGCTGGAAAGAAAAACAAAAACAAACCAAAAAAAAGCCCAACACACACACACACACAAAAAAAAACCCAAACCAACCCCAAACCCCCAAAACAGCAGAGAAGTGAAATAAAAATTTCAGTCACAGGAAATGAGGAATTGCTGTCACTCAAACAGTATTAAAAACACTCATCTTAATCTCCTGAATTCTAATAATCGTTCAGCATTTCACCTGCAGCTCAGAAGAGATCAGAAATATGACACTCGTTTATTACTTCCCACCAGGCATTATGTGTAAGTAAAAGCATCAACTTCTCTTTGCTCTTCTGAGTGGATTGCAGTCAGTGGGAGTTTTGCCTTAAGCACAGCCTGCCTGCAAAAGGGCATCTTCACTGAAAAACTTTTCCTTTCTTGTATTTTTCTTTTAAATACAGTGTAAACTCCTCACTTTGAGGTAGATAACATTACCCAGAGAACCTAAAGGAACAGCTACCACTGAGAAACTGAAAGTGTTACCTATTATTTGATCAATATTTCCTACCGCTGCCATCAAATTGGACTGCCGGGAATCTAGGGATTTTTAAGAGACACATCAAGACCCTGAAATGCTTTTCATTCTCTTAAACTGAAAAATAATCAAGGGCTTTCATCCAAGTACTTCATTCTTTATGGGACTGGTTCTGTCGTGTTCACACTGGAGGGAAAAGAGAGACTGATAATAGGTTGGGTTTTTTTTCTAATCGTTTCTATCTTAAACATCTACCTAGATGGTCAGGGTATATGAGGGAGCTACTCGAACACAACTGTGAGGAATGCCAATTGGTAGCTGGTGGAGATCTTTGGAAAGGGGAACCTGCTGCTGGCAAAGTGCAGGAAAGGAAAGTCTGGCATGTTAAAGGTCAAGCTGCTGGCAAGTGAAAGGCAGCATGACCTCCACCTGCATCTGTGGCTTCCAGTGCCTGCCCAGGACAGGTAACTGCAGAGAAGTTGTGTACTTCTACAGGCAGATGTAGAAGATCTGGAAAGATACTGCTGCCACTTGCTGCTGTGCCATTTTGAAAAAAAAAACAAGCCCTGAATAATACTACTGACAGCTCACGTTTTCCCATTGGATTTGTCTACTCGGGTTAGAGAAAAATGAATTGCTCTTCAGGTTTTAACCTCACTTCAAGGTGGTGGTCCTGCATGTTGTACTAACCACTCAGAACTATTTTGCAAAGGCACAGCAGCTACTTGGCCTAGGAGAGGACAACTTGTGATTGACAGTGTCATCTGGCATGGACAGCACTGACATCCATTGCTCGAGTTTGCCTGTGGTGCTACCATCTCTATATAGGATACTACACCCTATAAACTCCCCCTCAAATAAAATTAAATGGTTAATTTTCTGGTCTTTTTAAAGACTAGAAATTAATTTAAATCCAATGCTATTTCCACATTTTTTTTTTTTTTTTTTCAGAGTTACAGTTCTGTTAAAAAGCTTTTAACTCCTTAAAGTTCACTTAGAAGTTGCTCATTGTGTGTGTGCAGTCAAAATCCCACTTTGAAACCAACACTCTGTAAGATTACTTCTGTTCTGAAAAGTGATTGAAAAAGTGGCCACTTTTCCATAATTTAATGAGGTCAGACAGTTCTCAAAGTACTGGAGGCTTCCCTGCCTGCTATATTTAAATGCTGTGGCATGAGCAAATTAAAACAAAGCTGGTGATGCCTACTTAGCACTGCAGATTACTAACAGTCTTGTCTAGACAACTCAACTGCATTCTCTGGAAAAGTGAAAACACAACAACAGAGTTAAAGAACATTTTGCAGGGATTTGTGCTCTGAAAGGTTCTGGGTGGTTTGATCTGTGATTCAGATTACAGGTATGCATCTTGTACCTTTGAGTGTAAAGAACAGAGTACTTGCAAGGAGTGTGAAGATCAGAGGAAATGTAAAGAATGTGAAGAATGAAGTACTTGCAGACAATGGAGTACTTGGAGTACTTGCACACTTCACAGTAAACTGCTAAACAGAAATTGATGTAAAACTTAATTGTAATTGCTGTTAAGATAAACTTGGCCTGGAGCAGAAGGCAATGACTGTCAAACTGCACAGAGTTTGAGAACTATTTCAAGGCTTGGCACGATGAGGGGTGCTGATCATTGGTACTAATTATGTTCTTTTTGTAATTCAGGCATGTAACAAAGGGCAATTGGAATGTAAAGGAACGAATGTTCTGCCAGTAACATGAACACTGCCTGAAAAAATCACTGGTGGCATGAAGCTGTAGACTTAAGAAAATGATAATACACATGCCATATGTCTTGGGTTGATGTAGGTGTCAGGAATGCTAAATACAGTTGGTTAGGTCACTTTATCTCAAGCACAGGAGAGGTTTGATTTTACTGTAACATCTACATATAGGCATTATATATGTGTGCATATACATATAAAATACAACCATAGGATGATTTGGGTTGGAAGAGACCTTAAAGATCATCTAGTTCCAACCCTCCCATTACACCAGGTTGCTCACAGCTCCATCCAACCTGGTCTTGAACACTTTCAGGGATGGGGCATCCACAGCTTCCCTAGGGAACCTGTGCCAGTGTCTCACCACCCTCACAGTGAAGAATTTCTCCTAATGTCTAATCTAAGTTTACTCTCTTCCAGCTTAATGCCATTGCCCCTTGTTTTATCACTACATGTCTCTGTAACAAGTCCCTCCCCAGCTTTCCCATAGCCCCTTTAGGTACTGGAAGGCCACTATAAAGTCTCCCTGGAGCCTTTTCTTCTCTAGGAAGAACAAGCCCAACTCTCAGCCTGACCACATAAGAGAGAGGTGTTGATCATATACATGGTGCTCCTCTGGACTCACCCCAAGAGCTCCATTTCTTTCCTGTGTTGGGGACTCCAGAGCTGGACACCATACTCCAGGTGGGATCTCATGAGAGCAGAGTATGCAGGGAGAAACACATCCCTTGACCTGCTGGCCACACTTCTTTTGATGCAGACCAGGATATGGTTGGCTTTCTGGGCTGCAAGTGCACATTGCTGTCTCATGTGGAACTTCTCATCAAACACCCCCAAGTCCTGCAATGCTCCAACAATAATGCTATAATATCCATTGGAAGGCACATACAAGGCACCTGGAACCTACAGCTTCAAACCTCCCAAGGAATAAGTACTGATGAAGCTGCATCCCACCGCAGGCTCAGACGGAAGGGAGATGCCTGTGATAGCTCCTCCTCTCTTGCTAAAACACACATCCAAGGAATGGCAGCAGATGCGGAGTTTTCTTAGCTGCAAATTAGCCTACAACTGCCAGCAAACCTTGGGTGTTCCATCCAAATCCTGTTTCAAGAATGAAGCCAAGTTCAGCATGTGTTACTACACTTCGCATGCACTTCATACTAGATGTGTGAAACACCAAAACAACGCTCCTGACCTACACGATTTGTAGTCCAAAGAAGCAAAAAGAAGAGAAGATTTAGGTAGAAAAATCTTGAGACAGCTATTTAAGTGCTCAATTTGTAACCACCTCAGCTGTAGCAAGGTGGCAATACTCGCCACTGCCAAAGTCAAATTGGGTCCAATTAAATTTAACTACTTTCTTTGGCAGTGTCCCTGGGCAGATCACCAACTGGTAGCAGGAAATGGAGCGTTAGGGCCTGGGAGCAAACATAATACCAGAAAGCTGCTGGGAACACAGCAATGACTACAGCTAAATAGTGGCAACTGACTCAAGGGATTTGGAGCACCACTGAAAGGACTTCAACAAAGCAACTCGGAATGCAACAGCAGACTAAATCCGGGTGTTGGCAGCCACCCTCTTAGGCCACCACTTCCAGTTTTCTCCTGCCCCAAGTCTAGGGTGTGGGACACTCCTAAGCAGCTACATAGAGTGCTAGGACCCATTTTATCATGTTAAGGAAGTTGCTGCTAAATGAATGTTTTGATGTTGAGAATAATGTAAATAAAGATTAAAATATAGCAGGTGGGTTCAGTCTCTGCATCAGACAGCATGAAGACAGTGTCTAGATACAAAATAGCCTGGCATAAAAAGAATGGTGATGAATTATTCTTTGAGTAGTTGGCTTGGTCCTTTAAGCTTAACTCACTTATGTTTGGGGAATTACTGGAATAACAGTGAAATGCTACAAGAAGCAACTTAATCTGTGGAATCTGCCATACAGGAGGCTTTTGAACATCAAAGGGAACAAACAGCAGTTAAGAAAGTTCCAGACACATTTGATGTGCTTCAGGAAAAGGGAAAATGAATAAGGCCTACAAGTCTACAAGCATCTAAAGGGTGGGTGCAAGGAAGATGGAGCCAGCATCTTCTCAATAGTTCCCTGTGACAGGATGAGGGGCAACGAGCATAAGCTGGAACATAGGAACATTAAACACAAGAAAAAATATTGTGTTTGATTTCACAGTTAGCATGAATAATGCTTAAGCTTGCATGAAATCACTATATTCTTTTCATAAGTTAAATTTGCAGGAAGGAAAAAAAAAAAAAAGAAAACAGACCATGTAGATCTGCAGCTTAAATTTGGTAAAATAAGTAAGTAACTTGTTCTTTAAGTGTTAACATTGCTATTCCATATTGTCATCATCACCAAAATCAGCTTAACAAAGCTAACTGCCATTTCCATACATTTTCTGAAAAGAAGCAAAGGCACTTAATAAACATTAGAATAATTTGCTTTATTGCTAGTGATTTTATATTACAACTTAGACTAAGTTCTATTTGTATATGAGTCTTTAAAGGGAACAAAAAGAAAACACATACTAAGAACAAACAAAACCAAAACCCTAAAATTACTAATGACAGTGTGTGATCCCTTTCAAAAATCCAAGTATTTTATTACTGGCTTCCTGAACATTGTAATTCTAAACTAGAGCATTTTATTTCCACTTGCCATCAAACACCTATTTATTTTCAGATTACAGTAAAGCCTCACAGAGGAAAGAAACGTTAAAAACTCAGCATATGACTTATTTTACAATTAGTGTTCAGATGCTTATAGGGTTCTAGAGGCAATTTACTAGAGCCATAGATATAAAAATATAGAATCATCTTTATTAATGATGTATGCATTTGTTCAGATCAGGTTTCTTGGGATACAGCCTTCTATTTGGATTTCAGCTGGCCAGCCACGGTATCTGTTCTTCTTCTTGTCAGAGTGGTTTATCTGTAAAAACAAACATAAAAAAACCCCCAATGATATTTGGTTCACCTTTTACAAACTAGTTTTTTAAACCTCATACAGCAGGATGGGGGCAATGGCTAGAACTGGGAAGCTAAGTAGCACGTTGCAATACTTGCTTGACATAATGGGTGAAGATGCTACCACTCATGATATACACTAAATTGAATAAGATTTTCCTGCAGAAGTTCTGTAATGTGAAGAAGATTGTGTTTCAATATTCTGGGTTTCACATGTTTCAGAGGGAGTCAGTATCATCAAGGAAAGTGATCTCTTTGTATTGGGTTTTCCCATTTCTGTCTGTCTCTCTGCCATACAGATGAGCATCACTGGGTTTATAGAAAGCTGATACAACAAGGTCACAGATGCAAAGAGAAATCTGATATACAAATGGTATCTTTAGTTCTCCTGAAGCCTGAGGGATTTAGAGGTTTTGTGATGCAAGCATTGATGTAATTGCATGGTCAATGTGAGACAGCCCAGTTTTCATATAAAAAACAGTCTTTATTTTTATGAAGTCCTTGAATTTTGTCTTTCCAAAAGAAAATCCAAGTCTCTATATGTCGTGTCTACTGGAGTTGTCAAAATTGTGATTCTCTAGATCTGCTGGTCACCTCTGAAGTTTGTCTGCAGATGCTTTAGTGTTGGTGTGGTAGAAGTCAGCACTGGACATGGCCCAGGCCCAAAGTAAAGAATGATGACTCATTAGAGAACTTGCTTTGTACAACTGAGGCTTCCTGAACAGACTACAGTTACTGTAACTAACCCACAAAATCTGGACCTGAAGGTTATACTTGATATACAAACAAATACAAAATGAAAATAAAATGAACCTGACCTTTTCTTTTTGGATATCATCCGGCAGCTTGAAGCCTTTGGCAGCTATAAAAGCCCAGCTTGACCTGAACTTTATATTCCGTATTTCTTTACTTCCCAGCTCTTCTACTAATTTTTTTGTATCATTTTTCAACCTAGGAATGTTTAGTGAAAAAAAATGTTAAAATTCAGGATATAAAAAATTCTGAAAAACAACAGAGCTGATTCATACTTTACAATAGTGGGTCAGCAGAGCAACAATAAAGTTCTGAGAGCTCTCTTAGTAGCATGCCACTACAATCTCAAGAGCAAAATTATTTCATTTTCTCATTTCTACATTTCTGACATTAATACATCCTGTTTGTAACAGCTAATAGAAAGAAAAAATTTATCTAAAATACTATTTGATTGTTCAGCCCTTCTGAAATAAGGACAAGGCATTAAACATTTATCAACCAAATAATCAGGCTAAGCTGTAAGACACAATGCAAACTAGATACATCTGGAGGTGTGGATACCTTCTTAACAGAAAGTTGTGACCCAAAGTTACCAGCAGTGCCCTTCATGAGGAAAACAAGTGCTTTTGAACAAATACAACTATCTATCAGCCTTTGGAAGCATTAACATACATGATATGGACAAGCACCAATGGACATGGAACCCAAAACTCCATGGAACCCAAAACCATGAAATGTTTTTGGCAGAAAATGAGAGAACAACCTTAACTATAGAGTGAAATTTTCCATTCTGTTACAATAGCATGCTATAGTGATTTTCAAGCTACTCATTGCTCTGTTCCCCAGCCAGTCATGAATTACTTGCTCACCAGGTGCTTCCATCATCGTGAGTCACCATCAAAAGCAGGGACCCTTCTGGTGCATTTTTAATGAAAGTCATCATCTCCCTTGAGTGGTCTGTTGAACGAATTACACAACTGATTATTAATTACCCTTATATCACATCCCACCTACTTTCAATTTGGTTTTAGTGCTTGGCCTTGTCTACGCAAAATGAGACCTAATTAGTCAATTTTTCTGTTTACAGGCAGACGGTCTAATCCTGGGAAGTGCAGGAAGCTGCTAGCTCTCACTGAAACCTAGGAGAGCATGGATTAATCTCTATTTCCCAGTCATAAACAAATATGCTTCTGAACTTCTACAAAAGCCATTTACACCTGGGGTAAGTCTAAAGATGGTTTCTTATGTTTACCTCACATAATATTACACATGCAAGCAAAGCATAGAACAGCCCAGGAGAAGTTACTGCTACTCTGTGAGCTTCCTACTACCTTGTTAACTTTAAAGTTACACACCTCCCTGTACACCCACTTTCATGAAGTGGCAGCCTATTTGCAGCACTAAGCTGTTTAGTTGCTTTACAGTGGCTACAAATACACAAGACACGGGCTTGGCATAAAAAAAAATATGTAGCAGGCACCCTGGAAACATTGCAGTCTACATACCATATGTAAAACTGTAGTCCTATGATTAGTCCAATGTGATTTCTATTCACGTGTGTAATGTCACAAACACTCTTAAATGGTCAGAGAAACAGCTTTCAGTGCCTCATACCATTTTTGCCTTACTAGTAGGTAAAGAAACTGTTATTGTTCAAAGCTTGGAAAATGTTTTAAAAGCTATTCTTAAAGTACATCATCTTTCAAGCCACACAGAAGGATATTAAGGAGCAGATCAGCATGCTTCCTATGATGATTTTACAACTAAAACAGAACAAAATATGTCAGGAAAAGGAATTTTTCTGAGTGAAGTATATGGATGTGGTACATGGTTAAATGTTATTCCTTCCAGAATGAAATAATGGAGAAAAAAAAATTTACAATTTGACAATTAAAAAAGCCACCTAGCTTCAAGACAAATAAATAAGACAAATATCTCAACCAACAGGAGAAATTCAGCTTTTCCAGGAAAATTTTTCATCAGATCTGACCAGAGCACATTTTATGAGATCAAGTTTGCCTCTAGAGAATCCCCTTTGATTATACAATCGTAGTCATTCGAAAGAGCAGGGTTATTAGATAAATGTCTTTTCTTAATGCTGGAACACTAACAAAAAAGTCCTGTCACACTCTTTTCCCTACCTCCTTGCCACATGTCAAAATATTTTGTTGATGCAACTTTTCCTGTTTTATCTGTAATTAAAAAAAAAAACAGTTGTGTAAATGTAAGTGAAAATTTGCTTCTGAGTTTGCCTTTAAGTTTTTAAATTGGAAAGAATATAGAATAATGTAAATTAAAGAGTGGGAGAGAATTTTGTTTCATGTAGTTACTGATTCATCAAATGTGACTAAAACATTTTTATTAGCTTTTCTTTTAAAGAAAGAATTCGGTTTATTGTGTACTTCCATGGTTTTATATACACATAAACTATACTAAATCACAATGACAAATAGAAAAATGGGCTAAGCCTATTTGAATGAGCTCAATACTATTCTGCACAGTTGTTTGAGATGTGCAAGCTTTCATATAATTTAATCTCAGTGGAAAGAAACTCAGCACTCAACATTACCGTATCAGAAACTGGGCATACAATTATTATTCCAAATTAGTCAGTATTATTCCAATTAGTCATTCCAAAATATTTTGGCCAATATACATCATAAATTATGCTGCAATTTAAATGGCTATCTTTGTTTAAACAAGTCAGGTAAAAATTTCTAAATCCATGACAAAGTAATTGATTTTTGTTATCCAAGACCCATATCCCTGCTACATGAGATGGTCTTCTCCACTTAGAGTGCATCAGCCTATTTCTTGTAAGAAGATCCAGCAGTTCCTGATTAATTTTTGGCGTCTTTGATTCATATATGGTAAAATCATGAAGGCAAATTCTTCTAAAGATAGAATTCTAATGGCTGGTTTATAATGCTGATGAGGGGAAAAGTTGGCAAAAATCTGTCAGTGGTAAAACAGCATTCTAGAGTTGGGCTGCTTCTGAGCAGATATCACAAAAAAAAAAAAAAAAGAAAAAAGGCTGTAGTGAGGACTGCAAAAATACACAGAATTATTTCTCTCTCCCTGTGTGTTGTTAGCTTGGGCTTACTAGTTCTGTCTTCCTTTCTGCCAAAGACCACATACATTCAGAAGGGAAAAAATTATCATTATGGAATAAAACACAAGTGTGATGCCACAGGAAACGTACTGAACACAGTCATTAGCTTGATTGATCTAATTAGAGGACATGTAGAAAATATGTCTCAATAGAAAATGGTTTGAGAAAATGGACAGATTTACCTGCAGATGGAGATGAAATTGAATCTAAATCTAGTATGTGTGGTAGAGGCTGTTTAAAAATGTGCAAAATTATCAAGGAGTGAACCTGAAAGTTGAGTCTTATTGCTGGAGATCAGATATTTTTGCCATGTTACATAAGGACCAGTACTTTTAGATAATAAAATACATATATACCACCTCAATGTACGTATTTTCTTATACTGATTATGGACATGTTTATTTAGTTTATCCATAGGAATATTTCTCCCAAACACAGGTTTGTTTTCCTTACATTTGATATGAATCATTAGAAGTTTTTCCCTTTCCTTACATACCAGCTACTGAAAAAACCCCACAAAACAAGCTTGCATCCCCCCAAGAACCTCTAAATTATCACAGTCCAAGGTATGGCTCTCTGACTTTTTTTCTCTGACTTACAATTCACAATGGCAATATTTATACCTCTTCCAACATTACCCTTCTCTTCACTTATAAGCCTGGAATAAAAATAAATACAGTGTCAGTAGCGTGCCTTCCATCTAGAAGCCCAGACCAAAGCCACATTTAGCAATGCAGAGGCATTTTCTGATGTTCATGTTTTCATCAGTTATTTAATTCAAGACTTTGTATGAAACAAGAGCTATAGCTATGGCTTAAAAATCTTGCACATTGTATCAGTCAGTTTCCTTCAACAATGCACAATAAGTCTTTCAAAATGAGACAGATCAATAAAGTACTTTGTACAAACATAACCAGAAAGATAAGGCAGGAAAAACCCCAACAAGATAAAATATGGTTTTATGGCTGTATCCTGCGTGGACTATTTTTACACAAAAGATGATTGCAAGGTACTGGAAGTCACTCTACCTGTAGAGTTTGAAAAGCCATGAAAGAACCTGACTTTCAGAAGGTGTTGACCCATCAAGATACTGTTAAGTGGCTATCTTGAACCATGAAGATGAAAAATCATACTTGATTGATTAACAGTTGAATGCAGCTTATGTAGAGTAACAAGGAAAATAACATGAGATTAGGTATTTAAAAAAAAGGGGGGGAGGAAGAGATAAATACTATCAGATATATTCTGAAGTTCACCAGAAAAAGGAGCTCCCTGATAATAAGATTATTGCAGTCAGTGAACAAAAGTGAAACATCCTTCTCCACAGTACAAAGCACTTGCTTAGATTTCAAGCCAGACTGGTACTCACATCTCATCCTCAAAACAAATTTTCGCCAGCTTTGCTTTGCCACCACCACTAAGAATCCTGTAGGCATAGTTCCCAGGTGAGCACGCAGACCAGTGATCACACTTCTGCCTTTTTGGGACTGGGGCTACAACAAAAAATACGAGAAAATATTTTCTTGTATACTGCATAAATAATTTCTACATGGAAAGCATCATTTATTGTCAACATGCTAATCTCAAAAATACATACACAGAACTCAATCCTGCCAATTTTCCAGTAACATTATCACCAATTTTACTTTGAAGGACCTGCTGAGACCAAAAGCAAGCTTATCGAGGGAAAAGTGCCCCACATAGTACAATCTGATTAGAATCTATGGTAATTATTTCATGTAACAGGAAGCATGAATGATTCCTACCAATAGTTTGAAGTTAATAATTCTCATTTTAAGCCTTTTTCACATGATAACATAGTCACAGCATGAGAAAAACATACACATTAAGTCACTCAGCTAGATCAGAGGGAAAAAATAATGAGTTTAATCACAAAATTTGTATAGTGATTGAAGAGTTTACTGTAACTGTAAAAGACATGTGATAGAACCTGAAGTTTTGTGCTTACATGCCAGCAACCTTACATGTGCTTACAACAAGTAAGGTGTTGTTACATTACAATTCAATTAATTATAGTTGAATACTGGCAAATATAGGCTTACATTGTGTTTCTTCACAGATAACGTCTAAGAAATAGTTCAGACTTGCACTAATTAATTCACTTTACACAATCAACTTCATTCTTACACATGCCAAATAATTTCTTAGCATTTGTCATTAAACATGTAAATACACAACATTGGACACAGTATTAGAAAGAAGAGGAGAGGAGAGGAGAGGAGAGGAGAGGAGAGGAGAGGAGAGGAGAGGAGAGGAGAGGAGAGGAGAGGAGAGGAGAGGAGAGGAGAGGAGAGGAGAGGAGAGGAGAGGAGAGGAGAGGAGAGGAAAGAGAAGAGAAGAGAAGAGAAGAGAAGAGAAGAGAAGAGAAGAGAAGAGAAGAGAAGAAAAAAAAAGAGAAGAAAAAAAAAGAGAAGAAAAAAAAAGAGAAAGAAAGAAATACAACTACCCACCCCTCAGAACTGGTTTCTTTCCGAAGTCTTGAAGATCAGCAATAGAAGTTGCTACTGTCTCACTGGGTAAAAGATAAGCAATTAAGTATCCCAAGTACCAAGCAGTCAACGCTGTAAACAGAAGCCCTGCTAATTTCACAGCATCTGCCAAGGAAAATAAGATAAATAGAAAGCTACAGAGACATAAAGATATTTTCATAGCAACACACAAAATCTTGTATTTTTTCTGGCACTGCTACACACAGCAGCTGTTTTATTCCTGTTATCCTGTCTTAACTACAGCCTTCAGAGATGTGGCAGTAGAGTATTTGTTCCACTCCCACCTCTGACAACCCCTTTAATTTCTAAAACTTGATCTTCAAGCAGAAAACTTGCCCCAGGACTCCCCCCAATCCACACCCACAATATCCCAAAGAAACATAAAGTTCAGCTTAATCCTAGTAGGATTTTCACTCTGAAAAGAAAGTACCAGACACTCCACATAACTATGCAGGCACCGAACAGTTACTATTGATTTTCTCTGATAGGCTGGAACTACAGGAATGTTTTAAGGCACTGACCATACAGGGAACTCCCTTCATCCACCCTTCTGACACGCTGTTTAAAAGTAGCTGAAGACACAAATAATCTTCACACAATGTGCTCTGGCTGCATTCAAACATGACTAGAGTGGCTCTTTCACCTTCTCTCAGTTATATCAGTTTCCATGAACTGTCTTACCAGTGCATCTACACAGTATGAAAACAACAGGATTCACAGTTTTCCTGACTATGAAGAAATATACATCAATTTCATATTGGATATCTCCTCTTCCTCCTCACCAAACATGCTAACGTGCATTCCTGGCTTAGAAGAAATCCACCACCTAATTTAGGGTGCTAAACAAGGGAACAACACAATGCAAAACTGATGTTTTGATGTCATGGGATGTTTCCTGATCTTTAAAGAAACATGTCATTGAGCACAATCGTTTGTTCAAGTGAAATTTTTTCTTTCATAGTCCTTAAAACCAGCTTCAAGAGAATCAGTGCTCAAAATTATCCAGTACACTCACTCTGCCAAATTGCTAGAAAATACTGTGTACTATCTAGCCTAAAGCTTCTTTACAACAGTTTACACTGAAGAAGATATTTCTTTCCTTCTTCGAACTGCCTTTTATAAATGTTAAGATTTCTGCCCTACCCCTTGCCTAGAATAAGGCTGAATTGTTCACTTGCTTATCTCAAATCCTGTTTTGCAGGTCCTACTGCTCTCCCTTGAATTCTGCCCAACTGGTCTGTGTCTTTTACTGCAGAACAGACACACCAGTACAACACACACATTCTGCAGGCTCTCCTTCTGTCATTCATGCCAGAAGGAAGTTTGATGGTTTGGGTTTTTTGGGGGGTTGTGTTTTTTATTGTTTATTTTTTTGTTTGTTTGTTTGTTTTGGTTTTTTTCTTGGGTGTACACTTTGACTCAGGCTCTAGTTATAATCCACCATGCAGACCAGATCTTTTTTCCTGTAAAGATTTTACCTCTAGATACTCCCTATCCTGTACTTGTGTATGTGGTTATTCCTGCATCCTACCTAGCTTTAAAAACAAAAAGCCTAACAAAACACTGCAGAAAAATGCAGGTTGGCAAAGCTAATACTAAACAGTGCTATCACTTGAATTCCCCCTTCTTTATTAAAACAAAAGAAGTAGCAATTGACTCTCTTTGACCCAGTGGAAAAGCGAAGCACAGATGTACTGCAGTCCTTAAACCTCAGTAAGGAAGAATACAGCTCATTATGAACATTGAAGGTTCTTCTATAAACAATCCAAGTTTCTCATTTACTGCACCAGAAAAAAAGGAGGAATAATAATAAAAAAAGGAACAAAAGAGAGAAAAAACCAAGGACAGTAAACCATTTAAAGACAAGTGATCTGAGCTCTTGTAATGTTTTGTGTCATTGTACTTAGGAGTCTTAACTGTATGCATTTGTGTGACTGGAAAGAGGATACTCTGAGAAACTTATTACATTTTAATAAAAAGGTTTATAATGAATCTTCTGAGATATTAGAAGTTTCCCAGTTATTACCTCAGTCTAAAAGAAATCTCTCTCATTCTACCTCTAGTAATGGTGCAAGCCTGTACTAAAAATGATACTGAAAATTACTCCTATACTTAATTCACATAGTGAATGCTGAAAAAATTCACATGCACAAAGATGAAAGCTGCAGGGATCATGCAGAATAAAATTTACTCATTTTTTCATCTTTTTAAAAAAATCAGATTTATACAAAAAATGTATTTAATTTGTAAAGAAGACCAAGTCACAAAACCCAGGAACAATTAAAGTAAAAACTACAGGTTTATTTAAAGATTTCAGTGATTTCTGGGGGGATGTATGTGTTTGCATTGTAAAGATCTTTGAGATCATCAGTTAGGTTTTGTTTTGGTTTCCTGTTTTTGGCTTAACAGGTCTATTTTTACAGCGATTTTGCACTGTTTTTCATCTAAAGAAGACTGAGTAAGACAGAGCAAGACTGTTGCAGAATAGGCTCAACAGCACAGCATTTTACCTAAGTAGAAGAGAAAGCATAGAAGAATGCCTAACTTCCATTATTATGTTCCATATTTTATTTGAATCAGAAGCTTCTTAAACGGTTCTAAAACATGCCTTTTAAGGTTTATGTGAATGCATTTGCCAACTCTCCTACTCAGTTTGTACTTAGTTCTCCAAACTGTCAGAAAACATCTTCACTGCTGACCAACTTTAGGTTTTGCTTTCTTGGATTGAGAGGGTGCTGGGGGACCACAGTAAAACCATCTTCTGGATCCACTTGGATCTCTTAAGAGTTATTGATATTATAAATACAGCACAAGTACACTTTTTTTTTTTTCACTACCTGCATGGACAACCCTACACTACAGCAGCTAATCACAAGACAAACTTAAGATAGCTAAGAGTGCTTAAGTTTTGCTATCCACAGCAGTTCAGAGTAATAAAAAGCAAAGCACAGCCTACACTGTCGTAAGCCAGGCTGTGCTGTTGCTAAATTTGGAGGCTGAGACTCCTCACAGAATCACAGAATCATCTGGGTTGGAAGGGACCACTGAGATCATCAAGTCCAACCCTTGATCCACTACTGCCGTGGTTACCAGACCATGGCACTGAGTGCCACATCAGACTCTTAAAACCTCCAGGAACAGAGAATCCACCACCTCCCTGGGCAGCCCATTCCAATGCCTGATCACCCTTTCTGTAAAGAATTTCTTCCTAATATCTAACCTAAACCTCCCCTGGCAGAGCTGAAGTCCATGCTCTGGTAGCTGCCTGGGAGAAGAGCCCGACCTCCCCCTGGCTACACCCTCCTTTCAGGGAGTTGTAGAGAGTGATGAGGTCTCCCCTGAACCTCCTCTTCTCCAGGCTGAACACCTCCAGCTCCCTCAGCCTCTCCTCATAGGATCTGTGCTCGAGTCCCTTCACCAGCCTCCTTGCTCTTCTCTGGACCTGCTCCAGCACCTCAATCTCCTTCCTGAACTGAGGGGCCCAGAACTGGACACAGTACTCGAGGTGTGGCCTCACCAGCACTGAGTACAGGGGCAGAATCACTTCCTTGGACCTGCTGGCCACGCTGTTCCTGATACAGGCCAGGATGCCATTGGCCTTCTTGGCCACCTGGNCCGGGTCCTGCTCTTTGGCCACAAGAACCCCATGGGGAGCTCCAGGCTGGGCACACTGCTGGCTCCTGTTCAGCTTCCTGTCAATCCAAACCCCCAGGTCCCTCTCTGTCTGGCTGCTCTCCAGCCACTCTGTGCCCAGCCTGGAGCTCCCCATGGGGTTGTTGTGGCCAAAGTGCAGGACCCGGCACTTGGCCTTGTTGAACCTCATCCCATTGGAATTGTCCCACTACAGGGCTGAGCACCAAAGTGCAACCCAGGGATGGCATGTGGCTGAGGGCATAGGTGGCACAAACCTCCCAAAGGGGCTCTGCAATACTCAGGGTGCCAGACCTGGCAGAGAGGAACTGAGAGGCACAGATGCTGCTGATGGCCCCATCTGCCTAAGGCCCCAAAGCAGAAGGAAAAGAAAATGATCATCAAACCGTTCCCCCTCTCCCCCTCCCTTAGAGCAACTCCCAATTTACTTTCTCCCTCAGAAGCAATTAAAGCACTCCGTGTAGGCAGACTATTAAATTTTTGTGTGTGTGTGTGCTGGGTTGATTTACTAATCAACTATCCACACATCCACCTGTACGCGGCAGAAAAAACACCTGTT
The DNA here is from genome assembly GCA_038090715.1 of Florisuga fusca. NCBI lineage: Eukaryota > Metazoa > Chordata > Aves > Apodiformes > Trochilidae > Florisuga > Florisuga fusca. The sequence continues at coordinate 23,094,749 of JAAWXA010000004.1, forward strand.
TAAGACTCGACCTTAAACTACTCCCAGCTCACAAAGCTGTGGGGGTGAATCCGATTTCAGGTGCCGGCCAGGGGCCCAGTCGTCGAGCCAGGCACCGGCCCTTTGGCCCCCGCGGGCTCACCTCAGGGGGAGGCCACCGGGAACAGCCCTCCCGCCCCTTCCTCCCGGCCAGGGGGGGCCTCAGCTCGCCCGCCCGCCCGGCCGGGAAGCGGCTCCGGGACACACACCGGCGGAGAGGGCGAGACGGGAGCGATGAGTCGGTCGCCTCTCCGGGGAGCACCCGGCAGCATCCCTCCTGACTTTGCCGTGGGGCTGCTACTCACATTTATGCCTCAGCCACATCATTCAGGACGGGGGGCAGGCTGCCCGCCCCTCCTGCTCCTCCTCCTCGTCTCTCCTCCCAGCACGGACCGGGCCCCGATCCCCTCGCCTCGTCCTGCGGCCAGCGGGACGGCGCGGAAAAGGGGAGCGGGCACCTGTCAGCGCCGAACCGGCTCGGCGCCACCGGCTGAGTCCCGGTCTCCCGCTAGCCTGGCCGCTGAGGGCCGCCCTGATAGCCGGAGGCGGCTGCTGCCACCCCAGGGAGTAAGGCTGTTGCTTGCCGAAAGCGGGAAGCGGCCCAGCCGCCCACACCTCAGGGCAGGCGGGCTGGGAACGGCCACGGCGCGGAGTGCGGCCGGGGAGGCGCGGCTTCCCCCTCTCTTTCCCGGCGCTTTGCCCTGCGGTGAGGCCGGGGAGGATGGGGTGGAAACGGGGAAGGGCCCTTCGCGCCTAGGGACAGGGACTGCTCTGGAGGAGGAGAGGGCGGGCGGGATTTGGAGAAGGGGGATGCAGCCGCCAAGGCAAACTCCTCATTGAGCCGAGGAAACACAACTGTTGGTGCCACCTGAAAACTCAAGACGTAAGATAAAAGTTATTTTCAAGCTGGCCAGCGGGATTAAAAGGAAGGCTAGGGCTCCATCCAGCAGCCCCTTCGATAAGCTGTTGCCCTCAAAGCGAACACATTATTTTTAAGTCTGTTGAACTCAACCCTGAAAGCAAACAGCAAGCAAGAATGGCCTTTTTCCTGATGATGGCCAGGGTCTGCCTGGTGTTTCAGCTGTGGAGGTCACAGAGCAGTCACCTCAGCATCACTGGAATGATAAAAGCCTTATCACGGGCATTAGCCCACTGAGGCAAGTCTTTGGTTCACCTTTTCTTGCAGTGGACCCTGACAGTGCTGTGAGCAAGGCAACTCACCCCCTTGCCTGGATGCTTCCTCCGGGTGGGGTAGCTTGGTCAGCCAAAAAGCTTGGCACAAATTGCACTTGGGATGTGGGACAGCAGCCCCCACCTTTGCTACTGTCCCTCAGCCTTCCAGGCCGTATGTAAGGAGTGTGAAACTACATCAGGGTGCTGGCAGCGCACGTTTTCTAATCTATGGCAGATAACATGAGGTAAATGCTTTGCCTGTCCAAAGCTTCACATCATGGGCTTGCTTTTCTGTTCTTAAAAAATTCCAGTTTCCAACATCCTGTTGTTGATGAGTGTTTGTACGCCTACATAGGGGTGGATCCCTGCCAGCACCAGTTGGGCCTGACTGAGGGAACCACATCTCGCATCATGGACAGCTTCTAAGGACTGAGGTAAGAGCTCAAACATGTCCAAGAAACTGAGCTAAGGACCCCCAAGCTGGGCAAAATTCAGACAAGAAAGCTAGTGATTTAATTTTGAAAACTGGTCAAACTACACTATGAATTAGTATTTGTCCTTGAAACAGTCTCTGTTAAGCTTCTTCCTTTTCTCTGCCTCTAATGATGCACAGAAATTATTTTTAGTTCAGTAAACAGAATAATAAAATCCTGTAGGAGGACACATATTGGACCTCATACAGACTGGGGCTTTTGCCTTCTTCCCAGAACACCCATGAAAGCTGTAACTCTTTCCAGTCCCTGGAGAAAGGGTGTTTCTTCTTGTCTGTTAATGGGATATTGCAGTATCCTATAAAGTAATGGTAAAACCTGAGGAAGTAATTGCTGCTGGTTATTTTCAAAACTACAGGAGCTTCCCTTAAAAGCAACATTCAATAAGAGCTAGGAGTTCAAATAATTAAAGCAGCAGCATGGGACAAATAAACTTAAGAAATAAAAAGCATAGTATGAAAAGGAAAAGGAGTTATGAGTGGGCAAGAGAAAGTTAAGGACAACACTGGTCTGAGTTACTTTTCCAAATATGCAGTTATTTCTGCAGGAACAGTTATCGTGCAAGATGGCACATCAGAAAATTATGTCTCTGCTAATAAATGAAACTATTGAATGGTGTGTTTCTAGCCTTTAAAATAAAAATAATGTATCCTTAACCTGAAAATACTACAGTTGGTGGTAGTCAAATGAAGGATTCTGCTAGTTTTATTAAAGGAAGGAAAATAAGCTAGCACTCAGGATAATTTAATCTTGAAATAAATGTGTTGTCTGAGCACTGATTAGCCGGAGACTCCACAGATAAAAATTTTGAGCCCCTAGGAGCTTTGTCACTACTTCAACACCTGACAGTGAAAAAACCCCATCATTAGTGATCAGTGTCTTTTGGATAACCACCAATTTATCTGCTTTTACCCACAGGAAAAATATAGCAATGTTCCTGTATTACTGCCTGAACTACATTGACCCTGCAACCAGGCATTTGCCACAAAACCAGGTAACACAGTAATGGTTTGCTTGCCTGACCAAGTCCCCTAGACCCAGCGGTGTCTATACATACTCAAGGACTGGGAAAATCTAAAATGTTTTACTTCAGGTGTCTCAGTTTTGTGTCTGCAAAAGACAAGTGATACTGCTCTTCCTTGAGTGATTAATCAGAGATGTGAGATGCAGAACACTCGACGTATCATTATTTCTGTTCATTCTGCAACCATTCATTCTGTAATTTGAAAGCTTAGAGGAAAAACTTTCAAAACATTGATCTTCACTCTTGATGCTTGTGAGGCTGTGGGGACCCTTTGGTGATAAGGAGAATAGGAAACCAATTACTCTTGCAGACACTAAATGGAACAGGTGAATGTATGTACACAGTGCATATGTGCTGAACTTCTTTTATCATCATGAAAATCACAGTCCTTACAGAACATTTATGGGCATTTGATAACACTGTAAAATTACAACACAGCAAGTTCCTGCTTGCTTTTTGAGCTGCTGCACCTCCAGAGGTATTTTCTGCACCCACCCCTCTTGGCTAACAAATTAGCAAAAGTGTCATTCCAGTCTTGGTAGCTATTAAATTTGCATGTTTTCTACTCAACCACAACTGGCCAAGAGTGTATTTTTAGTCTTGCTAGGATGAGTTAGAAGAATTTAATGATTTAAAATGGAGGTGGAGATTTTAAGGCAGGGGAAGGTTATTGTACCAAATCTTTGCTTGTAGAGGTCACAGGGACTTCAATAGCTACTAGAAAAACTAAACCACCTATATGAAATACACAAGTGATGTTTAAGTTAACTAACTTTACCTAAAACTTGAGACAGATAAGAACATACACATGGGCAATGGAGGTGGCAATGTGGAACAGCAGTTCTTGGCTGTAGCTCAGCCGTACTTCACCATGTGCCTGTTAAAATCTCAACATCCTGAATTGTGGTAGCTTAAAGAGTAAAATAGAGATTTAAGTGTATATTTTAATACAACGACTTTTTTCCCCTTGTTTATATTGAATGTCACAAATGACACAAATACTTAGAACAAGATGACAGCTTTTAGATACTTCTTTTGTGAATTTATTAAAATCTTAGCACCTTCCACCCAGGTAGGCAAAACAGATCGTGTAACAGAAGGCACAAAACAAGCAATAATTACTTTCAGTGTATAGCCTAGAAAACCTGTAAAGCTAGTGATTCTACCTCCCATGATGTTGCTGGTCTGTCAAACAACCTTAAACAACGTAAAATTGCTCAAGGTGGAGCTCAAGGTGGATCATATTTGTGTGCTTTGCTTATGCTTTGTTAATCCAGAGTTACCCAAGGAAAAGATGGTCAATTGCACCTCACCCAGACAAAAGGTGTTAATGGACCATTTCCTCAGTAGTCACAGCAATAGCTCAGAGTATTATGGGCTCATAATATTAGTAATAATTAAATAAATTGAATTATATATTAGAATAAAATAGACTAGATCTTAGTAATACTTTCTTTACTGAAAGAGTAGTCAGGCACTGGAATGGGCTGCCCAGAGAGGTGGAGTCACCATCTCTAGAGGTATTTAAACACTGTGGATGTGGCACTTCAGGACATGCTCTAGTGGGCATGGTGTTTTTTTTCTGGGTTGGCAGTTGGATTCAGTGATCGTAGAGGTCTTTTCCAATGGTGATGGTTCTGTGATTCTATGAATCTTTCAAACATAGTGACCCAAAATTTTCAAAGACAAAGGCAGAGGGGGCTGTGAGGGGGGGAAGGATAAAATGAGGGAAAGGAAAATCTTTCTATTAAAGCTGGATGCTTTGATATTGCTCTGCAAGGTCCTACAGGCTCTCTGTTGTCTGCTTTCTTGAAATGCTGCTGTCAGCACAGTCAGGCCTACAGGTCCCTGTTAGCACAGCCCCTGTGCAGTCCCACATGTTCTAAAGCCAAGTCTGGATGTAAAGAATTCTGTAAGCCTGCCACCAAGTCGAGATTTACCATAGAGTGCTGGATTGGCAAGGTCCCTGCTATCAGCAATCCCAAAGCACTTGTAGCTTGACAAGACGACATCTCGTGGTAAGTCCTGGAGCTCTTCCTTGCTCCATTCTGCCAACCCTGGGTTTGTTGACACCACTCTGACAGGCTCAGGTCACCTGAAGGTGATGCTGGAGTTTTAAAAGAGCAAAAGACTACAGTAAAACTGTTTTTGAGGCTCAGTCTGCATACACAGTGAGAGAGCTAGGTTTCTTTCAGACCTGTCTCCAGGGAGAGGTGGAAGAGATACAAAAGGTTATCACCTTACCTGTGGGCCAGGATGGCAACAGACGTGGACAATGACAGCAGGCTGATATTGCAGGCTGGTGTGGGAAAATGATGGTACAAATTAGGCAATGGAGGGGAACATATGAGCAATCTGAAAAGCTCAGTCACTGATACTGTAAAAGTATCAGTTAAAAATCAGTTGAAAACACCAGCTTAGACAGTGTCCAAGGTATGCCACACAAAAAAAATCTCACACAGTAAGAGTAAAGAAAGCTGACTTTCCTCAACCAAAGGAAAAATAAGTAGTATTCTCATCCATGTAACTTCAGAACAGTGGTGGGTGGATGAAAAGAAATAATCTGAATAACAGACTACCTTATTTATTCATAAAAGTAGTGGTATCTAGCCAACAACTATAAAAATCCAATATGCTGGCACTTCTGTACGCACTGGCAGCATCAATTCTTGTCATCTTTACAATAACCAATATTTCTTAGGAAATGCTATTGAGTTTCCTATAAAAACAAATTATGAGTCATGGTATAGACAGATGTGATTCGCAATTCTCTAGAAGGAAAAAATCCTAGCCATTAATTTTAAAAAAAGAGTTAGTTTTGGTGCAGAAAGGTAAGAATACTATTTAATGTTTACATTTTCAGTGGCCGCCAGAATTACGTTATCCTGAAAAATAAAATTGAGCCCTTGAATTGTAAATCTTTATGGATTTGTTTATACTGCACTGTCGTTACCAAAACCCCCCCATATTCTTGCAATAAACTCTTATTTTTGTGTTTCATACACAAACTTAAAAAGTATTTCATTTAGATGGGCTAGCTTTAATGAGGAAAGATGAGCAAGAGAAGCATGAACGAACAGGCAGGTTTGGATTCAATAAGCCTGAAACACACAGGATGCTCAGAAGCATAGGAGAAGTTTAAGTGCCAGAAAAAATTTGAGAACTTGTACAGTACCCATGTGAGCAGAGCTGTGCAGTAAAACACAGGCTTCTCAATATCAGGACAGTAATAAGCAACACCAGCCAGCTTTGCAAAGTGTGAAATAAACCCACCATATTTGACAGTTGGTGCTAACCTATCTGGAACAATTCTTTGAATTCATCAACATCCATACAGCACATGACCTTTAAAGATAAAAGTTTAGGGCTTAAAAAGAACAGATTTTTAAAAAGAAGCTTTTTTAGGGGGGAGGGGAGAGGAACATTACCAACTGGTCAGGAGGACCCAAATTAAGGACCCTTTTAGTTGGGATATTTTAAAGAGAGAAAAACGGAAGGTACTTTTAGTAGAATTTAACCAAAACAAGAGAATTTGCCGCGGAAAGGACCGAAAATTCCCTCCTTTGAAAAACAAACCGTGTGCGCCACCTCCCGGGGTACAGTACGAAGCGCACAGTGACCACCCCCATCCCGGCTCTCCCAAGGTAAGAAACCTCGGGACAGAGACATTCCTTTCGTATGAATCCTTCTTTTACAGTTTAGGGCAGTCGACTGAAGCAGTCCAGAATACTACTTGAATCCATTCCAGATGATCAAAAGCTTCATCTTCTCAAGCTAATGTTTTCTCTGTCCAGTTTCTCCCCAGGACTAAAATGAACTGACAAAGTTGAAGCAAGAAAGTCTCAGTTATGTGGGTTTGAGCAGAAAAAAAGATCACTAGAGAGCTAAACTTGCCTGCTTCCTCCCTTTCCCTCAAGGTTCAGACAAGATATAGAACAGTTCTGCTTTCTTTTCAGGGATAAAGCCAGAAGGTAGAATTGAAAGACCCAAAGAAGTAGGAAGAATTTGGATGGATATAATTTATCGCCTTGGAATTTCATCTCAACAGGATTTAAAAAGACACGCTGAATAGGTTTAAAGAATTAATCATTTATTTTAAGCAGAAGAAAACTTGATTTTTACATAGTGTTTATCTGAAAATGGTAAGACTCGAAGTACAAAATACCAGCTTTTGGAAAATTCAGTAATGAGGCTTGACAGTAAGTGGGATAGGCATCCTAATATCACCTGCTTTAAAAGACTGTACCCCCTTTTTAAAAAAAGTTTTGATCCAATTTTCCTTTCCAGCATTGTGGAATCAAGGTGGAATGATTTCCTTCAAGTCAAAATCCTTTCTACACTCCTAAAGAACTATCAAGTAATAGTTGATGTAAAGTCTTAAAAGATTTTTGCATCTCCATGTAATATTTTCAATTAAAAAAGTGAACTGCCTCTTTCAGATACATTTTATTTAAACACTCAACTTTGTGTAGCATGGAGTATTGCCTAGCAAAGCAATGTTTTTTTCAGTCATCCCTGACTTGGTGCTATCAATAAATTATCAGTTGTCTTTTCAGTACCACTTCAGCCACTTCAGTATGACTTTTCCCAACCACAGCTTTGTTGCAATTACGGCCATTTAAACATTCAACTATGTCATTCCTTTTGTGCAGCACAGGAATAAATATACCCTTTGCAGGTTTGACATGGCTTTGTGAAAATTTTCCTCTTTAAAGGTGGATGTGAGGAGAGGATAGTTACAAAGAATGTAATTTATTCAAGTATTTTGTCTAAGTACACATCACTGTAAAATCAGAGCAGGCTGAGTTCCTCAACTGGAAAAAAGCAGAAGTGTCTGAGTCAGCAAGAAGAACCAGTAAGGGTCCACTACAGCTGGTGGTAGGACAAAAAATGATGAAGGGGCAGTTGACTGCTTAAGGAATGGCACTAATTCTCCTTATGGCCCTCCCCTCCATTCCTGTACTTCATAAGGACAGAGAAGAAGTTTAAATACACAGGACCAGTGAGGAAGACAATGCAGTTAAGTATTTCCAAGTGGGAAGTGAAAGAGGTCTAGGAACTAGAGTCAAATGCACCCAGGAGTTCTTTGCACACACGTTCAGGGACCACTGACACGGATGAAGTTTTGGCACTGATTCTCCTCCTAATACCAATGGGAGTAGTGTCAGCCTTGAGTTAATACCGAAAGCCTCACACAATGCCTTAAAACAGGTCTGTGAATGGTCATCAAGAAAAAGGTATCTTTTGTTAGAAGGCTGAATTTTGGGTATTGAGGTCTTCAGCTTTTAGGAACTTTTTCTTTCTTTCTTTTTTTTTTTTTTTTTTTTTTTTTTTTTTTTTTTTTTTTTTCCCCGGTGGGGGGAGGGGAGGTGAAGGATGAGGGCACCAGGAGATAATCAGCAAAATCAGAAGATTTACAGCCAGTGAATTAGCAAGATAGCAGCTACACTAAAGCACTCTAAGTGATAACCATAATTTTTTAAAAAAAGAACACTTACTGAGGACTACTTTCTTTTAAATGCTAAGAATTACCCTCTATGTTTTATCTTGTTGAAAAGAAATTATGCATGTGTCTTCACAGGCTAATCTAAAATTCCTAGTATTTCAAAAATCACATGACCATAAATATCCAGACAAAGCCTAGATAGAGTGAAAAAAAAAAAAAAAAGCAAACACAAAACATTCTGATGTTGTACTACTGTACAGTTGCTGATGTCAGCCTCTTTTAAAATAAACTTTGTTGCTTACAGACTGTTGCTGGTGGTGAGACACAGCACCATAGTGATGAGCACAGCACAGTGCATACACTTTGTTACATGGAGAAGAGAATATTCAGTAAGTGACCAATGATTCCACTGAAAGATGACCGTGGCCTTTACTCACCTGTGAGTAGATTCCCAGTAAGAGCAATAGGCACCTTGGAGTAGCCTGGCTTTCAGACTGTTCAGACAAGTGAACCCTTACCACAGAGTCCAGGTGACTGACTCACGTTACACTTACAGGAGCCTGTCAGCAACTGCAGTCACTCTCCCATTCTGTAGCCTTCATCTGGAAGTCTGGTAGAAGACCCAATTCTACCCAATGGTAAAAGACCCACCTCCAGCATTTCACAGCACCAGCCAGCTGCAGCTCACAGCATCCCCTCTGTCAGTCAGTGCAAGTTGTAGCAGTGACTTCTGTGGCATGGATGCATCTCATCCAGGGGTTAGGTTGAAGCCAACAATGATATTTCAGAGAATTCTCCCCAGGAGCCATTACCAGGACTCTGGATTACTCACAAGCCTGGCCTAACATCTGAAGAGGACCCAAAAGCTAGAAAATCTGACTGGCTCAGAAGATTGCTCATATCCCATTACCAGTCTGTCTTTACTTCTTTGAACAGCATCAAGAACTTCAGTAGGCAGAAATGAACAATTTATCAATAAGGGAGTCAAGTCTGACAGGAGGTAATGTCGTGATAAATTGTATGGACCTTTCTTAAAAGGATCAATCCTTTATGCTCTTAAAATATTTAATGAAGAGTATCTTACTTCTCTCCATAATTTCTTTACTTGCCCCTCCATAGGTCATTGTACCAGTCAGCTTCATTATACAGCTCATATTACTACTTATACATATGAGGCTCATCTCTAAAACCAGGATATGACAAGCAGCCTGCCTAGTTGCTGGACACCCCTACAGAAATCAAAGATGCTCTCAGCAGCACAGTCCTTGTGGATTATCAGAAAACTTAGGAACCACTCTCTGAAAGAAATGCTATGTTAAGCAGCTCTTGTAAGCCTTTTCATGTTTAAGAGAAAAATGTACTCAAATGACTCATCCTTCAGTGAAACAGAGCCACCTGATACACAGCAACTAACTGGGCAGAATACCCATAGGTTACTTTTAGCTTATAATGAGATAACTGTTGTTAAGCAATGGACATTGGATACCAAAACTGATAGCTCTGTGATTACCATGAATTTACCCAAACAGCATCATGCTGAGAGCTGTAATGTTATAGTGCCTTGTTATATTGCATTTAGGTTGATCCATCATAGAAATCCTAAATACAAATTCTTTCACCTTAAAAAGAGAACAATCCCCTCTACCTAACTTCTTTCACAGAACCTGAAAAAAAAGGGTTATTAAAATTCCTGATCTATTTTCTTCAGCATTTAAATTGAGCCAAAAAGCTTGTGATAGTATTTCTAAAACTTGTGAAGGCAGCGGGATAGAACTAACATATTCCTATGTTTGAATTCAGGTTTAACTACTTGAACTCAAATCACACATCTCCAAATCCCCAATGATGGAACTGATAGCATCAATTATCTAAAAGGCTGCATCCAATGAAAACCAGCTTTCTGTCATTTTAATGGTACAGGATATTGCATTCACGTTATGAAAAGAGTGCTTCTGCAAGAAATTTTGATATGTATGAAAGGAATGATATGTAGTCCTGTGTGATGTGGAGTATCCTATCTTCCATTGTAAAGAGAGAGTATTTTCTAGCACCATAATTATTCAAACCTCTGGGTTTTAGCTTTTTAATTTTTTTTTTTAATATATGGTTTACTCTTATATCTGAAGTTAGCTAACAGGAGTATAAAATATCTCACAGCACTCTTGTTTAAAGAAAAATTATCAGGGAAAGAGACCGCTAGTAAGACACTTGACTGTAGTCTCTCACTGTATTTCATCTTTCATAGAAAAATGCTGAAGAGCATTATTTTTCTTAATGTGCTGTAGGCTAAAAATGAACCCTCAAGGGTTTCTATTGCTCTTCTTGTTGCCAGAGCAACAAAGCAATGCTCACCTGAATATCTGCCAGTGTAAGTATCAATTTACAAGCTGAAATGAAGTGTGTGCTGCTAGCAGATGTCACTGGCAGCATTTTTACTACAAGTGAAATTTCAGTGGCAAGGGATGCCATGAAAACTCAGGAATATATTACTATTTCATTTGTGCTACTTGATTATTGCTCATATAATTCAAGTGTTTCTATTAAAATGTCTTGGCCAATGACATTAAAAGTGAAAGGGTAAAAATGAAAGGCTTTTATATGAAATCTAGTGCACTAAGAAGACTTCATTAAGCAACTCAGAAGAAATCTTGCTTGTCATTAGAAAGCATACGAGGAGCCTTTTTCAATTAATTACTTCCTAAAACTCTTTGTGGTAAGGAGACAGGAGGAGCTGGGGAGAGGGAAGCAGATAATAAACATTTTTAAAGCATGTAAATGTTATTATTTTCTGAATTGAGAAAGGTTTCATTGTTTACCACTGTATCAATCCAAACATTCACACCATGTTTCTGTTTGAAACAGGTGACAGAAGCACTATGTATATTACTAAACTATAGAAGGAATACAACTTTGAAATTATTTGTTTTGTGTCAAACTAAATTCAGGGTATGATATGGAACTGAATCACACAGTTGGAACTCTCACTCTCTACAGAGTGAAGCGTATTGCTTTAAGAAAAACTCTAGGGAGCTTTTTGTTATAGCATGTACTAAAAATTCTAATTATAAGACATTTGGAGAGAGATGTACACAAAACAGAATAGGGAGAATACACCAAAGTCCTGTAGCTTCTTACATTTCTTGTAATTCATCATTTTTGTCCCCTTAAAAACTAAGAGGTAGAAGAAGATAGAAACAAATTCAAAATTTCCTCCTACTTCCAACTCCCAATTCTAAGAGAACTAATTCTCAGACATTGGATCACAACACCAATTGTTTAACTCTTTTCAGCCAAGAAATCTGAAAGTCAAGAATTAAAAAGGAAAGAAAACCACAGGCACTTCCAGTTGTTAAGTGAAATACACAAGCTAAATTAAAAAAAAAAGGAAAAAATTGTTTTATTTTCACATAAGCACCGTTCCTGAAAAAACGATCATATTTTCTTATTCCATGTGACGTTAGATGCAGAGGCAGTTTGAATCAGAAAGCTATATGAAGGGATTATATGCAGAAAATTTTCTAGGCAGGGGATTGTGAGAGTCAGAGCTAAGCTTCCTTTTTTATTTTTTTCCTTGTTTCCCACACAGATATGGAAACTGCTCTGCTATCAATGTGCAAAGGAATTTTTTTCCTTGGTTTTTTTTTAAACATGTAACTAATAGGTATCATCAGACTCCTCAACCTTGTGTTGTTTATTTTTCAAACTGACTGCACCACTGTTGCAAAAATGTGATGGAGGTCCTGAAAGGCTCGCTGACCAGATAAAAGAAAAAAATGTTGTATCTGCAAAGAAAATATCATGCTCTGACCTTGTTATTAAGATCAATGCTTGCACAACAGAAGTCTGGTCAAATATATTCTTCCCTGCTCTCTCCCACTATTGCTTTCAGTCTTGCCACGTTTGTTTTCCACCGGTCAGTTCACACGCTTTTTATATGATTGACACACCAGTGAAGCTAAACTAAAGACCTCCAACCACTGTTCAAGTTGAAAAACAAGCCAGCATTAAGACTTTCACTTCACAGTCTGTCCATTAAGACAGGTACTTTTCTCTTGAACTTCTAAGCTGCTGAGCTCAGCCAAAAAAAAAGGGATGTGTTTTCTCATTTTGTTTCCTTTTTGTTATGTGGTCATGAGGAATACCGAAAGAGATGGCAGAACACAGACCTTAGCTGTCCATACATATGCAGACCAGCCTTTTTAAAATACCAGTCATCCCCAGATCAAAAAAAAAACAAAAACAAAACCCACAAAACCTGAAAATAGGCGGAAAATTGAAAGCTTTTTTATGCACTGAAGTGGAAAGTAATGTAGGATTAATTTTTATGAAATCTTCTATTTTGAAGTAAGGGGGTTGCATTTGGTTGTATGGAGCATCCTGTGGTTTAAGACCAGTTCTAAGCCTCATGCTTACCAGTGGCAGCATCCTTTAAACTAAGAGAGGTAGTCTTGTTTTACACTAAGGCTGAACAAGTTTGTTTCCCAGTTTTCACCACCTCAAACAATTTTGTAATGACATTCAGGAAGGGTGACCCTCTCAAGTGGCAGCAGTGACCTTGACGAAAAAAATCCACAAACCAACAATTCTTATTGACCTTACTTCCTCTTCTCTGCTGCTTAAGTTTTACATTTCTCCCTCCCCCACACCATGAGCACAGTTTAAAAATGAATTGATGTGAACAGAAAGCAGTATTCATTTAATGCAATTAATAAGAAAGATTATTGAGGCTTTTTATATTTTTCTACAGTTAGGGCTCGATTAGTTAGAAAATACTGACAGCTCCTTTTTTTTTTGTGAGACGGATGGACAGTTTTGTTTTTTTTTTTTTTTTTTTTTTTTTTTTTTTTTTTTTTTTTTTTTTTTTTTTTTTTTTTTTTTTTTTTTTTTTTAAAGAAGGTACTGCTGAGAGCATAAAGGCTCACTGCACTGCAGTAGCAAATCCAGCACCGTAGCACTTAAAGGGTGGTTAACAGTGCTTTGGTTCAGAATCAGAGTTAGAAAATAAAGCTTAAAAAGTTAAGATGCAGGATATTTGGCAGGATTTCAACAGCAATTTGTAGTGAATGTAGAAAGGACTGAGGCATTGGCTTCTTCCCCTTGGCAAAGCACTTTGTTCTTCATTCTGCTTAAGTCCCGAGTTTCACAATCAAGTTTCTCATTTCCATCGATGACGCACTAAGGAGGATTCGTCATTGACTACGTCATTGTCAGTGTAGCTGTGCTGACACCGTGGTGGAATAAGGAGGAGGATGATCAGTACTAGGAGGATAAGTCCACACAGGCTCATGAGAGCATAGGAGGCAATCCACAACACTGGTTCATGGAATGTAAGGCTAGAAACACAGTTGCTTGCAACATCTGCTGTCGTGAAAGGGCCCTCGATCTCAGATACTGGAGAGCCATCAACTTCTGAGAAATGATAAAAAGAAAAACATTAAGTCATGAAGAGACCATTTAAAAGCATTAGCAAAAGTTCTAGACTGAATACTTATATGTCCCTTTACCTCCATCATCATACATCTCATCATACTCATGTTTTGTTGTATTTCTCACTGCAATAAAAGTATTAGTATTCCGTGTTTATAAAAATGGGAATCTGAAGCACAGGGAGACCGTGATACTTCCACATCTACACAGGCTGTCAGCAAGAAAGCAAACGTTTAAATCGGGTCTCCCACAGCCCATATTAAAGCCCAAGCCACTGAATCACCTCTTCTCTCTAGACTAACCTTTCAGAAATGCCAATTTAGCAAAAGCTTAAAAATCCTACACCATCTATCTTGGAGCAGGTCAGAACCTGGGCAGTTTTTGTTTCTGGCATTCGCAACATCTGGAAGAGTAACTCAGATGGTTCTTACAACTTCTGTGTTTGCTATCTCCAGGGTCTTAGGAAGAAGCATGCAGGATCATTACCTTCAGAGATGTCTTAAAAAAGAGTTGTATCCTACACAAGGTGCAGGGTGCAAAGCAGCACAGACACTTGTGAGTGGAGGTGAAAACCCAGAAGGAAGAGGAGGGGGGGCAGGAGAGCTGGGGGACAGCTGTAAAGAAAAGGGGAATGGTGGAGAGGAAGGTCTCAGGAGTGAGGAGCTGGGACATGAAGGAGCAGAAGCAAATGGAGCAGCTTGAAAAATGGATAGGACAAAGCTAAGGAGAGGAGCATGAAGGGGTGCCTCGGCAGCACTGTTTTCAAAAGGCCATCCACCTCAGTAACATCACAGAGTCTTTGACTTGTTTCATTACCATCACAAACCCCTGCTTGTTAAGCCAGTATTTGCTAAAAAGGGTTATGCTGCCCATGGTTGTCACAGTAACCGTGGCAATTCCCAGCAACCGAAGCAAAGTTCCCCTGAGTTGTGGCCAGGGCTACCGGTACCGTAAAGTCAGAGCAAGTGAGTTGCCTAGGGCAACAAAATATTCAGAGTTTTGTACCTGCAGGTTCCCCGGCCAGGGAAGGATGGATACCTTTTAGCTTGCTTGGGGCAACTAGGAGCCTGCAGTTAGTACTGTCTGTGCATTGTAACAAACAGCTGAAATTCCCTTACTTAGTCAGATACCTCAAGAAACCTCTGCCTATTTCTTAAAAAGACCCCAGTTTTAACCTTCTTGCTTCATTTCTTGTTCATTTTACATACAGACACACTCTTGCCAAATTTTAAGTGACCCTGCCAACTGAAAACAGCATCTCTTATTCACATGTATCTTAGATTCAACTCTTGAAACATGTAAAGATTAGCACAAAATAACCATTGGAAGGAAGAGGGGAGACTGGGTTTGTGAGAGGCAGGCAGTCTTTAAGGTTCTTTGTGGAGAAACAAATGCAAAATAGGTGGACTGCTTTACCTGCAATTTACTGGGAGAGACTTCAGTTGGTATTCAGGCCCTGGCCTCCCAAAATCTCGTCTTATTTCAAGGTTTAAGTCTCAATTAGACTTAATTCAACTTAATTGCAGGCTGCTGCTGAAAGAGACAGTCCTGCTTGCCCATGCTTCTGTCCCTCGCTGCCCCTTTTGTACTGGTGCTAGTGCCTGGCAGGCTGCAAGGAGAATCAGGCTAACTCACTGTTCTTATGGAAAACCATCCTGTCATAACAACAAAATGCCCAACTGAGGAACCTTCTGTAGGATCACTCAACTGAAGCAACCCTTTCTCCGGCTGCAAGTGTGGGAAGACTCCTGTAGGAGAGTTGGAGTGGACTGGGTGAAACCAGAGGCTGCACCCACAAGCACCCTAACACTGGCAAATGCCACACACGTACTCTTTCAGCTCATCAGATGGTAATAAACTGGCCTGTGCACCCTGTATTGTCAGCATATATTTGCCAAGACAGTGCTGATGTGATACAGGAGCTGCATGGTAGTGGACAGACTTGTAAAAGACTACCTAGAAGATCCATTTGGTTCAGAGTCCCAGTACTGCAACTTTGTCTACCATACAATTGTTTCTTCTGGACATCTCACCCCCTGGTATAAAATTCTATGATTCTATGATATCTATTTCATCTATCTATATGAAGTCCTGCAGCAAAACCAAACGAAACTACATTTAATACTTGATACGCAAGGCCTAAGTATTACTACCTAGGAATTTAGTATTTTGAAGAGACAGAGGAAAAAAAAAGCAGCACAATTTTCCACCTTGGAGATAGCTTTGAAAATAAACAGTCCCTAATTAGTCATTATTTGGCTTGAGTACAATAATTACTCCTATTTAAAAAGGCAATACAAAACTGTTGCCATGGTGGCTGACATTTTAAATTACATTTTGAGAATGCTTGACAGCAGCACAGCCTCTGCTTTCTTCCCTCCAAAAAGAAAAGTTTTTCCTCATCCTCTTCCACTCCCAGAGAAACTGAGAGGAAATCAAAAGAGGGGAAATTTGCATGAATTGTTCAAACAAGCCCTTAAGCCTAAGAGACACACACATTTAGCATATCCCACATTAGCTGAACTAGGATATTTTTGCATATTTTTATTAGAACAGAGGGTGGTAGCTACCTACAACAAGTTCTTGACCTTGAATAAATGGGATTTTCTTAATTATTGATGGTTTCAGAACAAAAATGTCACCTCTGGAAAATGCTATTTTGTAGTATTTGAGCAGAACTCAAACACTTTCTCACTCAGCATCCTGGGTGGTTTGGAAAGAAAGAAAACCTGAAGTTAGATTAAAGATATAAAATTGTTAAGTGCTGCTTGGAAGGGGCCCCTGTAAGTCACCTACAGTTCAGTGCTGTACCACCCTCTTAGTGAAGAAGAAATTCTTCATGTCCAACTTGAACCTTCCTAAATTTAACTGGTGGACATTGCCCTCCATTATGCTGTTTCACTTGCACTGCCCGTGGCTTGTATTCAACTTGGGCCCCACCATAATCTCCTGTTCTCTTTCCACCAAACTGTGCTTCAGACAATCCCTTCCCAAACTGTACCCATGCAAGGTGGTTTTCTGCTCCAGGTGCAGAACTTTGCATTTTTGTTCACTGAAACTCTTAAAAGTATTTGCTGCTCAGCCCTCCAGGTTACCGAGGTCCTTCTCGACTGAAGCATCATGCCATTCATTCTCCTGAGTTTAGTGCCCATAAATTAGGGCACATTCTGTCTCAGTGTAGTGTAGAAGTAATATATGATTATATTGCTTTATTCCCTAAAAAATACCCAAGTCTTCCTACTATGATCTTCTCACTTACTATAAAAATACGAGGGGTATAATTCTGATTGGTGCCAAGGAACCATTGGCTTGCTTCACTAATACTAACCAGCTGAACTGAACATCTTGTCTCAAGAACGTAATTGATCCAAAATCTTTCCTAGACATCCTGTGAGCAGTAGGTTATCCCAGAAATTAGCAACAGGAAGCTTGAAACAATGTGAAATGAATAACAGGCAAAGTATGTCTTCAAGGGTTTCATGTATTGAAGAAAAAGCAAATTTTCTTTTCCTGCTACAATGGAATAGCTTCCTGAGGCCTTCTTTCTAACTCTTATCACTGTTGATACATCCTGGAGAATGAAAATGCTGCAAGGTGTGTTGTGGAACAAGTCAGCTCTCATTTCTAGCTAATTCCCAATAGAAACTTCAGAGTTTGATGAAGTTAAGACTTTCAGTCCTGTTCCCACCATTTTTGTATTCAGCACATACCAATTTAACATATTAAAAAATAGCTTAAATTTAGTGTTAACCCTCCATTGTAAACAAGAAAGCATAGGCCATTGCAAAGCCACACCAAATGGTCTTTATATTTTTCTGTTTCTGGATATTTATGCCAGCAGTCATAGAATTTAATTTATGCCCATGAACAGACTAAAAAGCTCCAAATAAATTACATTAATATAGTTGCTATGGAGGACATGGCTGGCCTCCACAGGAAGCCAGTTAGATAGCTTAATCTCTCACACTGCACTGACTGCTAACCACTCACAGTTACGGTTTTCTGATGAAAGCAGTGTTAAATGTGGAAACCACAAGCTGTGAAGAAGTGAATTCAAAACAACTGGCACATCCAGAAAATGTCATCTGCCCCTTGTGAGTGGAGTCTGATAAATCAGTGTATCTTGTCCCAGCCGGTGGTTTGTGTCATCTGATTTCTCAAGAAGCTAAGATCCCATGATGCTAGATTAGACATACCCAAGAATCACAGACAAAGAAACAAAGGGGAAATTCCTTCTAGCACCAACTGGGTATCATCATGTGTCCAAGCTCATGTTAATTCAAATTTAGTATCTATTCAGCAAACTCAGTTTTCTTCTTCTCTAAATGAGGCTGTCAGAACTACATGCAGTGGCCAAACTCTATGCTTCTACGTAGCAATACTAACATAAAGGTGTTATTAGGCTTCCCTGACTCTTTTTCTCAACAAAGACATGCTGTCAAGCTAGTTCTTAAGACCACCAGTTGGCTTGTGTACCCTGCTGACCACATGTTGGTCGATATGTTCTGTCAAAATGCTTCTCCATGAATGGCTGCAGCGTGGCAGGGACAGGAGGCAGATCTACATTTGCTAAAATCACAGTCAGGAAGCACAAGAAAGAATGAAAGGCAGGAAAACCTGGTCTGCACTACTTGCCTGGTTACACTCTCCTTGCAGGTGCATTCAAAATACGTCTTTCATCACTGCATGGCAGCCTATAGAGGTCTTCATTAAGCAAACCACATCAATACCCAGATTTTCTCATAATAAGCTCAAAGCTGACAATTTTGCACGCATTACAGTGAAGTGATTAAAAAAAAAAAAAAAAAAAAAAAAGCAGCTTTTAAAATGTCCTAGAGCTACAACTCAGCTAGATAGTATCTCTCTTCTTTCCCTCAATTAGCTGGTTGCATTAAGCATTTAAGTACTTACTGCCCTTACCCTCTCTAACATAAATACTGGGGATTCAACTAGGCCCTTCAGTACTAGTTCTTTTCCCATGCAAACTTCAGATGATATGATGTTTTTCATAGACTACTTCTGTTTGGGACAGAGACTTGCATATGGGTGTTTTGTCTTTTCCCTCTTCTCCCACTTGTATGTTCTTGCAGTGCCAAAGCAATATCTCATGAGCGACAGGAGGAAACCCCAAAAGTTTTGGTTTTAGCTACCCATGATGAGCTATGAGAAATCATGAAAAAGCAAGAAAGTTAACCAGCACTGTGTTCTACTTACACTGAGAAACCTATTTGTTTAGAACCAACACAAACACCACAAGTCTTAATTTGAGTTCCATTTTCATCTTAGCTCTTTCTGAGAGGCTTAAAAGGCACAATTTACATTAAGAGAAAAGGGTGAGTAAGGTATTCCACTGCACATTGGGAAAGTTAGTTGAAGTTGCATTTATCTGCAAATTAGAACAGGAACTAGAGAGACATGAAGCTACATTAAAAACAGAGGAAAGTTTCAAGTAACTGTTGCTCAAACCATACACACAGACAGATGTCTCAGAAAGATGATCTCTCAGGGAATAATGCAGGAAGACACCCAGAGCTGAGGCTGATTTACTCCACATCAGAAGACTGTTGTACACAATACAGCCTTTTCTTTCTTTTTTTAAATTTTTTTAAATTTTCCCTCAAAATCTGAATAGCTTGGGGGTCCTCAAAAATATACCCTTCAGACTTCACGAGCAACCATGCACTTCCTCATCAGACAACTGGCAAAGGTGTTTCTCTGAGAGCAGCGTTTCCTCACTCGCCAAGTCCTGAAAAATATTTCTCTTACCTGCACATGGACTCACTGCAAAACCCACTCTCTTCTGGGCTCTGTCAAATATTACATAGAAGCCTTCCATGACTGTAGCACCAATAACTAGAGCATTTGTGGAGGAAGAGATGCCAAATCGGTAGCACTGTAAATTCTCTCCTATTCCGAGGATGGGTTGAATATAAAGCTATTAAAAAACCAAATCAACAAAGAAAAAAGCCAGAGTATAAGAAGCAACATAATCATGCAGTACTAAGAAGTTCACACCCTTTGATTTTTATACTTAAGCCCTCAAACTCAACTGGAAATAGAGAATGAATAGGGACAAACAGGTCACAGTACATGATTTAAAATTGTCAAAGCTTACGTAACTCTTGGATTACAAGCTTAAATCTGAGCACAGTCAGTCACTATGTGAAGGTCAACAGCAAATTCATGAGAGTCACTTTTAATTGTACTTTCCATAAGGGAAGGAAATAGCTGAGAAAGAATTTGGGGTATGAACTCAAATTAGAGAATAATTTCATTATTTTAAAATTATCAGGATGGAATTGATTCAGAAAGCATTCAGTGTCAGCTTCAAGGCTCTAAATTCATACATTCAAGTCACATTTTACCCCTTGGCTCCTCAGGGAAGATGAAAGATTGCCAAGCTACATGATCAATAGAGAAAAAGCTTATCATAAGGTTTTGCTGTATTTCACGTTAAAATGTACCTAAAAGGTTCATTCTCCCTTTTGCTCCTGACCATCCCCTAAGGTGTATTACTAATATTAGAGGATACTAACTAGTCTGCATTGCTACTCATACTGGGGGAGGGTGGAGGGGAGGCAGAGAGGAAAAAAAAATTGGCACATTATATTCTAAAAGCTGGGATGGAATATTAATGAAAGATAAAACGACCAAGTTACAGAAAGTGGTCAAGAGATCACATGGGCTTATTGCCAAGACTGTCATACTCAGGAGAAGTGCCACAACTCAGAATGAATAAAAAAAGAAATCAATTCGCTTTCCAAAGTGAGAAGATCAAAATAAGCAGACGTTCTGTATTGACATTGCATGTGGCTAAAGCTTGTGAAAACAAACAAAAACCCAGCTATTTTTCCTGAAAAATTAAAAAAATCATTCCCAGCTACATAGACTGCACTCAGAGGGAAACTTTTTTTTGTTTGTTCTAGGTCTGAGAAGTTTTTTATTTTCCCTTTTAAAATTTGATTTTAAATATGTCATTTCAAAATATTTCCCTTGCATGCAATAAGCCAGTTCGCTATTACATCTAAAAATAGCTCCCATTTTTAAGTCTGCTCCCCTCTGACTTACAAGAGAGATAGCATGTGCTTTGTAATAGTAATAATAAATGCAAAACTGAATAAACAAAGAAAGTTGAGACCTGTGGTAGGATAGAGATCCGAAACGACCTGCTGGAGTTTTCATCCCTCAAGTAAATGGAGAGTTTGGGAAATAGGGACCAGGGTTTTTCAGTTTTATCCCAGCATGCAAGCTGTGACCCAGTCCAGAAACCAGAAGAGAATTCTTGTATCTAATAAAACAAACAAAAACAAACAAACAAACCACCAAAAAACATGTGAATTACATATATTTTTATTGATTCTTGTAAATGATGACTACCACTATTCAACGTTTCTTCCATTCCCACGGAAAAATTCAAGCATGAACGCAAGTCTGGCACCTTTTTCTTCAGGGATCAAAGCAAAACCCCTACATGCAAGTTTATGTGCATCATAACCCATTATGACCTGGGAGAAGGGGGAAGAAGCAAAAGCAAATTTAGCTCTCCCTTCAGCCCCCATCTGTGTCTTACTACTTCAGCTTCTGCAAGAAACACATTTGACCTCCCTAAGGAAGCACAACTCCAACAAGGAAAAGACCCCACAGCCTTTTACTACCTACCTACCTACCTACCCACCACTTCTCTGAGCAGCCCTGACCAAATGCTAACATTTTGAAGCAGCAGACATTTTTTTAACAAAACACAAACCAAAACACAGACCACATGAATGCATAATGGAGTAATCTCTCTTCCTTACATATCTACAGCTTCTTATTCATCCTTGAGAATAAGAGCTTACTCAACCTCAAGTTGGCCTTGAGTTGCACCAGGGAAGGTTTTGATTGGATGTTAGGAAGAATTTCTTCCCAGAAAGGGTTATCAGGCATTGGAATAGGCTGTCCAGGGAGTGCTGGAGTCACCATCCCTGGAGGTATTTAAAAGAGGTATAGATGTGCTGCTTAGGGACATGGTTTAGTGGTGGACTTGGGGGTGTTAGGTTAAGAGTTGGACTCAATGATCTTGAAGGTCTTTTCCAGTCAAGGCGGTCCTATGATTCTGTGAACTTTAGGGTTTCAAAGTCAAGGTTTAAGCCAAAATCTTCTGGTATATAAGGGAGTCAAAATCTACTAGAGTCAGTGGAAAGAAACATCCCTCTGCCTCTTTCACTGCCCTGCCTCCCACCACAGTACAACTTGGCATGCTTTTGAAAAAAAGATTAAAAGTATTTCTTAATACACCCATAGCATTAGCTAAGCCAAAAGCAAACTCTTACATAGCTTGTTTGCCTGAGACAAATATCTTGTCTAATGTTGATGCTTGTCTAATGTGAGCACACAAAGCTGCTCTGCTACCTGATCGGAGAAAAACCCTTCCTTATTTGCATGCAGTGCTTTGCACTGGCTCTTATGTGAAGCAACATCCAAGGCAGTATCCTGTTCTGATGCTGCACATTCAAAACCTCCCATCGGGGAGAAGGAAAAAGATGGAATCCAGTCTCTCTGCTCTCCTCCTTGGCATTTATCTGTGATATCGATTAGTTAGCTCATACATTAGTTATATGGCATTTCATGGATGACAAATATTCACACACACCCACACACCTGCCAATGAAGTATTTGTTAGGGCTGCAGAGAGACTCAATACTTCCTGGTGTTCATCTCTGTTCCAGGGCCAACAAGCATAGACTCATGTAAGCACACAATGAGACTTACCAACACAAACAGACTGCTTCTACCCTTAACTATCACTGCATGCTGAAGTGTAGCTCCTGGCAGAGGACAGAACACTGTCCTTCACAGCTATGTCCCAGTCCAGAGCTACTGAAAAACATAGCTCTCCTCCCTTTCCATTTTCTCTTGGAAGGCAGAACTTGTGATCTGAGAAAAACTGCAAGATAGCACCTAGACTAGACAGACCAAGTCTATGAAGTTCTCTATTTTAAGCGCCTACTTTTCATTTCCCAGAAAGACTGCCTATCACACTGGATTTCTTTGCTTTACTTCTGTATGCTGAAGGAATGCATTGGGGAGGATTTTAAAATAAATATTAAAATACATAT
Source organism: Florisuga fusca (assembly GCA_038090715.1). NCBI lineage: Eukaryota > Metazoa > Chordata > Aves > Apodiformes > Trochilidae > Florisuga > Florisuga fusca. The sequence continues at coordinate 23,117,426 of JAAWXA010000004.1, forward strand.
TTTGGGTTTATTTGTGCCCCCTCCATCAACTTCAATTTATTAACTCAGCATTCTATTAATAGTGTGAGTAGGCATGCTGTTCTGACTTCAGCTCAGTGAGGTGTAGTAGCTGCCACCCCTCTGTTCATCTGCCAAAACCACGACCATTCAGACCTGCCAACATCCAGCAGCACCTGCAACTGCTCCCTAAAAGACTTCAGTCCAAGTAAGCAACATCTGAAAAACAATCACCACCACTAAAGATCTTCAACTCACAGTCCTTTTTTTTATGGAGCAGAAAAAAAGAATGCTTCCCATGCAGTTATCCCAGTATACCTCATGGGGCAATGACATCTTGCTGGGCAACTCCTAAAAAGCTGCTAGGAGCAGGAACTTGTTATCCTGGTTCACCTCTGGTCAGAGCATGCCTGGCAACAGCAGATGATTTCATGTTTCAGTGATAAATAGCCTGCCAAAAGCACAGAGCTCTAGGAGTGTGGCTGTGCTGCCATGGTACAATTGCTGAAAATACTAATTTCCTGACATCTCTCCTACATGGCTGGAATCTGGTCCTTACATCTTGTAACTACTTTCCTATTTAATAGCCTATCTCCTTTGTTTAGACCTGTATAAGTAGCTTTCGGTGTGTGTGGAGGGAAAAGGTTATAGCAAGAAGGTCCTTGAGATTGGAAACAAACCCTAAAATAGAAGTTAGTTAATGGGATTTGCTCTTCCTATTAAAAATGCATAAAGCGGAGAGAGCAAGTGGTTCTCCTCTAATCCTTTATAGATCAATTGTCTGACTATTTACTTGTCATGTGGAAGGCCCTAGTTCTAATGTCCTTCTGAGCAACAGCAGAGAGGAGTTTGGACTGCTGTGACCCACTTCACAGGAGCCAAGTTGCCATTACAAGAGTTCTTGGGTAGACTTCTTTCAGTTCCCCCCCATCAACTGAAATTGTTCCAGTCAATACTTAAGTGCTTTGCAAAGAGTAAAACTTTTCAATCAGGGAAGCTGAGCTACAGAAGATAACTGGTGCATTTATTTCAGATATTGGACACCTGCAGGCAGGGAAGACCACTTCATGCCAGATCTCTGCTCTCAAATCAGATAGGAAAAGGGTCTCAATCTTGAATTATCAGAATACAGGTAAAAACTCTGTCTTTTGGGCAGCTGGCCAATTCTCCAGTTACTGTGTTTCCTGTGATTTGCAATGACTATGGCTCTCTGATTGTGAATCCATGATAAAAATATTACAATTGTTTGATTGAAATACATAGGATTTGTTCGTCATCTTTAATCTTCTTGGCACTGTTCATTGTATCCAACAAAAATTTATGAATTTAACCATAAAATGCTGATTCAGTTACTCTTCACTCAGAGAAAGCCACCATCCTTCTGGCCTACTTCTCAAGCTCACCCTATTTCCAAAGAAACTTTTAAACATAAATAATTCAATAATGAAGGTCAAATGCAGCTTTATTGATATGAATAATCCTAGTGAATGGCTTCCATTCTATACAATAATAAGCATTATACTTGGAAGGGAACTGCTTGCCATAGCACATTCTTCTACTTTATAAACACTTGGTTTTGAACGACTGATTTTTGCTTTGTTAATACTTTGAATCAGAGCAACAAGGATTATGTGCATATTTCTGAAATGCTTAGAACAAAGTATTAGAACAAAATCTCTGCACTATTTCTGATGCATTTCCATACATGCACTTCTTGCCTGTACTGTGACCCCCCTTTTACCTTTTCTATTTCCATCAAAGACTATCAATAAATTCTCACTTTTAACAGCAGTGGACCAGGAAAGATTCTGCTCCCCTGTGACTTACAAGAGAGATAGCAAAGATGACACTCTTTTCAAAAATCATGTGACCATTTAACAGGAATTTAACATTTCAAGCAGATTTAAAGACATTAGCTTACCAGGGATGTGCGAGCTATTGCTTGCACAACAGCAGTGAAGACTTTCTGGGGCAGACGGAGAAGTGTAGTCCCACTGTCTACTATTGCTTTATCAGCATTATACTAGTGAGGGGGGGAAAAAGGAGACAAGTTACACACTGTAGTTAATGTAATGCTTATTCCACTGTTTCATAAGTAAGAAAGCTGTTAGGTTTTGATAGCTGTCTTTTCCATCCTGCTTGTCATACTTGTCTGTAGCTTGCTCTAGCTGACAGCTTGAATTCAAATGAAGTCTGAGAGCAAAACAAGATAAGGTTAGCCTAGATACAAGAGTGAGTTTATCTACACCACTCAGGAAATTACTGTGCCACCAGTGCTGGTGCAAATGGCTATACCCCTGTGAAAAGAAGTGAAGCCCAGCCCCTCTCAGAGGTGTGAGCTAATCCACTTTACCTTCAAAATGCTTTGTTTTAAGGCACTCTCATGGTCAGTACAGAGAGATGCTAAGCACGCTGGTGTAGCTTACATGTACGTCCAAGCTCTGGATCAAGGTGTCTGCTATTGTGAAAATGACTCACTTGAGTTTAAACACAGTACAATAGCCTACTTCTAATGACTGGTGTATCTAATTTAAAAGTAGTCAGGGAACATTAGGCCTCATTACATGTCATGGTTGGTACTGGCTCAAGAGAATAAATGCCAAATGCCACCACCTTGATTGCTGAAAATCACTAAAACACAGACAAAAACAAGTACAAAGAAACCTGAATTTTCAATCTTGCTTACTCAAAAACTTCGCTAAAAAACCCCTAATCGAGCGTTTCTTTTCATTATTAAAACCCCAACCCTCAGATTAAGAGATTTTGGCAAACTTCAGATACAGTGAACGAAGAATAAACATTCTTAAAAGTACATATTTTTTTCATAAACTCGTTGAAAAATAAGATTAATTGTGGGAAAGAAAAGCAAAAGGCAAGTAGCAGTGGCAGTTGTTTCCACAAACTACATTTCTTACCAGTTTAGGAAGTGGGATCAATATAACTGAACAGTGACATGTTTATGGCATAATCATAAGACACAAGACAATACACAGCAAAAGCTTTTAGGAAGAGGCCAAACAGCAAGTGAATTTAAAATACACTGGTTTTGATGTTATCAAGTCACATGGGATATCTCTAGCACAGTGATAAAAACAAAACTCATCAGAAAGTAAAATAGTTAACTCTTTTTTTTTTTTTCTTTTGAAAAAAGACATGCTATAGGCTGCCAAGCAGAGCTGAAAGGAAAGCAAACAGGAAACCATTTATCATACACTCAGAAATACTTCTAAAGAGTGGAAAGAAATACCAAGGCATTGTGGACTCACTTTTAACAGGTTTGTACCACAAATACACAATAGCCAACATCCTGGAAAGCCACCCTTGGGGGAAAAAAAATAGGTAGGAGGCACAGCCAAGAGGGTCGATCATGAGCATAAAGCCATGCCAAATGTCTAGAGCAGCAGGATCAATCAGGAAGGGAAAAAAAGCATCTGGATTCTCATGCTGTGTGCAGGGTAATTGCAGAGGTGAGTAACTTCTGCCTTCTTAGTCTTCCTGGTTAATATCTAACAGGGCACCCTATGCAGCATGCACCGCTGGCAGCTCAGTATTTCTCTCAGCCCTGGTCTGCCAGGCTCAAGGCCACAGCTGCAGTGTAACACTGGACAGATTCCCAGCACTGAAGCCAGGGGATTGCTTTTTCCTTGCAAGGAAAGGAGTAGTCTCTGGTTATGGTTCAAAAAAATGTTCCATTTCCTAGAAAACAACTAAGAGGAGAGAGGGCACACAGTTTATCAACCTCTACAATGAATTATGCATCATCTGCAAGCCCCTAACTAGGCAAATGTTAATCATACTAACTCTCATTTACTCTTCTTCCTCTACATTTTTGCAGGAAGATCTCCTTTGATCAAGAAAGAAACACCAACTCTGTAACACCAACTCTCATATTATGCTAATATGTACCACGTGAAAAGAAGCCCTGGCTTGGAAAAGAGCCACAATAACAGGAAACGTTTGTAACACTGCTAAGTTTTTAAGGGATTTGTTTTCTGGAAACAGCATCTACTATACTATTCATACAAGGGCTCCTCTTCAAAAACATGTTGCCTTTTGTAAGGCCAAAAGAAAAGCAAACACAAACATTTATGTTGGAGGACCAACAGCTTTGCATTCCTAACAGTGTAAGAGAGAAGCATTTAAATAGACCTTGTTTTGCTTATTAAGATGAAAGATGGTATGACTAATTTAAAATATTTTATACAGAAATATGATTTCCATATTTTGTATGAAAATGTAAAATTTATGCACATGCAAAGTTTTAATAATTAATTCCACTTCATTTGTACAAACTATGAAAACTTTAGAATTACCATGTCTTAATGATTTCCAACTAAGAGAACAAGTATAAGATAAAATTAAAATGTTTAATAAAAACAGGGCATGAAAATTATAGAAATAAAATCAAATCTTGAAAAGCAACAAGCATCAGTAAGAATTTTACTGGGGAACAGGATGAAATGCTTTGAGAAGCATCCCAGGATGACACATGCCCACCTGCCCATTGCAATAGTGAATTTAGACATCACTAGAATCTTCCTTTTACTATACCAGTCCAAAATCTTCCTTTTTCCATGTTTGACCAGAATTGCCTTAAACCCCTTAGGTTTGATTTTACTACATGTCAGAAAACCATAAACTGTAGTTGTTTAAAGTGTTCCTCCTTGCATCAATGCACTTTCAGTGTTTAGACACCTTCATTACAACTGAAACTAGTCAAGAAGCTGAGCCTTTTCAAACTACAGCAGCTTTATTACAGTGGACTGACTGTTCACTTAACAATTCTGGCTTAGTCCCTAATTTACTGAGAATGCTACCTATGACTGTGACATCCTCTTTGAAGCAATTTTAATATGCTTGAGGTACACACTCCATTTCACATGGATCATTCATTTTTCTCAAGCTTGCCATGCAGTCTAAATTCTCAGAGGAAACTGCAGCAGACATCTGCTTGCAAAGACAAAACTGATCAATTAAGCATTTTTCTTAACCAAACTTGTGTTTTATATGCACAGAAAAACATTACTACAAATACCTCTCTGCAGTCCAATTCAAGGTTCTGTCCTCCAACCTCCAGTTTGAGAATTTCAACCTGGTAGTACCACTCCTCTTTGATTGGTGTGTACCAAATATCACCCGTGTACAGACTTGGTTCAATTCCACCCAGAATCTAAGGGAAAGGAGAAAGGAATTCACACACTCAAAAAACTCATCTGTTTTGGGGCAAGCATAGGAAAAAGGGGGAATATTTAATTATTATATACAGGGCATAAATTTTTTTCTTTTGGCATAATTTGTAAGGATTTTTTTGACAAGTTCTTGGTCAATAATAAAGCAGTATGAAACAGCTAGACATTAAATAGATAGTGCTTCAGTCAACGAGAATTCACATATTGGGGCAAATTACCAGCATCTTCATCTACAAGCTCCCACTGATTCTCTTACGAAAGCTCCACTTCTTAAAATCAAAACAGCATTTTCAGATATTTAATCTAGGCCATGCATAAAAATGGGTCAGAGTACTGCACTTTATTAGATCAGAAAAGTCTTGCTACTGCTTAAGAATATTTAATTTTTTTTACACACATCCAAAATGGAATATGACCACCCCATCATTGCTGTCACTATTACCTTCCATGAAGACTTATGTTGAAGCTGACTGAGAGCATCCTGGACCATCAGATTTTGAGCTGAACTAACATAAGTGAGTTCTCTCTTGGGCTTTGTCTATCTTAAGTGTGTTAACATTTGCAGTTTGTGAATTTACAGCAAAATTGTGTTTTGTGATCAACTTCTGTGCTGATACGCTTATTTCATCATAATTCAGGACAGTCATTCAAACTCATGATCCAAAATAAAGACCAATTCTTGGTCCCACTAAGACTGATGGAAAGACTTCCAAGAGTAACCACAAGGGTTAAGATCTGGTATTCACTTAAAAAAAAAAAAAAAAAAAAAAAAAAAAAAAAAAGGAAAGAGCCTTGGTTCCTCTCCCCCTTTAAATATAATATGTAAAAAAAATTACTATAGCATATTGGGAATTTTGAACAAGCTTAACAGCTGAGTAAGGGAGAATCTGCCCTGAGGAAACACTGCAACATTCATGTTTTTCTTTACTAAAATTAAACTTTAAATGCAGAAGTTTACTAAAAATTGAGACAGTAAAAAAGAATGGTGAATAAAAATAGGCTCTTGAGAATTATGATCCATTTAGTATGTTTAAGCACTAAATTTGGAAGAATTAGGAAAGTCATAGAAAAGAGGGAGCGAGATTAACAAAGATACATCTTCCCTCTCAGATTGACAGATACCCACAAGACTACCTCCGTTGGTACCACTTCCAGAAACAGGCAGTCCAGCACCACACATTTGCAAGGAGAAAACATTGGGGATCTCTGCTTGTCTCACAAGAGAATCAAAGAACGTCTCCACAGAACTTGATGGCTTGAAGGTGTTGAAAAACAGAAGAAAAAAACAGAATTGCAGAAGTATTCATTAAAAAGTTTCTTTGCAGATAGGAGCACATCATTCAAACAAGACCACTTTTCACAAGTAAATTGAATTTCTGACAACAAGGTGATGAAAATTCTAGATATAACAAGCCAATAAAACCCCAGCATCTATCATTTCTCTGTTTCTATTGTTTTTTAAAACATTTTTACTCTTGACCACTGTCATTTAAATACCTAAAGCCTAAGAGCATTTTTCAACAGCTATTCTCAAACTCAAATACTAGTTTCAGTTTCAGACAGAAACTCTCACTGATGCTTTATGCTTTGAAAAGGCTTTGGGTTATTAGAACAGTCAAATGTATCTTAGCCTTCCAAATTTCCAAAGTGAAAAAGCAGAATTTTAAAGTGAGGCTTTTCAGTTTTTACGCATGGTTTAATTGTTATGAAATCTGAATTCAGGGACCCTAATTTCCTCTTTTTTCTTTTATATAACTTCACATCCAAGCACACTCACTTCAGCTGATTACTGGGCAACAGGTTCTTTCCTACACTGCATGTCGTGCTTGTCTGTGCCATTATCAAAGTACTACAATTTCATTGTAATTGAGATTTCCGTGCAAGTACCTCCCCTGACACGCACAGACCTCGGTGAGCTTGTAAGGTGCCAAGTGCTCTTACTACACAGAACACAGAGCAGCCTCAGAAGCCAATGACACTGAAGTCTTTGGAAGAAGGGAAAAATAAGTGCCATGAACACAGTATTTGCCTAAACCACACTTTGAGAAGCAGCTCTTCTCTGTCTGCTGACAGTGTATGACAGCAAATACAAGCAGAAGGCAACACAGTGATCACACAACTCTTGAATACGGCATTTTTATTCCAGAGTTGGCAGGGAGGATCTAATAATTTTGTTCTAACAGGATATACCTCAATTCTTGAATTTCAGGCAGTTATGTGCAGGTTGAAAACTACGACTATGTAGTATTACAATCACATTTTCAGTTTTAGAGTATACAGTTATAAATCTTAGAGTATAAATTTTAGGTTTCAATTTAAACTTCCACCTGAATTTCCTGCCTTTTCAAGAACTGTGCTCAGTTCTATGTTAATGAAAACACTGTAGCTAATATTTGTTCTGACATTATCCATATATGCCCTCTTTTACTTTTATATGCCAAAATTTTACTTGATAAATGGAGAATGTCTTAGGATTAATTGCCAAGGACTTTGCAAAGTTCATCAGCCCACTGAGAAGTCTTGAGGGAGATCATCAGAGCCCTAATAAACACCCTCTACATTCATACCAGAAGCTTTCACTCCCATGCTTTGGTACTACAAACTCTGTAAAAGTTTATTCATTCCAGAGTAACCAGAATTGCCAAATTCATCACCAGAAAAGCCAAAATCCTCACGTGAGATTATGGTACCAACACAATCCAATTTATTCTTTTTGGAACAAGTACAAAGGATCCATAGAAAACAGTAGCTGGAAGGGAGTAGTCTAATTCTGACAGATCATATGCTCACTTTATTTTAAGAGTCAAATTTCTATTTATTGTCATTGTGAAAAACAATAGCTGGGGAAAGGATAATTTACCTTGGCTAAGGCATTGTAGGCAAGACCAAGTATCCCATGCCATTTAACCCCTGGTAAAAAGAAATTATCCGATTCAAGAATGGTAGCAATGTTGATGGTGTAGCTGCCATCTATTCCTTTTGGGATAGTAATGACATCAGTACCCAGCACTCCAGTCCAGCTCCCTTGACTGTACTTAACGGTGACATCAATCCCTTGAGCTTTGTATGTACTTGACCTGTATAAGGAAGAGATACACTTATGTGTGAGTTTTTCATTTACAGTGCAAGATGACAGGATATATTCAATCTCAATTTTTCCCAAAGAGGAAAAACAGTGAAGTCTGCAAAGTCAATCACATAATCTCAAAGGAGACGGGGGATGGATTGTAAAAGCAGTAAAAAGCAAATAAATCTCAAGGCCCTTTTTTATCCTGAAGCCATCAGTGACTCAAATTTTCATACTGTGAGCCTTTTTTATTTTATTTTTATTTTTAATATAATATAAATCTAAGATATTATGCCACCCAGTGCAACATGCCCTTGACTCAGACTGGTCTTTTAGAATAGGAGCAATACCCTCTAACTGGAGATGGAATGTATTAAGTGGTGCTAGGAAATTAAAAACTTCTGCATTCAAATCTTAAATTGAAATGCCAAGCTAATTGAACAGCTGTAGACTAACACCTCATTAATATTATTAAAAAATCCATTTTGGGTAAATTGGAATATTATTGTGAGTATCAGCAGTAAGGCACATGTTTTCTAAACCTGCATTTGGTCTATCTATCAGGAACTAAGTGGACTGGGATATTTTTAACAAATGATTCAGTGACTTGGAGGAGGAAAGAAAAAAGTTCCTTCAAGACTAGGACAGCAAACACCAAGGAGGAGTTACATATGGCCAGAAAAGGAAGAAGAATTCTGTTTAGAAGAATTAACAAAAACATTTTAAAAAATAGATTTTTCAATTTTATCTAGAATTTAGCACTGAACAGAGCACAGCCAAAATATTGTTTCTTATGTCACGCTTCATTTGAAGGAAGCTCAACATGGCAACACCAAATTCACTATACAGAAAGCCCTGCTTAACACTGATCTCACCAAACACATGCAATACCATCTTAACTCTATGCTTTCTTGCTACTCTGAAGCAAACCAGGACTTCAGATTTTCCTGCTTACTCATTCACTTTTTCTTAAGCACCAGCTCAATGCCTCCACACACAGCAACGGCAAAGAAGGGATGAAAAACAGCAATGGGCAAAAAAATCTGAACAGAAGTTTTGATCTCTAGTAATGGATGGCACAAGGTAAGCGATTCAGGGCCAACAACTTTAAGAAAAAAACAACTATTCCACACCAGAAATGATTGATTTTTATCCAGGAAGTCCTATCTATTTTGCAGGGGTACCTCAAGGCATAAACTGTACAGTGTACATGACCAAACTTTCAGAATCATACCACAAAGCATCATCTCACTTTTGCTTGCTGGTATGTACCTTAATGTACTACCTCAACTCTAGAGCAGTTTGCTCTTGAAACTTTATGTGGTGAGGCAGTATAACTCTCACTGAAATAAAACTGAATAGTGTTGCTGAATATTGGCAGCTCTGAGTACGTTACTCTTTCATATACTGTTACAGAGCCATCACTGGCAATCTAGTTTCAAGTGTAAAAATCCCTTTATACACCTGTTTTATTTTAAGTAACATTCTCAACAAAACCTAGTTGGTATTTTGAGCAACATGAAAAACATACGCTGTGCTTTCTTGTCAGTTTGGAACAAATTAGGCCATTTCCTAAAACCTTCTACAACACGGTTATTTATACAGCATGGGCATCACAGCAAACTTAGAACTTTTCGCAGCAAAGATTTGTCAGAACCACTCAAAAGCCCAATTTGTAAAAGAGTTCATGATAACAGTTCTATTCATTTTGTACAGGAAGACCCAGGTAATGAAACAACAGAACTATATGACAAAAACTGCATGACATACAGCTTCATTTAACACGCTAGCTCTAAAACTGCTAAAGGAGGACTCTTTCTGAACAACACACCCTCTGGATCCTTTGAAAAAAAGCTAATGCCTTTCCCATGCACCCTCCTCACTTTCAGTCAAAAAACAATCATGCATTTAATCTCAGATTTTGGTCATTTCAATAAAATTAAACTAAGAGCATAGCAATCAGGAAATTCAGACCCATCATTATTTTTCTCCAACACAATATTAATATTCTAATAGGCACACGTCTATAACTCAGTCCCATTAACTTAACAAATTACTAATACTCCTTTCCTCTCATCTTCAATTTGCAGTTCACGACTTTGATATGGAAGCACTTCTTGACAATATAGGGGAAAACTGCAGGAATGATTACCAGATGAGAGGAAACCTCTTTATCCAGTGTTGAAGTGTTCCACATAGGTCACTTGTCTCATTTACACATGGCAAGAGGTCACTCAGATAATTTTACAGATCCGGCTGATGTGATATCAAGGTCCATGTCTACTATCTATGTAAAATCATGAGAACCAAGAAAGGTAGCCTGACTACTGGGAAAAGGCTATCATTAAGTCCAGTCTCAAAAGGAGATGACCAGAAGGGCCCAAGGAACTACAGACAACCAAATTTCACCTCAGTCCAGAAAAAGTATCAGACATCATCCTCCTGGAATTTGTTACCAAGCACATGAAGGACAAGAAGGTAATGATGGACATCAACAAGGAATTTTACAGGCATCTCATACCTAACCAACCGCACTCTCTCTGCCTTCTACAACAAGATGAGTGGCTATGCAGATGAGAAAGCAGTGGCTGCAGCACATCTAGACTTCAGTCAGGCTTTTGACACCATCTCCCACAGCATTCCTATTCAGAAGCTGATAATGTGGGGCTGAAGAAACAGATCACTGTGTATGTTGAAGATGGGCTAGGCCACTGGACCCAAAGGGCAGCAACTACGGTCTCAACATCAGGCTCATGACAAACATGAGCGGAAGCAAAATTGTTTAACATCTTCAAGAAGCTACATGATGGACAGATTGCACCCTTAGCAGATTTGAACAGGACATTACATTAAACAGAGTAGTTGACATGCTGAATGGCAGAGCTTGAATCCAAAGGAACCTTGAAAAATAGGAAGACAGAGCCAACAGAAACCTCATGGCGTTCAACAAGGAGAAGCACAAACTTTTATACCTGACAGAAACAACTCCAGGCATCACGACGGACTAGGAAGCACCTGAAAAGGACTCAAAAGGAGTTGGGGTGGTGGTGGACACAAGGCTGAATAAAAGCCAACACCATACTTGCCCTGTGCTTGCATCAAACCCTACATTAGGCCACATTTGGAAGGCCATGGACAACACATTCAAGGAAGTCTCTCACCCTCTGGTCAGCACTACTGAAACCACACCTGGAATAGACCATGGCCAGCTGTGGGAGCCCACTTCAACAGGAATTTGGAGAAAGGGAAGAGGGACTGGCATAGGTCGAGGATCATGAACACCAGACCTGTGATGAGAAGCTGAGAGGAGCAGGGCTTTAATTTTGCAGACAAGAGGCTATGGGGAGATATCACAGCAGCTTAAAACAACTTGACAGAAAGTTAGGAAGATAACACAGTCAAACCTTTCTCTGCAGTGCCAGACAATAACATACAGGGCAACACCCATGAATAATGTCTTCAGGTTGGAAATTAGGAAATACTTTCTCCACAGGAGAGTGTGGCACACTACTGAAATATGCTTCCCAAAGAAAGCATGGATTCTCCACCCTTAAAGCTTAACGGGACTTGGCTGGACCTAGCCATGGCTGATCTTACAGCCCTGCCTTATTGGGGCTATGTATTAGGTGACCTGCAAAGGATTCTTGCAAATGTAATTTTTGAAATGTCTAACTGATTTCAGTGACACCAGGATGCCTCTAAAATGACATTTATTTAAATGTACTTTAAGCCTTTAAAATGGAAGAAGCAAGTGTAGCCAGGTTCAAGCATCCTAATGGATACGCTTTATTCTGAGCATACTCCACTACTCCATCAATCCAGCCCAAACCAGAAACTGTTGTTGCAATCTCTCCGGACTACCATGAGTTGAGTTTGAATTATTTTACAAAGCACTCCTAACTCTTCAGAACCTAAACTTCAAGGTTTCATTATTAACTTTATTTTAAAGTTCTCAAAATGCAGTGTACACTGAGAACACTGATAAGAGACTGTAACCTTCAAGTGATTTCACAGTCTGCCTCAAAACACATGATTTATGGTTCTTATGAGAAAGGCCTTGCCCCTCCATACAAAATAACATCACTTTAAGGGAAGAGAGGGAAGGAAGGAAGGCTTGTGCTTATTTCTTTGCAACTAAGTTTCCTCTGGCCGTTACCTATGGAAAAGGATAGCTGGCATGTAAAACTGCAGTAGTGCAGAAGCAGGTCTCAAGGGCAAATTCTGGACTGTTCAAACCTGTGTCATATCAGTTGGATGTGAAATTTCTCCATTAACATCTGTCTATGTGAGAAAAGGCCTATGTGAGGATTTTACTAAGCAGCATGGAAACATCAGTTTTCCCTCTGTTACCAGTGCATCTTATTGGAAAAAAAGTGCAAACCCCCATGTTAAAATGCATAAAAAGGTAATAAGAATAGTGATACTCTCCACCTTCCTATTCCTCTAAGTATTTTTATCCATATGCTTCAACTAAAGATAGACACTGTGTTTGGGAGAAATTTATCTGAAATAATTGAGACTAAAGAAGGGTGTAAAGTAAGGAGGAAAGGAGGGAGAGTGATTCAGACAGACAAAGCTGTGCTTGCCTGTGACTAATGTCAGCACATGCTAAACACAGCAAATTTAGTACACATGAAGCACCAAAACCACCAAGTTGTATCTTACAAGCAACCAGTTTCAGCAGGGTCTGTCCAGATCACTAAATGATTTGAGGCCCTTGGTGAATCTAAACAAAATAGGTTTTGTTTAACTAATTCTGGTTTTGGATAAAATGCCAAATAACAGATAAGATTACTGGGTTTTAATTTTTGTTTTTAAACAAAGGGGAAGCATATTTAAACTTTTAATTCCTTCCCAGGCTATTCAGATAGGAAATCAGCTAAAATTAGTGTGGTTTTGCAAACAATTCTTACCCTGTAGCCTTCTTTTTTCTCCAGCTCTAATCAGTGCTGCGCTAAGAGTTCAGCGGGACTGTTCATGTGTCAGGCAGGGCTTTGCATTAGGCAAGACCAATCTTCCCATCCAGGCAACAAACATTCCACTCTCAGGGGATGTCACAGAAGTCCCACAAATCGCCTTATCATCCTCTTTTGCATAGAGGAGTCAGAATCTAAAAGATACCCTAACCCATCATGATGTGCAGAACAGGTACTTACAGCTCGGCATTGAAGTAGGAGGTGACATCAGGATCAGGCACACCTGCTACAGCAAAATTACTGCTCCCAGTGTCAACCAGAATATTTAACTGCCGAAACAGAAGAAAGGAGAGGTGTTTTTCATATCCAACTAAACAAACAAACAAAAATTTAAAGTTTTTATCTAAAATACCATGAGTTTTAAAATTATAATGAAAGAAAAATAAATACAAAGTGTCACTTTTTAGAAAGATAAACTGCTGCAGCCCTTGAAATACATTAAAATAGTTGCGTTCCTGGAAAGGGGAAAACCTGACAAGCTCATATGCTCCCAGCAGAGGAACTCACAATCATCTCAAATTTCTTTTTGGCCCAACCCATGTGTCTCAGTACCCTGGTTCATCCGGGTCACCCACTGAATGGCACACTGTTTAAAGCACTGTTTGCTTTAGAGCTTATGAGGTTTCTAGGTAGGGGCTGAGTGTGAGTCTCAGCAGAAATAAGCAGAAGCACAAAGCTGCCTCGTGACTTGGAAAGCACAGGAACATTTCCCAGTTGATTCCCACCAGCAACAACCTACCACAGCCTTCACCGCCTTTAAGTAGGACAATAGCAGATTTATAAAAATTGTGAAAAGTGTGGACTGAAAGGTGGCTTAAGAGTGGGCCACTTGTTTGGTTAATTGGGAGGATGAGTTAGGCCAAAAATTGCCTAACGAAACCGCATGGACAAAACAAGACACCTCCTTTCCCCATTTGGCTCAGGTTAGCAGGCTGGTTTACCACAACTGCACGACAGCTTGTGCTAGCACAGAGCAGAAGGTAACAGCACAGGATAGAGCATCCAGATGTAAGATCACCTCTTCTAGTGAGACCTTGAAACTGGATCAAATTTAGTGTCATTAAATGATAATTTCAGTCAGTCAGAGACTGTACTGCTACCAAAAGCAGCGGTCATACTTTTTCCCTGCTCTTGGCTAGAGGATTCCCATGTCTTCCTGGCATAAGCACTCATACCCCTGGGGCTGTGATGCAAATCAGATAAGCAGATCAGGCTCTACACCTACAGTTACCTTAAAAAAAACCCAAAACACCAAAAAAACAACAACAAAAAAGCAATCTGCCATATCAAACAGCTACCTGAAAAGAGATGGTAGGAGCAGATATTAGAAACAGGTGACTTCTTCTTTTAGTGATAGTGTGGTCTCAGACTGGCTTAAAATGATTGTAAAATTATGCCCTACACAGCAGAGGACAACTGGTCCTCAGAAAAAATATTGAGGAAATAAGAATTTTCCTATAGGAGTGAGTGAGAAATGAGGACCAGGTTGCCTGTGATTTAAAGCCAGCTTGAGTTAGCCACTTTGATAATCCTCATCACTCTTTAAGACCTGATAAGCAATGCATAGAGAGAACAAATGGTATGAGAGAACAATAGGAGAAACAAGTTTAGTGCTGACAAAGGAAGTCGAGAAACAGGGCTGAGCTCAGAGGAAGAGTAAAGACAAGGGAGGATAAAGCATCTGGATATGCCAAATCCTTCTTTAATAAGTCTAAGACTGAGTATAAACAAAAAAAGTGTGACTCCACGTTCAAAAACATCTTGGTTTGCACATGGAGGGGCAGGGAGGAGAGTCATCTTTGTTTTACCTAATGAATATAGTATAGGACTGAAGAGCTCTGGTGTTAAAACATAAACACAAAACCACTAGTAATCCAAGGGATTCTCTTCGGAGTTTGCACAGGCACTTCTCATTGATATTCCCAGTCTTACAAATGCAAAGCATTTAAGACTAAAAAGAAACAAACCCATGACCTTAGTCAAGCGTCTCACTGCATCACAGATTTTAGATTAAGAGAAGACAACATATTAAAATTTATTTTGCGATCACACGAGCTAGACACAGACATTTAAAGAAATGACACCTGCAAGTTCACCTGGCTCCAAGAGCTGAGGCTTTAAAAGAAAATAAGAATCTCTGAGGCATGGCTTGCAATAAAATCTCAGGTTTGCTATGTACTTTTATTTCAATGATATCAAAAGCCTAACATTTTGTCAACTACCTAACAAAATAAGAACTGTTCATTTTTTCCCTCCTCTCTGGGATAGAAATCATATTAAAAATAAACAAAGAGCTGCTACAACATGTTCATCTCTCAGGAACAACAAAAGTTGCCTCGAA
Source organism: Florisuga fusca (assembly GCA_038090715.1). Classification (NCBI taxonomy): domain Eukaryota; kingdom Metazoa; phylum Chordata; class Aves; order Apodiformes; family Trochilidae; genus Florisuga; species Florisuga fusca. The sequence goes on from JAAWXA010000004.1 coordinate 23,132,996, forward strand.
GGGGTGCTTCGGGGCTTAAATTAATTAGCCTTTCCAGGCAGTCTGTGATGCTTGAGTAATGGACACTATACATCAGCTGTATAAATACCTGTAGGTGTTGCCCTAGCTTGTAATATGCATGACACCATACACAGAGGGGGACTTGGAAAAAAAAAAACCAAACAAACCCACAAACAAACCCGTAATCACTAAATATGACAGGTATGAAAGATATTTTACTCCCACATATAAATACGATGGTTATCATCACAGAATTCAGCAGTCACTGAAGAGAAGGGCGAATTTACTACCTACAGTACGGAGCAAATCAGCATTTCCATAGGAAAAAATATATGCACCCCACACAAGGGAAAGGAAAAAAAAGAAAATACAAAGCCAGCTAACCATGCAAGTGCCAGCACACTCGGACACAGCAGCATTCACATGACAGATCGCTATTGAGGCTGACATTCTCTATCTGCATGTTTGTGCATAATGAGATGCAGGCGGCCGGGGCAGACACTGATTTATTGTAGTCCTCACAATAGCACCAGTGATTAGCAGCTCATTTTGGGGTGGGTATAACTTACTGAGTTCTGTTTCTCTCCTGGCTACCCTTTGGGTCTGAATTTTCTTTCTTGCCTTCACATCTCATTAAGAACCACCTTCACGTTGTCAACACTGGAGACTACTTTATTCCATACTGCCTGCTGCTGGTTTAATGGTGCTGCTGGGGGAGCTTCAGGCAACCTCTGGAGAGCCACAGGATAGCAACTGAAAGAGCTACGGTACAGGGCTGCCTGTCCTGTCCTATCTCCAGAGGTCAGACCAAAAGATGAAGCCAAATACACTGTCTACCCACTCCTCAGCCACTGCATTTCGCCGCCCAGCTTACTAATGAAAACTGAAATCAATGGCACCACAACTTGATTCACTGAGCTATGTGCTGTGACAGCTGGAAACAAGTCATACCTCTCTGTGCCTCTACCTTACTGACACAGGGGCAGAAGGCCCTGATGCCAAAGGCAGAGGAACAGCAGTGGTAGCATCCTTTCCAGCTCCTCTTCACAAAGCCCCAGAGATGGCGAACCAGAGCTCTCGTGGGCAGGCAGAACAGGTTTCATGGGTTTATTACAGCCACCTTGTGTCAGTCACTTCCCTGTCACCAAGACCTGATTACTTAGTGATCACCCAGTGTTGTCAGAGATTGTCACATGAAGTCAGATTTTGTGAAAGCCAAGGTCGGAGAGACACGTCTGAATGAGGCTATGAAAGAAAAACTGCCCAAAGATTGTGCCTGATCATGTGCCCAGCATTAAGAACAATGAAAGATTACTTTCCCTTCACTTTTGGAGCAGAAAGATGACAGCAAATGCAAAAGGATGTGGTGTTTTTTGCTGTTTTTCTGTCTGTTTGGGTTTTTTTTTGTTTGTTTTTTCCCTGAAGGTCACCTTTACCACATCTGTGAGACATAAAACATGTACCTAGTATCATAACTGGAGATTATTTTGCTGGATGCATTTCCTATATGGAAATAGTGTTATTATTAATCAGAGATTCATAAAGATCCCTAGCTACAGAATAAGAAAGAAAGAAACATCCCCCTCAGCCATGACAAACTTGGAAGAAATCTGACACCCTATCTATACATCACTGTTGTGCTTATAAAAAGAAACAAATCCAAACCCATTTACAAAAAGTCATGAACACTGAAAGCAGAAGGCTCCCTAGGCCACGCATTTTATGCATTTTCTGCTCTGAAGGGGTAGAGCCACTGAAAAAACCCAGATAGTAATGGTCTATTTCAACTGGAAGTAAAACATATTGTCAATACTTCAAGGATTCATCAGACTTCACAGTGCTTGATATAGTGCCAGCACCAAATAGCACTACTGTACGCTACCCCACTACAGTAATTTCACTTCCCACTATGTCTTTAATATTTTTAAGATTTCCATTGCTGAATATTATTACATTTGATATCAGGAAAAAAATTGCCTATTGATCTGTCATTTTTTTTTTTTTTTCCATTCAGCAAAGCTCCATTGGTCTGTGGTTCGGGCACCTGTCTTGTATGTTACAGCAAGTAGCGTCAATACCACGTCATCAACATTGGGTATTATCTATGCCTCATTTAACTTCACGGTGAACAGCAATTTGCAGTTATTCTACCATGCATTCAGAAAGTGACTTCCCTCACATTTACAAGGAAAAGTGATAAAATGTGGCATTCATTCAATTTTTGTTGCATAGAGGTTGCTAGTATTCTCTAGCAGGGTCAGATGTTGCTTTTGTTCTGATCTACACCCTACTCAGACATCATCTAAGTTTCTCTTCCCTGTTTTAGTTTGAGGTTGAGATTATTGGTAACTCTCAGAAAAACATACAAAACAAATCCCAATGGGTTCAAGTGCATAATGCATTTATTTGAAGCATCTCTCTGCATGGTTTAGCATACACAGCCAGGTGTGGAATCCCAGCGTTTGCATGCGACCCTGTCATGCTGTTGCTTTTGATGTGATTCCCTGGGTAACCTCCAGTGAACTAGTGACAGTCTTCATCCCCATTAAAAGACAGGCCCAAGGAAAAATACGCCACAGGTTTTGTTTCTTTTTCCAGATTAATAAATCTGATCCTTCTAGCAACAAAGTTTCACCACTGGACAGAAAAAGACTGCAAAAAATGTATTTGGCTCTTCATCCCTGCTTCCGTTGAAGCATAGGGGAGGGGAAAAAAAAGGAGTAAGATTTGCACAGATAGAGCCATAAATATAATAACAAATCTCATTCAGTCTTACATTTACTCTGGGGTTCAGTCAAAATCTTAATGATAGGCAATTGATAGTTTCACTTGCCCAAGCTAACAGACCCAAGCAGCAGGCTCCATAAGAGTTCATGAGGAAAACTACAAACGATGATGCCTTCTTTGGGGTTTTAATTAGACCAAAGGGCACCCCTTTCTTTTCCCTTCTCTCTTGTCCCCAATAAAGAGAGCGACCATTCCACACTACTAACATTCATATGCCGCTCAAAATCTTGTCCTGCTGTGCTTTCATAATTTCTCCCACGCACACACTTAAAATAGGGCTCATAGACCTACTCTGCTTGACGGAGTATGCCACACAGTGAACTACCACAAAGTGAAAATGTTTTTTAATCCACGTGTAGAGACTACAAATGGGAAGCATCCCATTACTCGTTCATGAGCTGTTACCACACATCATGATAAACTGGCTTAGCAGAAATTTAACCCACCTAACAACCCCTGAACCTGCCACATCTCTTAAGTCCGTCTGTTTCTTATTTTGTCCCACACATAATAAACCACGCAGAAAATAATTTGCTACACGGTGCTTAAAAAAAGGTGCAAAGAAGTGCTACATTTCTTGTCAGGGATTAGCAGGTAAAAATCATTTGGATACCAGATCTTCCTTTTCAAGCTGGTTAATAGATAGGAAAATTAGTTGCCAATTTAAATACTGCCTCATTTAACACATCAATTCCTAATTACATTACCATCCCATCTGGAAAGAATTGCTTACAACCATCATGAAAAAAGAAAACACACTAGCAACTATGTGCTGTGTTTGCCCACAGTTATTACATGTTACTACTCGCACAGACTGTCAGTCAGGTTATTTCAGCAGCTTGTTTCTGCAAATTAATAATGTTACAATAAACAGGGTCTTTTTAAGCACAGACTTATTGTATGCTTTTTTCCCCCCATTACTTGGATTTGGCATTTACAGCCTACTTTCTAAAAAACAAATTCAGAAAACTAGGCTTTAATATAGGTTCTTTATCTGTTCCTGTTAAAATTTAGAAATAAAACTTAATTAAAAGATGGGATAGAGGAAACTTTGAAGCATGTCTGGATGCAGAGGCCTGCAAAGTTAGACTTAAACTAAAGAAGTCTTCATGACACATTTCTGCACGAGGAATAATAATATGTATTTTGATGAACAGGTAAGACTGGAGCAAAAAAGGGTTGTTTGTCAATCTGTATGACAGATTGGCACACTACCCCTGAACATGGGGGCGGAGATGGGACTCTCCCATTTTTCATTGCTCCTAAGTCCCTGGGCTGAAGCAGCTCAGCCCTCATTGCTCTGCAGCACTTCACAGAATGGTTGATGTTAGAAAGGACCTCTGGATGTCATCTGGTCTAACCCTAAGCCCTTGCAGGTCCACCTAAAGTCTTCTGTCCAGGTCCATTTTGAAGTCTTTGGAGCAATGGCTTGCCACATCAGATGGCTACTAATCCACAGAGCTACCTGTAGGCACTGTAGGAGGGGTTGAGGAGAGGGACAGCTTCTAGCTCCACATGGCTTTTGAGTATCTCCTAGAATGGAGGCTCCACAACCTCCCTGGGCAAACTGTGCCAGTGCTTGGTCACCTCACAGTAAAAAAAAAAAAAAAGTGTTTTTTGTTGTTTAGAGGGAATCTCCTGTGTTTCAGTGTGTGCCCACTGCCCCTGGTGTTGTCATTGGGCACCTCTGAAGAGAGCCTAGTCCTGTCCTCTTTGCACTCTCCCATCAGATATTTAGACACTGATGAGATCTCTCTGAGCCTTCTCTTCTTCACTCTGAGCAGTCCCAGCTCTCTCAGCCTTTCCTTAACCCCTTAAATATCTTCATGGGCCTGGACCCTTGCTGAATCCTCTCCAGTATGTCCCAGTCTCTCTTATACTGGGGAGCCCAGAGCCCACTCTAGGTGTGGCTTCACCAGTGCCAAATACAGGAATCCAGAAAACAGCTTAGCCTTTTGGCTGTTGACTACATGACCACAGGTAACAATGGAGAAACACCCTGCAGAGAGCCAAACAACTCCCTGCAGCTTGGACAGCATCATACTTCACGTATGAGAAGGAGGAAGGGAGCAGGTTGACGTGTTCTGTTGAGTATGAGAGTAGTATTTCCTGCAGTGCCCCAGGAGACGTCACCTCACCAGAGAAAACAGACCTATCTGCTGCTACCTCACAAAAAAATCCTCCCATAATCTTAAGAAGGGCTTAGCCATACAGCCAAGACAAGAGAGGCATTGTGAGGAAGAAAAATGGAACTCAAATTAATGATTTTCTAATGCTGTTTGTTCAGCAGGTGGTGCCCATGTTCTACTGCAACGTGACACTGGGGATGCAGGTGGTGATTTATTGCAGCATGAAAACTTGGACAAACCAGGAGGTCAAGCATATGACCAAAGATAATTCCTGCTTTCACAACGGCAGAAGTTCGTCACACAAACTATGGTGTGTCTGTAGGTTGTGGAGTAAAGAGGAGAACAAGTGGCAAATGGAGGTTCTTCCAGGCAGCAGCAAATCAAACCCAACAGAACATGTTTGACATTTGCTGTCATTTTCCTCACCACATTGCCAGATGGTGTCAGGAACTGGGACTGGACCCCATAGCTATATTACCTTTACATTCCCTCTCTTCATCAACCACCTAAAACACAGAGCTCTCCCCGGATACTCTTATGCCTGCACTGGGCCCAGCAGAAGTGCAAGAGCCTTTTGCCCTCAATCTTTTCATTGTCTGTGCTAGACTGGGAGGAACACTTTGTTATTTTTTTTTCTTTCTGAAAAGCAAGGATCTCTTTCTTTGCCAGAAGATTACAAAGTACTATCTGGATTAGCCAATCTATCCGTGCTTAAGAGCACTGTGTGCCTCTGTAGTTGAGATTTGTATTAAAACCACAAATGCTAAAATGACTGATCGCTCCAAAGTATAAACTTGCTAAACTAAATTGTGACTTGAAATATGAGCATCTGACTCTGGGACTGATGAATAGTAATTTTCAAGAGAAATATTACAGGAAGTGCTTTATATATATATTATCATTTTGACAATAAGGGCAGGCTATTATGGTTTAAAGACAGAAAAAAAAATGGTCAGCCAATCAATCCCGGTAACAAAACAAAATATCTATTCTTCATTTCTGCGCTCTCCTTTCTGCCAATGCCTTTGGTTCCCTAAACATTAGCATTCCTTCTGCAAATGCCATCTCATGTGGTGTCTTATTTTTCAGGCTGAAATTTATTTGCTGTGTCTAGATTTATCATACAACACATCCATCCTATTCATGCTATATGAACATGCTTGGCTGTTGAACATGAGCTATTACTTGCTTATCTTAGAGCTGTGTGAATCGTAGCAATTTTGTCTCATTGCCTTTTCAGAAAAGATTAACCTTTTTTTTCCTCTAACCTTTTTTTCCTCTTTTTTTCTTTCCAGATGAAAGTCCCTCTCCCACATCACACCCTACATCTAATGAAAAACTAAGTGAGGGAAGCAAGCCTCTAGTTCACATAAACCAGCTACAGCTGAAGTCATGCTCTGCTGTAGGCACTGGCTTTTAAGAATATCTGGACAAGTGAGAGAAAGTTCAGTAATAACAATAATCCAGAGGTCTAGAAAAATCTCGCCTGTAAATAACCATTAAAAGGCTTGAACTCTTTTGGGAAGATGGCAGAAAACTGCAATAGTCTTTTAACAGACAGATGTTTGCTACAGAGACCCCCACACCTTTCACAAAAAGCAGATTGCATGTGAGCTGACTTGTATCTTCTTCAGACTTTCCCAGAGAGCCAGCAACACATCTTCACACCAAGCAGACTGTTAGCTCTTACTAAAGCAGTAAGGCACCCACATGCTCACAAATTGGAGTGAGGAAAATCTATACATTTTCTGCATTTATACTAAACATGTTCTTGAATGGAAAGATTAATCAGTGCCTATATAAATGGAAGATCAAAAAACACCCCAAAACACACTCTTAAATTCGAGAGTCAAGGCAGAAGACATCAGCTATTTGCCCTTAAGTACACACAGAGCTCTTGTAAAATCTGAAAGCATGTTTCCACCTGTTGGTAAGTGCATAGGAATTAAATTAATCAGTTTTCTGCTAACTGCCGTACAGCACTGATGAGGTGGGGAGGCTCTAAGTTGAATGCCATCTGACTGCAAGACCTGTGAGGAACCCAGGTGCCCAGGCATCCTTGCTTTGGAGCTTTTAGTACCTAGGCTACAACAAAGCTTTGTCCCACATCTTCTTTAGCAAGCACCTCATCCAGAGCTCACTTCTCCATCCCAAGAGAACATGGTGGCCAAAGGTTTTGGAGGGACAGCTATTACTTCCATCATTCATTCTAAAAAGAAACTGTAGTGACACCTGAAGTCCATACCTACCACCAGCCTGACTCTTAAGAGATACAGTCATGAATGCCATTGCTTATTTCATAGCTACTTTCTCAACCCAAACCTCTTCCTTGCATTGAAACACCACAGAGCGGACCTGATGGGCACTGCTTGTCAGGATTTTGAAGTCTTTGGAGCAATGGCTTGCCACATCAGATGGCTACTAACCCACAGAGCTACCTGTGGGCACTGTAGGAGGGGTTGAGGAGAGGGACAGCTTCCAGCTCCACAGTAAATAGGAGGGGGGTGGAGATGGGTGAAGGGCTGCACAAAACATCATTTCACAATAGAGATCTGACACCACCAGTCAGAGGAAAAGGTTTTTTACTGGTGCCAGACAGCACCCTCAGCAATCTTCTACATACCTGTATCATTGTGCTGAGCCACAGCCTGTGCTGCTTCATTCCTGAAGAAAACCGCTGTCAAATTATTTCACTTAACCTGAAGCTAAACTTCCTCTCTAAAGAAACACAACCACCTCACTGAAAAACAACAAACCTCCTACCTCGAGTGCCTTAGGTTAAATGTCTGTATGTCTGTTCTGTTTACCAGTATTACAAGTACTACTTAGGGCATGATACTTCTAAAAAGCATAGTTTATGTCAAACAATTTTAGAGGAGTATTTTAGGAAAGGAAAAAAAAAAAAAAAGGGACTCATCACATGAATACACTACCTTTCAAAATATGATACCCAAGGAGGACTTTTTGCTTTGTTTTTTTTTTAAAAGGAAATTAAATCAGGAAGCCTATGGTAATGCATTATACTCAGTGAATGATTACAGTTATAAGCTGCATACGGTTTGGAATTTTAATTTTCTGAGGCTTTCGCTCTCCAAAATTAGCTTCCAATGTATTTTGTTAGGTTACCCTTTACCTCTATTGAGCATTAGAGAAACTGCTGTCTGAAAAAAAAAAAGGCATTTTTAGTTCTTCTCTATCTAGCTCCACAAGTTCTACACTGTAAAAAACAATCTACTTTTTTTTTTTTTTTTTTTTTTAATTAAAGCAACAGCCTTTCATCTGCTTTATCTGGAAGACCAAAACAGTTTTACATACTTGCACAGGTCCAAGCTATACTAAGTAAACTCAAGAAGGCCTGAACTGACTAATCTTTAAACCATCCTCATGCTGTACAAGCTTCTACACCGTGAGTCATTGCCCACGTTTACTGTGCCATGTGGAAATAACAATTAATCAAGGGCCATGGTTCAAATTTCAACACACCTTATGAAGCCCATTCCTTAGGTTCTTGAGTGCAGGCTGGGAGGTATCTTTAGTCTCATGAGTGCAGCTATTTGTTTTTGGCAAACTCCCTTTTGTCAAAGACACGACAGCATTCTTGCCCTTCAGTAGCAGGCAGAAGCCTCTCATGAGAGATTCTGTCTCACTCCTGTATTTCTACCTCTATGAAAAGCCCTCCCTCTCACCAAAGATCTGAACTTGAATCTCAAACTGAAGTAAGACTCTTGATTGCAAATTGTATTGGAGATGTGAAGCCAAGTGCCAAAGCTGTTCCTGCAATATTTAAGAAGCTTTTGAAGGCAGTGATTAAATTTAGAAAATACTGTATTTCGGAAACAGGGAGGAAGAAAAAGAAGCTTGCAGGACAGCAGTGAGAAAAATCACTGTTTTGAGAAGGCTTCACACCAGGTCTGATCTCTTCCCTCTTCTCCCCCCCGTCACCTTGCTCTTGTAGTGACACGATTCTTTGCAGATTTTTTTCCCCTTCTCTGTCAAGATGTTAGTTTTGGAGACAGGCATTTGTTAGAAAAAGTTTTATGAAGCCTGGAGACGTGTAAGAAGACACGAAGGCAGGACACTCCTGACACATCAGGTTGATCTGTTATCCCTGGAATAGGCTGTTCCTAGGTGTGGGGTCACTCATTATACCATCCTTCAAGCTGCACTATGTTCTTTTAGTGTTTTTCTTCAAGAAGGACACCAAATGCTTACATAGTATTTTCCATCTGTTTCCTTAAAACACCATAACAAAACTGAAGTGAATGAGCATAATTTTTCCCAGGTTTTCGCTATCCATGCACTGTAATAGGGACACGACCAGCCTTCCCAAAACATGAAAGCCAACAGATATGACTATGTGGGAACCCCCATTCTGCTGCTCAGGCCAAGCTGATGACTGTGAGGGCAGCCTCTCCTTCTTGAAGGCCAGGAAACTATTTACAATCCACTGTTTGTGCACTGGGATCCCTTGATTAGTGAAGAGTGTTGGGACATGGAGAGGTAAATAAATTAGCACACACCTTGGAAAACCAACTCGGAACTCCCTGTACTTCAAGGCATAACTTCTGCTATAAAAATTCCACAACTTGTTCTTCAGGACTGGACTTGTAGCACTGCCCAATTTTGTTTTACCCAAAAACTGCTACATATTTCATACTGCCAAAATGGGGTGTTTCAGCCTGCGGAGCTGAAAAGACTGGTCACTACACTTATCTGTCCTTTAACTCCCTTGATCTACCCCTTCCTCACCTGCCACAGCAGGTCCCACCTCCACTCTCTTGTGTTTCTCTCCAGGAACAGCCACCATCTTCACACACCTACTGGGCTGCTGCTACATGGATGGTGAAGAGACACAACTTCTGGATCCACTGCCGCAGGCAAGGGGAGGCAGAGAAGAGATGAACTAAAAAAAAGAGGCAAGTCCAGCTATGCCAAGCAAAAGGACTGAAATCTGGCTATTCTGATAGTATATCTTGCTAGAAAAGCTGTGCCACATCTCTGGGCAAGATGTAGGGCTGGGCAGCTGCCTGCTGGTCCATGCTGTCTACAATGACTATAGGAATGTATGTATGCAGCCTCAGGAGCACAAACAAAGTGATGCAGCTCAAGTGTTTTCATTTCCCTGTTAATTAATAAAGAGAACAGAATAGACGGGAGGCTTTTGCTCCCCATTTCACCTGACCTATTTAGGATATTACCAAAGAGCAGAATTTGATTGTCATCATGGGCATTTCTTGGAATTACATGGGCGATGTCAAAGGTACACACAGAAAGCAGCTTTTCACTCTGTAATTCCAGGAATTGCTATTTGATAGGCAGAAAAAGAAAAAAAATAGCTGTTAAGCACAATAATGTGTTTAATTTATTCAAAATAAGAACAATCTTTTCTATTCATATTTATTCTAACATTTTTACTAAAATATATGGCAGGTCAATTTAAAAGGCAGATTTGAGTCTGAAATAAAGATGTTTTTTAAAAAAATAAATTTAAAAAAATTCATTTTTTAAAAAGCAACAGTGTTTGCTCCCCTGCTATTGGATTAATTTATTTCTGTCTCTCCTCTAACATGCACACTTTACTCTTTACCCTGGCTAACACTGTGGAGGCAGCAGCCCTGGGAAATGAACTAGCTTCACCTGTGGCTCATATATCATTACAATTGTTAACCAAGCTGCACTGTAAAAATCTTTATTACACAGAAGAACACAAAGGCATGCAGGAACACAGCTTTATTTTCAGATAACAGGTTGAGTTTCTAGGGTAGGAAGACTTTTTTATGCTTTCAGGTTGACATCTGCTACTATGCCTTGAAACATCACACAGAAGACAGCTTCCTACTATCCACTCCTCAAGTATCCACCTGCATGTAGGACATTTTATAAGGGCACATAGTGATAGAACAGAGGATAATGGTTTCAATCGGAAAGAGGGCAGATTTACCTTAGATATTAGGAAGAAATTTGTCATTATGAGGGTGGTGAGACACTGGAATGTGTTGCCCTGGGAAGCTGTGAATGCCTCCTCCCTGGAAGTGTTCAAAGCCAGGCTGGATGGATCTTTGAGCAACCTGATTTTGTGGGAGGTGTCCCTGCCCTTAGCATGGAGTGTGGAAATAGATGATCCTTATCTTCTACTTCAGCCAGAGGTTACAGACCATCGTGTGATGTCAGTGCCTCAGGTCCCACAGAAGCCCAGAGCTCCAACATTGTATGCAGTAGAAGGAAGGCAACACATGCAGCAGCCACATTGCTGCCTCCATGCTGGAGCTGATGGTGCTCAGGCTGGTAGAATTGTGGAAGTTCACCCATCAGCAACAGCAAATGTCACACATACTGGCTCTGAAGACAGTTTCCAAACCTGAATATCACACACAATATCACTAGGATTTGGTCATTCACCAAGAAAAGGTTAACCCCAAGGCTCAGCAGAATGCAAACGGAAGTTAACTTTAGCTGGAACACGTAACACATGCCAGCATTCGCAACTCCAACTGCTGAAAAATTTTCTTATTCAACCCCCCTCCTCAACATTATTTATCTCAGCAGCCCAAATGCAAAAAAAAAATGGCACTTAGCATCATGAGAAATGTTTGTTCTATTCCCTGAAGGACTTTCCATCTGTGAAGTAATGAGAAGATTATTCTGTGACAGATAAACTGAAGCACTGTGACTGCATTAGATGTTATCTTGCTATAGCACTTCTCAGATTTTTTTGGAAGTGTGACCACCTTTGTACTCCTCTGTCTTATTTGCAACCTGAGAGTAACAAAGAGGGAAAAAACCTACAAATCCCTTTAGTCACGGAAAACTACTAGTAGGACTGATGAATAATTTCCTGACATGCCTCACATTTCACTCTTACCCATAGCAGACATCTATTAGGCAGCACAATGAATGAAAGCATAGCTCTTTCCATAACACACTTAGGCAGCCTGAGAATATTGCCCTGAAAGCTTCCAAACTGGTACAGCATGCTGTGTCTTGAAAAGACACTACAACTGTTAATTTCTTACCACACAAACAAGAGCAGTCAAGGTTTCTGTATCAACTGGTATCATAACAGAATTTGAGAAGTAAAGATTCTCACCAGGTAGTAAAAAAAAAAAAGAGAGAAAAAAGGATTTTCCCCTCAAGATTTCACAAATTCACAATTTTGAAAATAGATCTGAAGCCTGAAGTCACAACAGACATCCAAGTATATAAATTTCTATGCCAAAACTATTGCTGCCAAAAGTAATCTTCAAAATTCACCTTCTGCTGACCTGATGTATTTTTTAGTTCCCTAATACCACAAAACAGTTTTCAAGGTGTGACAAGCTGGGCCCAAGCATCCGTATGATGGGTTAGCAGGTAAGCTCTGTGCTGGTGTAGAAGGCCCAAGTGGCTGATCTTCTCTGGGATGAAGCTTCTTATGGTAGCAAAGAAACAGAGTGGGTGAGAAAATTCTTGCATCTGTCCTTAGTGATGCAAGCACAAGCTGCTGCACCATGGCATACTCCAAGGTGTTCATGTGCAGGTTGCTCTTGCAGGCAGATCCACAAACAAATATCACGGAGTTATCTGAGAGACAGCTGCCAAAACAAGCCAATTACTTGTTCCCTGACAAATGGCAGGAGCTGGCCTTTAAGGAAAGGTTTATAGTCCCCCTCTCAATATCAGGGGTGATGCTCAGTTCTTGAGTTGTTGCCTTTGTTCTTCGAAAAAAAAAAAAATTAAATGGGGAAAAGTAGTGCTATCAAGTACTTTTAGATCCCTAGGAATAGATTATTTTGTGTTTTTAAGGAGAAGCTTACCAAGTATTGTACATTTCCCCTTTTAAAATACAACCAGACTGGAAATGACTTTGAGACAAGCATTTTCCCTAAGAACATGCATTGTAGCTTAACAGTAGTTTTTGCTAGTAAGTAGGCACAAAAATAAACCAACCGTAAAGCTAAATAAAATAAACTAATTTTAGTACTCACAAGCTGAGCAAAAAGGACAAAATCTACAAGTAATTTATTCTTCACAATTTCAAACTATTACTAAGCAGTGGCAAGGGAAAAAAAGGATTGTAGAGTGCAATTACTGTCTTAACAGATTCCCTTCAGAAGAGCCTTTTAATTATGACATATGAATTGTGTTCCTTGAATTTTAATTTTCACTCAAGTAAGATTTTTTTGCCCCATCTAGCTTATTTTCCTCACATTCCCTCTCCACCATACCCCACGGGTTTCATTCTATTTGAGGACTCTTAAAGAAACAAAGGTCTAGACCATCAGTTTCCCACTGCTCTCCCTGCAAAATATTCTCAGACATAAAAAGGCAGCGAGACCAGAAGGAAGAATGAAGGAACAACTCTGAGAGAGGAGAAGGGGTAAAAATGTATTAATTTTATTAACCTTTGGTAGAAAAGGGAGCACTCACTGACTCTGGCCCAAGGCTTTCTGAAGGCATGGGGGCTGACTTTGTTATGTGACTGCTCTCTGACAAACACGGCCAAAAGCCCATGGGACAACCACGCCTAGAAGAAGATGGCTGAAAGGGCCAGATGTGTGGGCAGGAGCAGGTTCAGCAGTGAAACTTCCACCCTAGAGGGAAGAAATTTACTGAGCTCTTCAGGCAGTTCTGGGCTGCTGCAGCCCTTGCTGTGCCGAGCGTGCAGAGCAAAACCAAACCGCACAGTTGATGTGGATGTGCTCAATCTACTGCAGATGCTGCTGGCCTTGATGGAACTTGCTGTGGGTTGCAGAGCCACCTCAGAAAAGCACACTAGATCCCTCCCCATTGTCAGAGGCAGACTGTTACCAGCCCGAGTTAGCTGTTTCTACTAGCTCAGTTCTTTCACGCCACAATCCGATCACATGGGTGGCTGCGAGGTAGGCATATGCAAAGGAGATGGGATAGTCAACTAACTTGTTATTTTAAAACTCAGGGGGTTCATGTGCAAAAAATTGCAAATAAAATCTATTTTAGTACTGGGCTATTTCAAGTGCTTCAAGGGACACTGAACTAGCAGATAGAAATTAAAGTGTAAAGCTTTCCATTTTAACTACAGCCTAGTAGCTGTACAAGACATACTGCATTTGCTTCATGAGCTCAGATCTACATAGCACCAATAGGTTGAAAAGTGGTTAGATGTGACAGCCCCATCAATGGCAGGAAAAAAAAACTTCCTTCTTTTGGGGCAGCTGAGTGCTGCCTCCTTTACTTTGAAGATCTGATCTGAAGTACTATGGGCAGAGAGAGGAGCAACAGGATCCCTTATTTACTTACACAAATTATATCTGTATTTTACAGCCAGTAAGAAAAGGGAGAGAAGTATGTATAATTCATAGAGGAGATGCACATATGCAAGGTTATGCCATTGCATCAGCTTCTTTTTTCAAATGTAGCTATACTTGACAAAGACCAGATAACATTTCAGGTCAGACTCGCTTCACCTACAATAAGCGAGTTATTTTCAAAGATAATAAAATGTGGAAGCAATGTAATAGCTAACATGTCCTCACAGACTCAAAGGCATAAGTGCACTTCATGAAAATAAAGACCTCTGCAGGGTGTAGTAGTTTTTCAATCTGTCTCGCCGGCAACTATCCCTTGAGCTCACTGCCTTCTGGTTAAAGTAGGGGCAAAAATGAAAAAAAAAAATCAAACCACAATAAACAAGGAAAAAAAACAGACTACTTCCTTAATAATTCCAAAAACGCAGGGTTTCCACATGGTCTTTCTTTTGTCCACTGTTTTTTGTTTGTTTGTTTGTTTTTTTCCCATCTTGTTTCTACTCCAAATCGAAAGAAATTTACTGATTAATAACAGGCAAAATAGTTATTTGCTCACACTCTACTTTCCTCTTTTGAAATTTAGCTGACACTTTTTTAGCTGTGATAGGGGATGAAATGCAAAGAGTTATAAAAAGTATGAATTTGACATCTATTGTCACCACCCTTGATCCTCACAGTGTATATTCTGCCCCTGCCCTCCAGGGTCTGAATGCATGGCTGCTACGATCAGTGACCCTAGATAATAAAGCTTCCACCATTTCTCAGAAGGATGGAAAGCACCTTTAAAGGAACAGTTAGTAGGGCTCTAATCCAGCTGATCCTGAAATAGGAGCACATCCTGTGAAATGACCACCATGAACCCCTTCCATTCACTGTGACTCTGCACATAGACATGGCAGGCCATTGCATCCCACTTCCAAACCCAGTGAAAGAGACTTGCTACAAAACTCTAGTTGTGTTATATTGGGCAACTGCATTGTAATTAATACTTGTGGTTTAGGTTATTTTTATAGGACAGGCTCCACTAACTCCATGCATTCTCTTTTGCAAGAGCTAATTTGGAGGTGTGAGAATGCTAATTTGTGAAGGCAGTGACCTTTCTGTCAACCCAAACCTGTTAAGTTTGTTTACTTTGTCTTGGTCAAAAATACATTATACCACAGTATATCACTATACTAGTCCTGTCTCTTAAGACTTTCAGGTCCTTGTGCTCTTTATTTTTCAGGCATCCAACCACAAAAATCAGAATCTACCCAAATCATCATTGGACAAAAAAATATTTTGCATTTCACTAATACTCCTATTAGAAGGATCTGGAGGGATTTTGATCCTGCCACCTCAAAATACTGCAATAAGCCACAGCACTTGTCTCTGCGCTTCAACCCTTCCTTTTTACTCGGCATTCATAAAGAGCTAAAAAGGAAACACTAAGACCCACGTAGTTATTATTTTAAAAAAGAGAGAAACTTGAGTTGTAGCTTGTCTTCCACAGTTGCCCTCCTAGCTGGGTAAAAAGCTGGCTGTATGGTCAGGCCCAGAGAGTTGTAGTCAATGGAGTCAAATCCAGTTTGCAGCTGGTCACCAGTGGTGCTCCCCAAGGGTCAGTTTTGGAGCCAGTCTTGGTTAACAGCTTTATCAATGATCTCAATGAGGGGATTGAGTGCTTCCTCAGCATGTTTGCAGATGCACACCAAACTGGGTGTTGACCTGCTTGAGGGTAGAAAGGCTCTGCAGAGGGATCTGGACTGGTTGAGCAAGGCCAAGTGCTGGGTCCTGCATTTTGGGCTCAAGAGCCCCAGGCAATGCTACAGGCTTGGGGAGGAGTGTCTAGAAAGCTGCCTGGCGGGAAAGAACTTGGAGACGGTGGTCAACACCTGGCTAAATATGAGCCAGCAGTGTGCCCAGGTAGCCAAGAAGGCCAACAGCATCCTGGCTTGTATCAGGAATAGTGTGACAAGCAGAAGGGAAGTGATCATGCCCCTGTACTCAGCACTGGTGAGGCAGTACCTTGAATCCTGTGTTCAGTTCTGGGCTACAAGAAAGACATTGATTGAACTGCTGGAGTGAGTTCAGAGAAAGGTAACCAAACTGGTGAAGGGTCTGGAGAACAAGTCCAATGAGGAGAGGCTGAGGGAACTGGGAATATGTTAGTTTTTTAGAAGAGGAGGCTGAGCAGAGAGACCTTATTGCTCTCTGCAATTCCCTGAAAGAAGATTGTAAGGAGGTGAATGTTGGACTCTTCTCTCAAGTAAATAATGATAGGACTAAAGGAAATGGCCTGAAGTTGTACCAGGTGAGGTTTAGACTAGATATTAAGAAGAATTTCTTCACTGAGAGTAGTCAGGGATTGGAACAGGTGGCCTAGGGAGGTGGTGGAGTCACCATCCCTGGAGGTATTTAAAAACTGTGTAGACGAGGCACTTCAGGACATGCTCTAGTGGCCCAGTGATAAATATATAAATTTTATTTTGTGAAGGGGAGGGTGTTGATGCTGTGATCTTAGAGGTCTTTTCCAACAATTACCATTCTGTGATTCTGGTATTTGAACCTGAAAGGATTGCTTTTTCAAAACTTCTTGTATCTAGAAAGACTAAATGCCCTTTCATGAAAATTAAGAAAGCAGAGCTTAGCCTCTCAGGGAATAACACAGCTCCAGAAATCAGACTGTTATCACCTAATACAGCAAGACTAGTGAAGCGATGAAATTACAAGAGCAGTCGAATCTTTTTTCACAATTTTCACTTCTTCCAGGAATCATTCAGGAATAAGAGCTATCAACAATTAAGGCAGAATGGCTGCATGTTCAGAATTTGCTAATTTGTCTGTTCACCATCTTCAAATTACCAAACTGTAAATTATAAGAGTCTGTACACACGTGAGGCGTTTAATACATGTCCTTTATTCTTCTTCTCTTTAACAGCTGGAAGAAATTGAAGGGAAGATAGAATCCCACTGATTATATGAAAATTGGAGTTTGTGTTTCATGGTCAAGGCCCTTAAACCTTCACAACATTCATGTTGATCTTAAAGCTTCTGAGCAAGTTTACAGGACAGGTTTTTGCTCACCCCCCCGCACAGAACAAACTGCCAAAATAAACAGATTATTAGGATTGTTAGGATAAACAGACAAAAACCTCGTCATTAATAGAATGGAAACCTGAAATTTCACGAAGGAGCACAAGTCAGATCCTACCGTGTTTTCAGTACCCACTGATCAGACCACAAGTACGTGACTCTCAGATCTCAGGAGGCACGTGCCTGGCCTCTCTTCACAGTAAGTTGCAGGAATAACATTTATCATGTCTCAGTAAAAGCACAATTTGAAATGCAGTGGGGCTGGTATGACTACCACTACCTCATACAATAATGCACACGAGGCAAAGCAAGGCAACAGCACTTTTTTGCAAACATTTAATGCAGTACAGATGGACTTCAAGAAAGCTGTGAAGAACGTGGGGTGTTTTAACAGTTTGTCTATTCTAGTGGTCAGAAGACTGTAGGAGAAATGAAATTAATATAAAGAGAATACCAGTGAAGATAGCGAAAAAACCCTAAATGATCTTTGATTCAATTCCTCACAGTGCTGATAATCTTGGGGCAGACAAAATAATAAAAGATAAAGGAATTACCCCAGATTACTTAAAGAAATAAAAAGTAAGAACAGTGCACGCAATTCATATTGGGCTCTTGCCACCTCAGATCTAAATCTGGAACCGTAAAAAGTGCACCAATATAGACAGATGTAAAGCATGTAGTCTGTCAGAAGTAGGACATATAATAATACATCCATGAAATAAAAGACAAATATATCACACTCTTCAATAAAACAGACATTCATTTTTGCCTTTCACAGAATTCTTAAGTAGAGCTGCATGACAATGAGTGCGATCTGGAGATCTGATATGATTCTAATAGTATGTAATAAAACTGGAAATGGTCAGCAATACTTTAGATGCAAACTGGATTGACTGCACTGAAATTTTCTCTCTTAAAAATATGACAAATTTAACATCATGCAGCTGCTCTATCATTAGAACAAGTATTTCAGAACTGTCATTGTGAAAATAAGTTCTGTGCTGTGTTAACTGCTTTATGACAAATCAGAATTGGAACCAATGCCAAACAGTGTGCCTTAAATGACCTGAAAAATGAATATCTTTCATAGTAGCTTCCTTCCAAGAACTGTAATTAAAAAAAGAAAATTTCTAAAAATGCAACTGAGCAGCAACGCAAGCTCTTTCACAGTAGCACTGAAGTCTTTCACAAATGCTCATTCCCCACACTGGCACAGTAGGCTTTCAATACTTAACACACACACACACACACACACAACACACACACACACACTTCTAAAGTCACCAGGCTCCAATGTTATTGTAACTGCAACATTTAAACTTGTGCCTCTTCTCACACATGCTGTTTGGACTTGGTTCACTACTTCCTTGCCTACATTCACCCATCCCCGCCCTGGGATGCCACCTGTAGCATCAGCTCTGCTATTCCCCTTCCTGCTCTGACTGGGCTGCTGCTCTGCAACTCTTCTTCATTACCAGTATCCATCTTCCTCCTTGCAAAACATCAGGGCAGTGTTGCTCCATGTGGAGGGCTGGGCTGTCCTGAGAGAGGTCTGGGTGAGGGAGGAAGTCAGCCTGGGCGAAAGTCCCAAGCCAGAGAGGTGCAAGATTTACTCTTGGAGGGTGTCCAAGCACCACTTTACACTGCAGCTTATGACATGAGGCAAAGGTTGGGAGAAGCATTTGTATCAACAATAGACATCTCCACTGTTCTACCTGATTGTGGCCCACTCTGACTCCACTAACTAGTTGGAGTAGTAATTAAACAAGCAGATTAACACAATCCCAACACTTGACAGTATCAAGATATTTTTAGTACCAGCCCTGTGAAAGATTCAAGTTCCACTATCCAGTAGCAAGTTTGCAGCT
Source organism: Florisuga fusca (assembly GCA_038090715.1). Lineage (NCBI taxonomy): Eukaryota > Metazoa > Chordata > Aves > Apodiformes > Trochilidae > Florisuga > Florisuga fusca. Next base: position 23,152,118 of record JAAWXA010000004.1, read on the forward strand.
TTCTACTATTCATTGCCAAGCAGAAAAACAACAAGCATATTTATGATCTTTTAAGTCTTCCAGTTCCAGTCAGGAAACAAGACAAATTAATCTCCATCAAAAGTAGAGAACACATTTTAACTTCACTCTACTGAGTCACTACACATCAAGATCTGATTTTGGAAACACAAGTGCATTTCTAACCTTACTTATAACGTTTGTGGGCTTACTCATGAATAAAACTTCACATGTGCTAAACACCAGTGGTGGTCTTTTAAATAATTAACTTTGCAAGAGCTCAGAACTAGTTTAAAACAGGAAAGCTTTGCAACTAGATTCAGTCTGCAACTAGGTTTTTTTTTTTTTTTTTTTGGCAACTAGATTACACTGAGGCAAGTGTATCTGAAACCTTACATCACATGTAATACAAGTAATACTAGCTGTTAAGCGTAAGTGAAGCCTCCAGGTGCACTGAGGGCAGCACATTTCTCCCTCTTAGACCTCCAGCCACCTGTCATATTTTCTCCATTTCTTCCAATTTCAGAATGCCCCTAGACATGTAAGAAGATGATATGCTTGATAGTAGCTTTTTCTACCTAATTTTTTTTAAGACGTGCTGAATTGGAATATTAGTCCAATCAAATCTGGTATCTTGATTCTGTCAGAAACCAATATTGAATGTTCCCTGGAGTAATGAAGCACACACAATGTCAGACTAATAGAACTGGCCAAATATGCAACTCATGGCACAGAGGAAAAATTATTTCATGGCCTCTGTGGCTATCAGACCACACCTGGTCACATCAGATCTAGTTTGTTGGGTTTTTTTTAAACTCCATTTATTGTTCATAAAACAACGTCACCCTTTTCCAATATATGTATTGATCCTATCGCCATACATTTCAATTAGAGTGACAGTGTGGCCAATCTTCTTACATTCAAGGTGTAAAAAAAGAAAGCTCACCTAAGTTCAAAAATGTAACAATGGGTGAACACTCCCTGTTGGCTAGGCATTTCGGCACTCAAAGGCTTTTTATTACAAAGAGGAGCTAAAGCAGAAGAAAAAGGATGTTTTTGTGTACTCTGGGAGTGCAAGGACCTAAACCCTCGAAGCAAACACTAAATTCTACGGAAAAGCCCTGAGGGCTTTCAGGAAATTAATCCCCACTCAGCTGACTAGTCATCCCCACCAGCAGCCCAGCACGGCTCCTCCTAGGATCTCATGACACAGATGAAAGAGCAACTACATTGAAAAAAAAACCAACAAAACTTCAGCAATGCTGGTGAAGGCAGATAGGGGAGAATCGAGGAAACACGGTCTATTTGAAAACTGTATTCAAAACGCACACGTTCTTTGTCTTATTAATGAATAACACATGAATTCCCGAAAGAAGAGGCAGATTGTGCCTAGCCATCACTTAGTTTCGCAAGGAGACTTCGAGTGATTCTGCCGGGGGCAGCAGGAGGATCTCTCAAAGGACCCAATCGCAAGGCAACGCATGTTAAAAAACAAAAGAATAAAACCCCCAAGCCCCCTGTGACTTTAAAACTGTTATTTCGACGGACAGAGCGATTCGCTTCGAATCAAAGAGGCATGAAACAGCCTAAATCCCCAGCATTTTCCGAAGGTGCCGGGAGGGGGAATGGGGGAGGTGGGGGGGNCCCCCCGCCCCAGCTTCATCTCCCCCTCCCCCGAACCGAGCTCCACCTCGCGTTTCTCCCGCACGGTCCCCGGGCAGCCGGAGCCGCTCTTGCTGCCCGGGGGCTGCGCTGGAAAGTTGCTCCGGCCTCGGAGCCCGCGGGAAAAACTTCCCGGCTCGGCCCAGCCCGTAGCCCCGCTAACGGAGCGTGACGGCACGCTGGGGAGAAAAGTTTCCGAAAGCCTTCACGGAAGGGCGGCGGGGCGGGCAAGCGGGGATCCGAGCCGAGGGAGGCGGCCAAGGATAGGGGCTCCGGGCCCCTTCCGGATCGGCGGCTCGACCGGGCTCCGGCACCGCTCGCTTCAGGAGCCCGCAGGAGCGGAGGCTGTAACTAGGCAGGGGGTAGAGGAGGAGGAAGGATGAGGAGGAGGTGGGAGCGCGGAGCCGGGGATGCCGTGGGTGGCCGTGGCGCGGGTGGCAGCAGCCGCATTTCACAGCGGTGGCGCCTGGTGTGAGGAGCGGGCGGGCGTGTGTGCGTGTGTGTGTGTAAATTCGTCTGCTGTTCTAGTACGAGGGAGGCAGGAGAAACGTCCGCTTGTTAAAGAGCCTGCGGGGCTTCAAATGTCTCCATCGCACAGGGAATTAATGACACCCAGTCAGTCCAGTGCGGCCTTTGGAAAAGGTGGCAAAGCTTAGTAGGGAATTAGTCCATTATACATCTGGACTAATGACAGTGCCAGATAGATCATTAGATGGAGCACATAGTCAAAAAGGCTTGAAAAATAACACTGGGGAAGTCTAAGCAGAACCAATTTATGTTTGTTTGTTCCTGAGGCACGCAACACCCTCCAGCCCACCCCTCCCCATCTACCTACCCACCAACCCACCCTCTTCCCATTCCTTTGCAGTAGTGAAATATAAAGTGAAAAATATCAGCCTAAGTCATGCCCACTCTTAGGATCTTCTGACCAGTTTGATGTCCTAGGCAACCACCTGGTTTGTCCTTGTGTGTAAATCTGCAAGCTGCATCGACTGAGCCCCCTCCTCTGCCATAGTAAACAGTGAGGGCTCCCTGTCTCCCTTCCTTTGAGCGGGAATAATCCATCTGAAAGATTCACAAGTACTTCACACCTAGGAGGTGGACAGTACTAGTGTACACTGCCAGGATGGCTGAGCAAACTATTTTCTGAAGTATACCTAGGTGAGGTGTTTATTCGTAGCTATTGCCAGAGTTTCTTGCAGAGGATAATCCTTAAAAAGATACAGGAACCTACCAGTCCTTCCTGAGGGAAAAAAGGTGTTTTCACTTTTTCCACTGATATTTCAGTATTCTGAGGTCTCCCATTACTCAAAATTTGGCACTTCTGCTCTCATTTTGTAGCTCCTCCCTTAGATTAGTTCAGTGCCTCTGGTGTAGTTCATCTCTATCCTCTGCCTCCGCAGCAGGAGGTGGACATGGACCCTGTCCCTGTTGCCCATGGGGCTCTCCGTAAGAGGAGGAAAGAGCTGTCGTGCTCCTAGCCTCACTTTGCTGCAGCTGGGGAAGTGGGAAGTCTTCAAGGGGCTTGACCTGGCTGAGGACTTGAGTACAAAGCATAGATGAAGCTTGATCTCAGGAGGTTATTTTGCCTGTGGGAAACTACACATCTTAGCAAAAGGTGAAATTGAGCATACTTCCCCCCCTGCTACCGAGCAATCTATTTACCTGACAAGTAGGGACGTGAGATATTGCAGTTCTGGTATGTCTAGTCTCACCTTCTCTGGGCAGAGCTGGAAAAGGCTGCTCTAGGCTGATGGCAGCTGAACACCTGAGGGAGTGGCAGCATGGCTCACACGAAGAGGCTGTCTCCAGGGTGCTACAGCAATGGCTTTTTCTAACGTAGCTGGGAGAGTGACAGGGTATACTGTAAGGCCTGTGTAGTTGGAGCTGAAGCTGAGGGGGAATTAAAAGGCTTAGAGCTCTTTATGGGTGAGATGGAAACTAAAGAAATAGCCCCGCCCCTTTGAAAAAGGAAGTGTGAAAAGTAATCAGAAGTATAATTGAACACCCCCTCAGAGTGGCAGGGATGTATTTATAACAGTCAGCTGCTATATACATTTTGTTTTAATTCTTTACAGTACAGTAAGTCTTCCCTCTTGTCACTGTTGCTAAGATACGTTACCATACTTCTGGGTAAAGCGATATCAGTCAAAAGAAGTATATAGTTTTCAAAGTATAGAAGATACAGCATACGATTCAGGTGTTCAAGACAAAACTTGGGTTTTTTCGTACTGTTTGTTGAAAGTTCTTCTTGTCCTGTTTTCCACAGACCTTGATAAATCTCATGGTAAATGCATATCAGACATCTGCTGCATATGAAGTGGTGTATGTGTAACCTTTCTGCCCTTCCATCACATCATCCCAGCAGGGCTTGTGTTCATGCAATAGCATGTTGTGAGGTTTCTGCCTTGCCTTGTCTGCTCCTTTATTTACCTAAGGATCTGATAAGGCTTAGACTGTGCCAAATGCAGGTGAGTAGTCCCAGTGTATTTATAAACAATGGCAGGGATGGGCCTTATAAGAGCAGTATAAACTGCTTTTGGAAGGCGACATTATGAAGTCCTCCCAGAGCTGAATGTAACTATATCAAAAACATTCATGGCAGGGGAAATCATCTATATGTAATGAAGGCCACTCCAATCAATTTGAACATTAATTTATTTGTGTATTTTCTGTATTTCATACAGAAAATAAATTAAGCACTAGAAATAGATACAAGTTTAAGTGGTTTTACTCCTTGTTTTCTGGAGAATTTGAATAATCATGTTTTCTGTAGTTTTGTTATTCCAATTAAGTATTATTTGAGTAAATGATAATAATCTTGAAATATCAGCCCCTATGAATAGGTCATTTATTCACATATAAATTGTTAGGTAAATCCTGACTTTGCTCCAACTCTGCATTAATTTAATGTGGTGGTATTGTGGGGCTTTAAACCTTGAGCTTCTTGACAGTGAATTAACATATGTCTCTATAGCATATCCTTCCACCAGTATTTACAGATTACAGCGCATCATAAAAATGCAGCTGCTCTGTGTTATGGACAAGGTAACTACGTCAGAAGGACAGTTACTATGTGGAGTTGTTAAATCAGGACAGTTGAGAAAACAAGCAAGAATGAAGAAGGCGGCTGAAGAAGCAGAGGAAGTGCTGGAACTGATCTGAGCAGAGGAATTCTGGATGGTTAAAAAGATCCTCTTCTTCCAAAAGTGGAAGCTGTTAGGGGACTGCTCACACTGAAGTGGCTCGCTGCTGTGCATCTGAAGAAGTCGGGATGACCTGTGCTGTCATTATGCAATGATTAGTGCAGATGGACACAAAATAAAGACTTCTGTTCTAAAATAGCTTTGTCTACTTTCTGTCTTCCTACTGTTAGCATAATCAATACTTCAATTTCCAGAAGACTGATTGCTCTTTACTGCTAATTGCACACTGCTACTGAAAGAAACCCAGCTGGACCTGCAGTGTACAAGCGGTTAATTTGCAGAATGAGGTAACCCTACAAGAGGGGAGATTTTGTTCTTCCTGGACCTGACTGGGAAATGGTCTTCTCTGTCTGCGGTCATCTTGCAATCAGCTTTTTCATGGGTTTGGGCCTAATCCAGTGAAATGTAGCTGATAAGTGACAGAACAAGAAACAGTCAAGTGGCAGAAGAGGCCACAAGATTTGGTTCTGTTGCGTGTCTGCCAAGACAGTATCTCTTCAAAGGCAACAAACAAACCAGCTGCCTCGTGGGATGAGACATGTGCCACCCAGGAGAGCTATTCCAGTGGTACTGCTTGGGCTCTTAGGGTACTGTGCCAAAGTGAGGGTATGGACTGTTCTGGAGCTTGTTTAAGGATGGAGCACATGCACCATGTATAGAGCTCTTCCAAGTCTTGTGGCTGGAGAATTCGTGGCTGAGGATGTAGGTGCAAGTGTTTATCTGTGAGTAAAGAATCTGTGGGTAGGGATGTCTTCTTTGATTGCTGTCTTTGCAATTAGTTTTCTGAATATGATAAATCCCTTTGGCTACAGTGGAACATGTGAGATGGTAATCTAGCTGTCTTCTGTCAAAGTTCCATTAAAAAAAAAAAAAGCAAAACATCGTATTTAGTTGCTGCTGAAGACCACATGTGGAACCTGGCTGAATTGACCTCAAAAGTAATCCTAAGACTTTGTTTTGTGGTGGAGGCTGTAACCCAGTTGGGTGCTGAGGTCCCTATTTTGCATCTTCTTACCTGAAGCAAGGTCCTCTGCCCCAGCAAGATTTCACAGAATGTGAGCTTCTCTCCATTTGGAACATGAGGCCCTTTCTCCCATACCTCAAAATGTTTTCTTTCTCCTCTGGGTCTTCAAGTCCACATACACAACACCCTGTCATCCATTCCACATTTTCTCTTGATAAAGTGACGTGCCACCAGTGGAAGAGAAGAGATGCAAAACCAGCTTGTTTACTGCTTGTCAAAGAGCAGCAGACAGTAGAGGCTGAGATTAGGGTCATGGACATCCTGATGCTACAGTACTGTTAGTACATTTGGTACTGTGTTTTGTCTGGGTTTTATCAGCTGTTGTTTGAATCTTGCTGGCCATGGGCCTGGTATAGCTCACTGGTATCTGGGAGAGCACCTGTTTGAGCTTCTGCCCCACATCTGAGGCAGCCTGCAGAATTCTGGATGAGTGCACTGACAACCCTCAAAAAAGTGTTATTTCTCCTCAGAACATTCTGCAGGCTTCCTCAACTCTATTCTCTATCTGGCACCAACAGAAAAAATAATTTGTGGGTTAGACTGTAAAATGATTCGCTATTGACTTTCTGATTCGAGACTTCCTACACCATGAACAGCAATGGTTATAAATGTATAAACTATGAAAAATTAAACATGCACTGAACTATAACAGCACTTAAAAAAACCTCAGCACATTGAGAGTTGGCACATACTGCTGAGATTACTTGGGTACTTTCATAAACAGGCAGGGTCTGCAATCCAGATTGCCCAGCACTCGTGGACTAGCCCCAAATGCTGCTTAAGACTTCCACATATTTTAGAATGAACTGCTTTTAGCTATGAATGTTGGACTTCCTGCAGGATAGATCTAAAAAACAGTTAAGGTCCTTTAAGGTTAAATAAGTCACTTAGTAAAAGGACTGTTATCCTTCAGTTGTCTGGTAATGACAGGAGGTGAAATGATTCAGATTAAATATGTCCTAAGGGAACACGCTACAATTCTTTTGTAAAAAAAATGATAAATATCTTGATGTTAGAAAGTTTGATTACGTTATTAATGTGTAAAATATTATATACCTTTACACTTCAGCTTCTCTCTGTCTTTTCAATAGTTCATTATTCCTCGTCACATGCAGGCTTATAAGTCTTCTCATAATTTACGTCTCCTGCCGTTTGTTTCACATATCCAACAATAAGAGTAATTATCCTTACCTTTTGGTGTTCTTTGTTTTCAGGAAACAATGTGTCAGGGCAGCTGTTTCAGAGATGCAAACTCTCACAGGCACCCAACCTGTGGCTGCATGTCTTCTGGTTGGTAATGCCCAGAAACTCAAATCAGAGAAGCTTATAACTTTGCTAAACTCGAGAGGCTGAAATTTTTTGGGCTTCAGGTATGCCAGAGACTCTTCTTATTTTCTGCAAGTTTGTTCCTGGCCTTGCTGAGGAACACGTGGGAGATACTTAAAAGCCATGTAGATGTAGTGCTTAGGGAAATGGTTAGTGGTGGAATTGGCAGTGTTAGGTTAAGAACTGGACTTTATGATCTTTCAAACCCAAACATTTGTGATTCTATGGAAAAGAAATTGTTCTGCAGCTTAACAAAAAATCAGTCCATTTGGGAGTATTTCTGTGTGAGAAGCAGGTCTGGAATGTTCAGGTACTGGAAAAAAGCACTGAAATGAAAGCTGCCTCTGTGTGAGGTATAATAAATCTGAGCATTGTTATAGTTATTATCCTATAAAAACCTGTTTACATGTGCTCAGTGGCAACCTGTCTAGCAGATAATTTCTTCCAAGGGCCTCTTTTACACCAAGCACATTCTATCCCTCTGTTGGTTTCCACCTTCAGGACGGAGACCCCTGTTTGGTCCTGGTGTGGGGCTTGGCACGACTTCCTTTGGATTTGGGCTTGGGCACTGCACTGCTGGATACAAGGACAGAGACTGCAGAAGTGACAGGAGGACTTTCAGGAGAGTCTGGGAGAAGACAGATCCCACACTGAAATGGAGCAGGACTTGTCCAGGAATGCAGAGGACTATAGGTAGAAGAGCTATGACAGTGAAAAGAGAAATGGGCCTGCACAGTGACGTGATCTGGCGGTGCAAACAGGGTTAGTGTGTTGGATTAACAGGAACAGGCTGTTGGCACAGAGCAGAAGAGCCTGTGATAACTTTAAAACACATCTTAGTAAATGAGGATATGAGTACATGAGTCCAATACGCCTCAGATGAAGTAGTTTGTTAACTAATGAATACTTCCCATAAAGGAATCTGGTTTGGGTTTTTTTTTTTGAGAGATCCTAGACCTCCTGGATTCTTACAGTCATGTCATTGCTTTTTCCTTCATAGTCTCTCTCTGCTGGATGAGTTTATTGACTGCATTTTAATACCTTCTGAAGAACCACAAGAAAAAACCTTCATGGTACTCTAGTCTCCATGGCAAAGGTCTGGCTGCTATTGCTTTTGAATATGAATTTCAGGATATAGTACTGATAATCCTATTAATCTGGCTAGGAAACAACAAAAAAAAAAGGTATAGAAGTTGGCGGTAATCCCCCTTATTAGACTTGTATGAGAATGCATGTTTCAGAGAGAAAAAGCACTGAAGAATAGCTGTTTCATCTTTCTAGGGTCTTAAATAAGCTGAAGTGGCATATTTTGAACATATAAAAGGAATAAGTTTTTGTTACCTTATATTAACAATACATTTATCCATCTCCTGTTTTCTGTTAACATTTGGGTAAATCTTATCCTTTTATAACAAAAGAGAGCTATAATATGCTGTTTGGGTTCACTCCACCATGTATAAGCAGAATCTGCTTCAAATAGTTCAAAATAACCATTTGGATTTGAAGTAAAGTTGGCAGGAATGCCACCTTCTAGGTGACCTTTGCAAATGCATCTGCTGCTGCTACCTCAGAGGATGGTGTTTACTGTACAGGTTCTCTCCTGGGACAAGAGACACGGCAGCTCTTTGAGGCTTGGCAGAAGATAATCAGAGATGTCACTCCCCACTCCATTCCTGCCAAATACAATTAGAACTTTTTCTGGGGAGAAAACTTAAGAGGTTGCACTTAAATCTTAGAAGGGAATTTAAGACACATATTAAATACTTCATTTTCAGCAGCTGATACTGTAGACAGAATGTAGATACTACTAATAGGGTAGGATTTGTTTTTCTTGCAACAAATATGAGGTATAAAGTGCTTATTGACTTAAAAATGAAACAAACACACTAAAGAAGAAAGCATGCATGGCCGCTTTGAAGGAAAGAATGTTTCTATTTCATACTTTGAAGAAATTGTTCAAGTAGTTCAGCCGTGTAAAAATGTGACCCCTTTAATGCTGCCAAGGGCAGTGAGATCAGGGATAATCTTCTGAGGAAATGCAGCTCACGCAAGCCCGAAGGAGAGTTTTAAACTTACAACACCAATTTTTCCAAGAGTGAGTCATGTGAAGAAGGGCAGACTTGTACTGTTCTTTGCTTGCTGAAGAATCCCATTACCAGTTTTGAGGAATGTTCTTTCTGCTCTTTGCTGTAGATGCATGTGGATGTGAGAAACAACCTGACGTATCTTCTCCCGCTGTACTCCCTTTTCTTCCCAGTTAAAAGCTTCATATAAGAGTCGAGTGGCTTTAGGAAAGCTATATAAAAGTTACATTTCATCTTGCATTACTCTTCCTCCAGAAGAACTGCAGATAACTGCCAGAAAAAGTTTAGACCCAACAGGCATATTGCATCATTACATGGTGATACAGAAATCAATGTTCTCATCATTGCTGTGGTAATGGGCGATGTGCACATGCCAGCTTTATCATGATTCTGTGGGTGTGCAAGTTCTTATTCATATTATTGTGGTACAATAGTGCCCTTGTACACTGCTGTGTACACCTTCTGACTCTCAGTTTCCTCTGTAAAATTTAGTCAGCTTTTCCTCTACATAATAGAAGTGAGAAGGAAGAAGAATGGATGGAGTCAATTTTATTCTTACCTGTCCCTTGCAGATCAGTGTTGCCAGGTCTGTGTGGCTCTGTGAATACTAAAGGGAAGTGTCTGAAAGAAAGGTTCTGTTTCATCAGTAGTCCTAGGGTCCTTGTACCAACTTGAGCTAGATGAAATCTCATAGAGCAGACATTTATAAATATATAGAGAGACATAGCCCCTCCAACACACTGCTTCTCCTAAAATGTCATCGACTTCTTGTCTGTGGAATATTAGTATATTTTTTTAAATGGTTTCCTACCATATAAGATGGTAACAACATTTTTTGGTAAAGGTAATAACATTGCTCTCTGAAGCATCTCTCTATTCTATGGACAACAAACTAGAGAAGTCCTTACATCTTGTTCTCATCTTTGACCTATAACTTATTTTGTCTGTAGTCAATCAGCACTTCCATTCCTTTGTTTTCGAAGTCTTCCTTAGAGCAGTCTGTGATACAGCAGAAGTCTATAAGGTCAAAATATCAATTTCATTGAGTGGACAATGATGGTCTGTCCTTCGTAGCTGAAAAAATGGTGGTGGTATACTTCTATGTCTCTCAGACTTCATTTCTTCACCCTCCTGCATAACTGCTTTGCCCCTTCTGGGAAGAGGATCCCTAGACACAAGTTAATAGAATTCATCAAGTTAGGAACGCACTGAGTTAGAAGAAGATTCTGCAGGACATAAGTGTAGCCTTAATAATAAACCTCAAGCATAAGGGATGAGCCACTCTTGCTCCCTGTCATTCCACTACCAGACATCCTTGCTCTGCTCAGGAATCAAATCACCATTGCTGTGTTTGACACAATGGTTTGTTTCCTTCTTCATGATTGTGGTACTGGGGTTTCAGATCACCTTTATTCCAACCTGTCTGACTGACTCTGCTCAGTTTCTTAGCAGTTTTGAGGCACTTTTCTTAACAATGCGGCCAGGGTATTGTTTTTGATCTCTATGTTATCTTTGTATTTACCCTACCAGCAGCACTTTTGCTCCTGGCCAGTGATGTTGGGATACTCATGGCATCCAGGTATGTTCTTTCTTTCTTATCTGCTCATATACTCAGCAATGATTTAGTTTCTACCTCCCTTATCTTCTTCTGGGAGAGATTGGACTGCTTTAAAGATAACAAAACAAGAAGTACTTCCCTTCTGATTCTCACTATTCATCTTTCTTTTCTCACTAGCAACATCTGTGTTATTTCCCTTGTTACTGCCAAGAAAGTACCTTTTTAAAAAAAGTGGTACTTTTCACTGGACCATTCTCTCTCATACTATCAAAACAAGTGTATATTTTTAAGTACAGTTCACCATGATTCTTAATTTTGATTCCATGGATAAGCCCTTCCATGTATTTCTTTTTTTGTTGCTCTACATCAATTGTATTATCTATGCCTGTTTCTTCATTTCCCTACCTACTCTCTGCAGTGTCTTAAAACTCATGCAAATCAGACTGATTTTCCCCTTTTCTCTGTTCCTTGTGATCCCCATATTTTCTGAATACTACCTATTGTTAGTCTAATAATCTTACCTTATCCTTCTTCTGGCTGTTCTGTTTATTCTTCTCAGCTGCCTCACTGCCTGCCAATTCAAATTTTTCATTTTAGCAAACTTTTCTCATTCCTGCCTCTTACTACACCATGCTTTTCTCATCTTGACCTTTGTAATTTCTTCATTAACTCCTTTCACTTCTTTTTTGTTTCCATAGTCTAAATATCTTCTTAAAAGGAGCTTGTGTTTTGATAGTTTATTCCAAGCGAGGGTGTGTAGTGAAAAGACAAGGGGCAATGGTTTAGAGTTTGAAGTGGGGAGATTTAGGTTAGATATTAGGTAAAAATTCTTGCACCTGTGAGGCTGGTGAGATGCTGGAAGAGGTTGGCCAGGGAAATTGTGGCTCCTCCCCCCCGACAGTGTTCAAGGCCAGGTTGGATGGGTCCTTGGGCAACCTGGTCTGGTGGGAGGTGTCCCTGCCCATGCAGGGAGTTGGAACTATGTGATCTTTAAGGTCCCTTCCAATCCAATCCAATCCAATCCTATCCAATCCATTCTATGATTCTATGATACTGTCTCTCATGCATTGCTTGTTTCCTTTACTAGGCTATACTACCCTGCAAAGTATTGAGATTGCCTCATTTCTTTTTTCTTGTTTCTTTGGATAATCCTCCTCCAAGTGTCATATTGGAAACTGTTAGAAGGGGTAGGGGACTTTTTATTTCCTGATTCATCATTGTTGTGTTTCTGCTCAGAACTGGGGTAATTTTAGGATTATATTTCCCTGAAAGACAAACTATAAGAAGACTTCTTTTGAAAGGGTTCAAAGATCTAAGAACTCACAAGCATCTTCTTTAGTGCCTGAAAAAAATACTGCATTGGGCAATCCTACTGTGGAAGGGAGAGTAAAACTTTGGAGAGAGTTCAAGGCTGAGCTAAATGTAATTTGGGCTGCAGACAGTTTCCTGGCCTTTTTTAATGCTATGTATTTTCATCCCATGTGCCAAATACAGTTTGTCACACATTTCAGAAGTGCAGAATGAGCCACAAGGAGAAAGAAAAAGACTACGAAACTGTGCTTCATGGGTGCCTGGAAGTTTGGAGGCAGAACCCAACTGTGAAAGTCAAAGTAACCTACTTCTGATTTGGGGATTCACCATGTTAAGGGCCTGATGTCATCTCCAGTCTTTCCATGTTTGATGAAACACTCAGCTTCTGCACAGATGCTTCTGGTGCAAGTCTCCCCTTGCACTAAAAATACCCACCATCTTTCTATCCTTTACATCTCTGGAAGAAAGAACATTTAATTAAGAACTCTCGAAAAGTTGTTTATTTTATTAAGTCTTCTAAAATTAAAAATATAAAAATATTAAAATCCATCTTCTTGATCTGGGGAACAGGTGATTTTTCATTTGCCATCACAATCAGACTTTGATAGTACTGAGTGCAACTATGTCTCACTCTTACCAGAGGTGGGGAGATGAGGAAGGATCATTTCCTTTGGTAGGGCAGGGCTTTGTAGTAGGAGGGAAAGCCAGGGAGGGGAGTATTTGTATGGGAAAATCACTGCAGATGGTGGATTTATATGATACAATTACTGGGGAAAAGGCCCCATCATATGCAAACTGAGGAAACTTGGAGCTATGACAAACTGTTTCATGTGGAGACATGCCTCAGATTATTTTAAAACGCTTAAAATGGAAGGGTGGCTGGCTCTCCTGTACAGTTCAGTGATGCACAGCTGCAGGGATTTAGACCAAGCAGTTGGTTTCCTGTCTGGTTGTTGTGGTTTGAGCCTGGCTGATAACAAGGGACCACTCAGCTGCTCACTCCCCTTCCCTCATTACAGGATGGCGAGGAGGAAATCTACCTAGAAGAACCTTGTGGGTCAAGACAAGGGCTGTGAGGTTTTCACTCACTAATTACACTCAGAGGCAAACCAGACTCAACTTGGGGACAAAAATCAATTTAGTTTATCATTAATCAAGTCAAAACACAGCAAAGGGAAAACACAAACCAGACCTTAAATACTTTCCCCCCACCCATCCCTTCGTTCTTGGTATCTCTACCTTTTCCCCCCAGTGGCATGGGGGAACAGGGAGTGGGGTTTGTAGTCCGGACATCACAGGTTGTTTGCTGCTGCTCTTTCCTCTTCGGGGAAAAGGATTCCTCAGTGTCTTTCCTTGCATGGATCCTTCCCAGGGGAGAAAGTCCTTCACAAACCCCTCTAACGTGAGTCCCTCCTGCAAGGCCCAATCCCTCAGACGTAAACTGCTCCAGTGTGGGTGTCCCACAGAGCCACAGACTACTTCAGGAACAATCCCCTCCACAACTGCAGGTCCATGACATTTGCTCTGTGGTCCTCCCCTGGCTTCAGGTCCATAACTGCTCCACTGGGATTCCTCACAGACGGCAGGTCCACAACATCTACTGCACTCCTTCAGGGTCTGCTCCACTGTGATTCTCCAAAGGTGCAGGGAACAGGCTGCTGCCTCACCACAGGATGCAGAGAAAAGTATCTTCAGGCAACTTTTCCCTCTCCCTCATCACCAGCTTTGGTCTTTCTGCTCTGGCATTGCTCTCCTCTGGTGTTGGCATCTCCCCAGGAATATGTTAATTGCAGAGGCCACTTTTTTTTTTCACTGCTGGCCTAAGGTGGGGCCAGGCATCTTGGAGCAGGGAGAGGTATGCAGAAGCTTCTTACATGAGTCACCCCTGGGGGAGCGGGCCCCTTCCCTGCTACCAACCCAGAACGTTCCACCCCTCACCTCTTCCAATCACATATTCAGGAATTCTTTTTAAACTTAACCCCCCCCCCACTC
>JAAWXA010000004.1:23166284-23292644 GCA_038090715.1 Florisuga fusca
CCCAAAGTAACGCTGCAATACCAAAGGAGAATGGGTAATTTACAAACAATTCACCCCTCAACCCATCACCACAACAACCAAAATTCCCCATAAATCATCTCAGCATCATTCAATCCATGTTTTACCCTTTCCCTCCTTGTCGTACCCCACCAATTATTCTGTCATGGCTTAGCAGTTTGGACGGACCAAAAACCAGAGGATATAATTTTCTCCATTACACCCCTGCCTCCACCCACCCAAGGAAAGATAAAAGGGGAATAAGGACGAGCTGGAAGTTGAAATTGAAATACTAGGACAGGGGAAAGGCGGTAACCCCACAGGGTAAGGAACAAATACACAAATATATATAAATGTATATATACACAACCCAATCTCAATGCTCGCAGGGATAGATGCCTGAGGGCCCCTTGCAATGGGGCCGACTCAGTAGGGAGAGGGGGTCCACAGCTTTTCCCAGCACCCGATGGATGTGGATTCTGAAGAGCATGTGGGGAGCTGGAGGTAAAGGAGTGCAGGGGAACAGCAGTGTAGCCAGGACCAGGTGAAAGAGTGGGGTTTCCACTCTGCCTGAACTTTAATAGAGTATGGGCAGGAAATGGGAGGGAATAGACCCCTCTGTGTTCTGCCCCTTTCAGAGTCTGGAGACCCTTCTTGTTTGGTTCCTTGTACTCAAAATATGACACTGGTTTGTAGGAACGGGCATAGAAAGAGGGGGTAGGGTGGTAGTGCTGCACAGAAGGGGGAAGAGTATGCTTTAGGTAAGGGAAATATGAGGGATTATGGTCTTCATTGTACAGAGATGCCCTGGGCTTTTTTTTTTTATGAGGGGAGGAAGGGACAGATAGGGAAGTTAAATAAGAAGGACATTTCTCACCTAGGTGTTATGATGCTCATTAACCTGGAAGGTGAGACCAGCCCATGGCAATTTACAGTATGTTATTAAAACAGTGCACCTAATTTAGGTGCTCTGATAGCTAGGTTACTGCTGTTTCCTTGACACCTCAGGAGACCACCTTAGATGCAGAATTAGTTCAGCCCAGGTGGGGAAATTCTTTAGTATGAATGTCAGGTTGCAGAGCTGACATCTATAGTCATCTATAGTGCTTCTGAGCTTCGACCAGCATGCATAGGTGCTGCTATGCTGAACCAGACATACTTGTTGAATTGAGAAACGTCTGTCCTGTGGCCCCCTGAAAGTTGTAGAAAGACCCTGAGACTGATATGGATGCAGACTAATGAAACTGGTCTGCAGGCTGGACTCAGCATGCTGTCCTTTTTCTGTCTCCTGCACTGCAGGGTATTGTATTGTTCACACTCCCAAAGTAGCTCTGGAAGGAATTATTCTCCTGGAGAAAAACCTCTCTGAAGTGTAGTTTCTTCCTTGCCCTGAAAGACTGTTCATGCACACTCACAGCTGGGCTGTGTTAGCAATAAATTATAGGAATTGTCAGGTGGTCTAATTAGACTAGTTTGGGATTTAGGGGTGGGAGGGAAGAGATTTGCACATGTTTCCCACCCAGCTGCAATAGTAAGGTAATATTTGTTTGGAGGTGCCTGCACACTTCTCTGGGCAAAAGTCACAGTGTGGCATTCTGTTATGTCAGTGGTGGATTCTTATTTTTCTCGTCTTCTTGCACAGACATTTAAAAAAACCATGAAATCTGTATGTGGATTTTAGGCATTTAAGTCCAAAGCATTTAAACATGAAGACTGATGAGTTCTTGTGTCTTCTCTCCTCTTCTCCCTTGGCACTTTTCTCCCGTGAAAGATACCCAAATTAATGTTTCTACATACATAGAGACACAGTCACTTCTGCATCATAGAATCATGGAAAAATCTGGCTGGAAAGAACTTCTGGACCTTAGAGAGACCAGGCTTCCTCTTGCAGTCACAATATTTGTGACACTAGGTCAACTGTGGCTCTGCCCAGCCAACTCCTGTAAACTTCTGAAGATGGAGAATCCAAGCTCTCTCTGGGCAATGTGGTTTAGGGCTGTGCCACGCTCTCCTGTGGGGGAAATATTTCCTAACGTCCAACCTAAACCTCATAAAATGTAACCTGTGGGTGTTGCCCCCTCTGTGTTACTGTTTGGCACTGCAGAGAAAGGTTTGGCTGTGTCATCTTTATCTGTCAAGTTGTTGTAAGCTTCTGTGGTATCTCCCCTTAGCCCCTTGTCTGAAAAATTAAAGCCCTGCTCCTCTCAGCTTCTCATCAGAGTCCCTGTGTTCATGGAACCTGACCTATGTCAGTCTCTCATCTCTGGGTTCCCACAGCTGGCTATGGTCTATTCCAGATGTGGTCTCAACAGTGCTAACCAGGAGGTGAAAGGGACTTCCTTGGATGTGTTGTCCATGGCCTTCCATTATGTGTCCTGGTATAGTTTGCTGTATGCACAGGGCAAGTATGGTGTTGGCTCTTACTCAGCCTTGTGTCCACCACTACCTCAAATCCTTGTGAGTCCTTTTCAGGTGCTTCCTAGTCTGTTATGATGCCTGGAGTTGTCTTCTCTCAGCTACAAAAGTTTGTGCTTCTCCTTGTTGAACGCCCTGAGGTTTCTGTTGGCCCAGTCCTCATGTTCTACAGGATTTCTCTGTATTCAAGCTCCACTATTCAGCATGTCAGCTTGTCTAATCCCCTTTTCCTGGTAATCAGGTCAACTTCCATGGTTGTCATGATTTTGTGTAGATGGTAGACAGGGGCCTTGCTATCACATCATCCATCACTTTCAGCACTCTGGTAAATTTTTCAGATCTGAGTTAGCTTTTCTGTATAATCTGCAAGCAGTTGCTCTCCCACTGTTGGCTGCTCTCTTTACCAAGCTCTGTGGTAAGCACAAAGGGATTAATTTTGAAGACTAAAGGAAAAATAAATGCATTGAATATACTGCCACTTTTTGCATTACCCATCTCTGTGCCTGCGCTGAAGCATACACTCTCTCTGTGCATATCCTGTTGTACTGTTCTCAGAGAGCTGTAAATGTAAACTTCTGATGCTGATAAAATAATAGCTTTGTTTTGCAGCAGGTTGACCCCGCTTGTGTTACTCAAAACTGTATCTAAGTTGAGGTGCAGTTTGTTCTGTCTGAAAAATGTCTGTTTAAACTGTCTCAGGCGACCTTCATTTTCATGAAACAAACATGCTCTACAACTGCAACTAATGCAAAAGAATGTGCATCAGTATTAAATGCTTTCCTTAAGGTTTTACATGGTTTCAGAGCACAGAGTAATGCTGATACACTGACCATGGCTCAGCTGTTACATGGGAGTTTGTTAAGCTGCACTGCGATACAGTCCTCAGAGTTCTTTGGAAGGAACTGCAAAAAGGCACTATCTTCAAACTCAGGACATGATAGGACAAGGGGTAATGGGTGCAAATTGAAGTACAGGAGCATGTGTTTCTCTGTAAACATAATAAAAAGCTCTGAGGTGACAGAGCACTGGAACAATCTGCCCAGTGAGGTTGTGGAGTCTTCTCCAGACACATACTCCTGGACACATTCCTGTGTGACTTACCTTAGGTGACCCTCCTCTGGCAGGGGGGTTGGACTCAATGATCTCTCGAGGTCCCTTCTAACCCCTAACATTCTGTGATTTGTTATGTTTAGGGGATTTGTGTTCCCACCAGGACAAGGGCAACAGAACCATGTGAGACTGACATCCTCCCTTGTTTAATTTCAACTGATATAGGTAATGACCCATACAAGGATTGACCTGGACTGTCTTCTGTCATTTGAAATGAGATAAGTAAATTATCTGAAAGGTCAGAAGAATTTGATGAAGGTGGACCCAGAACTGCAGAATGAAGACATGCTTCTGCATAATGGGAACCTTAAAAATAGTGCTTGTATAAATTGGTAAAGAGTTTAGATTAGTAGATTATGAAACATATGAAACAATCTTTTTTTTTTTTTTTCTTAAACAAAACAAACAAAACAATTTCCCACTTCAAAGAGCAAGAAGTTTCCTTACAAGAATGAAAGGTGGTGAATTCATAACAAACAAGTCAAACCACAAGTGCATTGTGTAACACTGACCTGCTGCAAGCAACAGAGATGAAAGACTCATTTCCTCATATCAGAGGAACTCAGGACCGCAGGGGAAGCTGCACCAGACCATGCACCTTCTGAGCTCAGAGCCTGGCAAACATCTGCTCAATCCCTGGTGTTAAGTTGGAGTGGTTTCAGGGAAGCTTTAGTTGCCTGCTGTGCCCCCTGAGCCCCTTGTCGCTGTGTAAAGGAGAGAAAGACTGGGTCTACAAGTCGTGCTGCTCCCTTTTGTGTTCCACGTGCCAGCATCATCTCAATGGACCCTCCTTCAGTAGGAATGAGGAGGCATGCCAACAAAAGGCCATTGTGTTAGCTTTTCCTGGTAGAAACGAGCCTTGCGTAAACTCTCATGTTGCCTTGTGCTATTTCTGCCCATCCAGAACATCAAAAGGTAAGGTTTGTATCCGTGCTAAAAATACAGCTGGGACTGTAGCTAATGTTCCAGGGCACAAGTTTAACATGCAGAGTTAAGCTTTCATCAGAGAACTATACCAACAGTCGGATATGTTACGGATTTCATATTTCCCTCCGGAATGCCTGAAGCTTAGTAGCTGTCAAAAAGGCTGGACCTTTTGTCACAACTCCTCTCTTTCTATATAAGGCTATTGTGTGAAGATTTCAAAACAACTCCATCTCTTTAATAATTAAAACTTCCCCAGCTAAATAAATGTCCAGAAATTCCTGTGTGAGGCAGTTTGTGTGTTGGGGTATTTGCTCCAAGGCGGTGTTGTGATGAGTTGTATGAAACTATCTAATCTGCAGGTGAGAAATGCAGCAGGCTCTCATTACTCATTGTCATCAATGCACATTAAAAAAATTCCATTTGTATATCTGGTAGTTTTCATACCTTTAAGCAAAAGGTAATAAGGAATAATGGTCCAAAAAGTGAAAATACTGATTACTGTAAAAATACTTCTTGCTGTTCATAAGCTGTTTATATACTGTATCTAGATTTGGCAAATCTGTTCAGTGCATCATATAAATGAACAATTTCAATTTACGTTTGCAAAATATTTGGTTTTACTATTTGCCCCCTCTGATATATGGCTGATTGTGTGACTACATTATTTGTTCCTGGACTGAAGGATAGATTTTTAAGCAGTAGAATACTGAGTGGTAAATATTTGTGGTGCTGCACTGAAAAACTCAATTATATGCAGGCATTTTGTAGAGAATAAGTACTTTTCAAGCATTCACATGAATCAAAAAGCTATTCACTGAAATGTTTATGAACTTCAGAGCAAGGTTACATGAACAGAAAAGATCATAAGAGTACCTAAGAATTCAAAGAGACATTCTTAAACATCGTTTGGCAGTGCCAGCCTTAGGCCCAGTGTCAATGCTGTCTCTCTGCTTACTATTTAATATTCTGGTGATACGTGCAGTGAACATTTAGGATGGCAAAGTACTTTAAGTTTCTGTTTTTCTTAATATATATTTGTGTCAGCTGGGGTTTATAATGTGGGGGGCTGCTTGGAACTGCAGGCAACTGTGAAAGGGAATTGCGGCGTTAAAAAGGCGCCTTCCTTTATGGGACACAAAGCTCTTTTCTTGTCCTCACTTCATAAAAGCTATCTTGAAACTGCTTGACTGGGTGAGTGATCCTGAGATCAGGGAGAGTTTGAGTAAATTGCCATGTGTGGACTATTGAGGGTCTCCAAAAGAGGTCTGGGGAGAATTAGTTCCTGACTTTTGGTTTGTATACATGTCAAGGTTTAATGTTGGGCTGGCACTTAACTGAATGACAGATGCTCTCTATTGATCTCCTCCCTGCTAAAGAAAGGAGAGAGAGTAAGGGAGAGAGACTTATGAGTTGGAAACTAAACTACACAGCTTTAATCAAACAGTAATGATAAAAAGGAAAAATTACTAAATATATACAAATATACAGAAAAATGATCCCACGTTCCTCCCCCCTTCCCCCAGTAAGTCTCACGTCACCACCGAGGCTGCAAGGCAGCCCTGGGAAAGTCCAGGCTGGACTCCTGGAGGCAGCACCAGTTGGGAGCTGGAGGCAGGAATACACAGATTCAGGCTGGCACGGATCAGGAGCACAGGCAGAGGAACGGACGGAATCCTCCCCGGATGCCCAAGTAAACAGGGAACAGGCAAGGAAGGGTGAAGAGGAAGGCTGAAAGAAGGAGAAGGGGTTTGATCCTTGTGATCCCTCGAATTTATACTGAGTATGATGCATATGGGATGTAGTACTCTGGTCAATTTTGGTCACCTTTCTTGTCCGTTCCTCCCTAAAGGAGGGTTGCAGGTGTGACCTCTTTGCTCCTTTTCCAGAGCACAAGATGTTCCTCAGAGCTGAGCAGTGTCCTTGGCTCTGCATACCAGAACCTGGAGGAACAGAAAGTAACTTGAAGCTGGCCACTGGCCAAGCTGGGTAGTTTGGGCTGCAAATGTCATACTTAGAGCATGGTGCAGTTGTTTGATTAATAAATGATATGCAGACATATCACTCCTCTCATGATTCCTTGGCAAAGAAGGAAATACTGGAATTGGGAAGGAATATACCATGCAAAAGAGTGTTTCAGTGCTGAAACAGGTGCCTCGAGAGAGTGATATCTCCATCCTCACAGATTTTCAAATCTCCCTTGGATGGGACCTGGAGCAACCTGATATCTCTGTGAAGTTGGCTGTGACCTGAAGTGTGGTGGACCAGAAGTCCCATCTAATCCAAATCTTTCTCTGTTTCTAAGTGCTGAAAAAGGTGTCCCCAGGGAAAAAAACAGAGGGCATGAGGCATGAGATTAGTATCTGTTTTCTATTTGGGCTGCAGAGCTGAATTCCAAAGAGCATAATAGCTGGAGTCTCAGCTGCATCTCATCTCTGCCTTGCACAGTTTCTTTATTCAGCCTTGCTTTTTCTCTTACGGACTTTATCTCATCTCTAAAGTCATGGGAACTGAAATTTTATGCTACATTTTTTCTCCTCTTCTCAGAGAAACATTGCTTTGTATTATGCTATCTGTTTTGTCTCAAAACACTTGTAGCATGTTTTTAAACAACATAAATATCAGGCCAGGAAGAGAATTATTTTATAATTAGATATAAAGGTATGAAATGAAGAGGAAGGTTTAGGACAGATAACAGGGAAGCTTTTTATTGCAAGACTTCAAGGGATGTAGCAGAATTGTTTAAGTAATTTAAAACTAGTTTGAGCAATTTCTTGAGAGTAAGACTGTATAGAAATATCTTAGATCTCTTCTCTGCAAACTACTGAGCTCTTGTAAGTCCAATTAAAGAGGATAGAGCATCTCTTAGACTCTAGTCTTTTTACATCCCAACAATTTCCACAGTAACATGCCAAAATAACTATAGATAATATTTCATTTTGCATGGGCTGGCTTAAACTGTAAGCTTTCTTAACAGAAAAGGACTTCTGGTTATCTAAAAGTTTGGCAGCATGTTATGTCTACGTACACCCGGGGAAACGTTTGATAGTGTTTTTTGCTGTTTAAGAACAAAATAGGCAAATTAATAAAAGAACTTTCTTTTTGAGAGGTTAGTCTGTGATAGCTAGATTGAAGCTAAGTATGCTTAGTGTATTTAAAGTACATGGTTAGCTATGTTCTCGTGTATGTAGAAAATGTGAGAGAAAAGAGAAAATTCTGGGCAGGTTACCCAAGCAATAATTGGACAGCAGTAACTGTTACAGAGAGAAAAATATTGGTGGACTTTGATTTGCTTCAGCTGCTGTAAAGCTGAAGCTATGAGAGAAGAGTCCTGGTGTACCCTCTGGTCACCCTGGGGGCAATGCAGCTGTCTCGTCACAGTGGGATACTCCTTGTGATGAGGGGTGGTTCATGACTAAACAGAACACGTGCTTGGTTGGCTTTATGAACTGTCTTCTGTGACAGGTCATCTGTCACTAGGTCTTTCTTATCCCTTATCTCTAGGTTCAGCCTTGAACAATTTTATCAACTTCTTCTGAAAATAGCTTGGGAAACTAAGAAACTTTGTTTTGAGAATTATACATCTTTCTTGACCATGGAAATAAATTAACAAATGATTAACCACTTTCATAAATCACAACAGATTTAAAGCCAGGAGGTTCTGCTTTGAGAGGACAATCATAAATTGTGGAGTTAGGGCAGCTGAAAGTTGCTGAGAACTGGGCTTGAACTTGTGCAGAGGTAACTGTGATGTACGAGAGAGAGACCTTCAGTCTGACAGTTTCTCCATGCTTCTGCCAAGTGAAATTGGCTGATGAAATTTCAAGGGTTTGCCATTCCTGTATGATGCATAGTTTACAGGTATTTGTATTAGTTAGTGAATCAGATCTGTGAAAAAAGTGAAAGATAGCTGTTGTAGTCAGTGAAATGACTAATGATGAAGTTTGCAAATGACTTTGCATTTTAAAGAATTCTTGGTGAAAAATGGTGCAGGAAACATAGGTTCCTTTCATGCTAATGTGTCAAGTCACCCCAGACTCTCATTCAAGTTATGAAACTACTTAGAACAGTATTTTTCCTTTGATAAAGACACTGACATGTATGAGGCAAGATTTCACATCAGTACCATCTGGGATATTTTCCAGTTAGTATTCTGTTACATGTTGTGATTTGTGAAGACTTTGTTTAACCCCAATGAGGTGTCAGTGTGTTGATACAGAGTCTCTTGAAAATGCAGCTGTTGTCTCACTTAGAATACTTTCAGACCATCAAGAGTATCAGACCCAGTAGCAGCTGTATGGAAGAACTGGTCACATACATTCTTTGCTTTTGAAGACGGAAGAGTTTAATTTTACTTTTGAGGCTGAGTCCTTGGAGGTCCACCAAATCTGGAGAATTATTGGTACCAGGTCAAGTGATGTACTTGTATGGTCTGCTTTTGGCACTTCAGCCAAGATGGTGAAGGTTCTGTGATCTTGAAGTGGGCATCCTATTGTCAAACACCTTAAATACAAGAGCTTTCAATGCAGAATGATTGCCATGATGTTCTGTGTTGAGAGTATTGTATCTCTGATCTTGACTTCAGTTACATTCTGTTGTATTGGAGTTTACTTGGTAAATGCAAAGAACTCTCTTCTCTCTGGGAATTTTGACTTCTCCAAGATAAGTGGTCCTTTTGATCACTTATTATATTTCTAACTGAAATACATTGTCCTGAGATACGTAAATGAGATAGCTGATGCAGCTGATAAAAAGCTCACACTCGCTGCATCATCTTGTGACTGGAATGCTTTCTCTTTCAGAAGAGAATGCTTTAAAATGTGAATTATTGTGGTTATATTCTGTATAATATATGAAAAAACCCAAATGTTTATTTGTACAGAAATGTAAATCTGTTCACACATTTGAACAAACAAATAAGGTAGGAGCGGCTTTTGTTAAGCTTGTTTCCAATCTTTGATTTTGGAAAGACGGGCGCTTCAGGTTTTGTGTGGAAAAATGTTTGCATTTTGGCATTGATTCATCATAAGAAGTGGTAGCCATCATAAAAATTTTATTTGAGTACTAACCACATGTCCTATGTCAACTGCTTGTACTGAATATTTAGCTATACCTATTTCCTCACAAGAAATACAAATAGAAAACTGCTAAAAATCTTTCATAGGTTTCTCTAAAGAAGCTACATTCGGGAGTCTTTAAATTGTTAAAAAGAAGTCTAATCGTGAATAATTTTTTCTTTCTACTCACCTATCTCGTTCACATTTCCCGATGCCACCTTGTCTGCCCAAGCCCCCTCACGCAAGTCAATTCGTGCCCGTTCCCACCAGGTGTCAGTGTGGTACAGGTAAAAAAAAAGGCCTCAACTCCAAGAAGAAATATTCCAGCTCTGCAAAGCTTTTCTGCTGGAATTTATTAGTCATGGCAGTCTTGTAAGGCATATTAATCTCTTCAGCTCCAGAATAATGGAGTCACCGAGGTGCCTTTACTCTGGTGGTGCTGGCACTCACCCACGATGCCAAAAATGCGAAGGTCGGGGCCTTGATTTTGAGCTCATGACAGAGTTTGGAGTGCAGAGATGTTTAGTAATATGGGCAAGTGGTAGGAAGGGGATGGCATTTCTTTTTGAGTAGCATGGGATTTCTAGTTTTACATTTCCTTGGTGATACATTTCTATGGCCAAAATGTGAGGGGAAAAAAAAATATCCTGCTTTTTCATCTCTCCAGCAGCCTCTTGAAGTTTGTATCTCTAGAGAAGTGATGTCAGTTAATTAGAACCTTTTGTTCTAATTAAAAATTAAAAGAAACTTTATTGTGGAACCACTTGCTTGCTTTCTTGTTTGTGTTTTCATGCTTCTGGTCTCATTCTTGGCCAATCGAGCCACTGAAAACTCTTGAATTCTGCCTGCATGGGTGACACCAATGAAAGGAAAGGAAGGTGCTACTTGAAAAAAACAGGCCTATTATTTTTTTCTTCATGGAAGAAGATTCCTGTCCAGAGGTGACTGTGCCTATGATTAGGCACAGTCATTAGGGAGTTGGTGGACATCTACTGTGAGAGGTAAGAGGACTTTTTTTGTTCCCTACCCCCCTTGTTTTATTTCTCATGCTTCCTGGGAGTATGTGTTTGCTGTTCACCACCTCTTTTGCTTTTCCCACAGCTGAATGTGGGAAAGGCTTCTCCCTCTCCTATGACATGGGACGGGTCATGGATGGAGATGGAGATTGGTCACCTCCTTCACACCAAGCTCCATTTTTTCCTGTTCTAGCAAGATAGGGTTGAAAGTACCAGACAGGATCTCAAGGCCACCATCTTAAACCACCGGCTAACAGCAAATGATGCAAAACCTTAGAGATGCCACAAAAAAAAAGACAAAAAGAGATAACTGATTCTAAGCAAGAATTCAGGACATATATTCAATCTGGATCCTTCCTAACCTTAAAAGAGATGCTTCTATTGACTCTCAATTGTGGGGAAAAGGAAGTTGCACAGATGGGAACTATCTCCCTTCAGATCAGCCTTGATATTACCAACTCTGCATCTTCCATAATCCTAACTGGTGCTTGATCCAGCTCCCATAGCCAGACTGGGTAAGGCAAGAACAGCACAGTGTCTCTTGTATTGTGCAAACTCTGACATTCATTTTTCAAAATTACCATGAAGTGTTGTGCAGCAGAGTTTTTTATGCGTCTCATTATACTTTTTTTTTTTGGCTAGTGTATTGCAGGCTGCCATATGGCTCAATATAAAAATCTTTATGGGTATCTGCTGCCTCTCATAATACATAAAGATATGTTAATTAACACTAATTAAATCAATCTACAGCATATATGAAATGTAGCCCTACAAATTAGATAATTGAAGTATGTTGGCCAAGTCCTTAGCTTTTGGCTAAATGCTAACTGTTCAAAGTTGATGCCTCATGATGGCACCAATAACACTCCTACTCTGCCTGTGCTTATGTTGTGCAGATATTACTAGGGCTGGTGAGTTTCCTTATTCTTTGAAGGTACAGAAACAGGAATATAAGTGCGTTGTCATTTTGAGCACAGCTGGGAAAACTAGTTGCAGCACAACAGCATTTCTTGCTGATGCTTTGAACTGGTGAATTTTTTCTTGAATGTCCTTTTGACATCAGTGGCCAATTTGGATTGGCAGGCTGTGCCCAGCCTCTGCTGCAGCAGGGCCAAATTAAAAAACTGATTTAGTAAGTAGGGAATAGAAGGCAGATTTGCTTACATGTCTGCATCTGGAAAGCTCTTTTTGAGAATAGTGAGAAAGCAAAAAGTATTGTCAGAGTCAAAATGTCTCCACTTAAGGAATTTCACTTAATTTATTGCCATTTAATATAAACCATAAATTAGGGATTCAGACATTGAGAAAAGATGGGGAGATAAACAATTAAACACTTAGGGAAACAATTTTCCTCTCGTTCCCCAGAGTCCCCAGCATCACTTCTTCCTTTATCCCTCTATGCTATAGTAAGTCCATACTGACTCCTTTGGACATGCAATGGGCAGCAGAAGAAGTTGGGTCAGTGAGTAATGCTTTCTTTCTGCTAATACTTGTTTCTTGCACTTTTCCTCTACTTCTCCTTGCTTCTTTCTGCTCTGTCCTGAGATCCTGAGCCACTGTTTCTTTGGCAGTGCCGCTGCTCTGGCGTGACTGATTTGTGAACCACCATACATTGGGGCTGTCCCTGCCACAGAGTATATTGCCCATGAGATGCAGTCCCTCAGGGTTGTCCTTACCCCATCATGAGTCACCCATAGCTGCAGACCCTCTTGGGTGTCCTCACTGTAGTGTGAGTCACCCAAGGTGACAGTCTCTCTGCAGTGTCCCTGCCCCAGCATGGATCACCCATTGCCAAAGTCTGCAGGATGTTTCTGCCCTGGTGTGGGTTGCCTGTGGACTGCAGTCTCTCAGAGGGTTACTCTTTCTGACAAAGAGTATCTCTCCAGCTGTGTCTGTACCAATATCTTCCATATGCTTGCTCCTCTTCCATTCCTTCAAATCTGTCTCTGCTTTATCTTCATGGGTCTCCTTTGATGTGTCCTCCTATGTCTCCTACCCCAGCACTTGACACCATTTCCTAAATACATCTGAGCAGAGGTGCCATGTGCTCCTCTGACTGCTTGAAATTTTTAGGTGGGAGTTGTTTTCATCTGTTTCAGAGCTGTGTGGATGGATGTAGCTGTCATCAGCCCAAGGCAGCTCATGCATAGTGTCCCCTCAAACAGGTCACCCTGCAATCCTCTGCTACCCAAACGCTGCCAGCTATACCCAGTAGAACTATTCCCAGTATATCATGAAAGATGTCCTATAGGTGCCTACAAAACACAGAAAGCTTTACACAGCTTTGTTATCTAGTAAGAAACAGTCAATGAAGAAATTAAAAATAAAATAAAATAAAAAAAAAGTATTTCCTTTAAGATATATGCAACTTGACTATTTTCTTTCAGATTACTTATTTATTTTAAGGAACCAGAATGTTTGCTGACAGAAGCATAAGATCTTTTACAGGCTAAAATAACAGCAATCTATCTCCTGCTGTAACTCTGGCAGCTACTAAATCAATGACAATATAACATCAATGGTTAACACTGTACAATTTATTCTGAAAAAAAAAAAGTAAGCTATCAGAGTGTGTGTTGTGATTCTATAGTTACAAAAGGGAACTCAGTCTAAAACTAGGCATTGGGCATCTGCATCATATAGAAAAACATGGCATCTCAAACCAGCAGTGTCAGAACAAGACATAAAGAAGCGTAGGGGCTGAATGGCAGAATTCCTGGCTTTGGCACTGATTTTCTGTTCGACCTTGAGAACTCACTTCCAGCCTTTGATGAAGGCAGGGCTGCTGCTGTTTCCCATTGGTAAAATGAGAACAGCATCAGTGTTGATCAGTTATTTGAGGGTCCCTGATGGAAGGCACTAAGCAAGTATTGATTATAGCAGTTGTGTTATAAATGTTGGCTGGAGCAGAATTCAGTTCATAGTTTTCCCACAGGAACAGGATGGTCAGCATTGTGGGAGAATTTGCACATGATGTAAAATAACTTGGTTTTGTAGTTCGATTGATTTACCTTGCTTACAGATAAATCCTTGTTTGGAATGAAACGATGCGGCATTTGCTTGGTTGTGTTTTTCCCTATTGAGGTTACTTAGTAGTAAATTTTGATCTTAGTGGTGTTCTTTAAAAGGATAGAGAGCACTAGTGAAATATTACATCTGTCTGGAATCCGTTTTAAATTAAGGATTATTTGTTGTTTAAAAGAGAAGTACATATACATTTTCTGAAACAAGACTATTTAAAACCAAAATAGAACCTTGCTGACTCTGGAAGGAGAAGTGATTAAAAAAGGACTCAGAATTTAAAATCTGCAACGTTGCTTACTTAGAAGCATGAGCTGTAATGCATGCTACAGAATTTGCTTATGTTCAGGAAACACATTGGTGCTGAGGGAGGGAACAATGTACAACAAACTGTGACTGTAGAAGAAGGATTAATCATTAAGTTCAGGGTTCATTTGCTGTGGTCATCTTACATAGGTGTCAACTGAGGGATGTTCACAGAGTTAGAAGGGGCTTCCAGAGGTCATCTAGAACATTCCCCTAAAGAGAATCAAGTAAACCTGTATGATTTCTGACAGGTATTTCTCTAACATATTGCTAGACCTCTAGAGATGGAGAGACAGACTCAGCAGGAAATCTGCTTGACTGCTTCACTGAGTTTCCAGTAAAATGTTTTCCCACTGTCTAATTCAGCTCTTGTTGCAAATTAAGTCTTCTCTCTTACCTCCTGTTTCAATGAAGAACAGGTTATTCCCTTCCTCTTTGTGACATCCTTCTATTTATTTGAAGATGGATAACCTGTAAGTCTTTACTCCTTATTTTTCAGATGAATATCTCGGTTGTTTCAGTGTTTCCTCCCCTTTGGACTCTTTTCTTCTAGTCCATTCTTTCCTGAAGTGCAGTATCCCAGCCCAGCTGTGTTCTTGCCAGGGATGAGCAGACTAGAAGGATCAATTTATGTCTCAAAAACCTTATTTCTGTTTCTGTATCTCAGTATGAGACTTGCCATTTTCACAACAATGTGATGCTGCTGACTCATGCTCGGTTTGTCATTGACTATAACACCTACATCCTTCTTTGCAGAACTGTTATCTAACCTGTTTCTCCCCATCCTGTATTTGCAGTCTGTTGAGTGTAGGATATTGCAATTGCATCTGTTGAACTTTTTTCCCCATATTTTGCTAGTTCACATTTTTTCTCCTTTGCATTCTGATCCTGTGTGCCTCTAGTTTCTTTCAACCTCACGTCATGGTCATAGTTATTAGTGAAAACAATAAACAGGCCTGAATCTGGGATATACATATGTAGACAGTTACTAGTTTGTATAAATGATATGTCAGGCCATATGAATAATCTTGTTAACATAACAACAGATTGATGTCTCTGCTATATTCATAAGGCCCCTAATCCTTTTATACATAGAAATTAAACTGATTTGAAAGAAAAATCTTTTGGAAACTTGAAAGCATGTTCATTTGCTCCAGAATGTTTATCAGAGTGGTAGATACAATGGTAGTTCCCCATTTTTTCTTTTTCCCTTTTTAATGATGTGCACAGTTTTGTACCATTGCAGTCTTCTACTACCACCACACCTATTCTCCTACTGCCCTCAGAGACAACTACTAGTGCTTTCGAGGTTCCTTGTGATAGTTCTATAGAAATCCTAGGATGAAGTCCATCAGGCCGAGCAAATTATTGCCTTCTTTTCTTCATAACGGTTCCTTGGTTCTCTCTTTTATTATATCCTTTTGTTACCAGCAGTTCCAGGTTAGTTTATAGGATAGACTTTTCTAGAGAAGATTTCATGAAGAAAGGGCATTAACCACTGTGGTCTTCTCAGCATCATCTGTCAGTCACTGAAGTCACTAAAGTGACTAACTTTCTGTTAATAAGAGAGTAACACTTTGCTTGTTTACAGTGAAAAAATTCTGCTTAGTCTCCGTTTTACTATTAATGTATTTTTGGAATGATTCCTCTTACCCTGTATGTCTCCTTCTCATTGCTTTCTCCTTTATCCTTATGTGCTTATGCTATTCTTTTATGCTTGTCCATGGCAATTTGATTAAGTTTTCATCTATTCTATTCCTCCGTCTTAAGTATGACATCAATGAACCTCACATGAAATGTTTTAATTGGTCTATTATCCAGAATAGCAAAAGGAGGGATAAAAAGTTTCAGCCTAATTTTTGCCTAAATTTCTGCCATGCAATAGTTGTCAGTTAATGAGAATCTTTTATCATTCATAATTTCGTGATATTTGACCAGGTGAATATTCAGGACTCACTTTTCTCTCCTCACATTCATAATAACAAATGCCTATTAAAAAGTTCCTTATTGTTTTTACCAGTAGGGCTACCTATGGTTTGGTCTACTCGTGAGCAGAGATGGACCCCTGATAGTTCTTTGTGTCCAGAGAGAGACCAAATAAGTTATTGATACCACATATGTTACTATCCAGTAGTTTATAATTAAGACAATACCACTGAGTAATAGCAACACCAATACAATGCAAGAGCTGACTTCAGCCTGCAGATCAGTTTTAGATCCATATTTTAACTGCTAAGGTTCCGTGTGGTAATAAATCTGCATTGGTTTTATACTAATGACCATCATCTGGAACCCCCAGTGAGGTGAGCACAGTGGCTTACACTAGGTGCTGTTATCTAGCATCTCACTGTATATGAAAATGAAAGAGATTAACACATTTGCTCAGAACATTCTTGTGCATCAGTCAAGTGAAGGTACAGTGACAACTCTAAACTCAATTAGCTAAGGTGAATCCCAAAGATCTAGTCCTGTCTTGTTTAAGAAATGTCACCTGACATTGTAACACGTGTTACCAGGAAACATACTGTTTGATTGTGTCAAGAGTCTCAAAGGAACCGATGTTCAGGTAACCTGGAGATTCTCTGCCAGAAGACATGAAGGAAAATGCAAGGCAAGGTAAGATAACTCATTTGTAGAGTTTTAAATTAATGTAACTCATCAAAATCGTCCAAGAAAAATTCCCTTAAATGAAAATTAAAAGAATATGACCTTAGATAACTAGTTTCATTAGTCTGACTAATGTTTTTCTTAGGATTTTGAAGATCTAAAGCACCATATGAAGCTAAGTATTCTTTTAGGCTGCTGCAGTGTTGGATAAATGATCTCACATTTCTCACCTGCCTACACTCTGTTTCCACCCCCTCTGCTCACAGTCTGGGTTTTTCTGCTCTCCTTGGCCTAATGTCTCAGTATGTTCTGACTCCTCCTTAATGCCAAGATGTACTGAGGAACAGGCTAGAAATAAAGGCAGAGGCAGATTCCTGTTTACTTTGTACACATACTCAGACGTTATGTAATTTCTACAGATCTTTATACAAAGCGACACATTTATGAGGAAATGGAGATACATACTGATTTTTAGGCTCAGCACACATAATATGGAGCTGGAACTTGTGCTTGGATATTGTCTTGAAAGATGCTTAGTGCCCAAAGCAGGGACTGAGACAGTACCTTGTACAGAAGGAGGTTTTGTAGCAGGGATTTCCCAGCATTCTTGCACATTGCTGTTAAACGAGCAGGAGTATGCTGCTTGATACCTCTTAGTAAGTCCTCATTTCTGCAGGAAAAAAAAAAAAATTCCTGCAAGGCCCCATAATTTGGCTAACTACTCAGGCCTAACATTGAGTCCTGGGAGACATCATGAAGAGGCCTTCATTCTGCAGCAGATTGGCACTGCAGTGATGATAATTGTAATTATCATGAGCGTAATAAATAAATGGCAATGCATTTTGCTAGCTTTAGGAGCTTGAGTAATCTGGCAAACAGCTTGCTGCACTCTATCACACAATAATGATATTCACTGCCAGCCCAGGAAGTTTACCTAGGGGCTCTGACTCATGTTTGTTTTGAAAGGCACAGCATTAAAGGCCTGTGAATTATGTCTGTTGTGAAGAACGCTGCATTTAAGTAATTACAAATGCAAAACTAAAACAAATCCAATAGCCAAAAAAACCCCCCTCAACTAATTGATCACACTGTTCCACACACTTTAAGTCTTTCATTTTCTTTAGGAAAGTTTTTGCCATTGTGGTGGATTGCTTGGGACTGATTAATTTCTGTGCATCAGTACTCTTCATCTACATCTGCTTGCAGACCAGAAAGCCAACTGCATCTTGGGCTGCATTAAAAGAAGCATGGCCAGCAGGTTGAGGGAGTTGATTTTGTCCCTCAGCTCTGCTCTGGTGAGACCCCATGTGGAGTACTGTGTCCAGTTTTGGGGTCCTCAGCAAAGGAATGATATGGAGCTTTTGGAGTGGATCCAGAGAAGGGCGAGGAAGATGATCAGAGGGCTGGACAACCTCGCCTTTGAAGACAGACTGAGGGAGTTGGGCTTGTTCAGCCTGGAGAAGAGAAGGCTTCAGGAAGAACTTATAGGAACCTTCCAGTACCTGAAGGGACCTGTAAGACCCATAAGAAAAATGATGGGGACAATTTTTTTATCAGGGCATGTGGCAATACGAGAAGGCGTAATAGTTTTAAACTAAAAGAGGATAGATTTAGACCAAACAGAAGGAAGACATTTTTTAACGTTTTTGCAATGGTCCATGCCTGGAAACATTCAAGGTCATGTTGGAAAGGGCTCTGAGCAACTTGATCTAGTTGAAGGTGTCCCTGCTTACTGCAGAGGGTTGGACTGGATGACTTTTGAAGGTTCCTTCCAGCCCAAACCATTCTATGGTCTGCTGCACACATGTGACCTTCTGATTTTACTAGAGCAGCCAGACATCTGCCCTTCACTTCCTTCCCTGCCAGAACATGGGTGGGAGTGCTCAGGGAACCAAGGAAAAGGTGGGATGCTTGGCAGAAAACTCCTCTTCAACACCAGGAGCAAATATTTCAGATCTCTTTTTATGCTACCTGTTAAAATCCCCATTTAATGGTCTTCAGGATTCATACCAGACCATGCAAGAATGGGGCTGAAGTAGTCCAGGGGCTTGGCTAGAGTGTTGCTCGAGGTGCAGAGCCCTGCTGCAGGTTCCTGTGACCTGAGCCCTCCTGCAAAAATTGTAGCTCAGTGGTGGTCACAGAACGGGCCAGCCCTTGGGCCTGTGTGTGATGCTCGAAGAAGGCTCCACCTTCATTTTGGAAATGTGTGAAATATCAGCAGAATTGCAGGGGATGGGAAGAAATAGCATTACATGTCTCTGTTAAATGCATGGTGTTTGAACTATCCTGAGAAGTGTTTTCGTGGAGCAGATATGAAACCGTTTCCATCAGCAAAGTGTAATGGGGATAGATTTTGTCAACAGAATCACAGATCACTTCCTACAGTGTATCTCACCTCCACATCTGCTTCCCTCCTGAAGCCTGTATTTCCAAAAAACCCCCAACTGTGCCAGTTTAAATGTGACTGCCTTCAAGGTTTTGGACACAGTTCACGTGCCAATTTTCATCTCCTCACCAGTGTGGTGGCGGCAGCAGTCATCTTACAGCCTAGTACGAGGGACTTTCTCCAAAATGGCATTAAGTTTGTGCTGTTTGTTCAATTTACCAGATCTGATCATAGCTCAGCAGCAGCAGTGGGGCAAGTTTCCAAGGCATAGAGCTTTCATGGCTGTGGACAGTCTGCAAATCTTCCAGGTTTAACTGTGCAGTGTAAAGGATCTTATATGCCAAACCGTGTAATTCTGAAAATATACAGCTGTTTATCTGTGAAGTTCCAGGCTCTTCTCAGTGATACCCAGTGAGAGCACAAGAGGCAGTGGGAACAAATGAACACACATGAAATTCCATCTGAACACAATAAAATGTTTTTTTCCTGTGTGGATAGTCAACTACTGGCACAGATTGCCTGAAGAGGCTGTGGAGTCTCCTTGTAGACAATAAACTGGCTGGACAAAGTCCTGGACAATCTTGTCTAGTTCACCCTGCTTGAAAAGAGAGGTTGGACTAGGTGATCTCAGGAGGTCCCTCCCAACCTAAACACTTCTGTGATTCTGTGAAATTGCAATCCTTTCCTTCTGGAAAGACTCATACTTCTGAGAGTGGTTTCATGAGCGACTCAAGCAAACCTAGGTCCTAAGGCTGCTAAGTCTTGCCCCACTCTCTGGGTCTGTGTTTCTAGCAGTCTTCAATGGCCATGAGGATTAGGTTTTTCAGCCTTTTGGGATCACTGTGCACTGGCTTACTTTCACTGTTGCTCTGACTCTGAGAGCGAGCCACGGGGTGAGCCTGATCTCCTACTTGGGCAGATAAAATATGTCATGGAAGGTAAGGTAATTTCTGGGGGTGTACTGGGGAGAAGATGTTATGGAGACATTAAACATGCATTTGTTCTTGTCTGAGAAATTACGGATTTTTTTTTTCTTTTAAGTTATATGTTATTATAGAAAAAAAATTCCCTGTTGCTTATCTCCGCCTGGAGGCAACTATATCAGTTGCAAGAAAGAAAAAGTCACCTTTTTGCTTGGAGGACATCCAGTGCCAGTTTTCTTCTATTTTCATGCTGTAACAGGTACATGGAGAGCCCATAAAATAGTGTACAGCCTGAAAACACATGAATATCACAGATGACTGATTAGTCAAGTACTATGAACAATGCCTTAAGAATGCTTTAGAAAAGACTCTGATGATGAAGAGAGAAAAAAAAAACCAGTATTTTTTTCTTTAAAAATTCCTCCCTGTAACATGTCATGTATAGGCCATTGAAAAATTCAATTCCACTTTTCCTTCTGATCCTGCAAAAAATTGGGCAGGCACTTACCAGCTTTGCTGAACTGGAGGCAGAGCAAAGAATAAATTATAGCTGCATTCCTGTCTTGTGGGCTGAACTGCAGGATGGTTGGTGTGCACCCTGGAGCTGTGTCGGGTGCGCTGCCATGGCAGCACAATCCCTGATGCATGGAATCACTCCAGCAGCTTCTCCCTGCTCTGTGCTCCTGCACTCCCTGCTGTGCCATCCAGTGTTCCTGGGGGTCCAAAGGTGAGGCTACGAGGTACATGACTTTGCAGATAAACTGGGAGATTTCTTTTTTTATCAGCAAACCCTGTTACTTCTGCCAACCTTCTAGTTTCTCACTCGAGTGCTGTTTAGAGCTACTGGCAACCTTTGCAATTGCCAAGCTTTTAGTCAAGATGAGTCAGACTGAAATAGGCATGGAAGAGTAATGCATAAGACTTGGAAAAATAAGTTTAAAATCTTCCACATATGCCTTCTAGCTTCTGAGTTACTCACAGAACATTTGTGAGGTGCTTCTCTGTAAACTCAGAGACTAGAAATTGTTCTGAAGAAACAAGTTAAGGTAGCGATATGGCTGCTTGCTTCCAGAACGTGAGATGTGATGGAAAACACCCAGGACTAGCTGGAAACTGATGCTGATGCTGATGCTGATGCTGAGTGCCCCAAAAGACAGTTGCAACTCTCCTCAGTCGCTCTGGCATTGCCAACAACCTTCTAACAGGGCAAGGGCCAGGGCATGGTGTTACCATTTCAGCTGTGTGGCCTGTTCTTATAGGTCTTCTTTCTAATTTCTTGAGGTCTGAGGTGGTTTGTTCTCTTCTTGAATAAGTAAAAAGACTCAAAAATTCAACCTGCGTTTTTTGTTCATTTACACAATATGCTGTTATTTTTTTTTCTGTTACATTTAGAACAATTAACTTGGTGTCACTTTGGTCAGCATTAATTAGAAGATGTCCAGCCCTTCCATCTGTCAAAGAGGCTGGTTTGAATATATAGGAATGCTTTCAGGACTGTGATATGTTATCACTGCGTACCGTTCGTGTGTGTTATTCATTATGCATATTGAATTATCTGTATAATACACCCCATTCATTTTAGCTATATGCATTTAATATAACACATTTAGAAAGTTTTAAAGTCACGTATGTTAAGTATTGCAGTAACAGTAATCAGTGGAATTTCACACAGTGATAATGAATTGTCCCTTGTAACCAAGGAATGCTATGTGCTTAAGTATGGTGAATGTGAAGTAATAGGTACTGAGAGCAATAGTTTGAAAAATACATTTCCAGTTTATAGGATGGTAGCTCAATAATAATCCCTCCCACCATCAACGGGATACGTTTTGATTCACAGTTCCATTATGGAAACTGCCTATTTCTCTGTCAAAGACTTGGCTCGGGAAATTCATGGTTGATCCCTGTGAAAAACAGGTGATAGGATTTTACTCTCATTATCCTGCCTCTAGTTGTATCGAAGCATGCTTTAAAAATATGATTTTGGAAAAGGAACAGAGAGAAAGCATGAAGTATAAAACAACCTTTAAGCATCAGAAATCAGGAAGATACTCCTTGGGCAGCATACTAGCCAATATCTTCCTCTGAAACATTTGATGCAAGACAGTGTCAGAGCCAAGAGGCTGAAACAGGAGGGCTTTGGATCTCGTCAAGTATGGCAGTTCCTTCTCATCAAGTAATTACATCAGAGGTGAAAAAAACCCTCACAAACCCAACCCTCAGGCATTTGGGTAAATAAAACAGAGTGGAAAGAGTGCAGGCTGCAGGAGATGGCAGAGAAGGAAAGAAAGGTTGCTGTTGAGGGGGATTTTAGAACAACTTTTCATAACCTGCTCATGTGAAAAAAAAAGGTCAAAGTAATGAAGAGAGAAGGCAGACAGCTGGTAAACATGATGTATGCTACTGTTTTCTGCTTTGTTGGCAAAACAAGAATTGACTGAGACTTCTGATGAGCATTCGATTTTGACTTTTAGTGAAGAAGTTGCGCACTCATGGAAGAAACTAATGATATATACTAATTTTTAGAAATAGTAATTGGTTTAACCCCAGAAACTTTAAAGTGGCTCATTTGACATGAAATCCAAGAAGGGACCTGGAAAACCTTTTGCCTTACCTTGGATGGGGCAAAAATTAAAATATGATCGTGTAATTACATCATTCGACATTTATCCCTGGTAGAGTAAGTGTTCCCTAACTTCATAGGTTTCAATAAGGCTAGAACTCATTGTTGATGTGATTTACTCTCATTTCTTAGTAGTATCTGAAAGGCTCTCTCCTGCCCCTTTGATAAAGGAAAAAATTAGTACAATACAAAGGTAGCAGTAAGGTGGGTTAAAATTTGCTTGGCTCATGGACCATGGGTGTAATGAAGGTGATAAAGGTGTTAACATAAGGTTTCTCCGGGAATCAATTCTTTGTTCAGTGTTGCTTTGTCTCTTTAGAGCTAATCACAGGAAATCCCAGGTGATGACACAGACATACATAAACAGTGAAGAGAACTGCTTACTTGATACAAGCTTGCCTTGATCTCTGGAGGAGGTGGGTTCATCTGAACAACATGCATTTGACTAATGTGACATGCCAGGGCACATATCCAGGGACAAAGAAAGGAGGTCTCACTTGTAAGATGGGGCAAAGCATTCCCGAGGCAGCGGATCTGAAGAGGAGGCAGAGGCAATAGCAGGTAATCAATCAAGCATAAGCTGCAGTGCAGTGGCATAGCTAAATAGCAATGAAAAAAAGAGGCAGGGGGCAGTGCTTCTGATTATTAGTGAGATCACTCTGGGAATACCATCTGTTCAGGTGTCAATGCTTTAAGAAAAGAATGTTGACAAGTTAAGAGGCGATGAACCATGTGAGGTCTGCGCAATTTGCCTTAGCAGAGAAGAGGATGCAGCTCTCAGATATTAAGCTAATAAAAAGATTGCATTTGAAATATTAAATGCTTCAGTCTTCTAAAAGGTGGCTATCTAAAATGACCTGAAGTTTCCAAGATACAAGATTCCTGCAGCTGCTGTTAGCATAAATAACAGTTGCAGGTGCTCTGTGCTTCTCAGAGCACTTCTACTTAGGTGCTTAGACATGAAGCCAGGAACATGGATTTTATTGACTAGTTCTGAAATTCTCATTTGGAATCAGGGAGTATCAGCAGCAAGCTGGTTTTGTCTCACACCTTGAAGCCATCTCTCCCTCTCTCATGGTTTAATGCTGGGCTGGCAATTAAGCGAATGACAGATGCTCTCTATTAACCCCTCTGCCTTTCCAGAAAGGAAAAGGAAAGGGAGTAAGGACACACTCACTTACATGTTGGAAACTAAACTACACAGCTTCAATGAAACAAATAATGATAAAACCCAAAATAATATATATATGTATATGTAGAAATGTATACAAACCCAACATTTCTCCCCCCAAAATGCTCATGTCACCACTGAGACTGCAGGGCAGGCCCTGGGAAAATCCCAGCTGAACTCCTGGATTCAGTGGCAGATGGGAACTGTATTCAGGAACATAGTGGTCAGGATCAGAGGCAAATGAATGGAGGGAGTCCTCTTGTGATGCTGGCAATGGATAAAGAGAGCTTGACCCTTGTGACTCATCAGATTTATACTGAGTATGATGCTTGTGGGATGGAATACTTGGTTTGGTCAATTTTGGCCAGCTTGGTTCTGCAAGCTGTTCTCCAGCAATAACTGTAAACATCAAGCATTATCAATCTTGGAAGCAAACTGACTGAAAAGCATGCTGTTAATTTCAGCAAGTACAGTTACTTAGAAGAGACTTAACTGAAAAGCAAAATTGCTAAATAGAAAATTGGTTCTGTCCTGGCTCAAACCAGTACACCCTCCAAACCCAGGGAAGAATTTCTTTGTGTTCTTCAGCTAGGGAGAGGCATCACCCTATCATCTGGCATGTGGCATCCATGCAAGCCAGCCTTGCCTTAGCTGTGTGCATCTTTAGCCCCATTAGACAAAAGAACTTATTTATTTTCTCAAAAAGCCAAACATCAGTACCAGCAGAGCAATCTGCTTCCTATGCCAGTTTTCCAAGCTAGTATGACTGATGGCATTGCAGACTTTTCTCTGTGCTCTCTAATGAAGTTTTCATCTGAATATTCCTCATTTTGAGGAAATGATTATTTGGCTAGGGATCCCAATTTAACATCTCTGAGATATACTTAGTCAGGATATTAAATTATTTTTCTTAATGGTGGAATAACAAATAAATGTGAACTTCCTCCTCCCCTAGCACTAAGCAACTAGGCAAGGAAAAATGTCAAGTTTTTGGCTGCATTTGCCACAGGAGTTCAGTACAGCTTTAAAATCTTTCCTTCAGATACATTTACCAGTATCTATTCAAGGAGCTGCATGGAAATACTGTGGGTATGCTGGCATGTTCTCTTGAAATCCTAACACTGCTCTTTGAGGAAAATGCATCACAGAAATGTTTCAGGTATCGTGCTGCCCATGAATCATGCATAATGCTCTCATTCCACTAACGTTCTCTTTTGAACAGTGTTGGGGTTTTTTTCCTACAATCTGGGATCTTAAGTGTTTTTCAGAGTTTCTGTTAACAGTGTGTCTACTCTTAAAATAGAGTCTCTGGCAGCAGAGATGTGTGTGCCCCAAGCTCTCCCATGCAGCTGGGGCACAGGTGAGCAGTGGCACCTGTGCTGAAGGCATCTTGCTCTGGGGCAGGCAGGAGAAGACAGTGGTGGGGCTGGGACCATGCCTTGGGGTGAAAAATATTTTCCCACTCCATATAGCAGGGCTTATAAGCAAGGCAAGCAACAAAGAACATAGAGAAGTCTCTTATTCATCTGCTGTTTCACAAGAGTAGGGTTGTGTTAGGGGTTACCATGCATGAGGGAATTAAGGCACACGGTGCAGAAGAGTCTGTGGGGCATGCCACCCACTGGGGCCTTTGTCACTGGTGGCAAGTTGGGTGCCTGAAGGTCCCCCCCCTGTTGAGACACACTGAGGAAAACAAAAAAAAATGGAGACTGCTAATGAACTGCTTGAAGGTAATGAAGAGAATTACTAATGAAGGAAAGAATGTTTAGTGGCAGATATGTAAAAGGGTAAAAGAAGTCTTAGCAGATTAAAAAAAAAAAAAAAGATGTGAACCTAGGTTAGATAGTAATTTTGGAGGATTTTAATTTTTTTCTTCAACAAATGCTTTCTTTGTGAATATGTCTTGTTTCCATGCAGTTTTAAATTTTCTTTAGGAAGTTGTAGGTGTTCCTGGAATTCCCATTAATGTCTGCAATGTTTTCCATTTCTGATGCTGAAAGCTTTCCTTGCTGAGCAAGGAAGGAGGGACAACGTAGGATGAAGGCAAGCCCAACTTTTCAAGGTATCAAATTGTAACCACAACATCCACAAAACAACAGTTTATTCCGGGCACTGAAAAAAGAAAATCCTGTTCTCCTCCCTTACCCTCTCCCAATTTCCAATACCAAACCAGTATCACCATTGGATGAAGCATCTGGGTAGCATGAACATGACAGAGCTGCAGAGGGAATGACACTGAAGGAACAGAATCCAGGGAAAGGGGCAGGGAGAGCAGGGAGAGCAGGGGAAGCCTCATCGTCACCATCATTATTGTCCACTAAAGAGGAGAGAAAAATGAAGTTGTTCAGGAAGGAAGATGGCACTGTGGGGGATGTAGTGTGGGAGAAGAAAGCAGCAAGGATTAAACCCAAAGTCAAGAACAGGATATTAGGGGTTGTATCACAATGTAAGGTGTTTCAGCTCTGGATAGTTTTTGTTTTGTTTTGTTTGTTTGTAACGAGATTAAGTAATTAAATTAAAATGTTGCTTGGGCTTAGGGTCACAGACTTTCTAAATCTTTTCTGTTTGTGAATGGGTATACTTTTCAGAACTCATGTTTTTAAATCTTCAGACACCGTGGTTGCTCTCCAACCCCTCCAGAAAATCCTGGATGCTTACTTAATGTCTGCCTGGCAGCTAGCAGCCAAGTAACTGTGCTAAACATATATTTCAGGTGAGCAGCTCTCACCAGGATACTACCAGGTAAAGGTGAGCAGTTCAGGCAATCACTGGGAAGACTTTTGAAATCACTGATTCAGCACTGTAATGTTTAGGTAAATGCTACAACAGCTATTTAAAAGAGAAAAGCGAGACACTTCTTATGTGTGACTCACTAATCACTGTCTGTGCTGTACAGCCTGGAGTACAAATTCCTTTTGTCATGAAAATGCTTGCTCCTTTGATCCCCACAACATCATTAAACAGTTCTAAAGAGTAAGTAAATCTTTTGGCACACTCTTTGCAAAATAAGCATTTCAGGATTCAGACGCATGTGGGTGTGTTTGTGATGCTGAGGAGATTGATACTGATACAATTTTTAGCAGCGGGTGCAGACTGTGAGCTGCTTTGCCGAAGGAAAGCAAGAGAGAGGTTTTCCATCCCCTTTTCCAAAGCAATTAAATAGAAAATTGAAATGCACATGGTAGCCATGTAGGATTGCTGCCCAGAGGCTGCCGTTGCAAATTGAACCTTTTTTTGCCTGTCTGTATGATGATTGTGGATGTAAACCTGCCTGTTGACACAGGGCATGGGCCTGTCAGCATCTTCCCAGAGTTATTTTGAATAATCTAATCTTTGTTCTCATAATTCAGGCACAATACATGGATGGTCTTTCTGGAGAGCCTGGTGCTGTTGAGGGCATTACCAGCTCTTTCCCATGAGAAACCAAGGCTATAGGCTAGCAGAGGCAGAACACACTTCAGATTGTGTTCTGTCTCCTTGGGGATTCAGTGCAGGGTGAGGCCACATGGAGTTTCCTTGTTTACCAGAGCACATGTGCATTTAGATCACTTTCTCAGCTGCTTTAATACCTGGCACTGGTGGTCTTTTCTGGCTCTATGCATCTCAGCCCAGTGCTTGGGTCAGCTGCCCTGCCATCCTGTTGGAGCTCTGCAGATGGTAGACTTAAGATAGGTGCAGGATAATTATCTGTAACAATTTTACCAAAGGTTCTGTGGTATTTATCTGTTAACTTCACAAAGCTTTAGCTAAAATGGGAAGAATTTATGGGCTTACTGAAAGAAGAATGTAAAGCTAAACCATTCAAAGAAGCCTGACTGTTTAGAAGTGTAAGAACAGCATTCTCATGCCACATAACACTCTATGTAAAATAAGTTTATACCCTTCCAACATGCCATCTGGCAGCCAACACATCCCAGGCTGTGATCTTGCAAAAAAATTTAAATCATACATAAAAAAATGCAGTTTTAAAAGACAATGTTGTGAGTAGTGTTACAGTGGAACTAATGGACTTAAAAGTTTTTCCAGTTATCTGTCAGAAAATGTTTTGGTAAACAAATGTCTGCTCTCAATTGTGGTGTGCATATGAGTAAAGGGATTTATGTCACACTCGGACACACTGTTGTGTGCCTATGTACCGTCTGAATGTTCGGAACATTCAAATCTCTGTGCGTGAGCCACTATGGTGGGAGGAATCAGATTGTGGGGTTTAAACAGGCACCCAAAGTATGCGTGCAAGTAGATGTATGTTTGGTAGAAAATGGAGCAAGTTTGCTCTTTTAGGATGATAGAGACTGATTGCAGTGAGTTGCATTCTGTGGAAGTTCATGTGGCCAAGGTGCCCTGGAGTTATTTCTTTCCCTGATTTTGATACCCTTGAATTTTAGGGAAGATTGATCCAAGTTTGTGTTGCCAAATCTTGCCAATTTAGAGTTTTTTCTAGCATTATGATAACCCAAGAAAAAGAAAGTTCAGTGAAAGGAAGAAATAGCTATTTATTTAAAAATATTAGCAATTCAAGCAAAAATCTTTTATGTAGTTGGATTATGGACAAGCACTATCTCAAGGAAAATAAACAAGATAAAATACATGCTGGTAGATCTGTTCTTCTTAGGTTTGCTACAGGGAAGCTAGACTGAATGTATGATGAATTTATTAGGTAGAACCTTCTATCTAGCTGTATACACAGGGTTGCAGAGACTTGACTGAGTTACGTGAAATATAACAATGGAGGATGAGGGTGGGTTAAAATAATTCATGGAGAAATTGCTGTAATTAAAAACACTCTTAACTCTTATCCAGTGCCTGTTTTCCTCCTTCCTTTAAGGATACATCTTCAGGTTTAAATTAATATTCCCTGTGCCTCACCCTTGCCTAGGAACTGTTTCATTTGCCACTCCAAGTAAATTTAAATTCTGGCCTCCCAATCAGTGTTTTGAATCACTGGGATATTGAGTAAGTATATAATTCTTAGCTTAGATGCTGAACATCTGTTGCCATTTGTGTCCAATATGTAATTACAGCAGGGGGAGCTGGACAATCAGAGATTAGGAGAATGCTGCTTAATCTTCCACCACATGTTTCCACTTAAAAATAATAACACACTAGAGAAATCTCATAGCAGCTCATGGTTGCAACTCAACTGCTTCTCCCCCTGTCCTTGCTCAATAGATAAGGCTTCATTTCTGTCTGAAATGCTTGTGTCTGGATCTGGGAATGTATTCACTTAGACTTTGTGTGGCCCATGTGGTAGGGCATGCTTGGAAGGACTCCATTCCTGTTTTTCCCTCATTAAAATATTGTACCTTGTGGTCTTTCTTTCACCTGTGATAATACATGTATTTATCTAGGGTAATTTTTACCAAGAGACCACCAGACATTTGGGAGAATGAGTGCCAGCATCAGCAAAGCTGGGTAGAGCCCATTGAGATGGATAAACACAATCTTCCCACAAGCTTTCTGGCTGAGCCAGGAAACATGCCAGATGCCAGACCAGCAAGGAGAGCGTGATACTTTTTCCACTTTTCTCAAGATCACCCATAGAGTTTCCAG
The DNA here is from genome assembly GCA_038090715.1 of Florisuga fusca. Lineage (NCBI taxonomy): Eukaryota > Metazoa > Chordata > Aves > Apodiformes > Trochilidae > Florisuga > Florisuga fusca. The sequence continues at coordinate 23,195,391 of JAAWXA010000004.1, forward strand.
CAAGACTGCTCAGGTGCATTTGCAGGAGAGCTAAAAGTAGCAACTGTGGTGCAGTGAAGGCAAACATTAGGGAAAGGGCAGAAAGCCAGAGGCTGGGCAGTCATACAGACAGCACAGTATGCTTTGTCTTACTGCAAAGCACTGCTGCCAATGCCCTTTGCAATTGTATTTATAGAAATGTGTCCCTAAGAGCTGATTCAACACTTTGAGCTTTAAGAAGGGACTGGAAGGAAAAATCAAGTGCTAGATAGAGCAAGAGATGATATTCCAGAAGGAGGCAATGGAAGAGGGAATGGTGACAGTAATGTTTGCCTTGGGAGCTTTCTCTTCCAGTGACTTTTCACCAAAGTGTGGAAATCTGTGTTGGGCACAACTGGTCTTCACTCACAGACTGTGTTCTACGTATGTCCTGTTAGAGAGGCTGCTGACAGATCACCTGTGCTAGCTTAGGGAGGCAGTGCTTGGAGAGATTTCTGAGCATTTGGGTGTGCACCAAAAAACTGCTGCAGCTCATGCTTAGGAGGGAGCTCTGATGGCACTGCTGTCAGGGTTTTCAGGTCCTTCAGAGACTTTCAGAGACTAAGGTCTCCTTCTCCAGGTATGGACATAGTTTTCGCTTCAGTACAGAGGACCTTACCCTTAAGCTGCTTAGAAATCTTGAAGGAGCTGAAATGGAAAAGTAAGAGTGTACGTGGGGTTCAGGTATGTGTCTTACTGCTTTATTGAGGGGCACATCAGGAAAGCTGCTTTCCATTAGCTAAATGTTCTGTGTCTTCCACCAGAGGTAAACATCAGTCTCTTTGAGAACATGAACTCAGGGCCCTAGCCATATGGGATTGTGCCTGTGGAGAAATTCTTGCTTGAATCTGTTTGCTGGTTCCAATGAGACAGTAAGTGGAGCAGCAAAACGCAGTCATCGAACTTGAAGATGACAGATTATTTACAGAAAATGTGTGGGTGTGTGGATTTTTGTGTTCGCCCGTGGTTTTTATGCGCCTAAATGCCAGTGGCCATTTGGTATAATTTCACTACATTTATAAACTTTGTAACACTGTTAAACCGTTCACAGGAAGAGGCAGGAAGGTTTAAGGGACAGCACATCCATTACCTGCACAGTCCTCCATGAGACTGGCATAGCTCATTCACAGCCAATGTTAAATCTGCATCCATAGTCCATACTGATTAAAAAAAAAAATAAAATTATTTTTATTGCAGCATTATTGTTTTTTTTTCTTCTCCTGGTTGTTCAGTTTTTGGACACTTTTTTTTCCTTTCTAGGGTTTGTTTTTCCCCAAAATCTTGAGCCTACCTAAATTCCACTGAACTTTGATTGCCTCAAAAATATTTCAGGATTTTTCTCCATCAGTTTGTATTTTTAAGAGGTTATGTAATGTGTTTTTTCCTTTTCTGCGTTGTCCTTGGAAAGTCATGTCAGAAGAAACATACTTAGTACTGTAGAATTTAATTATGCATTAAAGTGCTTCAGAATCCATGTTAGTCTGTGGACCAGAATAATGGTACAAGCATTTTCATAAAGTTTTCTGAATTTTGCCAAGAAGTGTTTCTTAAAGTAGGCTGTGCTGCTCCTTTATTTTGGGCATGCATGAAATCTTTCCTGATATGATGTCTTGAATCACATTAGTTCTCTCTGTATATAAACAAATTATATAATCCAAATATGATTGCATGGATTTACCTCAAAATGCCGAAGAAGAAAGTGATGAATGAAGTATACATATGTACTTGAAGAACAAGAGGTATTATTGCAGCTTGATTGCATTTTCTTCTTCCCCTTACTTTAAAGATCTACCTCTTGTAGTGATTTGTGATTTTTTATTTTACTGATAGTGTGCTGTATCATAGAATCATTTACTGTCAGTAACAGATGTATAGGTGCTCGTATCCTCTTGATAATTCTAACTTGAGAAATTCCTTCCAATGTAAGATCATAAGGGAAAGTCAAATTTGTCTGCTGGCAACACATCAAAAATTTTTAGTTTTCCATCAATACAGCTGCCCTCACTAGGTCATGGCCTGAGTTCAATTTATTTAATATTGTGCAGGGAGTTTGTGGCCAAAGCTAGGCTGTGGCCCAGAGGTTTGATTTTCTGCACTGCCTGCAACCATGAGATTGTCCTAGGGGTGTCTCATAGGTGTGCTATTTCACAAACAGAGCGGGCTATTTCAACAGGGAAATGTATTTTATTTTTTATGATGATATGGACCCAGTTTCTTAAGCGCAGAATGCATTATCTGCCCTTTCTTCCTAAACACACTTTTGGAAAATGATTGCAAATTCTTGCAGAACGATTATAGTGTCAGCTGCGGGAAGCCTCCAGCTCTGCAAGAAAATGATTGATGGTCAGTGGTGAACACCTGCATATTGCATCCCTGTTGAAATGCATTCATTTAATCTCAGGGGCATTCATTTAATCTAAACTGCATTTTGCAAACTTGAACACATTGCTCAAGTTGAAGGGAAGTAGTTTCTTTTGACAGTATCCAATTGTGGGGAGTAGTGTATGACATGGAGTGTGTATTACTAAACCTGTCTCAAAGTAGAAAGATCTGGGAATTTGCTGAAGATGAGATATACTTCCAAAGTCCTGTTCCTTAAAATACAGGTAAAAATAGCCAAACTTGTCCCTCACAGACATCACTTAATTTGTTCCCCCTCAATGAAGGCTGTTCGGTATTTCAAGGGCTGCAGAAACTGCAACTTGGATCTCTTTGGAGAAGATAATTTTATCTCCTGTCTCATTAGCTTTCTTCTAAGTTCATATTTTTTCCTGTGCCAGGCTGTGCTTTCCAAGCTTCTAGTCTCAGAAACTCCATAAAACTTCACAGTACCATATCTGTTTTAGTGGGTTTTATTTTTCTTTTTTTTTTCTTTTTTTTTTTCTTTATTTCTTTCTTTCTCCATTGACTCCACCAGGCCCTGCCCTGCATAAGGCCAGTAATGACTATTTGTCAGTGTATCCATGAATTATATTGACCTGTATCATGCCAAATTTCATCAGTGTGTTTGCAGTTCCTAAGCTCTTTGGCAGAGTAAGCATGTTATGCAGTTGGCACCTCTCAGAAATTGCAGTTTTGTAGTGCTAGGCAAATAATAATACTATTTTCTATCTGCTAATGGAAGACATGATGTTCTAACAAATCTATATGCTGTTGTTCTGTGGGGGCATTTGTCTCCCCCTCCCGCCCAACAAAATGGATTTTCTGACATTTCTGTGACCTCTTAGAGAAAGAATTAGGTGCACAGTTACCAAGCAACAGAAAGTCAGGCAACACACTTTCAAAGCCCTCTAATTGCCCATAATGGTAAGTGCAGCATCCATGTTCACAAAAGCTTCATATACTTGGTACTCATTCTGCTGTGGGAACTCATTTACCTTTTATTATCAGTATGGTGTTAAGCTGTGGCTACTAAAGGGGGAGAAGGAAATCTGAAGGTTCTGTGAGACTTGGACCTACTCTGCATATATAAGGGCCATAAGGAGCAATTGTCATTTTCACAAATCATGCCTCACATTTTTGTTTATCTAGAATATTTTAAGTGCTTAACTCGCAAGAGGGAAGGCACATCCATCTCAGCAATATTAAAACCAAAGTGAGCACGAAAAAATAACTTAGAAAATCTTTTAAAGATTTAAATGAGAGACCAAAGAAAGGACTTAAAGCACAATATATTCTGACAACTTATTCTCTAAGGTTTTAAAATGACATGTTTCATGAGTCACACAATGGAAGCTCTGTGGAGGAGCTGGGGGGGGGAATACATGAATACATGTTGGAGTATTTGAAGGATTTCTTTTGTTTTCCTTCAGCTTGTACCTGACTGCATGTGAGGAGTCAAACTTCTCCCCTTCTTGCAAGTCGTATCCGGGACAGTGCTTGCCACTTATTCAGCTCTTCCATTGTCCTCAAAGGCTGTAGCATCTCCTCTTCATAACCCACTTTCCTCTGAGGGACTGAGGAAGTGTTTTTTTCTTCAGGCACTGCATGGCTTCTCATGGAAACCATCATGAAAGGACAGTCCTACAGTTCTAGTCTTTCCCACTGGGCGTTTCGGCTTCACCTTGCTTCTGCAGAAGATGATGTTGACCATGGGCTGGGACAAGTTGCTGGTGGTCACTGACTTCACTGTTCTGTTGCTTTGCCCTGGGGAAGCCCTTTCAATCCTGAACTGGAGTGATGGTGCCTCTGGACTCCAGATAACAGTGATCTGCTTTTCCTGTTCTAGCAACGTCTGTGTCCAGTTCTGGGCCCCTCAGTTCAGGAAGGAGATTGAGGTGCTGGAGCAGGTCCAGAGAAGAGAAAGGAGGCTGTGAAGGGACTCGAGCACAAGTCCTGTGAGGAAGGGCTGAGGGAGCTGGGGGTGTTCAGCCTGGAGAAGAGGAGGCTCAGAGGAGACCTCATCGCTCTCTACAACTCCCTGAAAGGAGGGTGTAGCCAGGGGGCGGTCGGGCTCTTCTCCCAAGTAGCTACCAGTAAGACAAGAGGGCATGGACTGAAGCTCTGTCAGGGGACATTTAGGTTAGATATTAAGAAAACATTCCTTACAGAGAGGGTGATCAGACATTGGAATGGGATGCTCAGGGAGGTGGTAGGTTCTCCATCCCTGGAGGTTTTTAAGAAGAGATGGATGTGGCACTCAGTGCCATGGTCTGGGAACCACAGTGGTAGTGGATCAAGGGTTGGACTTGATGATCTCAGAGGTCCTTTCCAACCCAGATGATTCTGTGATTCTGTGGATTTAGTGTTCAAAAAGAGCTTCTCACTATTTCTGTATATACTTTTATTTATTTTCAAACATGTCGACACATTTCAAACAAATAAAGCTCTGGAGTTCCTTCTCATGTCATTTGCACTGGTATTAGCTCAGGTGAAGTTCATAGACATTCACAGAATCACAGAATGTCAGGGGCTGGAAAGGACCTCTGAAGGTCGTCGAGTCCAACCCCCTTGCCAGAGCAGGACCACAACTAGGGCAGGTCACTCAGAAATGCATCCAGACAGGTCTTGAAAGTCTTCAGGGATAGAGAGCCCACAACTTCCCTGGGGGACCTGTTCCAGGGCTCTGTCACCCACACAGCAAAGAAATTCTTCCTCATGTTGAAGTGGAACTTCCTGTGCTCTATCTTGAATCCATTGTCCCTCATACTATCACAGGGCACAAGTGACAGGAGGTTGTCCCTTCCTTCTTGATGCCAAGAAGGCATCAGTATATTTTTACCCATTATTAGAACCCCTTCAGTCTTTTCCTTTCCAGACTAAAAAGCCCAGGTCTCTCAGCCTTTCTTCATAAGGCAGGTGTTCCAGTCCCTTAATCATCCTCATAGCCCTCTGTAGTACTCTCTCCAGTAAATCCCTGTCCCTCCTGAACTGGGGAGCCCAGAACTGGATGCAATACTCTAGGTGAGGTCTCTCTAGGGCAGAGTAGAGGCGGGGGAGAACCTCCTACTATCTGCCGGACAAACTCTTCTTAATTCACCCTAGGATACCATTGGCCTTCTTGGCTACAAGGGCACATCACTGTCCCATGAATAATATGTTGTCTACTAGGACTCCAAAGTCCTTCTCTACGGGGCTGTTCTCTAGCAGATCCCCTCCTAGCCTGTACTGGTGCATTTTGTTGTTCCTTCCCAGGTGCAGGACTCTGCACTTGTTTTTGATGAAGACAGGGACCAGAAACCAAGCTTGTTGGCCTGAGACAATAAGCAAAGCATTGCTTTTTGGTGTGGTATTCTGAGCAAGAAAGCACCTTGCACATGAGCTGTTCCTCCAATTTTTTTTTTCTTCTTCATTTTCCCTCCCTTTTGGCTGTGCTTCTGTCCTCTAGCCAGAAATGAGGTTTAATGGAACGGTGTCATATAGTGGAGGAGAAATGGCCCAGGGCTCAGCCATGCACTCTGTCAAATGCTATAGCTCCAGTCCAGCAAAGCCCTTAGGCATCTGACTGCTTTCAGAGAGTGTCACAAAATGGTAGAATACTTCCAACTTAGCCACAAATTTCCAAGAAACATGCACACAGGGCAGGTGGTACTCAGTATTTTGAACTCCTAGAGGGGAAAAAAAGAAGTTGAGGTTAAAGTATCCACATGTATGCAGACATTTGAACTCTGTTTTTCTATTTTGGACCTTTTTACTTCCGTGACTGCATAATTACCATCATTTACAGTGCAGTTACTTTGGAATTACTATGCAGTTTGTTGTATCTGTCTACTTAACTTGTCTCACAACTATAAGTGGAATGTACCAACATTTCCAATCCAGAAAGCACTTCTTTGGAACCGTATTCTGACAATTCAAAAATTTTTCTGCTGTTTTCAATTCCAAGAGTAGGTATTGTTTGGAGAGACAGACTGGAGGCATGAGAAAAAAGGATTATTGTGTTTGTCTAGTGCCTAAAATAAAGCTATTTCCCCCATGTTTAGTTAACCTATTTTGAGTAGGGATTGATCATACTGTGAATTAGAACTTACATTAGGAACTACATGTTAGAAAAGCACAAGTAGTCCTGGCTGAATTTTGGTTTGCATTGCAGTAGGGAGTCTGAGAGCATATTTATGCTGACTCTTGCAGTTAAAGTGAAATTTTAAGTGGTATCCTCTCACAGTTATATTAACCCCTTAAATCTTGCCCTTCTTCTTCTTATTATATATTTAAATATTAACAGTGTAATCAGTACTTGGTAGATACAACAGGACATAAATATCAGGACTCCTTTACGTGAGCAATGTTTACAACTGGGAATAGGATGGGGAAAGCAAAGTTAGAATCATAGAATACTCTGAGCTGGAAAGGATACATCAGGGTGCCACACACCTGTCCCTCTGTAGGGCACCCCTATGCCTGAGAGAATTATCCAAATGCTTCTTGAACTCAGGCAGGTTCGATGCTGTGACCACTTCCCTGGGGAGCTTGTTCTATTGCTCACCTGCCCTCTGGGTGAAAAATCTTTTCCTGATATCTGACCTAAACCTCCCCTCATCCAGCTTCCTATCATTTCCCTGAGTTGTGTTTTTGGTCACAGGAGTGAAGAAATCAGTACCAGTCCCATCCCTTCCCCTCATGAGAAAGCCATAGACTGCAGTGAGTCCACCCTCAGCCTCCTTTTCTCCAAACTGAACAATCCCAGTGACCTCAGCCTCTCCCCAGAAGTTATCCCATCCAGAGCCTTCACCATCCTTGTGGCTCTCCTTTGGATGCTCTCCAACAGCTTGATGTGTTTCCTTTACTGCAGTGCCCAGAACTGCACACAGTACTCAAGGTGAGGTTGTACCAGTGCAGAGCAGAGTGGGACAGTCACCTCCCTGGACTGCCTGGTGATGCTCTGCTTGATGCAGCCCAGAACATGGTTGGACCCCCTGGCTGCCAGGGCACACTGCTGGCTCATACTCAGTTTGCCATCAACCAGGACCCCCAGATCCCTCTCCACTACACTGCTCTCCAGGCACTCATTCCCCAGTCTGTACTTGCCACCAGGGTAAGTTATAGTGGGGGACTATAGAAAAGGTTCCCATACTACTGTATGTTTTATTTTTCCTCATTATCATGATTGTTGTTGAAGCAAACCTTGATTCTAGAGCATGGTTACTATACTTTTTGTAGTATACTGCACTCTACAATAGTTGTCTCAGCCTTTTGATATCAAGAAGCTATACAGATGTAATCTAGATACAAGAAACCTTTGTAGGTAGCTTGGTTTAAAAAAAGAAAGGTTTATGTCCACATGAATTTCTTTTAAGACACTAATAAAGGTTGAGGCAAAATCCTGATGAGAAATGTGTTGTTGAGGTAAATGAAGGCAGTGAGAAAGTGAGAGAAAACTGATTGATAGGTACCTTTATGATATAGGTGCCCTCTCAATATAACTCTCCTCTGTAAAATCATGCAGTGTCTCCCAGAGTAACTGTGCATAGTTCTCTTTTCTTGTTGATGTAAAAATACAGACCAGAAAATAAGGGTTTTCTATTGCAAGAAAGAAAAAGAGAAGATAAAGGATGTATTTTTTGTTGCTCATTTCCAAAGGACACACAGATCCATGTGTATCCATGTGTGTTCTCTCCAAACTGTTCGCACCTCTAAAGGCTTTGTAAGTCTAAAGCACTACATTCTCTAAGCATGCTGCAAGGAATAAATCCAGTATGTGTTTAGTTCTGATTTTTTTTCCCCAGTGTTTAGCACATAGCAGGATATTGACCATCTATCATGAATTTTCTTTGCTGTTATTACAGCTTTGATAGTCTCTTTGATAGAAAAAGTTTTAATTTGAACTTGATTCACCCCAAATTGCCCTCCTGGTCATTCCCTGTGTAGGTTACTTATGCCTGACACAGAGATAAACAGTGTTGCAACCAAGTCTTTGGTTGAGGGGTTGTTACCTGTACTACATTTTTGGCACCCATCAGCCAAGTAACTTAGAAACATGCCTTAGAGGAAGTCATCTCTAGGGAGAAGTTCACTTTTCGGATGCACATGAGAGAAACATGAAAGGCATCATTTGGAAGGGTGCAAGTTCCTCCATACTGAAATGTCTCACAAAACATGGAGCCATTTGCTCCCAGAGCACTTGGAAAATCAGCTAAGTCTGTATGAAAAACTTTCCAGGGATGGAAAATGACTTGAAAAAGACAGATCTCTTTTACATTCTTTATATAATAACATATGTTCACCTTCTGAAAGTTCAGAAGTCTCACTATGGAGTAAAGAGAGTGGGGAAAGGTAACTTTTATCCCCTTCCTCCATTTTCTTCATCTAGTTTTCTTTATTTAGTTAAATACTTCCTTTTCAGAGAGGAACAGTAGTTCACTCTGTCCTCACACTGTTCTCAAGGAGAAGCATACCAGCTCCACATGTCCTCTGCAGCAGAAACCCATGTGGGAAACTGTCTAGCTCTGTATCCTACCTCAAGGGCCTACAGCTGTTGCCCTGACCTGGACACCCCATTTATTATTTTTTCAGGAGGAAATCTAGAGCTGTCTGTAGAGGATGACATGAAAGTATCTGTCATTCGCATATTCCCATCTCCTTTCTATTGATGGCACTTCTGGATTCTGGACTAGCAGTTCTCAGCAACTCACCCTCTGCAGACTTCTCTAGCTCTTAAAAATAGAAAACTGCTCTGCAATTTTTCCTGGAAGGCACTATGAGTTTGCAAAAATGATTGCTGCAGAGGACCTCAACTGAATAGCAACCCTGGTGAGTGTACTGCTGCTACTCAAGAAAAATAACCTCAAAACTGTTGTGTAGCATAACTATTACTGTATTTCATTTATTTCATAAATGCCATGCAATCTTGCAGCATAGATTAGTCAGGGAAGTCAGATGTAGGTGCTGGCTGGGGAGATAATGAATGAGATAATGTCCACTGTCCTGACTGAGCTAACATCTTACCCCTGTGACAAAATGCAAGTGGTATTTTCCTCCTCATATCCATGTGACTCTTTCCGTGATTATATCAGTCCTCACCCACCCTCATGTGTGGTATCTTTGTTCCACACTGTTAGACACCTGGTCATGCAAAGCTGCAATTGAGTCAGCCCTACTGCATTGTCTTTACTAAGGTGTTAATTGGGTAGTTTTACCCAGCTCCTGATGAACATTTAATGCTGATGAAAACAGGTATGTGATGTTTACATGTTTTTCTTTATCCCACAGGAGGGAAGGTTAGTACACTGCCACAGAGTAGATAAGTGAATGCAGGATGCTGTGGGAGCTGAGGCAGGCATGGCCTTTGTCAGGGTACTCCAAGCCTGCTCACAGTCCAGTGAATTATCTTACATATATCTGGCATATTATCCTACACCAAAGGAGTACCAAGGCTGAAAAAGTCTGACTAAAGGTAGTTCTGGAGACCTGCTTTCACCAGTGTTTGGCTTAGTCTTCTCATCCTCATCCTGTGTAGAGAAAGCTTATAGATCACAGTATGTGCTTGTATGATAAAGCTATGAATGAATAAGGACCTAGACAGAATTATGTTTCAAGGGATCATTTTGTTCTGCCTCTTTTTTAAAAAAAAAAAAAGAAAAAAAAAAAAGAAAAGTGTTTGGTTGAATGATGCTACTTTCAGAATGTGATTCTTTAAAAAAATCCTGGGAGGCTGAAATCAAATCACATGAGGTCTTAATGAGTCCTTCCTATCAGTATTCGTTTAGACTCCCACCCAGTTCAGGTCTCAGCCCCATGAGCCCCATGAGTGTCAGGGAGCAGTAGCTGCCTTTCTTCTACCTATAGTCCATGAGAAAAGACTGGAACACAGATATTGCATGTGGGTCATATACTATTTGCTGGCTACTGATGTTTGAAGGATGTTACTTAGGTTTTATTTCTGACTTTGAGGGGCCTGGTCACTTAGACAGAGGTGTCACTGACAAGCACATAAAGCTGGTACATTCATGTGGAAAGACAGTATGAGTCATTGGTGGAGACCTGAGTCTGCCACCTTACAGCTGAAGTCATAGTTTCACATCTGCAGGGAATGCAATATACAACCAGCAAATGATCCTCTCTCTAAAAAGGGCAACACATCTCATTGGCCAACACATCTCATGCAGAATGAGGTTTGAGATACAGTCTTTGCCCTTTGACTTGAAAACATACACAGGCAAATCACAAGGAATTCCTGTGTTTTTCTGGAATTTCTTGTCAGTAGTACACTCTTCTTCAAAGGGCGACCACTATACCTTGCACATCCTGTACACTAACATGTCATGTTGAACTTTTCATCAGAGGCTACCATAGCTGGCATTAGATGGAACTGCTTATGCTCCAGTTTATAAGCATTGCCCCTTGTCCTATTGTTTGTCACCTCTGAGAAAAGCTTTACTCTGTCCTCCTGGCACTCACCCCTTACATTATATAAACATTGATGAGGTCACCCCTCATTCTCCTCTCTCCAAGCTGAAGAGCCCCAGCTCCCTCAGCCTTTCCTCATAAGGGAGACATTCCACTCCCTCAATCATCTTGGTCACTCTGCACTGGACTCTTTCAAGCAGTTCCCTGTCCTTCTGGAACTGAGGGGCCCAGAACTGGACACAATATTCTAGGTGTGGCCTCACCAGGGCAGAGCAGAGGGGGAGGAGAACCTCTCTCAGCCTACTAACCACCCCCCTTCTAATGCACCCCAGGATGCCATTGGCCTTCTTGGCCAACCAGGAATGGTTGCTAGTTTTGGCTTCTCTAGTAGCTTCTTCGATGAGCATGCACTAACAAGTGAATCAAGAGTAAGGATGGGAACAGAAATTCAAGGCAATGCGAAAGAATTCAAAGTAAAGCAATTCAAAGGTATACACACGAGAAGGAAACCAGTGTGGGACAAGTGAGGTGCAGGTACTGCACACACTCCTGTCTCACCTACAGGCATGACTTGGGAAGCGTGGCATTTGGTCCAATGCTTTGAAGGTCTAACAAAATCTCCTGCTGTACCACATAATAAACAAGAGAGGTGTTGACTGACTGTGTACTGATTGCAGTTTATGAAATGAACAGCAGGTGGGAGAGAAGCAATATGCATCCTCTGGTAGACCTCCAGCTAACAATGCTACATCTGAAAATACGTAGCATGCTAGTGCTGAAATCAAACCTTTTCTATCGTGCTCCTTGGAAACAGGGAGAGGTGGGAAGGAGCAAAGTGGTGGGGCAGAAGAAGTGCGAATTTGAAATAATGGGATTTGTGTATGAAATTATTTTTCTTTTCAGTCTCTTTGATGCTTCTTTTCCCATTTCATACTCATATTTATTTGCTGCCTGGCAGTTTTGTCTTTCCTCAGCCTTTCTCAAGCAGTCTGCCTCCAGATGCTACCTGCCCACCTTGGTGGCAGGCACCTCCCTGGCTATTCATCTGTCTCTTGCCTCCTGCCTTTTTGTTATGTCAAGCTGTTTATTTCAAGTCAGTTTCTCTGTACCTCATCTTACTCTGCCCTTATGCCTATCCATCTATCTCCATTAAATTCTCAATATTGAATATCAATAAAAATAACACAGCCTGTTTGGGGAGGAGGTCATTTGCATGATGCTTTATGACGGGCTGTTGATTTGTGGTCAAATGCAAATGGTCATAGAATGGCTGTGAATCGGGCAATAGCATAAAATGCACACATCAGCAATTAAAATCAGCTGTATTATCTGGGCACCCAGCAGGGCTGCCTAGTTAAGGCCCTGACAACGTTTTGATTATTACAACTCTTTACAAGAATTCACGCTGTTCCTCTCCCCTCACCCCCACATCTCATATTTGACCCTTCCTTCCTCTCTTTCCTTTCTTAGCTGTGTATCCTATGGTTTGATTCTCCCCGGTGAGATATAGCTCCCTCGATCTTTCTTTCCCTCCCTCTGAAGCATTGCAATGCAATGCAAAATTCTCTCTCTCCTCCCTAAACGTGGAACTGCATTTCTCCACTTGGGATTCCTGTCAGCAATGTTTTTCTGCCTGTCGTGTCCATTTCAACCACCTCGCCCTAGTGAACCCCCACCTGTCTCCATCTCTTCTCTTTCATTTCCTAACCTCCCTCCCTCGCTCCCCCCTCGCGGAAGAAGGCGTTCTCATCACCCGGGTGCTGCAGGCTGCTTGCAGCGGGTGGGAGGACCCCAGGATTTGTGCTGAGCTTATGGACTGCAGCGACACTTTGCAGGAGCACCAGGTCTGCCTGCCTGCAGCTGCCTGCAGAGAGGCTGCATGGAGATGGTGTCTTTCTCTATCACCTTCATGCTCCCTGCAGGCGCTCGCATCCCTCCTTCCAGCCTGCCTCGTGTTTCTCGCCTCTCTATTTGACTCCCTCCCACTGGCCTTTCTCCCATGCTTTTTCAGTCTCTCTGGCTATCGAGCTCCGCTATGAAAATGTTCCCTGAAGCACAAGTGCAACCCGCTGTGGGGCTGTCCTCTCTGTGCTGCAGTGTATTTTTGGAGCCAGTGTGCCATCTACCACATATCTACCACTTGCGATATAGATTGAAAAGACTGTGATGCACAAATATCGGAAAGACTGTATGGGTTATATTTGACTCCTCACGTGTCTTCGTGTCACTGTAATATTCCTTCATTGTAAACACTTAAGCTGCCTTTAATGAAATGATTTAAGCGTGGAAACTGGTCTAAGGTAGTATTTAATTTAGTGTTGTGGTTTTTTTTGTTGTCTAGCCTGTAGACAATCTCCAAAGAAATGTGCGTCCCATTTTGTGACTGGATGTTCTTTTGCAAAAAGTGCCTGGACAAAACATTTTTCTATATTGCTTTAGTGGATATCTTTGGTCGAGGAGTTGGACAGAGATGGTTTCACCTAATCACAGGCAGGTAATGCCACCTGAGACTTCCTAAGTGTACCCAAAACACCAGCACTTTGTAGGCAGGCCCTAGAAGAGTGATTCAGCTTCCTGGTGAGGCAGTTGTGTGTGTAGGGAGAAATAAATGATCTCTGCTCCCTCTTGTTGCTGAATCCTGCAGTGAATGTCAAAAATAGACTATAATGAAAACTTACCCAGATTCCATGTTGCCACCTTCCCACCTGGTAGGAAACTCACTTGCAAGGTACAGACAAGAGCTATTTTAGATTTTTCAGCTGCTTTATTTCTTCATACTAATCAGGGCCCACAATTACTATTCATGTAGCCTTAGAAGAGTGACTGCTGGCCTAGTAGCCAAGGGAAGGAGAAAGAAGGAACTTCTGAGATGTTTTGAGGAACTTTGGGTGGACTCAGGATAATCACAAGCTACCTCCTAGCAAACCTTTTGCAGTCGATGGGATCTGAGTCTGCACTTCAGGAACAGTTGCAATCTTTGTTCCATGTAGGACATTCCTGCTGGCAGAGCAGCACAAGGGAACAATGCACCTTCTTGTGCTGCGTGCATGGTGCATGATGAAGAGATTTGATTTTGCGTTTTGCACAAAAGGCTACAAAATAATAGATTTTAAGCCATGAGTGCCAAACTTTCAACTCTTGATCTGGCTTGATTAGACATATATCTTACATGACATATGATTACCATTTTCTGCTATGAGTTTTAGAATTTTCAAAGTAGTTAAAGAGGAACACCAAGGGATACAAATTTTTTTTTAAAAAAAAATTCTCCCTCTCCTACTACCTAGCATGCAAAGAAATAAAATCACCTAGGCAGCTACACACCCCTAACCTCACAATTGCTGGAAATCTCACAGTTTTTCTGCTTATCCAGCACTGTGCCTCCATTTCCAAACATTTGTCGCTGCTTATGATTCCTGGCCTCACTGAAATCAGTGACAAAATGCTAACTAGATATAACTCTGCTGGATCTAGTATTGGTGGCAAATACTTAGGTTCCAATTAGTAAAGTCTCCACTTTGCACACGCATTATTTCCATATTTTGGATACTCACAAACATAGTTTGTTTTAATCTGTGGTATTTGTTTTGCTGTGAGAGTGGACAGTAGGTGATGCCTTGAAATGGATGTTTTCAGAGACAACTCTCAGACCAACTTTAGAATTATTTCAAAAGGTTCTCTGTATGTGTGCTCAGTATTTGTTTAGCACTCAGTATTGTGTAAGGTCAATCCAGGAAGGTTAAGCTGCTTGCTGAGTCACCATTAAACAGGCAAGGGCCTTCCTTAATTTATACCATGTCAAAGCATATTTCAGTGATTTATTTGGTGTCTTCTACTCCAGTTCTTTGGTAATGAATAGACCCCACTGACACATCAGGCCAAATTAAGTGTATTTCTCTTGAAGGAAAGAAGTTTGTTATCCTGGGAATCTGATAAAAACCTGAACAAGCAAGTGTCCTAATGTTACTTGGAAAAGTTAACTCGGCATCCGAATACAAAGGGGACGTGTTAAACAGTATTAGCTGATACAGCAAAGCAGCTGCAAGGCACACCTGGCCAAAAGTGTTTTCCACTCCTTGTAAGTGTACGAGATGAACACGGCCTCATGCTCAGGGATGTTGGCAGGGTGAAGCATCTGGGGCTGGAAGGTTTCCCTCATTAGTACATAGGTCTACTGCTGTAAAATGGGGAAGAGCACTGCCACAGAGGGAGGGATGCCAGGCAATAAGAGAAAGAACAATTCCAGGGCTAATTGAAGTGGTGAGTCCCATGAAGATGATGAGACAACGGCACAGAGGGCCTGTTGCTCTTAATTTGCAAAAGCCTCTCTTCCATGAGCTAGAAGCGTACCTGCTTGGGGAGGGAGGCAAGGAAATGACACTTGACACGAAGTATCATCAGCATGCCAGTCATGAGGCAGGGAGTCAGCAGCAGGGTGCTTTCAAGAAACTTGCCTCTCTTTGCAACCTTTAGCAGCCTTATCTCTGCACTGTTGCAGAGATTGAAGGGACGTGACGGCCCTGCTGATGAGGTGAGGGTTGTGCTGATTGGGAGGTTCGGTGGTGAGATGTTCTTCTGTCAGCATGCAGGTGGTTGTTGATGCTCCTGGCTGTTGTTTGGGAAGGAGTGCTTTGCTCCCCTTTTGGTTTAAAGAGGTGGCCAAACGCAAAAGAAATTAAACATCGAGAATGCGTGTCAGGAGAATTCTAGATAAGCTAACAAAAGCCAGGAAATTCAGGGCTGCTTGCAGCTAATGCTGTGATTTTTACCATCCTGGGAGAACAGGGAAAAGGGTAGTCCCAAGGTCACTTCAAATCACAGGGCTTTGTGAAGCATTGCTACTGTTAGCAGAAGAGTTGAGCTGGCAGAGGAGGGTTGCAGAGATACAGGCCTATAAAATATACATTATTAAAGAAAATCTGAATGGAATGGCAACCAGAATGGAAAATAGCAAATAATGCTTAGAGCATTAGAAATTCATTTCAATTTTATGGAATACAGCTTGGGTATAAATATAAAGCGTTACATTAAAATTCATAATAACAGATTATAGTCTTCTTCCCTATCTGTACCACTGCAGACAGTGTGCTTGCAAGAGAGCTAAGCCAAGCAATTTAGGGACAAGAGTGATAATTCATGTAAAAGTTATTGGTGACTTCCTCCATTCATCACTTCAAAAGTAGCCAAAAGGTAGCACTACCATCCCAGGTGACAGCCATCCAGACAATCCTGCCTGCTACCAAGGATCAAATTACTGCAGGTGCTGAGCAATACTGAGAGCTGTGCTGATGCATGATATTAGAGTAGATGGAGACACATGCCTTCTTCAACCTCAGCTTCATCTGTCACTGCCAGCTTTTTGATCTTCTTCAATTTTAATGGATTATTTTCTACAACTGTAATGTATTCTAATGTCTCTTTAAGATTATTCCAGATGAACTGGACACATATCTACATAAAACAGATGTAGCAGCAGCACAGCTAAGATTTTGTCACAATTTTCCTTTGAAAAGAGCTTTACTAATCTTCTTGCTCTGTTGCTACTGAAGGTTTTTGGTACTGTGTCCTGTGTGAGAGATAGGGATTGCTTTCTATTTCCCAGAACTTCCTGGAGAGCAGCATTAAAATTGTCATGGTGGGAAGGGAATGGATGGTGTTACCCTTTACTTGGATAGAAGTGATAAATGTAGATACAGCTTGTCACTTGTTTGCTGTGTCTCTGAGTTCAAGAAACAGCTATGGTTCCTAAGGTGCAATGATGACAGAGGTAACATTTTCAGCAGCCTCTGATGGGACATCATTTATTAGTCAGTTGACAGATTTGAAAAACTTGCCTGAGGTATTTACTATGTTTGAACAGTAATGTAAAATATGTTTTATATCCAAACTTCATGATTACTGGCCTCAGCTCCAAGCTTGTGTGATGTTTCTTGTGAAGCTAATATGCAACACAGAGCTATTTTGCATGAGAATACTCTTTGATTTACCAGCGTGAGCAAAGTGCTGCTGTAGGGAATACCTGGACTAAGGAGTTGAGTTTTCTTTCTCCAAAAAAAAAGATGACAAGCTTCTTCAAAAGAGGCTGAACATTTTGTAATATGCATTTTCATAAGACAAGAACAGTATTAGCATTGTGATCTGGTGAGGCAGGAAAAACTCCCTGTTCTGCTTGTCATGGGTTGTGGCACGGACATTTTCACTGGATAATAGAGTGATAGCAAAGAAGTACCAGCATTGGCCCCATAAATATCTGGGGGTATTTATATATCCTGTTAAATGCAAAAGAACATAGAAAACATCAATGCTTTCATCAGCTGTAGCAAAAGGTGCTGCTCAGAACAGGTAGAGTGAGTTGTGATTCATAGTTAGTTGCTCTTGCTGTTCTGTGGTCAGAAGCAAGAGTCACTCGACAGTTCTCATGGGAACCTCCCAGCTTGATCATTCGTGAAGGCATCTCGTGAGCTCTGAGAGAATTTCTACTGATTTCTTGTCGGTGTGCACGGACTGTGCATCTATTCTTTCGCTGGTGTGCATCTACTGTGGCTGTAAATGGTAGCAGTGCAGGATGGAGTTTTCAACTGAGTCACATATCACTGTTTCCCACCTTGAGCTGTGAACTGGCTTTGCCAGTGACTTCACACTTCCAGTCTCAGGCCCAAATTCATTTGTCCTGGACTTATTCAGTTGATGGCAACCCAAGAGAGGTCCAGAATGTTATTTAGTTTCTCACCAGCATGCCAGTAAGGGTCTCTGGAAAGCGAGACAACTCTCTCCTGCCTCTGTATGATGTGCTGGCAGAAGACTTTGTGTCTTTGCATTAGTGTTTGATATGATAAAGCTGTATTGATCCATGTCAGTTCATGCATTTTGCTTGCTACGTTCAGTGACCCCTAATGGTCATTGGCTTTGTGAGGATGTATTAACCAGCGGTCCTAAACTTGGAATGAACTGCCTGGAGGATCTTCAAACAGGTGGACAACACTGTGTTGAGGAAGAGCACGTGCAATTCAAAATGTTAGCTTTGGCTCCATCACTAGCTGTGCAGCTGGGCAGATTTTATATTGGACAATGGTCCTTTCTGGTTGAGAGAAAAGGAGTTACTTCATCATTCTTGGGCTGCATTCAGCAGCACACAATCCACAGTGAATCACTGCCAAAATGTACGGCAGGGCAGGAAATCTCAGCTGTCGGGAGGGGTTGTCTCCTGTGCAGTTATGAAATGTTCCCCCTGCTGCCAGAAACAACAACCCCCAAGAGGAGCAAGAAGAGGATTTTACCCTCTCCTTTATATAGGTCTGCATGGCTAAATCAAGCCTAGTACTTTTAGCCCCTATAGCTATACAGAAAGCTTTTTTTAAAAAAATCAAAATTAACATGAATATCTGATGAATGTGGTGACAGCTCCTGTAGGCAGGGATCAGACAGCAACAGCAGCAATTGCTCTGAGATATATGAGTCACCCAAATTAATCTTTTGGGTCAATTTGAAACCTAAAGTTGGGAAAGGCTAATGTAGCTAATTTCACTGCTAATCAATTTAACAGGATTGTTCAGTTAATATAGCTAAGTCATAATCCTAAACCATTTCCCTGGACTTTTCTGAGGGCCTCCAACACACCCTACTTTCATTCTAAAAGCTCTGGTTTTCTCTCTTTCACTTTCAACTCTGACTGTGCAGTTCTGCATTTTCAGAACAAAACTCTGCAGCATGCAGAACACTGACAAAATAAAGCGGGATAAAATAATTTGAATTTCATGCAGTATAGCTAGTGCAGTGGATACTGCATTACTTTATTTCTTTTCATTTTTAATCCTAAAAAGGCCCCTCAAATGAGATTATCTGATTCTTCTCTATATAGGTATTTGACAGTCTTTCTTTGAATTTCTACTCTAGCTTGCTGGGCATACACCATTACAGCAGAGCCTTGAGTATGGTCTTATAAATGAGCTAGATATATTTAAAAGGACAGGAGCAAGGATAAAACCATAAAGAAAGAAAGTCTACATGAGGGGTGGTAACTGGATGCACTGGCTGGGTCAGTCCTCTGGATGTGGAAGGGCAGCTTGGAGAATATGAGCTTTTCTCTACCATTTATATATGAAAATGTACAAATCCCCCTTATAACCCTGTGCTGGGTTAGGAACTGGCTGGAAGGCCGGGCCCAGAGAGTGGTGGTGAACGGTGCTGCATCCAGTTGGCGGCCGGTCACCAGTGGTGTCGCCCAGGGATCGGTGTTGGGCCCAGTTCTGTTTAATATCTTTATCAATGATTTAGATGAAGGGATTGAGTCCATCATCAGCAAATTCGCAGACAACACCAAGCTGGGAGGAAGTGTAGACCAGCTGGAAGGCAGGAGGGCTCTGCAGAGGGACCTGGACAGACTGGAGAGTTGGGCTGATTCCAACGGGATGAGGTTCAACACGGCCAAGTGCCGGGTCCTGCACTTTGGCCACAACAACCCCATGGGGAGCTCCAGGCTGGGCACAGAGTGGCTGGAGAGCAGCCAGACAGAGAGGGACCTGGGATTCTGGATTGACAGGAAGCTGAACATGAGCCAGCAGTGTGCCCAGGTGGCCAAGAAGGCCAATGGCATCCTGGCCTGTATCAGAAACAACGACGCCAGCAGGTCCAAGGAAGTGATTCTGCCCCTGTACTCAGCGCTGGTGAGGCCACACCTCGAGTACTGTGTCCAGTTCTGGGCCCCTCAGTTTAAGAAGGATGTCGAGGTCCTGGAACAGGTCCAAAGGAGGGCAACCAGGCTGGTGAAGGGACTCGAGCACAGATCCTATGAGGAGAGGCTGAGGGAGCTGGGGGTGTTCAGCCTGGAGAAGAGGAGGCTCAGGGGAGACCTCATCACTCTCTACAACTCCCTGAAAGGAGGGTGTAGCCAGGGGGGGTTGGTCTCTTTTCCCAGACGACTTTCAACAAGACAAGAGGACACAGTCTTAAGTTGTGCCAGGGGAGGTTTAGGTTAGATATTAGAAAGAATTCTTTACGGAGAGGGTGATCAGGCAATGGAATGGGCTGCCCGGTGAGGTGGTGGATTCTCCATCCCTGGAGACATTTAAAAAAAGACTGGATGTGGCACTCAGTGCCATGGTCTGGTAACCGCAGCGGTGGGTCAAGGGTTGGACTTGATGATCTCTGAGTTCCCTTCCAACCCGGCTAATTCTATGATTGTATGATTCTATGATCTGAGGTACTGGGTGCATGGGGCTGCCCCAGCTGGTGGACAAATGCAAGCAATATGGGTATGACCTCTAGACCTTCTCTGACTCTGAAGCTCTCCAGCAGAAGTTGTATTAACAATCAGACATGCTGGACCAAACTATCCATCCTTTGTGGGATGACTGTACCCACTGACCAGGGAAGTCACTCAATACTGAACTGGTTGTATCTTGGCAGTCAGTTCCCAAGCAGATACAAGAGCTGTTAGAAAGGCAGACTCGTAGCTCAGAAGTGAATGTGAATATATGACCTTTTGGCTCCATTGCTATCACCAGACAAGGGATTTATTTAGCCATGATCCCAGAAACTTTGCCATTTCTTTGGGGTGTGAGCAGAGCTATGATTGCATATGAATTTGTTATGTCCATATGCTTTTTCAGTGTTATGCAGGAGAAAGAAAAAAAGAGAAAGAAAAAATTAATTTGCTGTATTTTTGTTTTGAAGAAATTGAGATCATCTTCCAGTCAATCTGATACAATACCTTTTGAATCAAAACTGGAACTTTAAAGGGAAGAAACAAGTATCCTGTCCTCCCAAATTAGAGATGCACTGGAACCACAGGAAACAAAGTGCTGAAGACGGCAATGTGGAATGAAGCAAGTGTTGCAAAGATTGCAGCCTGGGAGTTTTGTCTTTGGATGATCAGAGAGGAACAGGACAGAATGAGAGAGGAACAGGACAGGATGGTATGCACACACACTCTGAGCCTTAAATCCTCTTTTTTAATCTTTAACAGACACAACTGTTTCTGGGGAATGAAGGCACTTTGTAAAAAAAAAAAAGGATGACATGACACAGAATACCTGTAAGCAGAAGCTGTCATGTGTTTTTGATCATTTTGCTGCCGTAAAAAACATCCTGGTGCATCCTGTCTTTCAAGAAATAACCATAGTTGTGTCTCTCATTCTGTCTAGTTACTTGTTAATGCTCACTTCTGCAGACCTTTGTCTTTTCCAGAGGCTATAAGTAGGTAAGCTATGGTGCCAGGTGGCCTGTACATATTCTGGGCTTTCCTCAGTGGAACAAAATAATATATTGACCTCTAAATGGGAACACAACAAGCAGATTTTTTCTAAAAATGTCAGAAAGTGACCAAACTCTGTGCCATTGCAAATGCACCCAAGGAAGCAAGAACACAGTTATGATAGAAACCACAGGCACCATCTGTCTTCACTCAGAAAGTGCAGCCTTCCCATTTCTTCCCCTTCTTCTTCCACTCTATTCCTCTTCAAATTGCTTCCAACTTTCATAATGTTCTTGTGTAAGACTCCCTGGTCCCACCAATAGATTTCAGTACAACAACAACAACAAAAGCCTTCTATTTTTCTCCCTTATTATTTTTATGTGATGTTATTCAGCAACTGGAGCGTAATGTCCATCATCCTTATGCTGTAAATTACCTTTTCCCTGATAGGGAGGTGAGGTGGGGAAGACACAGATCACAGCCAGTATTGCTTATAACCCTTTTTATTCATTAAGCTGTTATTAGTGATAAAAAAAAAGCTGTTATTACTAATGGCAATTAACTATTCACACAGCACATTCACTCTAACAGTTAACCCATACAACCACTTCCCATACAGCTTCTGGTTGGTGCAACAACTTTGAGGACATTTATTGAAAAGCAGGGTTGTACTGGTGTCCTGGTGGCTTCTAGGTAGGTTTTGGGTTTTTCTGGGGAAAGTTGCTCAGAAGATCCTTTCTTTCAACAGGCATATACATGATGTTGTAGCCTTTGTATATAGCAGGTGACACACTCTTGCATGTATTCTGACTTACATAATCCAATGTTTGACATTGATGTGACCTTGAACAAATGCAGCAAACTCTTGGCCATGGACTTATCAGTTCTTGCAGGTTCAAGAGGATCATTAGTTTCCAGGGCTTATCAGTTCTTGGGTAACTTTTTCTCATTACATTCTCAGCATGTATTCTGCTTTTTGGCATTGTGTTTTCGTGCTACTTGGTTTTCCATCCAGACTTACAGGCACCTATAGTACTGACTTGCAGAAAGTGCCTTTCTGATGCAGAAGTATTACGTTGTAAAGTTAAGTGCATATTTTATTAACAGAAAGAAACAGCATATTAATAATATGGAAGTAAGATGAAACAGTGGTAGTTATTACATTCATCCATCACTTATGCCAAATACTGTGCTGCAATAAGGAGCAAAAGCTGACAAAACATTTCTTCAAGCTGTGCCACGTCACTTGAGTTTCTGCAGGTTAGGACTGCAAGATCTGACTGCTTTCTGTAAGGGACTGTAATTAGTCCTGGATGAAATGGTCAGATCAAACAGATCCTTCATTTTCTCAACCATTTGCTCCTTCCTCAAAAGTGACATTAATGTGGAAACTGAGGGCAGGGAAAGCATCGGAGTGTTTGTCTGGTCTGTCTTGGTATATGCTCTAAAGGACATGTGCTGGAAATCCCTGCAAAGTACATGTGCAATGTGCTTTCTCTGAGAAGGTACTAGAAAGATACACTTTGTGCCAGAGTGGATTTCAGTACTAGATAAGGGTGTGCTTGTTTCCATGCTGCTGGGGTCTGCACACATCTTGGTAAATGCCAGCAGTCCCATTTCTATGAGTCTTTTCCTAGAAAGAAAATGAGAGAAGCCAAATGAGGAAGCAGTGCTGTAATGGTATCAGAAATGGCAAAACAGAAGAGCACAGCTGTCTACAAAACAGGTTTACTTGGCAGAGGGGTCAGCAGAAGGCTTGAAGGACCTGATGTTAGAGAAAAGCCACCTATTTAAGAATGGCAAAGCATATCACCATGGCAGAGATATTAATAACTAGGTTTTGTGAATGCTGAAAGGCAAGATTAAATGTTTTCCCTGAGTTTTGAATAACTGCTCAAACAACGTTTCACTTTCCTTGTTCATCACCAGAACATCCTGACAGAATGACTGTCCCTGAATCAGCCAGTTCTATCTCTGTTAACTCAGTTTTGTGGGTTTTGTCTTGCCCTGCTGTTTTAGAGTTAAAACCTAACAAATTATTATGGAACCTACTGATGCCCTTTTTTGTTTTCCTGCAATATAATTGCACACATATGGGCTGATCTTGAATTGACTGGATCAGAAGGGAAGGTAGGACCTGTGCATATACATCGCACTGAGTATACATTATCTTCTTGCACCTTTTTTAGAACACTGTCAGCTTTCAAGCATCATTTATCATCTCCTTGGTAGGGTGAGAACAGAGAAAAGGGTGGAATTGAAAAGGAAATATTTTCTCTGTTTTGAATATTTTCTCATATGCAAAAACAGGTTTGTTTTTCCCTTTCCCAGGACCGAACTTTCCAATCCATCTCCATGACAGTCGAATGTGCTTTTATTTCCTGAGTCTGTCTCTTTACCATCATTTCCATGCTTCTCCCACAAACCACACCATTGTGAATCTTGTGTAAGTCTTGTTTCTTTATGGGCAAGTCCTGTGTATGTTGACTATCAGCTTTTGGAATTGACCATGTATTTCTGCTAAACTGTATTTTCCCCCATGTGACAAGAGCCTGTCCTAGTCTGTTGTTCAGCCAGTTTCTCTCTCAAAAAGCCCTTCCCCTTTAAATGGAGTCCCACTCTCTCCAAGTGATATCAAAATACAGAGGCAAAATCTTTCTGAAATATAACTTGCTTTGTCTAGAGAATCCTTCGTGAAATTTGAAACGGAATCACAGGGCTCCTTGTAGTTTCTCCACATCCTTTGCCAAGTGGGGGCTCAAGGCTTGATGTAGCAATTCAGGTGGTGGTCTGACCTCTGCTGAGCAGAGTCATAATTTTATTTGATTTGCCAACAATGTTCTTCCAATGCAGCCAGGGTACATGGTTTGTTTTACCTGGGATGAGACTACACTGCTGTCTAATACTCAGTCTGGTGTCCACCATAACACACAACTTCTGAGCCAGTTGCTCCCCAGTCTGCACCCACACACAGAGCTATTCCACACACAAATGCAGAGCTTTGTACTTGTCCATGTTAATCTCATAAGGTTTCTGTTCATCATGATTTCAATCTTCTTCAGGGCTCTTTCATTTGTGCCCTTTCCGCAGAGCCCTTCCATGAACTGGTTTGGCAGGGAAGGAAGGAGTATTCCCCATCTCCTGGAATTCCCTTGGAAAACCATGCTCCTTTAGACCAGACCATGGAAGATGCTTGAGAGCCTGGCACTTTGTATTTATGTTTTACCTTCTGTGGGGAGTGAAGGGCTCCTGGGTGCCATGCTCAGGGGTGTGTTAGCTCTGTACCCTATGTATGGGCTGTGGAAACCTTGTCCTCTGTCAGCACCGGCAAAGATGTTTCTACTAACAATAGCTCCTGGGAAATTAAGCTGTTAGAGAGTAGAATGTGGCTTCTCCATTGTTCTGTGAGTAATACACTCTATTGATCATATTTCTTCACTAAAGCATTGGTGAAATGTCTAATGGCATGTCTGAGAGTGGGGTGCTTGGTGCCTGTAGTCCCTCCTACCCTGGACTGAAATGCCCTCTGCAGTCAGAAAATCTACAGCACTTGTGATGGCTGAACTATAGCATGTCTTTCAAAATATTTTTTGAGTGTGGTTCTTTTTGTGATTCTAGAAAAAATATCACAAGCAGCTTTCTTAATGAAGCCTTTGTTTTGAATGCAGCACGTTGTACAATAAAGCTGAAAATAGGTTTGTTAGGGTTTTTTTCTGGGTCAGCTGTCTGTCATTTCTGCTGGTTTCCATATTATTGCTGGTTCCTGTGAGAATACTGAAATTATTGGAAGTGAGCTATGTAAATAAAAAGATTAGTCAGGTTGCTTTCATGAAAGATTTAAGGGGCTCACTTACCACAGGCTCTGTAACTTTTCCTGATACTCTACTCTGCACCTCCCGCTTCTTGATCCCTCTTTTTCTGTACAAGGCTTTTATGAAAAAAAAAGCAGCATCAGAATACAGAAATACAAAATACAGAAATGTATGTTTTCCCTATGGCTTAGCCTTCTGAGTGAACAGAAATGAAAGACTAAATGCCAAAAAATAATGAGTATAAAGCTACGGTACTTAAGATATTGTTAAAAAAATAAGTGAGGATAGAGTAAAATATGTGTTTCTCTCTTTTCTGTGCAATTATTCTACACAAAGAATCTGAAATGACAGGCGGCAATGTCATGGTTCAACACAGAAGAAAACAGGGATTTTTTTTTTTTTCACAGCATTGCCTCATGATCTGTTTCTGCTAATGTCAGGAGTTCCAAGGGGGCTGCAAATCCAAGCAGTTGCAAACAGCCTGGCAAAACTCTGCTCATGCCTATCTTGAAGGAGGAATAGAGAGCCATCAGTATCTATTTGGAAACACTGCACTTGTGCAGTGCCTTTCCAGTTGCTATAAATGCCTCCTGGGAAGCTATCCTCAAGCCATGTTTGAGAAGTCACCTCATGCTGCTGAAGGAAGAAACAGGAGCTGATAAACCAAAATCAGATGGCTGTAGAGTTTGCTCTTCCCCAACTACTTCTGCACTGGGCCTTGATCCTGCGATTTCTATTTAAGACTAACTCCTGGAGCAGCCAAATAATTTTTGTCATCAGTCAGAACTATGTGATCCGGTCCTCAATAAAAATGAATTGTCTTATTATGAAGGTACTGGTGAAGACTATGTAGATAACATATTAGAAAAACTTAAACCCAGCATGATTTCCTAATATCTTAGTTCTAGAGAAGCAAAGGCTATAAAAGTGAAGATGAAGATACTTGTTAAGGTTTCTTAAGCAAAACTTAAGACAGAGTCTGCACGATTGCCTTTATAGGATATTCATACATAAAATACAAAATATATTTTGTTCCAAATGTGTTGTGTAAATGTAACACAACATTTAACTTACCAATTCTCATATGGACCTCTCATTCTTTTGCATCTGCCCTTTGCTGCTTCAGTGGATTGTCTAGACTGAAATTTCAATCAGATCAATCTCAAAGTGTTTTTAAAAAGGAGTAATAAAGTAATTTAGTTGTGCCTAAAAAGCCAAGTGCAGATTTCAAAATACTTTTATTTAGCTGTAGATATCAACAGTCTTCCTGAGACTGCTGCTAAGTATTATAGAGAAACTGATGTATTTATTCTTCTTCCCACAATCAACTGGTCTTGAGGATAGTCATGTTTGTGAAATAGTGTTCAAGAGCCTGAATTAGTATCACAACTGCATTTTGAAGGCAGTGAAGATGATGTCTTCTTTGCTTTATTGTCACACCATCCATATTCTGCTCTTCCAAGTCAGTAGTAAAAAAAAATTCTTGAAATACTTAAAAATCCAAAAGAAAAAGTTTTCTGTTTTTTTTTTTTTCTTATGGGGAAAAGTTCTTTCTAACTAACTTTTTATTATAACCCATTTCTCCTTAATTTTTAATTTTTTTCATATTTTAGTTTGAAATACTTGGGTTTTCAATACTTAATTCCTAGAACTCTTCCCTTTACTTTCAAGTTTAAGCATAACTACCGAAATGCACTCATTCAATCATATAATGACTACAGTTAATTGAAATGGCTGGTTATTTTCAGGATTACTGTGAAATACAAAAGTTTGAAATAGTAAAATAACCAGAGCATTTTCTAGTTTCTGGTAACATTTCTGTCCATTACTCAGTCCCTCTGGGTGTTAGCTTTAAATTCCTTACAATTTTGTTTGGGGGGAAGAAAAAATTTATAAGTCTGTAGATATTATTCTAAGTGGCAGGATTTTCTGGCTTTCTAACAACCCTCCTATTTGCAATTCAGTGATGGTATGGATCATCAGCTTTCACTTTTTGCACAGTAAACTGAAAAACAGCTACTCTATGTATTGAACACTGAAAATTCAAGCTGGTAATTGTTTTTATAGACTTCATTTTGAGATGTGGTGCACCAGAAATTTTGAGCTCCCTTAACAGTTCACAATTCCACTGTTTTCCGATTATGCGTCCAGTGACTACAAATTCCATTTACTGTTTACTTCTGCAAACACAAAAAGACTCAATCCTCTTCCCCATCCGTGCATCTCAGGCTTAATTTTGGCTCTTAACTTTCTCAGGAGATACAGCATGGATCTCAATGTTCTCAGTAACACCCTTAAATTTTTTAAAAATAACTTTCTTTCGGTAAGTGAAGAGTTTAAAACATGTACTTGAGTATACACTAAGAACATAAAATGAACTTCAGAGGGATATAGAAATTCAGCAAATTGGGAAGCAAATAACAAATCAAATTATTCTAACCTTTATCCTGCCTTATCAATCACTACTGTGATTTGTTTTGTTAAGAGAACAAATATATAGCACTGTTTACACACACGTACATACATAAAATGACAGGGAGAAGTGTGGGAAGGAGGAAAGTAGTTTTATCTTAGTCCTACCCTTTCAAAAACAGTCCAAAATATTTGTCAGTGACAGGAACAAAGTCAAGGTCAAAGGCCGGGGCCACCATGTGGGCTCCAACACCATTCACCACCTGTGCTTTCTAGAGTTCTCACACTAGCATCGTTATAGAAAGTAACAGCTTTATGTAAGCAGGGGGGCAGAGGTAACATTATTGCCAAAACCAAAGGTGTTGTTTCTTTATCTTCTGGTGGGTGTAAGAAGGTGGAGGCAGAAGGTGGGTCTAGGTCCTGCCAAATGAGAAAAAGAGGTGGTTTCTGGGACAAGTGAGTGCCTGGTCCTACTCTCTAGTACTCCTGTCGCTTCATCCTACCAATGCTGAGAGCATGGGTACAAAAGAAGGATGGGAGGACATTGTCCCCTGCTACCCCTGCCTAGTGTTTACTCCTAGGACTACCCAGGGAATGTAACCTTGGGTCTGGTTTACTCATAGAATCATAAAATCCTAGAATTATAGAATATACTGAGTTGGAAGGAACCCATCAGGATCATCAAGTCCAACTCCTGTCTCTCTGTAGGGCACACCCAGAGTCACACCATGTGCCTGAGAGCATCATTCTTGAACTCAGGCAGGTTCGATGCTGTGACCAATTCCCTGGGGAGCCTGTTCCATTGCTCAGCTGCCCTCTGGGTGAAAAATCTTTTCCTGATATCTGACCTAAACCTCCCCTCATTCAGCTTCCTACCATTTCCCTGAGTTGTGTTTTCGGTCACAGGAGTGAATAAATCAGTACCAGTCCCATCTCTGACCCTCAGGAGAAAGCCATAGACTGCTATAAGGACACCCTCAGCCTCCTTTTCTCCAAACTGAACAATCCCAGTGACCTCAGCCTCTCCTCAGAAGTTATTCCATCTGGACCCTTCACCATCCTGGTGGCTCTCCTTTGGATGCTCTCCAACAGCTTGATGTGTTTCCTTTACTGCAGTGCCCAGAACTGCACACAGTACTCAAGGTGAGGTTGTACCAGTGCAGAGCAGAGTGGGACAGTCACCTCCCTGGACTGCCTGGTGATGCTGTGCTTGATGCAGCCCAGGACAGGGTTGACTCTCCTGGCTGCCAGGGCACACTGCTTACACACACACTTCTCCCCATTCTCAGTCTCTTTACCCTCGGATTCAGGTGTGGCAGGGAAGCAGCAGCACAGGCTGGCTGGGCACCTCCACTGAACTGCTTCTTGTGTGCTGGTAGGGACACAAAGGAATTTCATGAGAGATGAAAAAAAATGATAAACAAAGCCCTTGGAAACCTCAATACCTTCCCCTCAACACCTCCCTTTTACCTTGTTTCTACCCCATCACCCCTCTTTGCTCTCGACATCTCCATTGGATCTTTCTCTGCAATCATGACAAAAATGAAGTCTTGCCAACACAACTGAAATTTACAGAATCATTGCTTTTGTTCCATGTTCTCATGGTGGCAAATATCAATGTTACATATATTACAGAGAAAGCTTGAGTTTTGTGTGGCAGGGCTACATGGCTTCCATAGATGTCACTGAATGGAAGACACAAGGATCCATTTTAAATGAGTCCTGTCAATACCTTATTGTACCCAGCTGATCTATGACTATTCTAAGGCACTTTTAATCACCTATTGGTTAATGCACTAGGATATGATTCTTATAGAGCATGCGGATTTCTTTTGCAAATGTCTATCAGCAGTTATGACTGTACCAAAATTTCCATCTTACATTGTTCTTGTAAATTCAACTTCTCAAACACACTTCAGTACTAATCAAAGATACTCCTAGTAAGCACCTTACATATTCAAAAGGAACAAACTTGTTCAAACTTGAAGTTCTTTTTTGAAGAACCAAGTAAATGCCTAAGGAGTCCATTTCCTCTGCTTGCATATCTATCTGCAAAATTAATGCAACAGAACCAATCAAACTGTCTACTAATGTTTTAGTATTATTTTTCCATTTCTTATTCTTCCCTTCACTTTCACTGTCCTTTAAATTAAAGAAAGTTACAATGAGCAAAGTATTTCAAAACTAGCTCAAATATCAGAAGCCTGCTGTGTCTGTTCTTTTCCTCAAGTTCCAGATAAAGTAGCTTTCTTAACAGATCCACACACTGAAAAAATTGAAATCAGATATTCCTACAATGTGTTTTACTTGATAATGAGAGTATCCCACCTGAAGGACAATGCATAATCACATTCACGTTTTTCCAGTTTATATTGCTTTATATTATTTTTTTCTCATGCCAGAAATAATGTAGATAAAATGTGAGTATAACTGGCTTGAAAGCCTTTTGTGTTACAAGAACACATCAGAAAGTTCAGTAAGGACTATATTCTGCTTCTCTATAGGTTGGCTGCTTCTTTTAAAGGTAGACATCAGGGCCCATAGGGCATTAGAAGGCCTGAATGGCTCTGGTGGGCGTCATCTGTCATCCCTACCTGATGTCCATGGGCAGAGAAATAAAAATTCAATGCTACAATAAAGGGATGTGAAAACCTGTTACAATAAGGAACAAAAGTCTTCTAATTTGCTCATACTGATGTATGCTAATTTTATAATCACCACTAGTTACTGAATTAGCCCAAACTGCTCTGTTTAAAGTATTACCTGCTATTATTAATATAATACCAGAGGTTTAAATCAGTACCATTCTGGGGTGCAGGGCACTATGTGAACACGCAGTACGAGCCTAGCTCTGACTTGGTGCTATTGTATGCTACGTAATGAAAGGCTGAGGAAAGGGAAAATCATCACCTTTGCAGGGAAGGAGCACCCAGATCCACAAAATCAAACTGATGATAACTGGAATTGAACAGATTGAGTTGACCCAGCATTGGCATGAGGACCCAGATGAGATTAATTTTTTCATCTGAAAAACTAAACTGTCAAGTTTAGTGTTTTGTTTTTGTTTTTGTGGGTTTTTTTTGTGGTTTTGTTTGGGTTTGTGATTTTTGTATTTTGGGCTGATTTTTTGTTGTGCTGGGGTTTTTCAATTTTTTTAAATTTTTTTTAAGGTTAATATCCCTGGTTTTCTATATTAGGGGGCTGGCTGAAATGTGTAAATGGATGTGGGAGCCAATGGGAGTGACTGGGGTACAGTGAGTTCCTTCCTCAGGAAGGCTGTACAGCTGTAGAACTTGCCTGCTGCAGGGAACACAGGAGTGATTTTAGGTCCACAAGCTTAAAAAAAGCCATTGAGTGAACAGAGGAGATTTGTTGCATTAATTCTATTTTTTTCTCTAGTCTAAGCAGATTTGGGTTAAGACAGTGTTTGTTCCTGATTTGGCAAAAAACCTCGGCTGGCTCTGTTAGCTTTTCCATGAACATGGTAGGGCTTGTCTGTGACATAGTGTATCAAAACTGAAATGGCAGCACCCTGTGTCACTGGGAGGTTTAAGACATTTGATTTCTCTACACCTTTTTGGTTGCAAAGTTGTGGTTAACAACAGTATGCTTTGATTCTTCTGGCAGATTTGCAGCACACAGAAAAAAAAAAAAAATAGGTTGCTTGGATCTGTTTGTTCTTAAAAATCTCCCAGAGAACTCTCACTGATATACACACAAATATCTCTGAGTGGTGCACAAAGTTTCACTCATCCATTACTCAAACAATTGAGTATTAAATCACCCTAAGCTTTCTGCTAAAACTTCACTGCTCATAAACTTTCAACTGAAGACCTTCCATTGCTTTAGGTCCCTCCCCTGCACTGCTTGTGACGGTACCTCCGTAACTCCTCTCCTGGCTCAGTTCAGGAGTCACTTGCTAGCACTAGTCATTCAACAACTTGCTTTTCTAGGTGGAGGTAATGGTTGTCAGTGTTAAAGCAGGGGAATTTCATGTTCTTACATGTAAACCTAGACATTTGTTTGCTGCTGCAGCAGGATAAAATTTGAGTCCGCTGTGGTGATTTGAGGGGAGGCTCACAAGGTTGTAGTGAACTCAAAGCATTTCTGTTGCACATGAAGAGCATTCTTTTGTTTCATAGAGAGCAGGAGAAAAAGTAGTTGAGGGAGCCAGTGTTGATGCCTTCTCATATTCAAGATACACTTTTTTTCCCCTCAAAAAAAGGGTACTTTTTAACAGAGGAAAATAAATACAAATATCCCACTTTATAACACATTTCTGAAGATAAAATTCATACCTCAGCATGATGAGTCAGGCTGAGCCTTGCAGAAGGAACAGAGGTGTTGAGGGCAGTACCCTGAGCTGACCTTCCCAAATCCTGTCATAGCTGAACAGATCTGACCAGGGTTCTGCCAGCTGTGTCTGATGACTACCTGCCTGTATGTCCTCCTGTTGCCCCATCATGGCTCCTATCAGTGAAGCTGATAAGAAAGTGTGCTGGCCGATGGCAGATAGGTCATTCGATAGGTTTTGCAGAACAGCTGCTTGACCTGTGCTGGAGCTGTCTGGAAGGGAGAAGTGAGGTGTAATTCTCTGCTGCTACTGGCCCTGTGTTATTGGTTTGGTGGAATGAGAAGGGAGGAGCACATGAGGGATGTGAGAACCACAGGCTGGTGCTGACAGCCCATAATCACCCCCCAGATTTCCTTTATGGTCTCTGGGCAGTACCCCTGGCTGCCTCCTGTCATTCACTGGGGCTTTGATGGCTCTTTTCAGTAATGTGTCTCTTTGCCTTAGGTCTCTCCTGACCCCACAACCCAGGCACTGCTTACTCTGTCACCCTTGGGCTTTTTTGTCTTTTTTTAGTAGTCCTGTGTTTCCAATGAGAAGAGAAAGCTCTGCTGGCTTGGTGGATTTACAGCTTGAGTTGTTTACCATCACATTGGCCTGTGCTTTCCACAAGCACTAAA
Source organism: Florisuga fusca (assembly GCA_038090715.1). Lineage (NCBI taxonomy): Eukaryota > Metazoa > Chordata > Aves > Apodiformes > Trochilidae > Florisuga > Florisuga fusca. The sequence continues at coordinate 23,227,581 of JAAWXA010000004.1, forward strand.
TTCACTTTAAAAAGAGCCAACAAACTTTATGAGAAAAGCCAATCTTTTCATAGGTGTGCCAATATATAGGAATTGTTATTTCACATTTGGGATCTCTCTGTATTGCAAATATACATAATTTTATAACTCATCAACTCTAAGAGATACCTAGGAATGCTGAAAATAGGACCATAAATTTCTAGTAGATAAAACATTTTCATAGAAAAAGAAAATTCCAACAACATAAGCAAAGTCAGGGGTGCTCTGGCATCTGTTAGAAAAAGATATTAAAAAAACACCACAATCCTGCCTCTTACTTTATGACTGTGTATAAGAAAGCCAAAAAATTCCCAACTTCCAGTAAAACATAAAAGATTAAAAATATACTTTGCCTCATTTTGTTGAAAACTGCTCTGTTAAATCTAAAATTTAAATCATAGTGTTTGATTATCAGGGCTCACCAAGAGGATTACAGAACAGTCATTAAATCTTATTACAAAGCGAAGTGCAGAAAGTAATTGCACATATTTGTAAGTAGCTTAGAATTGATTAAAAATGCATAAAGAAAAAACTGCAAAATTTTCTGCAGGCTCAAGGCTGCTAACCCCTCTGGGTAAACACACATCAGCTCATCCCTCCAGTAACCTCTGCTTCCTCCCGGTGTGGCAAGAGGAGAATTTCTCCCTGTTTAAAGGACAATGACACAAATGTGCGATTATTTGAATTGCTGTGAGCTGTATAGGAGATAGGGAAGGCCTGCACTCATGTTCAAGTTAGGAAGCTTTAGGAGAAGCTCACCAAGTTTAATTTAAGCTGTTCCTCGGGCTAAGCCTTTCCTTCCCCACCCCCATCCTCCACCAGAGGCTGTTTTAAGGCTGCATTTTCAAAGCGATGTATGGGGAATTAAGTGCTCCGGTTCCTTGGATGTTAATGTGATTTTGTGAGCCAATACCCTCTACCCCAGCACTGCACCGAAGCTGTGCTCCACTCTGAGGTTTTATATATTCCTTTCATGCAAAGGAGCTGTGCCAAAGCAAGGTAACACTAGAAGCATGTTAGCTGTGGTTAAGTTATGGGCACAAGGGAATTTCTTGGATACCACTCCATGAACGACCTTTAACAACTTTCCACACTCCCCTCTGCCTTGGCCATGTAATGATGTGCCCCCAAAAATCAGCCTCTGATGAAACTGCAACAAATTTGGTGCACAACACAATGGAAGGAGCAGTCTGATCCTATGCAGCCTGAGTCTCAGCATGCAATTTGTTATTTTTAACTTTTCATTTAAGCTACTCACATGCCTCTTCTGTCAGTGTTCAGAATATTCCTGGGATGCTGCATTGTGGTTTCTCCTTCCTTTTGGATTCACTTTTTTTGTTCTCTCCACAAGAGTGGTAGGTGGTGTTTAGGAGGGAGTGGAGTTTTTCCTTACTTTCTGCTTTTTTCTTTCTTTTTATAAACAGTGCTTTCTCTGACATAAATCATACAAACCTCTTATTTTTCAGTTTGGGCCCAAACTTTTCTGGGGATAGCAGAGCCAGTGGACAGAAAAGGAAGGGATATACCTTTTCCATCACCACTCCGTTACCACCCAGTAGCTGGAGGCAGGGACTGATGTCTTTAACCTCTGGGAATGAGGCAGAGAGAGGTGCATCCTTGAACCTAGTGTGCACCCACAAGGCAGCCTGAAGTGCTGTTTCTGTAGGGTCATCTTTTTGATCATAATTCCCAGAGCCAAGAGGGTTTGGCTATGCACTGCTGTGCCCATTTCTGGGTGTGTAGTAAGGAGGGAATGTTGGGTTTCTAATTACTAGTTCCATATTGACAAATTCACAACATTTTATCTTGTTTTCCTGTCTCAGCTCTGACAATCATGTGAGAACAGAACTGGAGAGATTACAAAAGATTTTGCTGTTCTGTGTGCATTTAGAACATGTATAAGGGTATTTCAATAATCCTTATTTGTAACTAGGAGGAAAATGCACATTTTGTCAACTTATCTTCAATTCGCTGTAAGGGACTAGACTTAGGTAGCTGTCCTTCAAACAAATACAAATTTAAGAACTAAAGCACTACATAATGAATTAAGAACTCCTGGAGTTTACTATTGATTTACTGTCCTAATATTTCTGAGCATTACACACTGCGTAATCTATAGAACCAAATGATTTCTTTGCAAGGTTGCTGCTATCTCTTAAGGTTTTATCTAAAGCCTTGAGAACCGGTGTTTTTTCTCAAAGTCACATAAGGATCTTAGTTTTCTTTCTGTAGCAAGGAAGTTTCTTGCTACAAGGAGTGTGGAGAAAAGCTCTCATACGTGAATGTCAGGGAACAGTGAGGGCATAAGGACCAAGGAACTGGGCATGGAGGTAACCCTGGCACTGCTCATTCCCTCACACACAGGCACTGTGCTGCAGGGTCTGAGTATAGCAGACAGACCCAGGGGGTGATGAGGTCCATCAGCAGCCCCTGACAGGGCAAGAGGGTGAGTGAAGGCCAGGAACCCTCCAGGGGTCCAGCAATTAAAGGAGACTGGATTAAAGACAAGCCCACAACATGGAGCTGAGGGATCCACCTAGGGGACAGGTCCAAAGACAGGTACAGGTGGCAGGCTACAGAGTATGTCTGAGGGGTTCATCTGGAAGATAGGGCTGAGGCCCATCCAGGAGGCAGGTCCAGAGACAGGCCTGGGGACCTCATATGGTGTAGATGGGGCAGGGGCTTCTGGCCCCAGGCTGAGCTGAATCTGGACCCATAGGTGGTGGGGAGGGACCTAAGTCTATTAGTGCATGTAGGACTCTGACACTCAACCCACCAAAGGCAGCAACAGTCAGGATATCAACTGAATACAAAGGTGATTTTTTTTAACACATGATTTTTAATCAAGTGTCATTGGTAGGGAAATGCCAAGGTTACTTCCAGAACCATAGTGTGCTGAAGGACAGAGGCTGCACCAGAATAGGCTCACTATATGCTTTTGTTGCATGAGCTTTGACATTTTTGTATATGGTACGCTTCAATATTGATGACTACTGAGGCCCGGTTACTGTGCTAGACAAGCCTTTGGTCTGACCCAGTGTGTCCATTCCTAAATGCTTATGTCCGTCTGGGAAAATATTTACAAGTGATCTGAAAATAATTAATGCACTAAAATCAAGGAATTCTCCGAATTTTCTTCGTAGACTATTTAGCAGTGGTAGGACCAGTGATTTGTCAGATGCTCTTCCCATGCATCACATAATAGGTAGACTAATTCCTATGGATGTCACCCCTCAGACCATGAGGCTGACAACTCTCCTGTGATAGCTCAGGCCAGGTCAGAGGGCTCTGCTGGCTTTGGCAAGATTATTAGGGTGCATTCAATTCCCTTCTTTTCGAGGCTCTTTTTGGTATATAGAGAGAAACCTTCAGTTATATAACCCAATACTACAGAGCAGAGATGCTTTTCTTCTATATCCTCTCTTCTCCCTTTGCAAAGGTTTGAAATAATTATTCATGTACTGAAAAAAAAGTTGCCTCTCTGTTTCTCTAGCTCATAAATGTTGAAAATAATGTGGTATGCTCAAAACAGCAACAGAGCACTATGTCATTGGAATGAGTGGGTAATTTCAGTTACATTCAGTATTAATGTATTTCTCTTTTCTTGGAAAACAACAACAGAAATTTTGTAGTTCATCCTGTCATTGGGGGAATTGTATCCTGTGTTGGTGCCACTAGATATACTGGTATTACACAAGGAATAAATTGCATCCTTATTCTTTGTTTATTTTCCAGTTAAGAGCCTGTAGAGCAAAGTTATGAAGAATCTCTTGTTGACCTTAATTTTGGTATCATGATTCTATTCCTGGGTTTGAGCACTAGGTCAAATCTTGTTACAAATAATCTTCAACTTGTGGGTCAGGAACTTTAATTTGGGACTATTCACTGTGACTATAACCTCTGACTAATGGTAAGCGAGAGAGGTGAAGGCTTGCCTAACAATTAAATCTCTAAATTAATAGAATAGCATACAGCTCAAATACATATCATGAACAGGATGCAGGAAGGCTTTGTGGCTTTTTCATCAAAGTCAGACAAAGCTGCACTTAGAACAAGTCTCCTCTCAGCCTGGGACTTTTTCAGGCCAGTTACCTCACAAAAAGCTCAGCTTCTTTCTTCCCAAGTCTGGCAGCTTCTGGGCCAGCCTGTGCTGTCCCATTACAAACCCTGCCTTCAAGGGTGTTGAACCTCCTATTGGCTCCTCCTTTTGGGACATTTTATTTTTAAAAAGTGAAGGTCTTGTCTTCCAGAGGTGGGAGTGAGTTTCTAGGCATTGAGTTGCAGCTGACACCTTGGCTCTGAGATGAGCTGTAAAGGTCAGGTAGCAGAGGACTCCTGACATAATGACAAAAAAAAACCACTAAGCCAAACCTCTGAATTGCCTGACACCTGAAAAAGTCACAAGCCAATGCTCACAGGGCTGTAAAAATCATCCTTGATGAGGTCACTGCCTTCTGAATAAAAAAAAAAAATAATAAAAAAATTCTTTATATTTACAGTGCTTATTGACTTGCCAGATATGCCAGGACCTTGAGGGTATCCTGGGTGCCCACTGCAACAGACACATTTTGCTACTCACACAAAGGGCTGTCTAAGAGAAAGGCAAACCAGACGGGACTGTCAATTAACAGGCTGGTTTCTATGATTACAACATGGTGAATTCTTGAGCTAGTTCCCAAGGGCAGACCCCTTCCAGGCTTAGTACCTTGCATGTTTCTTCCAGTCCAGTCTATAATGCCAGAGGTATCCTACATCTTCTAACTCACGTGTTCCAAGTTCCCCTACCCAGTCCTGAAATGAACCTGGGAAAAATCTTTTCCTTGGAGTCCCTGCAAGTTCTTGCCATACTCTCTTTTATGACTCAGGGATGGGAACTTCTGAAATAGGATAGCTTGTTTCTGAGTACATTACTTAGGAAACACCTGGATATTGTATTTAAAACTCTCAGTCCATTTGTCCCTATTCACACAGCTCCAGCTTCACTTGTAACTTTGTAGCAGACCAGAGATTTCCGTGGTCCTTTAGCACCTTCAGATTGTCACTCAGTAACATTTCAGATGTCCTTGCCTTCCTTTCCAGTCATATCCCAAAGCAGTTAAACAACTTTTCATGAAACCCCAAAACTAAGTTTGCTTTGGTGCATGGCTGTGAGAAGCCTGAAGCCAGTTGTTAATACTGAAAGGGATTATTTTCAAAAAGCTTCTGATCCCGATTTAGGAGATCTTTTCCATCCAGGTGTCTCACTTCAGCAGGTGTTTTAAGCACGTGGAGACAAGCCATGGAAGGCAAAATGTTTCTATGTATATGCTTCAGTGTGATCCTGAATCTAGTCCTTTGCTGGTGAAAGGTATTCCATGTTACTGTTTTCACTGCTCTGCATTTTTCTATACTCACTTAAGTTATCATCTGTTTAACAACAGCCAAGCAGAACGGAGGAAAACTACAGTTTGTTTAATAACTGCCTGGAGAAAACTGTCAGCTGATCCTGGTATAAATGAGCAGGCATGAGAATTTGCCTTAATAGTTTTCAGTTCCTTTGGTAATGCAAAAATTTTGTTTGATTTTTGCCAAGTGCTTTTAGGTAATCACTATTAGATGGGTTATATTCTTGGATTTTCCTATTTTCTCTTTCCCAGGAGATAAAACCAGTAAAATCCTCCCCTATTAAAGCCAGTGGAAAAGCTCACAGTGAATTCAGGATTTTATTCAGCCAAAGAGTTTCTTGCAAGTAAGGTATTTAGATATTGCACTCTGGTGTGATATTCTTAAATTTGATGTTGTTTCCTCAAAATAAAAATTCTTGTGTACTAGTGAGCTTCTTTGTGGCTCTGACTGAAATGCCTCTCATTGAAAACTGATTCACTGTCCTGGAACTTAATGCTCTCACCAAAACCCATAAGATGGAAGTAAGCTCAGCTGCCCTGACTGCTTTACACAGTGCCAATAATGCCATCAGTGTTTTTCAAAGGAAGATAAACAAGAAAGCATGAATGAGAGGGTTTGCCTTCCCGTCTGAACAAATTGGGCAGATTTCAGCTACCCTATGCTTCTATTAATTTCAGCCAGGCAGTGGTGCCAGATGTGAACTTGGGAATCTTTCAGGTCCCAGGGAAACCTCCATTAGGTACCGCCCCTGGAGCCACATCTGCATGGTCCACACTTAGCACTTAACTCAGGGGCTTTTTCAATATGAGGCTCAACATGCTTGTTAAGAGCTTTCAGCTTGCTTTCTGGCTTGCTGAGGATCCCCCAAGTCACCTGAGTCCATTCCTGCATGGAGAAGCCTGACAGGATGTGACTCGTTTCCTGCCAGTGGAAGTTCAGATGACAGGAAGTGGTGGGGACTCTTCTTTCTGGCAAGGCTTCTTCTAAGGGACAAATTCTCATATATTAGCTCTAGAGTAGTTTACCTGGACTGGAATAAGTAATTTATTCAAGAAGGAAATAGTTACTCTGTGCTTAAGAGAACCCCCAGGACCCTCAGCTGCCATGGTGATTGTTATTTTTGTGTTATCCAGGTGACATTGTGCAGCTAGGGCTTCACGGGTTATAGTGATGCTGATTAAAAGGAGCTTTTTCAGACTTGAAGAGATTAGGCATGTTTTAGCTGTGTATGTCTGTCTTCCATGAAGCAGGCACACAGGGAGATGAACAATGAGAGGAAAAGGTAGGGAGAGAAATCTATATGACCTAACCTTTAGAAAATGCCTACTGAGTTTGAATATCTCTGTGGCTGGATACCTCTATGGACAGCACTTAATGCATCCTGAAAATGATTCCTCTTTAAGGTGTCTCTTAGCAGAAATCCAGAAGGAAAAGGCTTGGAAAATCATATACCTGAGATAAATAGTAGGAACTGCAATTACAGAGATGTGCATTTTCATATGTGCCTTCATACACACATAGAGGTCTGACTACAGATCTAACTGTAATGCAAACAGGTAAATTCTAGCTATTGTTAATCTGCATGCCAAAACTATGTAAAATGTGCCTAATTATGCTACATGAGCTCTAAAAATAAAATCTTAAGGTAAAGTAATACTGTACTCTTTATACAAGTACTTCAAATGGAATACATAATACAAAATATTGATTCAAGAGGGTTGCTGTATTGAAAATCAAATGAGTTTTTGCCATTGCTGGGAGCACACAAGCCCAGTGTAATCAACCTGTTCAGCTAATCATTACAGGAGTGCTGTTTGTGGTACTCTACTCACCAATCTGTCAGCAATTCTATAAAAAAAAAAGTTATTTTTCAGGCATTTATATTTTGTCCTTAGAAAGTTGCTCTGATGTGAAATTAGATATGCTTAACACAGACAGGAATGAAGAAAACTCCCCCATCCCTCTACCCAAGTTGCTTTTGAAAGGTCTGATCCTGCATCACCAAAGACAGCATGAATTTTGCCTTTTATATCAGTGGGACTAGAACTGGGATGAAAGGGTCTTTGGGTGATTAATTGCAGTTAACAGGAGCTTTGCTTTTGACCTTAGCTGAGCTTAAGTTCTCCAATATGTTTTAATCAACAGTGTGACAGGTGCTGCTGAGGCATCTCAGATTATTTTTTTGTTTAGCCTCAAATCATAGATTCCTCTCTCTCTTACCAGAGAGGAAAAAGCTTTTCTGATGTGACACTTCAGTAAATGAAGGCCAATACTGCATCCCCAATTTCAAGTCCAGTAGAAGCTGTTTCCCTCTGTGCCAAAATGGAGCTTTTGTACTATAATGCTTGCACTGAAAGCAGGCACCAGAGGCAGTAGACTTCAGGATAGTGAAGTAATGTATTATTTTCAACACTCCTGACTACCTGCAGTGTAACATTTATAAGATTTGACACTCAGCTGGACCAAACTCTGAACAACCCTATCTGATATTGATGTTGGACCTGCCTTTTGCAGGGCTGGAGGATTGGACCAGGTACCTCCTGAGGTCCCTTTCCACTTCCATTACTCTGTATTTCTGAGGAGTTATGTGCAACTCTGTAATGTCTGCTGGCACAGATTCTGATCAGATTCCAGTTTTGGATCAGCTATATGTATAAAACTTTCTGTTGCTTTAGGACATGTAGAGTCACAGTTTGCTGTGGTCCACTATAGATGTGATTGATCTTGCTAGAGGAACAGATTGGATTGCTCTTCCATAGCCAAAGTGAGTGATCTACCTGACAAATTATGGATTCAAATAATTAACTTTTTTCCCCTATTCAGGATCCATTTAAGACTTTACTTACACAAAAATTAACTTCAATTATAGTGTAGAAGTGCTTCTGAAAATTTTGCCCTATAAAATTACATTAGCAGTAGCACTAGATTTTTTTTTGTTTGTTTCCTTTTCTCTGTAACACCAAGATGCTGAAGTTGCACTAGTGTACTTAAGGTTATTCAAAGGATTTGGGGTTTTTTAGGTTAGGTTCCTTAAAAAGTGACTAAGAAATAGTATGCTAGCTATTAGAAAATATTAAAAATGGTGTACTTTGGTGAGCAAAGTAGACCAAAAGGCCATAAACCATGATAGATCTTAATAAGATGCTAATTTACTATTTGCAGTCATGTAATATAAATCACACCAGCCTCTTTGTTCAAAAGAAAGTAAAACTATCAACGTGATGAAAGAAATATCAGTTGCCAAGTAAAAGTAATGAGATTTTTTGGAAGTTGGCAAGCTCACTGAGACAGAGAGGGGACAATATGACCCTGGGGAAAATTTGAAGTATGATGACTTGGTGAGCACTGTGACTTTACTTCCATTCCTAAAAAGGGACAGCTAGCTTTTATTCAAGTTTTGACAGATATTATACATCACAATGAGAAGATAAAAAAACACATGCATAAAAGTGTGTCATTTTGGAATGTGAAGTACATTAACAAGGAGTGTACCTGTGGTATAACAAAAAATAAGATATATGTATTCACATTTATGGAACCAATCTCTAATTTTTTGCTTTTATTTCTAATTATTTACTGTCTCAGGAAGTTTCCTGCATGCAGAAAAATATGTAGAGGAGAAGCCTTTCTTAAATTTCACACAACCCTTTCCTCCGTGTCTACTTACATTCAAGCATGTCTGATCCCTCAGTTCCTGCTAGCTTCTAGCCATCTTATTTACTTATAAAATAATTATTTGCTGCCATCTTTTCTGTCATTGTTTCAGTGACTGTTCTATGTCTTTGTTGAATTTAAGGCAATTCTTTGGTCAGTGTTGAAGTAATTTTTAACCTTGGAAAAATAAGTCACTTATAATGCAGAAATGTTGCTCTATTTGGGTGGATTTTAAAAACAAATAAATAAATAAATAATCAGTAGCTTCTGCACTCAGCCTCCTTGCAGTTGCGCAGCCTCCCCCTGAGTCAGCTACTGGGCTTGTTTGCTCCATCATTATCCTGGCTGAAAAATATCAGAGTGATGGAGTACCTATGAGCAGCTTCCCAGACAAAAAAAAAAAAAAAAAGCGATTTGCTGAGTGAGCATGAGATGTGTTCCACACAGAATCCTAATATCTGATGGCAAATCCAGGACAGAATCAGATCCCCTTGCAAAGAGGTTAACCACTGATGGAAACACAATTGTCATAGAAGCTAAGGAGCACAAATGCATCTTACAATTTTTATTTCCTGATGGCTGTGGCAGGGCCCACACATCTATAAAATAAATATATACAAATATGCATAGAAATAATTGTATGTATATATATATATATACATATTTATGTGTGAAAAAATGTATTTATACACACACATGTATATTTATAAGAAAAATATACCCTCAAATGTTTGAAAACTGATAAGGCTCAGAAGTCAAGACCACAAACCTTAGGGAATGCCAAACTGAGATCTGTTGGCACATATTTTAAATAAGGTTACCTTCTGTATGTGGAATGATACAATCTTTAATTACATGACTGTATACTACTTTTTCCATAGGCAGGCTTGCCCTTCAGCACACGTAAGAAGCAGAGCCCTTGGAATGGGGTGAAAATCTTTCCAGTTTGTCTGACTTTGGTTTCCTAGATGCATTGCTGAACAATACTTAGCATTTTGAAAAAAAAAAATAACCTTACAAAAGTGTATTTCCCCTCCTGAGTCCCTCTCTGCTCTTCCCATACACAGGTAGGCCAGGTGTGGGACTGGTTTATTAGTCAGCAGTGTGGTCTTTCAGTGGAGGGGTACAAGCACCTACAGGCATCTGATTCGAGGATAGCCTGGAGGCACCACTTTGCCACAGATATTGAGTGGACAAGAAATATCAGCAGCGACCTCCAGTTCTCTGCCAGGTCATGTACCGTAGTGGCCATCACCTTCTGGCCTTGTCCTTAACAGCGTCTTTCCATCTTTCTTGTTCCCTCCCCCAGTTCTACCGGCCTCATCTCTCTGCTATTCCTATTGCTGCCTATTTATTTATCCCTACTCTACATCTTCTGATGTAGAGGACCTCATCCCCTGACGCTGAATTTGGCATCTTTCCCATTTCTTAAGCCTTTAAGACACCAGCCAAGTTCTGAGAACAGAATGGAGATATTCCCAGTCTCTTCTATTCCTATTTCTGGTATCTCAGTACTTGAGTTAATAATTTTCTGATAAAATTCCATTCCACAGCTCCATCCTTACAGGGACATTTGTTCAATGGCAATACAAGTATTTATTCTACTGGCAACATGAACCTGCAAAGAGATGGTGAAGGCTCAGCCCACATGTTGCTCAAATGTAACATGGAACATGTCACTCTGAACTAGTGAATTGAAATTTTTATTTTTCTGTTGATGTGAACCCTAAGACAAGATAAATTCACAGCCCCTTGCTGGGACTAGAGCAGGTCTACCTTCCTCTGCTTTACCATCATATTTCAGATTCCTAGGTTTTAATACAAGAATACTTAGAATTTCCAAATTAAATGGTTATGAGGTTTTATCTAGATGGTCAGATATATTTTGCTGAGGAATATCTGAAATGATTTGGCTGAAACCTCTGCCAGCTCTACTTCACAGCTTCTGTGAAGGATGTGGCCTGGTCATTACAGTTCAGCAACATCAAAAGCCACTGCAAGTAAGGGACTTAGAATGGAAAGTGCTGGGAAATCTTCATTATATCTAAAGACGCATTACCAGCCTGCATCCAGGATGTGCCCAGACCATCAGCAGCATTAGAGCAAGAGGAGAGACTTTAACCATATATGCTCCTGGTAGATATAGCGCCTGTGTTACCTATACAGTGTCAGATGCAAACCATCACAGCTGTGGAGGACCATTCGTTGTGACATCTTATGTGCCAAAAAGGAGCAATGCCCACATTAGGGAACCCTGAAGCTTTCTAATTTCACTATAAAGCAACAGGAGCTGGTCTGTAACTCATTCTGCATATAGCAGGAGCATGTTCACAACCTCAGACATCCCGTTCAGTGATCAAGAAGAGATTTAAGATTTGTCCCCTGCATTACTTTAAAAAGTAAACCAGAACAGTTTCCTGTCCCCATGCTGATCTGCAGTGAAGAAGAGGTGTTCTCATGTGTGCTGCTTGGCTTCTCACATATTAGTTTTTCTGTAGAAACTGGCTCTTTTTACTGACAATTATTCTGTTCCACTGATGGCAAAACTGCCAAAATCCTTTGTGGAGGGAGAGAAATTAATTATTTTTGCTCAGGTCTGAGAGCATCAGAAAGGGAAACTTGAAACCTTTGTTCTGTGCAGTTTTATTTCACCCAGCTCTGAAGAATACAGAATGATGCTGTTCACTGGAGAGAGATGTACTGTATTATTTCAGAGGTTTATTGTTACCAATATAATTTGGGTATGTGCTTTGCTCCCTATGGAAAAAGAACTGTTTCACAATGTACTGTACTTTCTCTTCTGATATTCTTGGTCCTGCTGGATGCAAGAGGTTTGGAGAGGACATTAATTTTCCTACAAAGTAGACAAAAATTATTCAGTGGATGTCTCCAGGTCACACACTGATCTTATTTTTCTCACACTGGAACCCACAAATCACTATAGCGATGTTTGTTGTCTTCTGTAACTTCATGCTTTCTATGATACTAGGTATCATACAGGTGAAGGGGAGATGGCTAGCAAGCTTGGGGTTAAAAAGTTATACAAAACAGGATGCTAGAACTGTCTTTCTCTGTCCTAAACCGTTCACAGATACCAGCTGACATAATAAACCTTATTTCCATAGGGCTTCAGTGTTTGGAAGTGTCTAGGGGATGTTTCTGTGGCATGGGGTGTTGTAAAGGAACATGGGCTGTGCTGGGCCAAGCAGGAACCCAGGAAAAGGTTATCTTGGCTCCTGGGTATTCAGAGCAGAGACCTGCTACCCAAAGATCTGACTACTGATCCCACCTTTGGTCAGGAGCTACAACAGGAGGATTGTCCCCGAGTACCACAACACTGTTTTCGGCGCTATCCTTCCAAACATAATGAGATGCTTCATGAAACGAGTGGGGTGGATGTGGATTCCCCAGGATTCTTTTCATGCTTCTGGAGATAGAGAGGGGTTTGGGGTTTGCTTGTAGTCGTATTTCCAACAATAATAATGCATTTATTTCTGATTATCCTAGCTTTAAGAGAATTTAAGTATCAGCTCCAAGCAGAGAAAAACATGTTCAATATGAGTAAAAGGAAGATCCAGATGCTGTTCTTCTCCTGTCTGTATTTCAACAGGAACACAAAAGAAATTTTTGAGGAAATCTTGTTTTACCCACCTCTAAATACAGTCATGCCACTGCCCTATGGCTGCAAAGCAGCACTTACACTGGCTCCTACCCATCAACTGCCCTTCACTCCCTCTTATATGACGCCCCGGGCCCTGCTGTTCAGAAGTTCACTTCAACTGACGACAGCAATATGGATGTACTGGAGCTGCCCAGATGCAAAGGAAGGTCCACCACTTAGCAATTGGCAGGCATCTGATTATTGTGCCTTGTAGCCACATCACAGTGGTGTTGCACACTGTAATGACCATGGTGCCTTGATGAGGAAAACCTCTTGCCACTGACAACAAGACTTTGACAACGACAAGATCAATATCCATCGAGGTCGAATGTCCAGCCCAAGAATTTCCTTTCTGATGTATTAAAAAATTACAGATTTTGAGTGGGGGGAAGGGCATTCTTTTTGCTCAGGGTTGAGTCAGCTTTCTTTACTATACCTGAGAACGGCAGTCTGTCCCCACCAGCCCTTCCTCAGGAATGGAAACAATGTGATATGGTTTGTTTGGGAATGAGTTGCCTGTCGAGGTAAGTTACCCCTCAAAATGCTTCTGCTTTAGTTAAGATGTACAAATGCCATAGTCCATATATATATATATAAGACTGAAATAATGTTTCTCTCCCAGGTTTTTAGCTAAAGGCTTAAAATGTCCTTGTGTACTCCTTTATCAAGCTCTAGTATAAAAAAATATTTACATTTCAGAGCATATTTTTTACCGATTTAAAATAAATATGGCAATAAAACATTTCATACTGCTCTAAGAGGGGAAAAGTCATGTTCTTCTAAACCCTGAGTTTTAATAACTTTACAGTGAAAGCCAAAATTAGATTAAAGAAAGGTTTCAGTGCAATAGGTGCATAAACTAGGAAGGGAAAGTGATTTCCCTTCAGTACCAGATTTTTTAGTTTCAAATGGAAATTTTATCACATAGAAAAGGCATCATATTTTTCCTTACATAGGAACTTTGTCAGGGAAGTTTGCAGAAGCAAAATTCTATGCCTTGCTCATCTCACAAATGGATCTCAGTCTCTTGTAACCTTAATAGCAAAGGTTACATAAGGATTGTTCAAAATTCAGTTTTCATAAGGAAAAACCCTGGAGAACAGATGATATTAGTCCCGAGGAAATGACTTTTACTGCATGTATGTGACTCCAGCAGACTGAGAACAAAAATCGATGGCTTATCCGCACAATAAGTACCCTTGAGATTATGAAAAAGCAGGGCCTGAATAACTTATTTTTACATTCTTAAAGAGCAATGGGACAAACATAAAACAAAACCAACACAAAAATCAGCTCATTTTCTGTGCAATGCTCAGTGCTTGCTGCAGCCTTATTTTCCCAATGGTTATTGCAGAAATGTACAGTACCTGTGCCTGAGGGGACACTAACCTTTTCCTTAGGTGCAGAGGAAGAGCATATGATATTCATGTTTTTACTCCAGTGCAGATTCCCTGAGTGCCTTTCCATACTTCATTTAATCTCACTGGGTATTAGTATTGCATTGGTATCAATCCCATACTACAAAAAGAGGCTGTTGTTTTCCATTTTTTCAACAATGTGGCGAAAATATATTGTAAAAATTTTAGAAGGCAAACAGCAATGGGGTATATGTGTAATCATATAGACATATGACTCTTCCTTCTTTCCTTTTTTCTGTTTTCTTTTAGATGCCTTTATTTGTGATTTAGTAAAAAGTAATGATGTGGGAGCCTGTACTACTCTGAGTGCCTTGAAAACTAATTGCATTGGAGTTCTTTTCTGTGTAAGGAAATTGGGTTTCTCTTCTGTCTAGAAGCAGTATATAGACAGTGAAAGCTGCCCTAGAAAGAACACAGACTGAGCGGCTTGCTGGACTTTTATGTGGTCACTTGACAGGGGAATATTGGTCTGAAAATTGTTGTAATTTAGGTCAGTTGCTGTCACAAATTCTTTTTTTACCTGCTGGTCTGGTCAACGCATTAATGTCAGTTTTGAGTTTCTGTGCAGATGACTCAGATTTGCTGAAGTAATTTGCAGTGGCCTGTTTCTTCTGGGATTTTTTTTTTTTTTTTTTTGAGTCCAGTGGTGATTTTAAGGGTGTTCTTCTGCCCAGATCCATTCACAAGGAAAATTGCTCTTTGCCATGGAGATGTTAAGTTAGTTACTTAACCTGCAACTGTTTTTACTACTAGTACATAAGAAACATAAATGGGGATATGTTATCAGCTCTTCAGGTTTGAGTCATGTAAGTGCAATACATATTTTTCTTCTCATTTATTTTATTTTTTTTTTTTTTTTCCACTGGAAATTAGTTCATTGCTGGGGGCATTGCTTCTGAGCCTTATTTCGGCATATATAAATGTTCAGTCAATGTTGGGCACCATGTCCTCACAAAATGCTTTGAAGACTTCATTCAAACACCCCAAAATAATTGTTCAGTTCATGCCCACCCAGGAGAACCTACATTTGTCCAGACGGCCACGTGAAATCATCCTTTGACAGAGTGACTGGCAGCTTTACTCATTTGAGGTGATGAGTGTGTTTCAGCCTGTCACAGCATGCACCAGTGCTGGGCTGGCATCATGTTGGTAGCCCTGTTTTCTTCCCTGCTTTTACAGTTCCCTTTTCATAGCAGGTTTCTTCTTTTGTCTTTCTTAGGCAGTGTTACCATAGCAACGGTGTCTCTTGACCATCCTGCCTTCCTCCCATCAGGGCTACCCCAATCAGTATCCCATCAATGAGGATTCACCCATCTCAGAAGTTCTCCTGTAAAGATGCTTTCCCAGCACAAAACATCACAAGTGGAGCCACTGGACTGGCACCTGGGTTTATGTTGCATACTGGCATAATTTTCCATGCAAGGTATTCTGCAGCAAAATGCTGTTGAGCATTTCATCCAAAGGAAAGCTATCTGTCAAAGGTGTTTGTAGGCAGTGATACAGCTTATTGGACACAATACTCTGGTTCCTTCAGTTTGCACCTATCTTCTTTTAATAAAGCAAGAGTTTTTGTTTTTTGAAGCAACTTGCTTATGAGTTTGGTTTGTGGAGCACTCACCCTTGACAAAAAAAACAAGTGTTTTCAATATTTGTTAGGTAGATCAAATAGGAACAACCAGTTCCTCCTACCTGAAAACTTTCTTTCTATACTGGTTGCCCATCAAGCATCTTTCTAAAACCTTTTTTATTTATTGCACTGTTGAAACATATTCATTCATCAGTTGTAAATTTCTCTTCTCAATAAGGCCCCAGTGGGTAGAACAACCTTTTATAGGGTTTGATTAATGTATTGAAAGCATCAATTAAAAAGTGGTTTTCATAAATATCTAAATGCATAAATGAATATATTTTTAATGAATTATGCAACAGTCTGCCACAACAGGCTATTTATACAAGAGATTTCCATCTTTGACACAAAGTAATGCATCTGTTTATTAAAATAAGGATGAATCTCATGTGTATCTTGTGCATAGATGTGTATGCCATTTATACCTTTTCACAAGGAATAGCATCTTCAAACATAAGTGATAAACTCCTGTATGTGGTGCAGCTAGTGAGCAGGTAAGTGGGTCTGAAGTGGGTGGAAAAGGATACATATATAGAAAATATATGGGAAGACATGATACAATCTAATCTCTTCTGGAAATTTTGAACAATAATTTACCTCAATCTAAGCTGAAACATCTAGAAGGGACAGAATTAAGTCTGCAAGAGAAAACTACATGCAGACTGAGTAACATGTATTTCCCATGTAGGTAATATAGTCACTGGATATATGGTCTCTGTGTGGTGCCTGACATTGCTAAAAGTACTGTCCCCAGAAGAATCATAAAAATCGTAGAATGGTTTGGGCTGAGAGCGACTTTAATGATCACCTGGTTCCAAACCCCTGCATGGGCAGGGACCCCTCTCACCAGACCAGGTTGCTCACAGCCCCATCCAGCCTGGCCTTGAACACTGCCAGGGAGGGGGCAGCCACAGCTTCCCTGGGCAACCCCTGCCAGTGTCTCACCACCCTCACACTGAAGAATTTCTTCCCAATATCCCACCTAAATCTACCCTCCTCCAGATTAAACCCAT
Source organism: Florisuga fusca (assembly GCA_038090715.1). NCBI lineage: Eukaryota > Metazoa > Chordata > Aves > Apodiformes > Trochilidae > Florisuga > Florisuga fusca. Next base: position 23,244,357 of record JAAWXA010000004.1, read on the forward strand.
TAGCCCTTGTTCTGTCACTCCACACCCCTGTAAAAAGTCCCTCCTCAGCTTTCCTGTAGGTCCCCTTCAGGTACTAGAAGGCTGGAAGGCTGCTGTAAGTTTTCTTTGGAGCCTTCTCTTCTCCAGGCTGAACAACCCCAGCTCTCTCAGTCTGTCTTCATAGAAGAAGGGCTCCAGCCCTCTGATTATCTTTGTGGCCCTCCTCTGGACTTGGTCCAACAGTTCCATGGCCTTATTTTGAGGACCCCAGAACTGGACACAATACACAGTGAGGTGGGGTCTCACAAGAGCAAAACAGAGGGGGAGAACCACCTCCCTTGCCCTCCTGGCTGCACTTCTTTTGATGCAGACCAGGATATGGTTGGCCTTATGGCAAGCACATGATGCAGTATGATGTTGAGCTTCGCACCAACCAGCACCCCAGACACCTAGACAAGATACTAATGTATCTTTTCTGGTAATCTGGTAGATATTAAATGTAAGAGCAGTAATCAAACTACTAAGAGTAGTAGCCTATTACTCTAAGTGGGAAAGAGGGTAGGGTTGTGCTCAATATATCTAGTAATTTTAAGTGTAGAAACATAATAATGAATGACTCCAGATTAATTTGTTCATAAGAGTCTTTGGGGAACTCATTGTGAATAATCCTCTGAAAGTGTATTCTCATTGTCTATAGTATTCAAAAGAAAAAAAAAAAAAAGTTGGATCAGGAAAAAAAGGGAAAAATGAAATCTGGAAAGGGAAACACTGTGTCCATACTAAACTCCTTTGTATATGTATATCCTGAAGATTTTATACTTCTGGTCATGATGTCTCAGAAAGAACTTCAGTGAATAAAAAAGGTACAAAGAAGGAAAAGAAAGATGGCAAGGACATAAAACAGCTTGCCTACCGAGTGAGAATAGTAAAAGTACACTGTGTTCTATCTTGAAAAAGAAATAATCACTAACAAGGGTAACAGAGCAAGAATGTTGTGAACAGTGTGAATAAGGGAATAAGTTTTGATGTTTCTTATAATAAAACTAGGGGTACTGAATAAGATGATTAGGGAGTATATCTAAGTACAACATTTAATTGCAGTTCTAGAATTCATTGCCACAAGATGTTGTGGAGGCTAAAATATAACCAGTTTTGAAAAGTGTAAGTGTATTGAAAATAGGATTCAGCGAATTCATGGTCACACCTTCATCAAGAGCTACTGAAAAAGAAGTTCAGATGCAGCTTTGGTTGAGGACTTGCTTGGCTTGGTGGAATAGTATACCAGGGGAGGACTGCTCTGTGTTCTTTTCCAGGACATTCACCACTTTGAATGAAAGTCATTTCATGCTGCAAGGGTTTTTGATCTGGTCCCATTCAGCTATTCGAATATAACCTCTGACATGATGAGATGGAGACAGGGTGCTGCCCTGTACAGATGAACATGATTTTCTCAGCAGGACTAAATAAACCAGGGAAAGTGCTCTACTAACACTGCTCTATGTGATGTTTCTACACAACTAGCCTCAGTTTCTATGCTGATGTCTTAGTGTGGACATAGCCAGTGTCCAAAATACATATCTAGTTGTTCTTTTTAGTTCCTCACTGAAGAAAAAAAAAATTTTATTAATTTTAATATTTTGTTTAGCAATGAACATATAAAAATAAAATACTTCAGTAACTTACTAAAATGTAAAATATTTTTAATTTAAATTATTTTAATAATTTTATTTAAGTGTGAGCACATAAGATTTCTACTTATCATAATTTAGAAATGTCCCCGACCTATCAAGCAGTGGTAATAAAATGAAATAGAATAGGTCAAATTCCTGTAGAACTATATAGAGGCTGAATTTGATTTAAAATAATGCTTTATATCTTTCCCATCAAAGCTCTCAAAGTACTTTGGACTTATGTGGCTTAAATCTCAGTTGGATTTTAGAAGCTTTTTTCCTAAAATGTATCACCGTTAAATGTTGTTTTTTTTTTTCCAAGTTCATTTTTATAGACTTTTTTTCTCCTGTTGCTTTGGGCATGAATTACTTTTCCACACTTGGTGATTAAAGGCCTGGGTGGCATTCACTATCTGGGGTTAGCTACAGGAAACAGAAAAGTTACAGTTTATTCTGTTATGGTTGGTTACCTATAAAAATGTTCATATACACTGTAGTCCTATTGAGACTTTCAGTGAACTGTTACTCTGTTCATTAGTTACAGAAGAAAATCAGGTTGAGGAATGGATTCAGCCATATTCTTGTTACAGCCATGCTGTGGTGAGACATAGAATACCCCATCTTTTCGTTTGGTGCAAAAACTTCTGTTAGCACTGTCAGACACCGGTGTGTGGTGTGGAAGACTCTAACCTAAGCCAGACTGTGAACAAAATTTCTCCAGGCAGACATAAAACTACACCAAAGAAACAAGTCATCTTCATGTTTATTTTCTCCAAAGCCCATAAGAATTATACTGTTGCTTGGAATAACAGTGACATAACTTCGGCATTGATGTCTGCTTAAAAACGTGGAAGTTCTTGCTTACTAATATTATTGTTCTCTGATTGAAGATGTGAATGACTTTAGCTTTCCACTGTTCTTCCATTTTTTTGGAAGCAAGGGAATAAGGCAGATGGGAGCTCCTATTATGTTTCAACTATTTATTCTGTGGAGCTGTAGGTGGGTTGTCGCATCCTACTTCATCCGCCATCATGAGTCAACGTGTGTGAAGAGTTCAAGATGTTCCCTTCAGCAAAGCCATGCAGTGTGCACCACAGAGAACAACTCCATGTTTTCCTATTCACAAATAACTGTAACTAGTGAAGGGAATGACAGAACTACAAACCTGAAGAACACAATCCTCTCCAGAGGTCAGGTAGAAGCGTTCGGTGAATGATAATGAAGGGTACACTGCACTAACCTCAACTACTGCTCTGTTTGAGTTGTCTTAACTCAGTGAAGAGGAAGAAATAAGAAAGACCCAGAAGTGACAGTGAAAATTAATAGCACTATGCCAACTGTTTCTTGAAAGACAAGATTAAACTAATTGAAAGCAGCTAATTCCTTGAGAGTGTAGCACAAAGCATGCTAGGTCTGTAAGAGGTGGGTCTGTAAGAGAATTCTGACAGAGGCAATGGTTTGGACTTTTCTGTTTACTTTGTTATTATACACTGGTGCACTGCTTAGTTATAGATTACTACATAAATAACTTACTAAGCTTCTATCAGGCTCTTTTCTCTTGTATTATTCAGCACAAAAAACCCCCTGATTAAACTCATTGCTATGAGATGTTATCAAAACAACATGCTGATAGCAGTGAAAAGAACTGCAATAGAGTATGAAAAATGGAAACACTTTTTTTTCCAAAGGACACTTTTCTGACAGCTGAACCCTGGCACTTCAGGATGTAAATTAAGAACAAATGAAGTGGGACCACAAATTAACTTTTTTCTTAGTTATAAGGGTATTTACTGTTTGTGCTTTGTAGATATCTCTGAAGTCTTGTCAGGCACTGAACAACACTTGTGACATATCTGACAACATGCAACACCGGCACTATACGGAAATATTCCCAAAAATTAGAGAGCAGTGGAGTTGGGTTGTTCCTATCATATTTTATCTAATACCTCGTCAACCACAAACCTGATGAAGTATGAAGCGGTTATGTTTTTAGGAAGCTTCATGTTCTGAGCTGAGATTGAAATACAGAGCAGGCAAATTCTTATGATCTGAGTTTTAAGTAAAAAAAATGAGAAAAGTGGTAGAGTTGGGATCAGACCCCAGATCTTTGACCCATGAAACATTACATGGAGTCATCCTCAGTAAAACATCCTCTACAATGTTATCTAATGATACCCTGGCAAGAAAGGCCCTTAGTTGCTCAACAGAAATGTATCAGAACTACTTTCCAGAAATAAGTCAGCTTGTGTTTGGTATTGCACAGCTGACCTCACAGCTTAGAAATCCAAGCATTTACCAGGCTCTGTGCAGGCTCTGCAGACTGCAGTGAGCTGCATGTTACTGCAGTGACATTGCCATGATCTGTGGAAAGTAAAACAAGCTTGGAGCCACCTTAGGGTTTCTCAGTAGTATTGGCAAAGTTGAACGTGGACACCCAGGAGGTCATCACTTCTGATGGCAGTATAGTGGAGGAAGGATGAGTTGGACCACCGAGGAGAATTGCACAATGAAGTCTGGAATAGGTCCACAGCTTCAGGACCTACAGATAAAAGAGGGAGAGCTGGAAGGGTTCCCAGGGCTTCTGTGGCCCAGGGAGAGGCCTATGGGATTTGTGGGTGCTATGCAGATTTTGGAGGACTATCAGGGCTCATGGGACTCTATCTCTTACCCCTGTCCTTTACTGGAAGACAACCTCATGCTTCTTTACCTGTGGCTGCTTCCCATCTGTTACTGGAGCTTCTTCCTCCTGCCCCTGTCCATGTCATCTCTGCATCCCTGCTATATGTCCCTTCTTCCTCCTGCAGTAGTGTCCTCTTGCTGCAGCCTCAGCAGCTTTTGCTCACATGCACAGTTGCTGCTGTGTGAGAGGGAGGGAAGGGCACCAGACAGAGGCAAAGCCTTCTCTTGTGGCACAGAAAGGGCAAACAGAAGTGGATGGGGAGAAGTCAGGTGCAGGAGCAGTGGCAGAGGACTTGGGAGCTTGAACTTGGAAGGTTAGCACAAATGTATTGCTCAAATGCCTTCTCTCTCCTCTGGTTCTCCACAGCAGAGACCCTGGGGTGCTCAGCACTCAGCTGCCTTAGGCAAATGCTGATTTTGTCTATATATAAATCCAGCCTTGTACTTAGCTACATACATTTGAGCTATCAGCAGTAGTCTGATCTCTCCTTGCACTGTCCTGGCAAATTTTGGGGGGATGGATGGGTCGGCCTGTGGGGAGGGAAATCAAAGGGAAGGACTACTGCTGCACCTTCAGAAAGCTCTTGCACATTGACAAAGTTGTTTGTCTGAGACTTTGGCAAACACCTTGGAAAAATCCAGCCTCCATACTTGTGTGCATCCCACAGTCAGAGCACAGGCACGTATTTATCAGAAACCTATCATGTACCAGATGGTTGAATAAAGTGGTTGTTTAAACACACTGTGACTTAGGGTAACCTGGCATAACACATTCTCAAAATATGCCGCATGTTTTTCTTCACAGATCTCAATTAAAATGTAGCAATGAATAACTTCTTAAAAATCCTGATAAAACAATGTGTTTTGTTTCTTATATGTTATCTAAGAGTTGCTGCAGCAAATACAAGGAAGGAATTAGATCTAGAATTGAACTTTACTGAATACAATGCTGAAAGCATGAATTCCCATGTCATACACAGGAACTCTGCCTGTGCACAGAGTTCCAGGTCAGATGTGGAGATAGCATGCTTTTGACAGAAGAGCTGGAAGCTATAGTAGCTTCAAATTCTCCCATTCTGGGGCTCTGTGAGGAAGCTGTGTCAGTCCGTGTGGTGAAAATACCCTTTCCCTAACATCTGTGCATGAAGAACAGCCCTTGCTACCTACTTCACATGGCTGTGTTGGATCTGCTACTTTTCTTGGGTTATAGAATAAGCTCAGGAGCATCATAAGGCAATGATTGAAGCAATTCTCTTTAATAAAAGTAAAGCCAAATCTATAGAATAAAATGCAACTTGTCTTGATGGGTCAATATCCTGAGATTCAGAGACCTAGATGAGCTCCCCAAAGCTTTCATCATTCAGAATCTGCAATGTATTAGGCAGCAGATTCCTTGGGGGTGAACTTCTCTGAGATTTTGATAAAATCAAGTGTTCCATATGAAAATTCTTATTGAATTTTGATGCTTAGATTTCCATAATTTCTTAATTAGTTTTCCAGTTCCCAAACTGTCAAGTATAAAAAATAAATAAAAGAAAACATTGTACATGAATATTTGGTACAGGTTTGGTTGTTTTCGCTTTTCTATTACATAACTGCTTTTTACTTCTCTTGGAAGAAACTTTATTACTCACATGTGATTCATAATCCTCTCCCCCACCTCCCATCTCCACTTTCCTTCCTGAGCATGATCTACTGCATTTTCTGACAGTATCTTTGAACTACTTCCCATGTGTCCTAGTGCTGTGCAGGGACTACAAGAAGCAAAGATCAAGTGGGCCCCTGCTCTCATTGGCCTGTTATCTGAGGAACTATGTACTAAAGCTTGCTTGCAGAATCTCCACCTCAAGTAATGTCCAAAGAGACTTTTACACCTCAGCTGATCTTCCTTATAGCAAAATTTGTTTGCCAGATTTATTGGTGTGATGCCCGTGCTAGAATCTGCAAACTTGGCTCTCAGAATCTGGTGGGTGACAGTCGGAACAAATCTCTCTGTAAACCGAGGGGGTTGGATCTGAACGCACCTGAAAACAAAAAACATGCAAGTCTTAGTGCAGTTACTTGTATGCAGTCTCTAGAGAAAAAAAGCCAAATAACTTTTAAATCTGTCAACAATAGTTTTATCAGTAGGCAAGAATTCTTGTGAGTAGAACCCCATTCTGTCAAGCATATGGTAACAAGTTGCTATGTCAAAGGAGCAATAGCACGTGCCTGTGAGATGGAAAACACCACAAGATCAATCAAAGTAGAAAGAATATTAAACAACCAAAAATGTGCTGTAATGTTCTCTTCTGCCACTGCAGTGTCCAGCATAAAATCTGTATTTTCTTTATTCCATTTAGTCTTTTAATATATTTGAGTGCTTTTTTTCATTATAGTCTCTTAAACTGTGACTTGTTGTTAGTGTTGCTTTGTAGAATTATACTTTTTTTTTTTTTAAATAAAAAGAAAAACCAGCCAAAAAAACATTGCTGTCACAACTGCTGTTTCCCTATAAACTAAGCATATGAAATTTGAAAAGGCTTGCCACTATCTGAAGATATTTTTTTACCCCTGGTTCTGAGAGTTAGAAATAAAGGTATCTTCAGGTGTTTGCCAGACGTATTGTAAATATGATTGTTTGGGACCAGAGGACAAAGGATGGCATCTCAATACTCTCTCAAGCCTTGTATTCTGACCTTCGTTATTTTACTTTTTATTATTATTATTATTATTTGTAACTACAGGGTAGGTGAGGAAAATGTGCACAAAATAAAGCAGTTTTGCAATTAGATTTTGAAGTGATGATGTCAGGGCTCTGCAGACTCTTCTCAGGTTTGTTCTCCATAGGACAGAGTTCTGGGCAGGACTGAGCAGCCCATGGCAAGGGAAAACATCGTAGCCAAGAAGCTAGAGATGATGGTGGAGTAACCTTACAAACACCTGTGATCTGATGTTGTCTTTGAAAACTGGAAATGACAGGGAGAAGAGCAATTCATCAAAGTGCTATTCAGTAGTTAATTTTCATGTGAATTGTACCAGAAGAAAGAAAACAAGTGACATATTCAAGATCAACAGAAAAATCAGGTTAACCTATTGTTTCTCACCAACCTATTTCATAAATAAATTTAACACTTGGAATTATTGATAAATGGTATTCCTAAGACTAATACTCCATTCCTATCCTATTCTGAATACTAAATGAGGTTGCTGAAATAGAAAGATGGAACTACATTTTGAAATGAAGCAATGTATATTAAAGTAATTGAAAAGAAATAAAATGATAATTAAAACCAACAACTTCTAAAAGTATACAGATGCATGGCACTTCATGAAATGAAAGGTAACTAAGTGAATGTATACATATTATTGAGATATGGCTGATACTACTTTTCACAATATTTCCATTTTTATTGAGAAGAACAAACTATTGTTTGCTTAATATTCATATAGCGCAGAGCATTCTGGTCTATGACAAGGTCTCCTGTGCTCTGCAGTAAATAGTAATGAATTAGTTAAAGAAATAACAAGTGATGTGGAAGCCAATGTCTTCGGTAAGACATAGAATGCCACTGTGACATTATTTAGCCTGTTACTAAAAACACAGAAAACTTCAAAGGATATTTTATTCTGCATTTGCAGGACATATGTAGATCAGTAATAACATAGTTCAGTAATCAGACTTAAAGGGATAACCAATAGTAGTTGTTTAATTAGTAAAAGAAGCCTATCTCAAAATTATTGTCTAATTAATATCATTTTCTTAAAAATAAGGATACAAAATAAAAATAAGTAGATTGAACAGTGCAATATGGTTAAATTAGTAAGTAGCTTGTCTTCTTCCTAGTTCAAAGCGTAAGATTTAGAAAGAATGTTGAATGCTATTTGCCAGTTAGTGCTCAAGGTCACACACAATACCGTATCCTTATGTGAATATTACAGAAAAGGTAGAATAATGTTCAAAAGGGTTGAGTTACAATATCTCTGTATTCTATGAATGTCAAACTGTCTAGAGAAACTCCAGTTTAATATAAGATCAGTGTTAAAATAATGCAAGGTAGAAAAAACAGTCCAGTTAAGTATCATATAAGGAGATAACTGAAATTAATTAATGTGAAGATTGCAGTATGTGTAGTGAGGTGTTTACTGTTTGTGTTATTTTGGAGATTTAGGATGCTTTTCCAAGATATTGTCAAATGCAAAGCCCATATGGCAAAAAGGTAGAAATACTGACCAGTTTAAAGCACAGAAAGAAATTAAATACAGCTTTTGGTATTTAGGTAGGGTAATCACTATCTATTTTAATTACTGAGCCAGAGTGGAAATACAAGAGAATTCAAAAGAATGTGGTATTTGTACGCATTGAATAGCGTCCATAAATAGAAACAGAATACATGGAAAATTAGTGTAAAAATGGATTCTACTTTTAATTCCACAAAACCATGAAGACTTAAACAAGACTGGAAATTATGAGAAAATTCTCCTTCTTTTGCCCCTCGAGCACACAGATGATAGCTATTACAAAAGGGAGAGAAGTAGTTTTTTTCTTTTGCATGTTACTCGATATGCAAATGCAGGAGAGAAGAGGGGTTGAGTCTGAGCTAAGCTGAACTTGCAGAAAAAGAATGGTGCTGATGGTGCTAGTAAATCCTCAGCTATGTTTAAACTGTTGATTAGCTTTAGCATGGCTAATATCATAGTAGTGTGACAGTACTGCAGCTAAGTAGTATGACTTCAGTATGGCTAATTATAAGGACATCATCACTGTCCTGGAAATTCTGTGACCTTAAGAATCAAAGTCAAACCAAAGACAATAAGATATGTCAGAATACATACTACTCTAAGGTTCATACTCTGCATATTGTTTTCAGGCAAACACTGCAAGAATTATGACCTCTTTGTACTTTAGTAGAAACAAGACCAGTGTACAAGGTAGCTCAGTTTATCATTAAATTCAGCTTAAAAGACCAAATACAAACCATACCTTCTTATGGTTGCAATACACTCCATGTATATTTTATGTGTAGCAGAGACTAATTAAATTAGTTAGCAAAGCAAATTTGTGTCATATATCAGATGCAAGTCCTATAATCTAGCCCCATTACTATTTGCAAGCAAACAGGTTAAAAATCTGGAGATTGCTTTGGAATAGTCTCTTTTCTCTTTTGCTTCTGGAATAGCCTTCTCTGTTAATACATGGAATGAGAATCGTGGACAGAAATCTGTGGAGACCTGCTAGGGGTATTGATTTTGAATATTCTTGAAATCAGAGCCTAGCAGGAGACTGAATCTCTGAAACATGGATTTGGATTCCAGTCAGGTCACCGTTCTAGAAAAGCAAATTTTTTTCACTTTTCAAGGACAATTTTTGACTTCCTTTGAAGTGCAGAAATTCCCAACAGAGTCTTTTAGTAATAAATATTGATTAATTTTCTCTCTGTCCTTTAGAGTAAATTGCAACAGTCCCTCCCTCAGCTGTCACTGCATTTTGTTATGCTGTTGTCAGGTTATATAGGTACCTCTGATTATCAGGAAATGACCACAGTCAGTAACTCTGTTAGACTCCTAAATAGGTTTTGAAGAAAGTGCCTTTTCCTTCGGAGAAGAGTATCAAAGGAATAAACACTTCTTATTTGTATTTGGTGGCAATTCAAGAACATTGTCAAGTCTGGGCAATTCTAAACTCAGTACCATTTGACATTTAGAAGGTGAAACTGGGTGGCTCTGCATGTTACCTACCCATCCATTTGATGGCATCTAACTTCCTGAAAGTTAAAATTTTCGTGCATTGCTCTTTTTTTTTCCCCTTGATAATGCTTTTAAATCTCATTTAATATCATTGATTAGGTTATATCAGTATTGAAATAACAGTAGGGATTTTTTTTTCTATGGGAAAACTTTGCTTTAATAATATAAGGTAACAATTGCTTAAAATTCTACCACATTTTAAGGATTATACTTAGCTTTCACTTGGGGCAGCCCATCCTCCTTTGACATAATTGTGGAGAGGCATATTTCCACAAATTCTAGTCACAAATAAAAACTTCCAACTCCACTATAAAAATTAATATTCCACTTACCTACAGAATCATAGAAACATTTAAGTTAGACAAGATGTTTAAGAGTGCAGCTGTTAACCCAGTGCTGCCAAATCCACCACTAAACCATATCCCTAAGCACCACATCTGCATGTCTTTTAAATATCTCCAGGGATGGTGACTCAACCACTTCCTTAGCAGCCTCTTCCAGAACCTTTGCAACCCTTTCAGTGAAGAAATTTTTCCCAATATTCAGTCTAAACCTCTCCTGGCACAACTTGAGGCCATTTCCTCTTGTCCTGTCACTTGCCTTGCCCTTAGGAGCCTTCAGATACCTGCGGAGTGCAATAAGGTCTTCCCGTAAGGGGCCTCAAGGGACCTTCCTTCAGGCTAAACAACCCCAGTTGCCTCAGCTGCTCCTCAAAAAATTTATGCTCTAGACACTTCACCAATCTTTGTCGTCCTTCTCCGGACATGCTCCAGCATCTCAATGTCTTTCTTGTATTGGGGACCCCAAAACTGAACACAGTATTTGGGGTTCAGCATCACCAGTGCTGGGTACTGGGGCACAGTCACTTCCTTTCTCATAGTGGCCTCACTATTTCTGGTGCAGACTACGAGGCTGTTTGCCTTCTTGGCCACCCAGTCACACTCCTGACTGGTGTTCAGCTGGGTATCAACCAATAACCCCATGTCCTTTTCCACTGGACAGCTTTCCAGCCACTCTTCCCCACCCCTATAGTGTTATGTGGGGTTGCTGTGACCCAAGTGAAGGACCTGGCATGTGGTCTTGTTGAACCTCATGTAGCTGGCCTCAGCCCATAAATCCAGCCTGTTCAAGTCCCTCTGCAGTGCCTTCCTACCCTTAAGCGAATCAACACTCCCACCTTAGTGTTGTCTGCAAACTTACTGAGGGGCCTACTATTCAAGTCTAAGGCAAAGAAGGCATTAATCTTTTGCCACTGTGTTTCCCCCTGAATGCAGCAAAGTGTTGACATTCTCCTTAGCCCTCCTTTTGTTGCTAATGTATTTCTAGAAGCATTTTTACTGTCTTTGATCTCAGTAGCTGGATTAAGTTCTAGTTAGGCTTTGACCATTATAATCTTTTCCCTAAATAACCTCATGACATTCTTGTAGTCCCCTTGATCTTTTTTTTTTTTTTTTTTTTTTTTCTTCCCTGACTCTTCACATCTTTAACCTGGATCTCAGACAGGCAGAAGACTTTCCTAAGAAGTGGGTCTGGGCTGCATATTGGACCTTCTGCTCCCCTCAGGATAGAGTCTTCTGTGGCAATAACCCATCTTTTTTTCTTTTTGGAGCCAGGGTGTAGGCCAACAAAACCTTTGTGGCTCCTTCAAGCTAGATGAACCACTGTTCTTTTAATTATTTGGTTTTACTTGCATCTGAAACACTTTGCATTGAATAACACTCTTTATATTATCTTGGCTAACTTTGAAAATACCTGCAATGATGTTCTTATTTATGTTGACAATAATATCTCCCACCTCAGGTTTTCAGGTTTTTTGCCTCATCTTTATAAGCATTTCTATATTTCTAAACATTTCTGCAGTGTGAGGGGCCTGTCCTGCTGAGGCAGCAGAAGCACACAGCTTCCTGTGGCCAAAGGCACACAAGGGACTCATGTAACAGTTCCTATAACTAGTGCTCTTACCTTCTTATCCTGAACAGTCTCCTATGGAAGGAGTGATGGGGATTGGAACTGGATAAAAAAATGGGGATCTGTGTATAGCAAGATGTCCTCCTGCTCAAAGTTTGTATCCTCTTCTTAATCAGGTAAGCATTATTGCAAAACTTGTAAGAATAATGTATACAGCTTGCAGGATTTCTAGCAATATTACATAATGGAGTTTTGCATAAATGTGTTGATCTTATAGGATATGAATTTGGGAGGGTTGGCTGGTCTCTTAATAATAATTAAAAAAATGTGCTTCTATGGCTGTGTGACTGCAGAACAAAAAAGTCCTGAATGTTTATCATGCTAACATCAAAATCTGGGAACTTCTGTGGAAATCGCACTTCCTTGCACGTGTTCCGAATCACAGGAGGACTGGCAGACTGGTTGATTAGTTCATAAAGAGAAAAACTTTCCCCCAGATAAAGTAGAATGACTGTTTTAGTAATGCCTTGCATCTTGGAGATGTGCCTGTAGCCGGTTACATCATTTGCGTCTTCCTGGGTGCATTTGTAAGCACTCATCATAAAAGGTCTCATTCATTTTGGTACACAGAAGCTTGAATCAAAGCCTTCTTTGAAAAGATGATGCTGAAGTTGTGCTTTAAGAATAATTATAGTGAATCTTTGGTCCATTATATCTTACCAGAGTATTAATGAAGAAACACAACAACCTAAAGGGGCAAAGTTGAAATCTAGGCAGGGAAAGAAAGTGGAAGAGTCTGTCTTATCTTTTCTGTCTTTTGGAATATTTTTAAACAGAATATTTGTGCTCAAAACCAACAATATATTTTTCTTCCAGAAAAAAAGATTTTCAGAGGCCTCAACTCTTTAACCTAGGTTGCAAAAAACCCATAATAATAATAATAATGTAATACTAAGCTTTATGTGAAAAGGACAGTTGTGTCTGAGATTCAGTTCGGTAGAGGAATACAGGATTTAGATTTTTTTTTTTTTTTACAATTTGCTATTGTAGATTATTCTTTTATTTTTCAATGTGGAGAAAAGCAAAATTTTGTATTCATCAAAACCTTCTGTACCAGTAACATCACAGGAGCCTGTTTCATACCAATTTCATGGCTCTTGAATTATGTCATTCCAATGACTTCATAGGCCATACTCATTCTTCATCCTGGGCATTGAGTGGACTGAAACCTCTGCACACAGAGACACCACAAGAATAAGGCATGATGAAACATAATGAGGGCAGACTGAGCTCATGGGCTTCAGACAAAGCTGCCTCCAGGTATAAATTCCATCCTAGACTTGCAATAAAATGACATCTTGCCCTAGAGCATTTCTGGCTGAAATAATTCTGGTGAGCTGGTTACTGAGTTGTGTTCCCACTACAGCCTGTGGCTCACCACTGGTTCAAGAAACAAGAGAATTTGACTTTTATCAACACAATAAGTGTAAATAGTCTTTGAAGCTGCAAATCAACAGGTCCCTGAACAAGTGGCCTCAATCACATTCATGTTGCAGCAGAGGCAATTTTTTTGGCACATCTGTCTTCTCTCTGCACCATATTAGCTTTGCTTGTGCTATGATTTCAGCAGTTGCTCATTTTTTACATATTGCATCTGGAGTGACTCCAAGGAAACTGGAACCTCATTGACATCTGCTGACATATTAAAAAGGGCTCTGACTTCCATCTCTCACTTTCCATTCTGAGGTCTTTATATTATTGAACAGTACCAGCATGAGGATCAACAAAACTTTACAGGTTCCTGCAATATCTATAAGAATTGGTCACAATTCACAGGTTGTTTCTACTCTATTACATAGAATCCTAGGGGTTGGAAGGGACCTCGAAAGATCATCTAGTCCAAATAAATTTAAAAGTCCTCTCATCGAGGACGTATCAGATATTAAACTGATAAGAACAGATACTACACATGACAAGATATATTCTTCTCCTCCTATATATTCTATATTCTTCTCCTCCTATATATTGTGCAAAAGTTGGTAGAAAAAGAGCTTGCAATTTGATTCCTTCAAGTGTTTGTGTTGGGAGAGCTCTTGTCGCATATGTTCACAGAGAGAGAACATAAAAGGGGCCTGAGGATAGACAAAAAATCTGTTTGACTATCTGACAAACAGTTACAGAAACATTTTGCATATTTACCCATCTTCTAAAAGAAACATATTGCTCTGCAACAAAAATGTGTTTACTGTAAAGTGACATAGACGGTAGCGCTTGGAACATACTTGAAAGAACTGGATTTTGTAAGCAGCTCATTTGCATAGAAGCACAGGAACATTTGAAGCCTGAGAGAGAGCATCAAGGGATAGAAGACATCCATTGGGACCAGTTTCCATTAACCTTAGGTTTGTATAGCTTTCTTTTTGTCTCAGGACTGAATATTTGTTTAACTGAATATTTGTTTCAGTTCATGGAATCATTCTGTGTCCTTAAAATACAGTGAGTAACTGTCTTGCTACCAGGTTATTCTAAAGTCCTCTTAAACTGATAATCAAAAATTTATGTAACTTTGCTCTATCAATGACAACTTTATTGTTCTATCACTTCATGCAAAACAAATTCATTCTTAAGGGGTAGTGCTCTTTCTCAGTTACAGCCTGGGACCTGCTGATTTTTATACTTAGTTATCCCAATAGATGGTTGGCATTCTTATTCATTTTTTGTCTTTTCTCTGCCAGGCTGTGCCTCAAAGAGGCATCAAATTGAAGCCAAACTGATGCAGCACATTCAAATTTCAACCTTGCTACTGAAGAGAATGCCAAGAGTTTAAAAAGTGTCACGTCCTTGAGACTGAAGAATAAGATGCTGGAAAAGAAAACTTTAGAACTCAGCAAGATGATGACTTCTACCTCTGGGAGTTCTATGTAAAAATAAGTAGCTAAATAAAAGATGTCCTCAAGTACTAATGGTAATAGAATGGTAAATGTAGCTATTATGATGCATATAAAAATTGAAAATAATTTCATTATGTAATTAAGCAACTAAAATCCTTCTTCTCAATCCAATAATTTAAATGGATACATGAGAAAAGAGGCTTTGGAAACCCAATCAACATAACAAGTTTCAGTTACTTTTAGTTAATGTGAGAGATTAAATATATTTTGCTAATGGAAGTGGAAAAGAGAGATTTTCATCTCTGGATAGCTATGTCAGATCATGCCTGGGTTTAAAGCTGAAAGTTGTTATCCTTTCTATGTAGTTCTGTAGCAGTTTCTCAGTTTCTCTATTTTCATAATGTTTTTTGTTTGATTGTGATGGTGGGGTTTCTTTTTGGTATTTTTGGTTTAGTTTGGTTTTTTGTTTTTTTTTTAGAAAATGCAAGATTTTTCTGCTGGTTACAGTGCAAGTGTTTGAGTGTACAGCTCATGGACTTGCAAATTTGAACTTAAAGGTAAAAATAGAAATCTCTCTTAGACATTTCTCTTCCAGGAAGCATCTAGAGTCTTCAGAGGCATTTGCTGAGTCTTTTGCTCTATCTGTTCTATGCCTTAAAAAGTGAAAACCAGAGTTGGGGGCTAAACTGGATGTCAACCATATATGCAAGTAAAATACTGAAATGGTACATGGTGAATGTCCACACAGGAGAAGGTAAGAAACAGTGAGTTAACATTGCCACATGAAATGTTAATGTTGGCATGCGTGTTATGGGCACAATATTTTGAAGATGCACAGAAATCAAAGGGCTGCAAAATTTGCAGCATGCCCATCTATGGAGATCTGCTGGAAAAAAGAAAACTGCCATTTCTTAGCAGTAACAAGATATTAACAATGACCCTATCTGGGGGCAGGGACAATCAACTGGATTACATTTCATGTTTATTTAAAGTTGTATTTTCCTGTGATTCAAGGTCATCTCTCATCTCTGCCCATGGATGTGCTTTCTTAATCCCTAATATTCAGAAAACAGTCAAAAAAGATGACCAATGTATCTGATAACAAATTATCTATCTCTGACTAATATTATGGTGGCAGTTGAAAACATAAGGTAAGAATATATGTTAATAATAATAAAGATGAATAAGATAATGTAAAATTAGGCCAGGGAAGAGCAATTATCATCTTTGCTACTAGTAGCACCAGTGTCCCAAGGGGATTTCTTTTTCTGTATATCTTGTCCACACCAGCAATACTACATGAAACTGAGTTCTAGCTGAGAGACATTTCTTTCAGAGCAAATATTGAAACTTTACAGATGCTTGCTTGCAGCTGTACAGAAAAGACAAACAGCTTCCGGACAAGCCAGCCTCACAGAGCTTTTTACTTGCTTAGTTCGAGCAAGATACATGAATATCTGCATAGATGGAAAACGAGAGTTAGGATGAGACATTAATAGAACCCACTGGGAAAAGGGGTTCTGATGTTGCCAGAAGCAAAGTCCCTTCAATTCTCTGTGCAGTGGGGGAGATGTGGGGGTGCGCAATGCTCTTCTCAAACAGTCTATAGAGAACAAGAACTAAGATCTGTCAAAGCCCCATCTAGGAAGCATCAGAGTCTGCAAAGAAGCAATAGGGTTGTGCAAGAACATATAGAAGTAATGCCATGAAAGATAATGGGATGGAAGACCTGCTCTGTCACAAAATGCTCTACACATTACACATTAAATTTTTCTTCTGTAGAGAGCCATACATTTGTATCTCAGCAGGTGTTTTGGCCCTGGAGTAGCCTGGTTGAATTTTTCCCAGTGTGGATGAACAGCAGAATTACCCTAATGCAGTAAATCTGGTCCTCAGGTTTATTTAATTTCCATGGGCTGGACTCCATGTTAAGTCCTGGTGGGCATCCCCCCCTCCTGGAGGTACAGCTGCTGAGGCACAGGGACAGCTTACACCCCATCTAGCTGAGGAGTGCCCCTGACAGGGTGCTGTGGTAGCCTGGGACTCCCTGGCATCCCGGAGCATTGTGGGGTCCCAATGGTATACATCAGGGCAGGGGCTGGCACCCAGGGCACATCCACCATCCCAGCCAGGAGCAAGGCAGCCAGACACCAGGCTCCAGCCATGGACATTGGGGACCTCTCTGGGGACAGGAAGTGATGTTGCCCTATGAGTGGGGTCAGGATCACGCCTAAGGAGGGAACTAGGGACCAACTCATCCCCTGCCTCACCACCACTGGCTTGGCTGATGCCTGGTCAGTGCTGCCTCTTGACACTCATCTTCTCTCCCTCGTGGTAACAAAGCTTGAGTGGTTACACAGGTCTAGTCCCATCTAAGCTGTGCTTAAAATTTGTAAGTCGTGACTCAAAATCCCTCCTCTCTCTTCCTTTGTAACCATAGCTGCTTATTCCACTGTGTCTGCTGTGTTCAGCTCTGCCATTTATCTCTGCATCTCTCCTTGTTTCTGTGAGGACATGCTTCAGGTACAAACTTCCTCCAAAGTACTCACTGAAAGGTGATTAACCAATTACAGCTGCTGCCTGCTTGCCTTTGTCTTTATCAGCAGTGCCATTCTTCACAACCACCTCAGCCCATGCCACAGCGGCCTTCCCTTTCCTTGCCATCACTAAGGAAAAAAGATTCACCACAAATCTGTCTTCTTTCTCTTGGCTGCCCAGAGTGTGGGCCGACAAAGTTTTGACCTCTAAGCTGGTGTGGGAGTTTGAATAACAGACTCTAGTTCTGACACAGCAGGCCAAAAGCCTTTGAGGAATATGACTGCCTTGCTTATTTAGCCTGCCCAATTCCAGCCGGCTACTCAAACTAATCTCTGGTAAGAGCTACATCATGGTCACTGCTTGAAAGAAACAATGTGGTCAAATGTTCCCTTGTGCTCCACTTTTCCATCCTCTTTTTTTCCTTTGAACTGGAAGACTGAGGGCAATTGGGATAGTATGTGGAAAACACCAAAGAAAAGTCATTATTAAGACAGAAATGTCTTCCTTTTTCTACATACGCAGAAAATCAAATGCATGGTGGAACAGCAAGTGGAAAAGGAGGGTTTTCCTTGGCTTCAGTTTATTGCAGTGAAATTCACTGCTGTGCCAGAAGTACTATCACAGTAATGAGTAATGTCACAGAGGTCCCAGATAAATGCAAGATTTTGGGTGAATATCATGCCATATATACTGTGAAGCAGAATCACTGTTCTCAGAAAGGTTGAAAATGAGCTCTTCTACATAAGAGTGTATTTTCCTCCCTTGCAAATATTGTACATTTTGACATGTTGAAAGTTGAAAAGAAGAAAAAAGACTTTTGCATCAGGAATACATAACTACATTATATCATTTCTGCCGATGAACATTCTATATGACAAGAACATGCTATATACCTCTCCACTGGCAAGAGAAGAAGGCTTCCTCACTTGAGCTGGAAATAATCTACTGGAAAGTTTTTTCACTGAAGTTTCAGTCCAACAAAGGTATTTTGGTTTCAGAGACAATGTAGTAAATGCAAACAGGTTTTGAAGTTGTGTCAGTTTTGTGCAGTGCTCCATAACTCTATACAATATGCATGTGGGGGGTTTTAGACTTCTCTCTATAATCATACCTGGAAGATCATAATTTTTTGGAAACCCCTAGCCATTACTACCTCTGTGGTCAGGGATTTTCAGGGTTTATATGTGTCTAGTACAGGCCAATGACTGAAGTGCTGAGGCTTATTTCTCTCTTATGGATAATTTAAAAATTGTTCAATATGAAACGATGTCAAATTTTGAAGCCATTGAAAATATTTGCTATCCATCGTACAACCTAACTTTTTTGCTGTTTTCCTGTGGTGCTGTTATTTAAACAGCAACTCAGAGGTCCAACATAACACAATGTCATTGGACAAAGACTCTTTTTGAATGCTCCTTCGAGTGTGTGTGTATGCAAGCATGTGTTTTTATAGTCACCTGAAAATGTCAGACTGTTTAGTGTGTGAGCATCAGCAGAAACATAACTTGTTCTATGAATACTCACCTATGTGAGGAGCTGCAGTAAAGTATTGGAAAAAGTTTTTTTTTCATATTGGATATATGTTTTGTGCCAGAAAATTCTATCACCTGCAAAGTCAAGTGTTAATGCTTCAGCAATATGTAGATACCATAGACAGTGTCGCAGACTACAGAAACCTGGAGTGTATTTGTATTTCTGTAGCTCTTCCTTTAGCACTTGATTATTTGTTCAGGGCCAGTGTGTTGCTGCTGCTTATCTATATATTGACATGACTGGTTCCATGCAAAGCATTTGCTTGTATCTAACTTCGTTTGCAAAGACTATTTCAAAATGATGTCAGTGGGGGTGGGGGTGTGAGAGGAAGAGAGAGAACATATTTTTAATTAGTTTTGTGTAGGCAGGAGAGAGAGGACAGATGTACATTGTAAATGTATCATTTCTTTTACATTTTTCTTGTGATATCAAGCAGCAAATAGACCAATCGCAACAGTCTGGTACCTTTATTTGTGCTGTTTTTGGAAGACTTGGCACTGCTAAGCATTGTTATGATGCCTCATTGTTGCTCCTGCTTGACATTCCCTGTCCTTGACATCTCCCTTCCCTTGAATCGATGATGACTGCCATCTTAGCCCTCAGGCTTCTCCACGGCTGCTTTCAACCGAGGCAGCCTCATCCGCTATTTCTTGCTGCCCTACTTTTGCCCCTCACCACCCCCTCTTTTAAAGTCTGTGGAAACTTTAATTCAGCTTGCAAGCATGGCTGTTGCAGAGAGATTTTTTTTTTTTTTTGAAAGGCAGGAGGTTTGTGCACCCAGATGAATCTCTGGTGGAAAATTCCTTGCTCTGGTGCCCGGCTTTGGCAGAGCGTCAAGGGGGATTGCTGCAACCAGCCTGACACAAAATGGCAGCTTGGGATGAGCACGGTCACTTGGCTGAGTAATACATTTAAATATAACAGCAAACAGTTCATGGTAGCTCTGTAGTTTCTTGGTGGATATCATGAGGTAATCGCACCCGTGGGGAATTAGAAGCACTCGTTTATTCTTGATACTTGATCATACCCCAAGGACATGATTATCCCATGCCAGTAGTCATTTTTGTTGTTATATCTTATTGCTTAATTGCAGCATCATATATTAAAAAAAAAAAAAAAAAAAGAAAAAAATTAAAAAAAGAAAAAAAAGAGGAAAAATAGGGAAAAATAAAAATAGAGATCAGGTGAGATATTACTGAAATCATCGTAAGAGTGTTTGGTAGTTTCTGAGCTTCTAGCTATGTTTATTAATTAACCCTTCTCAGAGAAAATCCACAGGGACATACTTTCAAGAGAGATTCTACCCCGCTTCTCACACAAACAGATTTGTAGTGTAGTCTCTCTCTTGGTATCTCATGCACTGCTTCAGGCTCTTGATGTCAAAATATACCAGCTGAGAATGTAGGATAAGAACAGCCGTAGGCTTTCCTCTTGTCCTCAAGACATTTCAAATCTATACTTTCTTGATTAGTATAATACCCTGTTTCATCAGCAGCACAAATATTTTTTCCTGGTCTCCAAATGGGCAACTTTTACAGCAGTGCGTGAAAAGCTTTAACATAAAGAAAACAGAAAAGCATAGAAAATCCACATGGGAGTCCAAAGCTCTGACTTATATTTACATTTTCCATTGTGAGAAACATTTAAACAATTCCTTAACATTTATATCTGCACATCTATTTGAAATAATTGAAACAGAAACATTAAAAGAAATTACATTTTGCTAATCCATTTACAATGGTATAAATTGCTTCTCATAGCCAACTGCCAGGCTGGCTGTTTTATTTAATAACTTTAATGCTGAGGTTTCCTGAGGCAAGAAGACAGTTATCCCACCAACTGCAGAGGTTTTACTGAAGTATCCCCTGGCTATTACCCAGGAACTGTGAAAGAGCTTGGCTAACAGGTTCACTTGCATTCCCTGTCTCTGACAAATATAGCTGATACATGTTCTAATGCAAACTAATTCAAACTGAAATAGGAAAAGGAATAAACATTTCATCCTAGCAAATCAGATTGTTTTATTAGTATATGATTGTGACAGGGTGGCTAGTAATTTATCATTATAGAACATGTTGGTATTACATTTTGAGAGCCTGGGCAATTATAACCTTACTCCTCATCAGAATCACAGATACATCTCAGATTTAAAGGACTCTCAGAAACAGTGTCTAGAATGATGATTCACAAGCACAGTAATTTGATAGTCATTGTTATATACAACACAACTATATTCCCATACTCAGTAGCACTGTGGAAGAGAATCCTTTCTCCCCTGTCTCCACGATGAGCTGAATTAGGTTGACTTTCTTTCCAGGGTGTGTGTAAACATGATTTCCCTGCCTATGATCCCTTTGTGTGTGTGTTTTTGTTGGTTTAAGTGAAGTCTCAGACTGTAGGGAAGATCAGGATCCAGCCTGTTTTCTCTACTGTGAACTCTGCCACACTGTCAGTCTCTCTTGCTCATTGTACAAAGGACAGTGTAAGATTCAGGCCTGGTGCCTCTCAGTTCATCACACTGGTAATTGCTTCTTCATGAGATATGTTAGAGAAGCCCTAGGTTTCTCAAAGGTTGAAAAGTTACTGACTAATACAAATAAATTTGCTTTTCAATAGCAAGACTGTACTACTCTACATGCTCAAATACTGCAAAATATTACTTTTTTTCTGAGACTTTAAAAGAATATGCTTCTTCTTATAATGGGGAAGACTGCAGAAAAACCTGTCAAGACTTTTTTAATAAGTCTCCGAAATAGAACACAAATTATCCAAGTGTATTAAAATATGTGGAATAAATATTTTTGGTTAAAAATAATTAAGAATTATTGAAAATAGCAGAGACATTACCAGATATGTTTGTATTTTCAAACTGTATTGATTGTAGCAGTTAACCATCTATGAATTTTATAGGATCATGACTATTTTACTACTTTTTTTTTTTTTTTTTTTTTTTTTTTTTTTTTTTTTTTTTTTTTTTTTTTTTTTGACTCAAAATTGTTCTTGAGCAGATAGTATAATTAAGGATTGATCTGCACAGTGGGGAGAAGCTGGATGAATCAGGCACTGACATTTCTTTTTTTTCACTATTTTCTTATGACTGAAAGTCTGGATTCCTCCCAACAAACATGAGACATTTAACTACGTAGAAGATGTACATTTACAAGTTTAGATATCCTTGATTGTTAAGGACTGTCAAAGACAGACAGGTACTTCCATTGGGCAATTTATCCTATATCTCATGACTGAGCTTAGCAGGAGCCTAGGGCAAATATTCTCCTGCCTTAGACACCTCGAGTAGGTGCCAGAAGTTGAAGTGGGATGAAAGCAGGCTGAAAATTTTGGTTTAGTTCAGCAGAGATGACATGTTCTCAACTCCCTTACTTGGAAACAGTGATAAATATTCACATAGCAAAACTGTAGCCACAGAGGGAGGTCTTTGGCTTGTCTTTGTTGCCTTTGTTCCCTCCTTTAAACATCTTTTTGGATTAAGAATTGCTTAGAAATATGTCAGGAGCTGGGCTTGGGATCCCCACTGAAAGCATGAAACCTTTCATTTAAATGTCCCTAGTTTGATCCTAGCTTTAAATCAAATTTCATAAAGAAATACTTGCCTTGCGCAGTCAACATTTTTCTGAAGCAAATTATGTATATCTTGTGCCTTGTTCCTTCATGCTACAGTAGAAAATAGTAACTGAGGACATCTATCTGCTTTGTCATGCATGATATTTGCTTTATTGAAAAATTATTTCCATAATAAATCAATTAAAATATATATTTAATGAGCCACAGGCATTGAGAAAAATATAGTAATTCTTTCAAAATAGTACCCGATTCCAATGGCTTAAAAGACACCCTAAGGAATCAAAAGTGGTTTGGTTGTGTCCCCTATTGATCTCTCTATTCTGTGCAATAAAAAAACCATCTATCAATTATCTATAATCACGCTGTCACATGCAACAATACAATGCAAAAGGCCATAAAATAATAACACAGAATACCATAAATAACACTTATGCAGCTTATCTGACCTAAGACTGAGATGATCAACAGAGAGATACAGGTCATTATCTACAAATATTTATGAAATACGTTTTGGTTACAGTGAAGAGGAAACAGGAAGATAAGTCTCAAAATAAACTCGAATTTAATCTAGGGGTATTCTGTAGATTGGCCTGACTCAAGACAGTAAACATCTTGTGCTCAGTGAAGCCTCAAACAATATCAATCAACTTGATACAGCTGGTGATGTTCTTGAGAAATATATCTAATTATTGAACTTTATGATTTTTGCCTTTTCATTAGTGAAACTAAGTAAGTATTTCTCTGTAATATTTTTTTTTCTGGTGCAGTGAGAATTGATCATATCAGAATATACTAAATCTGCCAAGAAAGAAGATTCATGAAGAGCAGCCTTTCCCCTGGGAGAAAGGACAGTCTCTCTAATGGGTTCTTCACAGGAAATTGAAGGAGGAATTCATTTTATAACTCTGGAGATCAAAGAAATCAAGGTATCCTGGATTTCTATGAGCAGAAGCCCAAAAGTTTGGTATTACCTGTTTGGTTTGGGGAAACTTCACAGTTTTTTCAAACAGCTTAGGCAATCCTGATTTTCAGTTTTGAGCCTTCTGGCTTTAAACGAGGTCAAATTAATTTTAAGTATCAATTCAGAGATTTCACTTCAGAGACTAAGATTACAATCTGGAAAACTGAGATAATGGTCAGCTGATAAAACAGCTTATTCAGGCAACAGTTCCCTTCACTGCATGACCAAGCTCTCACTTGTGTCTTGATTATGCAGTTTCCTCCTGGTGGTTCGTCTCTTCAGGCAATGCAGAGGTCTTTGCACTTTCCACTTGCAGCTGGGTCTGCCACAATACCCAGGCTGCCAGCTAGACACTCCTCCAGAATATGTTGCCTTAATGCCATGCCAGTTTTTCAACTTTTTTCCCTGCCTTATTTCATTTGTTCAGTTTGTTCAGTTTCTTGGTTAGTCCAAGGCTAAAACCCTTCTGACCCCTGAAACCCAGAAGAAAATCCCCTTTGTTGTAACTGTTTCATACTCTGGTACAACCTACATCTGTGCTATTTCTCCATTTTATGTATATATTAATTCTTGTGCCACATCTTAATGTAAAACTTCCTTTTGGCTACATAGGTACTCAACATTTCTCAAAATGAACGTGATTATGGCAAGATTTAGACCTACGAGGTGGATACAAATCCCCAAGGAAGCACATGTCCTATTGCAAATAAAATTTGTCCTTTCACCTATTAGTCTGTTGGTTCATTTAACATGTGAATTGAGAGGAAAAAGTAGTTTTTTTAAAATTAAAGCAGAGGACAAGCCTCAGTTCTGTGCAGGAAGGAGGTGGAAATGTAAAAACTACAACAGAAAGGCAAGCAACTTACTCAGAAAAATACTGTCTGGTGGATCAGTCTTTGCTACTACCACTTTCTAGGTTATGAAGGTGCTAGTTCTTGAGAAAATAAAGAGATATTTGATAAACACTACAAGCCCACATTTCTATGTCTTTTTGGCTCCATTACAGACCAAATACTTAGCAAATCTCTAACCCTAGGAGTTCTTACATGCTAATTTTAGTATATTTTTATTTAACACCTCTTTCATGTTTTTCACTGTAGTCCTGACCATCTAAACACTGTGAATAATTTTGTAACTGCCTGTATGACTAGGTCAAATGCAGGCTTCTATCTCCTTATTAAATCTTGTGGAAGCAAGAGTTGAGGAGAGACCTGATCCATCATGAATGGAGATGTTCTGAGACATTAAACCAGCAGCCAAGAGAAAATCTGATGTTAGTGCAGAAATCTAGCCAGACAAAGAGAGTGGCCTGCCAGTGTAGGTATGGTAGTGCTTTTGACACTGAACAAGTACCCTTTCAGCACATGGAGGGGGTAGTAAGAGCAATCTGAGGCACAACTTTCTGGAATCCAAATCTCAAAATTCTTGTAGAAGAATGCACTTCTTGCTCTCTGATATAGGAGCTAGAGACAGATCTCAGAAAACTCTCTCTGTCCCTCAGCAGTGTGTTTACTGAACTGGCATTTTTTTTAGTGCAAAGGAAGGGTCCAGAGGCGATTTCTGGTGCTGGAAATTTTTCAGCTGCAGATTATCAGGAGTAGGCTGTGGCGGGCCTGGCTTTGTGTATGGCTTGCTCTCTGCATCTGCTGCAGGTCACTTTCCTAGACAGGACTTTTCATTCAGGCCAGAGACTTTGTCTTATAAAGTAATACTTCCTGTAATGTAAAGGGTAAAGAATGACATAGACTCTGCTGTAGTAATTCTGAGATTTCACAAAAAGTCTACAAGTCTTTCTTTGCTTTATATGAATAAGCCATCTATTACAGTAAGAATATTTTCAGATGTTCTTCTATAAAAAACTTATAAATGTGTTATATTAATTTTCCCATCTTCCATAATCAGAGAATATTTTTAGTTGTTATTTTGTAAAGAAATTAAAAGCTACTGAACTGATATATCCTATTCGTATCCAGGTTCTGCAACAGTTGTATCCCTTTTAACTTGCCTGTAGATAAATAAATCAGCAACAGACATTATAGTATTCACTGTTCTCTAACATGCCCTTTTTTAGTTAACTATGATACAAACAAAAAGAAGTTAGGAAGAACTAATTGGAAGGTCTGTAAATAATTTTGGACTTTTGTAAGGTTTTGTTGTGGAACATGAGCATTATGCAATTTATGTTATCAGGGTTTGGATGTCAGATGTCTTGATGTAAAAGCTTGAGACTCTACAGAAATCAAAGTAACTTAAAAGTGTTAATCAGTTCATAATTAGTGATCATGAGAAGAGTTCTGATGGAGTGGTTTCCTAGTTCATTGAAAACCAAGACTTCTGTAGAAATAAATTCAAAAGAATAAATTCAATTTCTGGACTGAAAAAAAAGAATGTTCCTTTTCCAGCAGCATGAGCATTTGTCCAAAGTACATCTTACTGATTTTTCTAAAAGAGGACAATAGAATAACTTCAGTTTTAAATATCGTTTATCATTCTAGTGTCATATTTTTATTATATATGGATCAACCTCACCCACTATATTTTCTAGTAGTAGTAATTTTCTAGTAGTAATTTTAGAAGTAGTAAATGTTAGATAGTTAGATAGTTCTTATCTTTTTCCCCCCATTTATTTTTTGGAATAGGAAAAAAAGAAGCTGAGGTTATGGCATCGACTAAGAAAAAAAATACTTCTTCTCTTATTAAAGTTATTTCAATTCACTTTTAGCTAGCCCAAGCTGAGAAGGGGGAAAACCCAACTTATTCTGCCTTAACATCACATTTCCGTAAAAGCTACTTAGATATGGTGGTGTGGGAGTGCCAGCTTGAACCAGTCTTTTTTGGAATTGTTCTGTCATTAAGGGACAGAGCACAGGTATACAGGGGAATTTTTCAAGTCACTGTTTGGAAGTCCCTTTGGGAAACTGTTGAAATTTCTTACCCAATCTACAGAGAGAAAACGAATGTAGAAGTGGCTCTTAATACAACATGCTTTGGAGGAAGCATAATTTTACTGAACACCTCAGAAGTGAAATTCTTTGTCTTTTCAAGCCTTAAACATGCAACTTTAAAATCTGTACTCAGTCATATCAGAATATGCAGCTGTGTCTGGTCAGTAGGAGACATTATGATCATCTTAGCTAACATATTCTGACATAGTTAATAACCTCAATGAAGGCAGACCCAAGGTGACTTAGTTGCTGTGTATTGTTGCACACAATATATTAATCAGAAAAGCTCTGCTTGTGGAGCAGCTTGCAATTCATCATTATGCTGGACCCAGTAGCCTCAGCCTCCTGGAGGGGTGGGGTGGGGGGGGAGGAATGGTATCTTTTGGGCTAGGTGAAAAATCTTGCTTGAATTTTGATAATGCAAATGCATTTTGATTTATTACAATGTGGAAAGCAATGAAGAGAATATCCCACATTCTCTGGTGTGAGTGCCATAGAAGGAAGGACAGGCAAATCCCAGAGATGGAAGGAGAAAAAGACTGGGACAATTCTCTCAGTACTTCCTATGATATTGGGTGCTATGATGTGACTGAGAGTTTACCCATAAAACTGGGCAAGAGTCAGGGGGAAAATATCAGAGCTGGTAAGCTCTGATATGTTGTTGTTGCTAACCATTGTCCCAGTTTTTTTTTTTAAGGAGTGACTTACTGTTGGAGTCAGCTGCCCTTTCAGCTCTGTGATAAGAAGTGAGATCCTTCCTTCCTGCATCCTTGTTATTGCACAAAAAAAGGTGATAGAAGAATTTTTTTTTTTGGGCGGGGGGGGGTCAGGGTGTGGAGGGGGGGGGGTCAGGGTGTGGAGGGGAGTGTTGTGTGCAGGTGTATGAATTAAGATTTTCGTAAGAATGTGTATTTCCAAGAAACATTTCAAAATTTTTGATCATTAAACAGAGATATATGTAGAATGAAATGTTGCTGATCTGACTTGTTACCTAAAACTGTATTTTCAAGGTCAACTCTTTCTTTTCCCTGAGCCTAAGAATTTTGGCTGTTTTTCACAACATTTCCTCAGCTATGTGAAAGAATGAGTTTGAAGACAGTGAAGTCATCATCTCTAAGGATAAAGTTGAAACCCTCTTAAATTAGATGAAGACAGGTAAGTGTAAAATTTACTAATTTTTCAAACACTTTAGCATAAAACGTATTTCTTCTAATAGGAAGTCAGAGAGACACAGTGCAGACCCTTGTAGGTTAGACTTTTCAGTCAGTCTCAGATTTGGCCAAACTTTGTTGCCCTTGAAGGAAATGCAACTTTCCCCTGTATCTTCACTGGACGCATAGTTTAATCCAATACTGAGCAAGCTAAAACTGTCTTTCCGTGGTTCTGAAAGAAACTCATGAAATGTTGTATTTTCTACATATTTATATTCTTGGCCACAATATGAACATCACTGGCTTTGTTTATGGTCTTCTGCAAGACACTGGTGTAAAAATGTGGAGGGGTTCACACTGCCTAGACATTATCTGGCTGGAGAGCTTCCATCTCCTGAGATGTAAGGCTGCAAGATTTCAAAAGCATTAAAAAGATATTAAGGCACGGTTTTAAGGCAACTCATGCAGCCTCTTCACTGTCCTGGAATCTCAAGAGAGCTTGTTTGTTAAAGCTTTGCAGCTGACCTTCAGGAATCTCTTGAGCATACAAATGGAGATATAATGTGCAAGAGCTTTGTTCCTTAGATGTTGTTTTGACATAGCTTGACCCTGAGTAGCTTTTTGAGAATGTTTCAGGATTAACAAAACAACCAAGACAGTAAATTCAATTATTTGGATGTTGCTAATATTAGAGTTGTCTTGGCAATGACGAATAAACTAATTGGAACATAAAGCATCCTACTTAAGAAAGTAATTTTCCATGACTCAAGGTAAAAGAAGAGATGATGAAATCCTGTAATATACTTAAGGTAAGCTAAGTTGGTGACTTACTTCTAACACATTTTGTAAGTTCCATGAGAAATAATTTAGTAGAACTTAGAGTGAAATTGTGGAGACTTCAACTCCTTAAGGACAGTTATTTCATAAAATGTAGTGAAAGTTCAGGGTTTGCTACCATTGTAAAATTTGATTTAAGGAAATTAAAAACATAAATGAATGCTCTTAAATAATAAGTGTATCATTCAGGGTCATAGGACAGAAACAAATTATCCTTAATGAGGAGCACATTATCTCAAGATAGAGATGAAATACATTTCTGTATTGGTTTGCTAACATTTTTACATATTGTTGGTGTATTTCACACTGTGTAGCAGCCAGATAAAAAGATGTCTTTTTTCAACAAAAAAGGGACATCAACATTTCATTGTAATTCTATCAACAATATTTCACAATCGTATGTCTGTGAAATTATTTAAAAAACGTGCTATTTTACTCTCAGATATTTTTTTTTCCACAATTTACTTACCTTGGTTTGATCATCTCAGTACTGTTTAATAAAGCTTTTTATCATTGGACTTTGCTAAGTACTGTGAAAATAATAAATTTACTATTATTCTAGAAATCAGACTGTATATAAATCAATTCTTTCATGTCAAAAATATGTAAAAAATACTATCTCAATGGTAGATTGGTGAGCTTTCATACAAATTCTTTACAGTATATGTATTTCTGTGGGCTTTTTTTTAATATTGCCTTGTCAATGCTGCAACCCATTACCCAGAGTTTTTCACACATAATCTTTCCTCTCTTGGGTCTGAGTTTCCTCTGCACTACTGGAGGTTTATGCCAGAATGATTCCATTTACTTAGTTCCTCATGGAGTTGTCTGGATTTACAAAAGTTTCAAGTAAAACCAGTAGACTGCTGAGGGAATTCTGGTAGAGATGTATCTTGCCACAATTGACGAGTGTAGACTGCTTGATCTGTGACAATCTTAGTTTGCCTGGCTGCTAAATTTCAGCATTTTCTTGTTTTTAATCACAGAAAAAACATTTGTAAAAAGGGTGATCCTAAAATTAATGAACCTAATGTTTGTCCTGAGCTTTTTAAAAATCTTTCCTCATTTGTCATGTGTTCTCGCTGTTGTGGAATGCACTTCTGGCACTTCTTTGATTTCCTTTCTCTCTATTATGCACCATTTTTTGCACATGCATATGTTTGTGCGTGTGTGAGTGTGTGCATGCAACGTATCAAGGTATGGACAAGAAAAAAATGTGGTTATCAGGCAACAGACAATGTACTTTTCCTGTCACTAAGAGAATGATTTTTTCCACACCTATTGATAAAAACTCTTCTGTAGTATATTCATTGTATATATAATAATGTCCCTTGATTTCTTTTCCTTGTCATTCCTTGAGGAAGCATTAGACCGTTCCCTTTCAATAAAACATAGCCTTTATTTTGTAAAGACACCTTTCTGATACTGTGTTGGTACATTCTTTTGTATGCTGTATTTCTTTCAGTAAAGTCATGTCCTTTTGATGAAAACACTTTTGAGAATTTTTATATAAAACTGAAGAATAAAGAATGAAATGGTAAAAAAATTGAAAAGCAGTTACCAAACAGACTGTTGCATTAAGCAATATTGGTTTTGCTGAAATTCATGTATCTCCTCCTTGCTGTCACTTTGTATATTTCTAATCCAAAAGGACTCTTTAACCCTGGTGGGAACTTTGTTAAAATAATATAAATTTCAATTATTTTTGGTGCCTACACTATGAAAACTGAGTTTTTCAGATAATATAAAACCAGCACTGTAGATTAGTACATAACTCTGAGCAAATTTCCAACTTCTCTGAGAGTTTTGGTGCTCATTGCTTAAACATTTTGCAGATGTCTGCATCTTAATGTTTTGATTTTTTTCTTAGATTAGCAATTAAATATTCTCTGCCTGATTTAAGATAATGTAATTAAAAAGTCTCAGTCCAATTTTTTAGTTCACACAAGACTACTGTTAAAAAAAAAGGAACTGTAAAAAGAGGCTATTTTAGAAGGAGGCATTAAAAACAGAGAAGTTTTCTAGTGTAATCTATATAGGTTCAGTAAAGATGTTCAAGACATTAAAACTTTTGGAAGTTTCAACTTTAAGATGTGTTAAGGTAGAAATAGTTATTCTTTCTTGAGAAGCTATCTAAGTGAAAGAAAATTCAAATTTTTTGTTCAGAACACACAGCTATATCCCAACTTTATAGCCAAAGAAATTCCAGGCTTTAATGCCACATCTGAATAGGGCTGGAGACTGACACCAGACTTTTTCAATTGCATGTTTCTACTCTCTGTGTAGAATCTCTGTGACAGATCATGGCTTTGAAAATAGTATGTTGCCAACGTAGAGTCTTTCTAAATTGAAGGTCTAATCACGAACTATTTGTGCCACTGGTAGTTTCACTACAGCCTTCCATGAAGACCTTCCCACCTGCCATTCACTTATACTTGTGGAGAGCCGACCGAAAAGAAAATATCCAACCTAATTCACCTTTGTTATAAGGAATGCAGTATAGATTGAACCAAGGTATTTGTAATAACTATGGTTTACCCTTCAGCAGGGGAAACATTTGTGTGACTTTCAGTGTTTCCATAGGAGAGTAAGATTTGGTCTTTGTACCTTCTAAAAGGAGTGATGTTCCAAGTGCAGCCAGTGACCACAATCCCCCCTGGATATGGGTTTTGGTCATTCACAAGTCAGTGAGTGCTACAATCCCTCCTTTGTGTCTGACCTCACATTCAGCTAGAGCTTTTAGTTAAATTTCAGTGTAACGCTCTTTATTCAGTCTTTGAAATAGAGGGCTTGTTTGGGCTCCTTGGAGGAACATAAAGCTACAAATGGAAGGGCAAACACATTTTGGCTTCTGTTCACAGGCTCCTCATATACACTATGGTCTCAGGAGGAAGTCTTAACAAATATTGAGAAGACAGGAAGCACCATGTTTGTCAATACCTGCTTTGATAGGTAGGATCAACCTTAATCTCACACCTTAATCCCACGTTCCATCTCACATCTGATGAAAAGTGGATAGCTCATTTTATTGGAGCTGACTGAGAGTGGCTGCAAGATTAACTCCAAATACCAGTGTGGGTGTATGTTGAGCATCTCCTTTGACAGAGAGATGTGTACGGATTCTTCCAGCTAAGGATGAGCCTAAATAGGAACCATAATATATACGAGGAATTTTCTGGGATCTGCATGGCAGTTTAGCTCAGTTCTGAGAGCAATCTTCCTGTCTAGTTGACATATGCAAGCACTGATCAGTGTATGCTATGTGTTGGGCACTCAGAGAAAACAGGGCACTGTCACAAACCTCAGTTTGAGGACCTGGTTCATCAGCTGTAGTTGAAAATACACTGCTTTTAGTTTTGGAGTTTTCTATAGTAGTCCTTGAACTTGACATCGGTAGTGGTCTTTGAATACACATTCCACCTATTATCTCTTTGTTAAGATTTTCATTTGTGGCTAGAAAAGACCACAAAGCCACAAAGCATCCTTCTGAGCAAAACCATGTGAGCTTGAATCAACTTTTTAGACTAGCTGTAAAAATGCCTCCTCTTGGCTGCTGTAACCCCATTGAAGCTAAGCCATGGTCTGATCCCTCTAGACTGAAGCAGCAGTACAAAAATTCTAATTCCCCTATCCTACCTATGAACATGTGAAGTCTCATAACTCCTACCCTATAAAATTTTGTGTACATGTGTAATCATACTCATCTAAGTTAAGCACACAGATAGAGAGAGGAACTCAGGCATTAAGGGAGAAAAGAGAGTTAAGAGCAGTCAAACAGTTCAGCAGTTGTTGGTGATTGTTTTAATGACTAAAAAAAAAAAAAAAGAAAATAAGAGAGAGGATATAAGGGATCTAATGGGGATATAATCACCATTTTCCTTTTTTCTGGTTTGCTAGAATATATGTCCTTCCTTGTTCAGCTTTGCCTTCTGCCACACCACACTGCAAAAAAAAAGTGAAAAGTCAAAGCATTCAGGTGTTTTGAAGACTTTGTGTTTGTGTGTTGATGAGTTGTGAGTGACTGCTTTTTTACTGAACGGTTACCAGTTAATATTCCTGTCACAAATACTGTCTTGAATTTTCTGGAAAATAATTACTTGCACAAGCAGTCAGCTAACAGTTGCAGCTGCAAGAAAATGTATTTTTTTCCCCTCTAAGAGCACTTCTATACTTCTACTGAACTGTTCTGAACACCACTAGCATATCTGTGTGCCTGAGAATAATATCCTCCATCCCTTCAAATTAATGTTGGCAATTTCTACAAGCATCTTATTACACTGTGAGGAATCTGAGAGAAATGGTAGAGGAAGGAAAAATGTGAAAGAAGGGAAGTGTAAGGATATGTCACCATTTTTCTTTCCATGACAATCTGCAGTAATTGTGCAGTTGTTCTTCAGAGTGTTATGAAAAGAAGAATGGCTTTCATCTATCAGCTTTGATCTTGGTGTACTCCACTGATGATGGACCAATGGTTGGACTGATGATGTGACCAGGGTGGGATGGAAAGAGCACTTTATCTGGGAACTAGTATAGAAATAGATAATTGTGCCAGTTCCTAAGGAAAAAAAAAACCCTCAACTCCTTTTTGGTGACCCCCATGACTTTATTTTTAGACTATTTCCTTCCTCTCTTGTACAAACAATACTTTTAAACAGTATTACCAACAGTAGTACCATGTAATATTACAAAACACTTACATAACACTTCAAGTATAGCTCTCCTAAAGTATTTTGAAAATCAAGTGGAGGGTCTCAATATCTTGAGCAAAATGTAAGTAGGGTACTGCTTTTGAGATAAGAATATTGTTGCAGTTCTTTTCAGTACCTGGATAATGATAAATCATTTTGTACATATTATATGAAATTTAACTGTAAATTTTATTTGCAACCTCTCAGAAACCATAAAGACCTAAGAGATTATATATTCCTCTTCCCTTCAGCACTAACATCTATACCTACACAAAATTTAGAAGTCACTGCTACAAAGAAACCTGTAAAATCAATGCAGGTCCCTTAATGACAGCTCTTCTGCTTCCATCAGTCATTTACTGGTATTACCACAATTCTTTTCTCCACCCCATCCTTAAACAAAGAAATCATAGCTTCTCATCAAATGTTCACTTAAGTTGTAAGCTAAGTATCTGAGGAGAACTACAAGAGCTAGCACGACATCCTAGAGGCTGGCTCCATATAGCTTTTGAGACAAAGGCTGATGTTTTTGGGGTAGGAGAAAAGAGAAAAATTCGCTGGGAAAAAAATCACCTTCATAAATGATCATCAATAAACCTGAGCCTTCCTACCTATTCACTAAATGCACCCTACAACTATAAGTTTGTTCTTTAAGTTTGCTTTGTAGGCCTAATGATGACTTGCAAATAGACAGCAATACACAATTTAAATTGATAGTCTGAACAGCACGTGCAAGGGGGGAGTAGTTAACTGAAATACAGAAAAATTGATTGAATGTTTTTTACATTTATGTCTAAAAATACTTCCAGAAAAATGAGTCTCTAATATATGTTCTGTTTTCTTTATTTTGAAAAACTGAAAAAAGGGTAAAAAATTTTTAAAAGAAAAAACTTATGAAGTTGAATGAGAGAGAGGATTAGCAACCAATGCAGAGCATTGTCAGGCATCTGTAAAACACAGTTTGAGAAGCTGTAGGAGATACCAGTATGACAAGATGCTGGAAGAACCTGCAGGATAGGGGAATAATTTCTGCCAGATTCTGTTCCTGAAGGCCACTAGAGGAATCAGAAAATGTAGTCTTTCCAAAGTCAGAAGCAGAAATTTCTGATTTCAGTAGTTTAATCCTGGAAAGATGAAGGCTACATGTCTGCCTAAGAAGGAAAAAGCAGAGGTGCATCACGCAAGAAGGACCATGCTGCCTTTTACTGACTTTAAAAAGTTCTACATGTTCTGCTTACTCAAGATACACACAAAAAAGGCAGATGCAGGTGATACCACAATGGTGAAGAGAGACAGGATGAAATTATTGTGTCACCAGGAAGACTAAGCTGACCAGTTGAACTAAAAACTGTAATTATGGTTCAAGAATCTTTAACCATAACTTCCAGTGAAGTCACTGAGTAAAAATGTCTTTAGTTTTGATGGTACTGAAATAAGGTGCATTGATCATTGTCAATTCACTTTAATTCTTTAACACTTTGAATGCATAGCTGCACTCTCCATATTAAACTGGCAGCAGTGGGTAACAAACTGCTGTTTCTCTTTTCGATGTATTGAAATGACAGAGGATTGAGCAGACTGGAGGAAAAGGTGCATGAACTTTCATGATTACTACATTTCAATCTTTGAGTGTCAAAGTTGGCATCTCCTGCATTGTGCAGCAAGTCCCTAAGGGAGAGCCAAGGGCTTCTGTTCTATGTCTAGTTCTGTCCTGCTGTGCGTAATAAATGTATTCCAAATCAGACTATCTCCTTCATACATTGTCCTTTGAATCTCGTGACTTACCTTCATAAAAGCTGTCTTGGCCTTGCAGTAAATTTGCTCCTCAGCTCTCACTTCTGTACTAGAGCAGCTAAGAGGAAGGTAGGGATATGCAGCTCTGTAACCCTGCTCTACCCGTACAAAACCTGCCAACGGTTCTTCACACAAATGAGTTTCCAGCTGACAATGTATGTTTTTAATTTAGCTCACATGGTTATACATGGGCAGGTGAGAAGGGCCCATTTCCCTTTTTCATTTCTTTTTTTCCCCTGTGCTGGTAATATTTCATCTTGTAACTCTTGCTTTGGATTAAAAAGCTGTTGCCTTTGGCACTAAAGCTGCACAGCATGCTCAGGAAAGTAAAGCTTCCTTTCATTGCCATGTTTGAAACTAGAGGAAGTCATCATATTATTTTAACAAGCAGAAATGAATGAAAATGTTTAATATGATTATGCAAGCATGAGTAGCTGTATAACTGCATTCTAACTGCCACACATTTTGCTCTGTGTGATTCCTCATGCTGGTGGATAACATGATAATCTATTTTCCACCAAGAGTCAAGGTAGAATTTTGTTGTGAAGAGTCTTGCAAGGTGAGTTCTCCATTCATCAGCTTTCCCTCTTTGTAGAACATCAATTCCTTAAACAAAGTTCCTTGAGCTGGTGCTAGGTTGCACAGCCACTGAGCATTTCGTACCTGGATTGATCTTTAAGCCTTTGCTTGTAGGAAGGAGTACCAGTGGTCTGGTTTTGTTTCTGGTGTGGGACTGTGTAGAATGAAAATTATCTCCTAGCTCACCTGGGCAAACCATTCAGAACATAGCCACTTGGCAAAAGCCCCTCTTACAGAAATAGCCCTGAGGTAGCTTGGGTGTCAGAAGGAATGTTATGTCATTAGCATGGAGTTCCTCCCGTTAGTCATCTCTGGATGTATGGAGCTACATCATGCCACATAACGTGTCTTTAATTGCTGTGTGTTTCACCCCCTGACAGCAACATAGGTGCTGATTATGATTTGGTGGAGGCTGGAATTCATCTCATCTACTTTCAGAGGCTAAAGTGTGAGCTGGCTGAGTTTTCTCTGCACTGCAAAGATGTGTGCAATGTTATCAGCCTCATTTCTGTCTTAGCATAGAATTAATTTTCTTCTGGTACTATTTTTTGCCAGTGACAATTTTATTTATTTATTTATTTATTTTATTTTATTTTATGTTTTTATTTTAAAGAAATTACAGAATTACAGAACCAGAGAATAACTAAGGTTAGAAAGGAGCTCTTGAGATTGTTGCGACCAGTCCCTCTGTTCACAGCAGGGTCAACTACACCGGATTGTTAGGATCACGTCCAGTCTGTTTTTTGGTATCTTCAAGTGTGAAGATGGAAGAGTCCATCTGGGATTTTTTTTCAGAGTTTTTGATCACCTCTACAGTAAAAAACCAACCAACCAACCAAACAAACAAAAACAAAACAAAAAACAACAACAACAACAAAAAAAAATAAAAAACCACAAACAAAAAACAACAACAACAAAAAAAAAAGTTGTAAATTTCTGAAATTAATAATTGTCTCAAAACATCCACCATAGCAAACTGGACATTGTGATAGGGTGGAGTCCTCATTTGATAATAAGATCATAAGATAAGCCATCTGGACACTGTTCTTGCAAGGATAGCCCCTTGTTTATTGTTTAACAGCCACCCTCATAAATAGGAGATTTTTGTTGCCAGGGGAGCCCCTCATTTGGTAGCCACCTTTTAAATATGAGGTGTATTCAGACCAATGGCGGGCAAGGGGAGCCCTGAGAAGGCAGAGTGCTATCTAGTGAAAGACCACTTTTCTGTTTAAGGACAATGCACACGCATGAAACTAAGGGTGGCTGATTGGTCAACCTGGTTGAGGGGGGCCAAGTCACCACCTGGATCCCCATGCCCCACTGACTTATTTCCAGAACATTCTCTAACCCAACACTGAGTCTGCACAAAGTAGGCTGAGACTCACCTAGGAAAGGTGGGATCAGGTAGCACAAGAGGCAGACTTGAAAGGCTTGGTGCACAAGCCTGCCATCCAAGGACCACAATGTCATGCCAAGATCATCATTGGATCCAAGGATGATGATATCTTTTCTATCCTCTCTTTCTTCCTCTGTCTCTCTCTGTTTCTCACCTTACTCCAGGCATATAAGGGTAACATAATTTCTAATTTTGCAAATTTTTTGCCAGTTGTTACCTGACAATTTGACTGAATGAGTTGTTGAAAGATATTAACTAAGAGAGAGTTAACCCTGCCTACTCCTATCAGGTGCTTTTACACATTGATCTCCCCTCGAACCTTTCCTTCAGGCTAAACAGTCCCAGCTCTCTCAGCCTTTCCCCATTCTTCAGTCATCATCTTCTTGGACCTTTGCAGGAATCTCTACAGTATGTCCATGTCTTTCTTGTACTGGGAATCCTAGAAATGGACACAGCTCTCCAGGTCTGGATCAGTCAGTCCTGAGCAGTGGGCAAGGATCATCTCAATCTACCTGCAAGTGTCCTCCTAATGCAGCTCAGACTTCATTTACCCTACTACCCAAATGTCTTCTGAATATTGTCATAAGTGAATGATTTTTTTGTGATTTCCATTTTTATTATGTCATTTTTCTGCAAAGAACCACTTGCAGCAAAAAGCTTGATTAGTCGTGGTAGCATTAATTATGTTTCTCCTACCTCTTCTCTCTTACAGACAGGCATAACTTCACCCATACTCAAAGCTTGCCAGGGTGAATAAGAGCCTGGCCTTGTTAGTGCAGTAATTAGCCCATGGTGATAAGACCTATCTCTCATTGCCTCATCAATGGGCCTTTATAGCTTTTGGACTGCATCTGACTCATGCCTGGCCAGCTGAGACAGTGGGTAGAATTAACACAGATGGCCATGTAGATAGGCCCTCATCCTTAGATTGTAAATAAATGAGGAAAAGGGTGACTGCTTACTGTGATGGTGGGCATTGACCATAGCTGAATCTTGTAGGGGCTGATGCAGTCTGGATGATGAATAAAAGTAGAATGCCCCTACTAGCCTCCTCATTGTTTGAGAAGAGGCAGTGTTTTTGTTAGTTGAATGTTTTTAATATTTGATGTAAGGATAAAGGTAATAAATTGACATGCTGTGATCTAGCCTTGTGGCTTTTCCCAATCGTCCACCACACATTTTACTCATTTTGCTTTAAATAAATCAGGTAGATGGTTACTGAGCAGTAATGTATAAGAACTGGGTTTTGTCCTGTTGCCTTCCACCACCAGCCACTTTGAGGAGGAAATAAAATGGTAAGTATGCACATTGCTTTGGAGACGATGACCTATACGATATACAAAGTGGTGAAGAAATGTCCCCATGTGGTAAGGTACGGTGGCACTGGACTAAATCAAGTTTACAGGATATTTATAATGCACTGGAGTCAATGTAAGGGTCTCATGAAAATGTTTGTGTTCTCTTAGCTATTCCTTCAGCATCCACTGGGATCTGAAACCACCATTATTTTAAAAACAAAGTAGTATAGAATATGGTAGGTTCTTAACTATAGAAAAAGCACTAAATGCATTTTGCTCTGTAAGAAGAGTGGGTAGTTTTGGGCTTTCCTTTCCATAGAATGATTTGGGTTGGAAAGGACTTAAAAAAACATCTAGTCCTAATCCCCTTGCATGGGCAGGGATATCTTCCACTAGTTAGTTTGCTCAAGGCCCCATCCAACCTGTCCTTGAGCACTTCCAGGGAGTGGTCAGACACAACTTCTTTGAGAAACCTGTGCCAGTATCTTACCACCCTCACAGGAAATAATTCTTTCCTAATGTCTAACCTGTTGATCACTCATTCCTGTTTTCTCTTATCATTAGCAGAATAATTCAAAACCACATATATATAAGTCAGTTCGTGTAGGCTTGTAATATTTTTTTGCATCATTTGAACTGTAATTAAGAAGCAGATACATTTTGTAATAGGCTTAGTACAGAAAACTAAAAAAAAAAATAAATTCTCAGTTGCAGAGAGAACACAAAGTGCTTCATTCAGAGGAATGTAGGTAAGCATAAAAATTGAAGTAGACTGGGTGCTTTGGAAAGGCAAAGGAATGCTTAGAAAAGAACTGTCAAAGGAATTATTAGAAAATAATTCAGCAAAAGTTACAAACCATCTATTTTCTAATTCATAAATAACATCATCAGGACATCACCAAGATAGTGTGACAGACAGAGGATGTGCAAAGAGACTGAGCAGAGGATGTTTTTCATAAATCTTGAAGAATATTTTTTCCTTCCATAGAAAGGAAAGCATTAGAATAAGCATTAAAGTATATGATATAGAAATGCATATATAGCATTTATAGCAAGACCTACTGAATGGGAGAGAGAAGATGCCTTAAGAGCCATGGTTACTACTGGAAAGGAATGGATGTAAACATCCAAAGAAGTGGCCGTCTGTGACCTATATTTGGCAGAGCATGGTACAGAAATGTTCACTTGAGGACTATTTTATGTTATGAATATTGGCATCTGCTGCATCCTGCGAAGCATTATGTCACGTAGTCGAATGCATTTGGAGCTAATTTTTTTAGTTCTAGAATGCATTGGGTTGTAACCTTCACCTTTGTTAAAAGTGATTTTAAGCTCATACTTTCAGATTTTTTTTTCAAGCCTTTAGCTTCAGGATACCCCTGTTGAAGGTGTTTCTAATGATGAAGCATGAGGTTTTTTTGTTTTACAGGATTTACTTCGATCTGGAAGACTTATTTTCAACACTAGGACTACACTGGCTTATGAAAAAGCAGTTGCATGTAAACTTAGCAGTTGCATAGACCACACTTGCACTTTCTTGTGTATATGAATTCTTGCTTTACAAAGGTACAGTACATTTTGAGAGCAGCTATTCAGTTAACTAGCAGTTGCTAATAAAAAAGCAGTGCAGCTTTTGTTATGGATGTTAAAATTAATCAGGCACCAAAACAGCCTCTCTGTGAATCAGTATTCAGCAACAGGAACCTCAGTGGCAAAAGGTGCTTAAGGGATAGCACTGAAGTTTTGTGGGGTTTTATTTATTTATCTATTTATTTATTTTTCATTGTTTGGTTTTGGTTTTTGGTTTTTGTTTTAATATACAAGAACATTTCACAGATGATTTTTCGAAAACTGGAAGTCATCTAGTTTTATCATCAGATATAATTTACAAACCTGGTGTTTTTCTGTTTTTCCCCAAGAGATATAAATTAAGACATTATCACTGCAATACTTTTAGATTAATCTCTATGGCATTTCCTTGCAGAGATGAAATAAATCCAGGGCATTAGGAGAAAACTCAACATTCATAAATAATATCAGTTTATCCACAGATAACAATACAGGACGTGATTTGAACCATTTAGGATCGGGTTACAAATCTTTAGCAGCCTCTAAATAGTGTTTTATTTTTTTGCAGCAATGTAAATTACTGTAGTTTCATG
Source organism: Florisuga fusca (assembly GCA_038090715.1). Lineage (NCBI taxonomy): Eukaryota > Metazoa > Chordata > Aves > Apodiformes > Trochilidae > Florisuga > Florisuga fusca. The sequence continues at coordinate 23,284,675 of JAAWXA010000004.1, forward strand.
GCTTGATTTGTTTGGGTTCACATAAACTGCCTGTGAAAAATTTGCCAATTTTTGTGTCGATATAATTTTTAGATGTATATTATTGAAGGAACATGAACGTTCTATATTTCTTGCCAACAGCCTGCACTCATGCACTGTCCAACACACTGCAATCAGTGAAAGTCTTGGAAAAATTAATTGCAGCCATAAAGCTCAACTCTTGCAGTGCATTCAGGTGAGGCAAAGCCTCTTGTCCTTCCTCTTTCTTTCCCACACCTTTGCACCTTTCAGCAGCAGCCTGGTTAAGTTAAAACTATTCTGCTCAAGGACATGGAGTAGAGCTGACTGGGAACCTCTGTCATATTTCACAGGCTGAAGGGAAAACATTTTTTTTTCCTCATGTCACCACATGGAAACTGTGAGTGCAGCATGCCATCCTGATTTCTGGTATTGGTCCACTTAAAAAAAAAAGAAAAAAGAGGGGTCAATTCCTCAATTCCTTCTCATACTAGATCAACCTTAGCTTCCTCCGTAGTCCTTTGGAAGAACCATGTAAAGTTCAAGCATAAAACTTTCACCCTATGATGGTCATCTTGATATCTATTAATTACAGATTTTATTTAGACTGTGGAATTAATTACCACGGGAAGTCATTAAGGCAGCTCTAAGTTTCATATTCTAAAATTTAAGACTATCTTCAGTCATGGAAGTACAAGGCTCAGGATTCCTGAGATCCATATAAAGTTTGAACAGTATGGTAAATCTTGATAGGGTCTTGGCCTTAGTAACCTCTAGTGGCAATGAGTTTCATGGTTTAGTATCATGCTGTCTGAGGAAGAACTGCCTCTTAGTGGTTTTAATCATGATCACAGACCCAGCTTTTTAAGTTGTTCCTCTTTTTTGTTTTCCCATGATTATCTCCTTTTGCTTTATTAGCTATGAAAACTAAAAAAAACCCTATTCTTTAAAAAAGAATTTCTTTTACAGACATCCACTTTCTTTTTGTGAAGAGAGAACATGGGATAAGGAAATTTTAAGAGCTACAAATATTATTTAAAGCAATAGAACTGAACTGAGTGTCATAATTACGTGTCTGTAAAATGTTTCTACCTTTAAAGCACTATCAGAGGAAGCCTGAGGGAGAGAAAGTTTCAGAACATTAGAACTACTAACTTTCTTTTTAATAATATATGAAGTTGCCTTAGTAAATCCTTATGGAAACTGTAACAGCAGCAGTTAATGACTGGTTTGAGTTAATGGCCCATTAAGATGTTAGCAAAGCAGCCACTAATTGTGATATTTGGTGAGAATCAGTTTCAAAGGGGCGATTAATATTAAAATCTGATGTTGATTTATTGACCAACGCCTTTTTAAGGTATTGCTTTCTACCTGGAGCAATGGATGCACACTGCAGTGGCAGTGTTGATAAAGCAGTAATTCCATGAGGGTTAATCATCTGTTTTGTTCCGATCAGGCAACAGAAAAAGAGAATTAGATGTCTCTCTCTCCTTGGATGTTATTGTTGAGGTATATTTCAGTCTTGGATGATACTTTAAAACAATGTTACTACTGTGGGTCTTAAAAGGACACCAAGAAATCTGATCCATGCAAAAGCAGCAGATTGGAAGACCTAGTTTTGCCTAATTAGGCCAGGGAAAATGATGTTCCATGAGTTCTTTACTGAGGAGACCACTATAATAAATAACATTAAAAAATCATTGCCATCTTGAAGCCAAGAGATTGCATCAGCTGAAATTACTAAACCCACATCTTTAATGTACTTAAGAATTTTTTGTTCATGTATCATAGGCCAAAACTGCCAGTTCTGTAATTTATACCCCTTTTTCTGCAGAAAAGAAAGCCACTTTGAGTGTGCATCCTTGTGGCCATACCTTTTGTTGGACTCAGTGCTGCTTTGGCATGAATAATATCTGTTTCTGTTAAGTATCTCAAGCTTGTGTTATGTATATATCTGCTTGTCGCTTTGCTTTCACCTCAGACAAGGTTATAATCAAAGAAATCCACCCTGTACTTGGAGGGAAATGTGCCAAAATCTGCACTGATACTTCCTGAGGAGATGATTCCATGTTTTGGTGTGGACCTTAATGAAATTGTGCTATTTTGCTAATTCATTTTTGTGTTGTTCTGCAAAATTCTCAAGCTGTTGATCATGGCCTTCATCTTCATTGCTTCTCACAGAACTGGAGGCTTTAAATCATACAGAGAAACCTTTTCCGGAGTTCATACAAAACTGAAAGACAAGTACATTCTTGGCACATTCATTAGCAAGCCTTGCCTGCCTGAGCAGTCACCTGGCTTCCTTCCTTCATTCCTTTTTTCAGCCTGTGCTGTGTCCCAGATCCCCATGGCCTTTCTATCAGGAGAGCTTGAATGCTTTGCAAAGAATGAAATGTTTTTCTCCTCCACCTCTGCAAGTGGAGTCGCTGAGGTACAGAGACATGACGTGTGTGGTTGAGGGCTACTAGTTACAAACACTCTTAAGGCTTTGACCCCATGCTACTCACTCAAGTGGGGTTTTTTGATAGTTAGATCCCTTGCCATTGTTAGTAAATAGCATTGTGGTAGGGTTTAGGTGCTCAAACTTGTCTCTGTGGGGTATGTGGTGGCTGAAGTTACAGTATCAGTTACACCACTTGAACTAACTGAGAGGCACGGTCCCTCACATCCATCAATGGGGTGCCAGATGGTAAATGCATGCCAGTTCATGCCTGGACATGTTCAGGCACAATAAAACATTATGAAGTGGTCAGGTAACAGCCATTACAAGCTAGCTACCTTTCTGACTGCTGTCCTCTCGAGCAATATTTTGGCCAGTCAACTAAAGAGAATATTCATCTGATGTAGACCCATGGCATTGTTTTTCTTTGTGGTTTGTGTGTGGATGTGTGTGCATTTCTGTTTTTGAACACTTTATTTGCTAATCAGCTATTGAACAGTTTAATCCTTCTGAAGCCACCTGACCAAGAGAAAGTGAGATAGTGTGCTCACAGACCTCTCTAGCTATAAAGAACTACCAGGACAGTGAGGGCAGATGGAACTGAAATAGAAACCCAAAAGCAATTTGTGCATGGAGAAATATGTAGAGTAATTCAACATCTTTTCTTTCCCCTGAAAAACTTTGTACACTAACAGCATCACTGTAAAAAGCAGACTTCATTCATGAAGCTGTTACTCATCCACCAACAATATATTACTGAGCCATGGTTCAGTGGAGTTTTCACTTGTTGATTTTTTTTAATATAAGACCAGAATATGAAACAGCTGACCCCAATGAAGGGTTCCTCACATACAGTACTACCTAGAGCTTTGGTTCTTTGAAGAGAAAATAGATTTATTTGGGCTTATTGCTATGTCAAGAGAAATTAGAAGTTGAGTCATGCAGTTTCCTTATTGGTACCACCTACTGTTTCCCGTTGCTGAGAATCACTATAAAAAGCTCTGAATTTTCTCTTAGTTGATACAGATAATGTTTTACTTCAGGAGAATGAGGTCTGCCCTTTTTAAATGGCACAGTTATTTAAACATATGCTCAAGAAGCTGTCTCCTGTCCAAAATGTCTTACCCTTTTTTTAAGTCTTTCTTTCTCTTTTCCACAGATGCACTGTGGTAAAAAGCAGCTCCAAAAAACTGAGAAGTTCTCTGAGATGATAAAGGGAAGTGGAACTGAGGTATGCTCAGAAAGTCAACTCCATACTTTAATTTATAGCAGTAATAGCACCTCAGCAGCACTTTCTTGTGACAATACATCTAACACTGTCTGCTCTGAGATAACCTTCCCATGTCAGTGCTAGCCCTGTGAAAGACACTGGTCATTCTGTTTTAGGCTTGGGTAAAGCCTGAAAGTGAGCTGGGTATATCAGCAGTGGTCAGGTAGAGATGATAGTGAAGGATTTTTCTCTTTGGCTTTGGGTTTGGGGTTTTTTTCCAAACTTCTTGGCCAAGCTTGGCATAGCTGATGCAGCAATTTTTATTTTTTGTTATTTATTTAGGAAGTTCTAGCAGAAACCACATTGCTGTTTTGTGCCATCACGGGGAATGATAGTACTTGGTTCCTAACATGCCCTGAAGCTCTGCTTGATGGGAATTTGCGGGTCTGAAGTGATCCCCCTTGCTCTATGTGTTTAATGTGCAGCTAACACAGGTGAGGTGGTGAGTTAAAACAAACACATAAACAAACAAAGAAAAGCACAGGCTGTGCTACCTTAAGATTACTTACAACACCTAACCTTGATATTAATTTAATCCAACTCGAATCCAACTTCGAATGAGCAATTTTGTTGGAGCCTCAGTGAGTCTGGAGCTTGGATAAATGCCAGGTTGCTGATCCTCTGTCTGATGAAGACTGAGGAAAACAACTGGAAGATTTGGCAGAAATTACATCAGCAGCTCTGATTGAGAGTGTGCACCTGCCACTTGCTGTTCAGGTCTATAACTCAGGTCTTTCTAAAATTACATCTGCTTCTTTTGCATGTTTAGTGAGAAGCTGTTTACAAGATTGTGTTTTATCATCTGTGCAACCATTTTTTTTCCCCTGAATGTGACATGGAAGAGCTCAACATGAGATTGTTTGGAATTCAGATGGCCTGGATGTGAGGATAGACCCTGGCATGACCTGTCACATGTTCAGACACATTTAACCAGATCCAGATTCTCTAGGGAGAGGGAGAAAGAGGGCAACCTGTTTGCTGAAATTGTGCTCATCTGGGGATGGGAAGGGGCCTTGTTCATCTACTGAATGAGCTTTTTTTCCATCTGGTTACAGGTTTCAGATGTTCCTATCCTTCTGAATAGGACTCAAATCCAGGAACTATGGCATAAATCCCTGCAAGAAAGGGTACTGGGGGATAACTGCATATAGACTGCTAAAATGTGTTGTAATACATATAGGCACTTGGAAGAGTTAGCTGTGCATGGACTATCCTTCGTTCTCTATTGTCTTCTTTCTTCCCCTCCTCCCCGCTCCTCACATTTCATTCTTTCAACATGTGTAGACTTAGAACCAAGAATGCCTGACATAATGGTAGAGCTTGTTGCTCATCCAGCCTGAAGAGAATGTTGGGGTAATTTTAGAGGGCAAAAAATTACATTCATAAGATCCTTCGTAATGTTATCTCTTAGAATTATCTCCATAACAATATATATAGTCTTAGAGAGATATATATAGTTGTACTGGCATCTGTAATGACTTGGATACTTTCAGAAAAAGGGAAGTGCTAGGCAGACAACAGAAGGACTTGAGAGCAAACTAAGAGCAGATTTTCATGAATTAGAATTTGAAAATTATGTTTAGAAAATCACAGGGAATGGAATGTAAGTTCTCTATAAATTCTCAGGCTATTGTAAGTCTTGCTCTATTCTTTTGTGCAAAAATATATTCAGCAGTACATGTCAATCATTGGAGTCAATCACAGAGACCTACAGTCACCTCCTGGTTTTTTGTAACCCAGAGCATGCATGAAGATGCACAAATGTTAAAGATGCTGGAGACATGAAAACCATGACTTTTTCCCCAGCACGTAACTGTCTGTGGCACTTCTGCCAACAGAAGTATTGCAGCAGGGTAGAGGAAGTTTCCTTCCTTCTACCTGCATGTGTTACCCCATACCTAATTACCAAGTATGCGAGCTTTGAAAGTGGGAGACCAATGTTCAGCGAAGCCATGCTTGCTTTGGAGGACTTTACCTTGTGGCCTTCTGTGAAAAGGTCACCACACCAATAAACAAGGGAAGAGCAACCGACGTCATTTACCTGGACCTGAGCAAAGCCTTTGACACTGTCCCAAACAACATCCTGGACTCCAAGATGGTAAAATATGGGTTTGATGGATGGACCACTCAGTGGATAAAGAACTGGCTTGCTGGAAGCACCCAAAGAGTGACTGTCAATGGGTCCATGTCCAAGTGGAGGTCAGTGTCAAGTGGAGTCCCTCAAGGATCTGTATTGGGCTGGGTCTTGTTTAACATCTTTGTTGGTGACATGAACGGTGGCATTGAGTGCACCCTCAGCAAGTTTGCTGATGACCCCAAGGTGTGTAGTGTGGCTGACACACTGAAGGGAAGGGATGCCACCCTCATGCTGGCCCATGCCAACCTCATGGAGTTCAACAAGACCAAGTGCAAGGTCCTGCANGTTTTAGAGTTAAAACCTAACAAATTATTATGGAACCTACTGATTCCCTTTTTTGTTTTCCTGCAATATAATTGCACACATATGGGCTGATCTTGAATTGACTGGATCAGAAGGGAAGGTAGGACCTGTGCATATACATCGCACTGAGTATACATTATCTTCTTGCACCTTTTTTAGAACACTGACAGCTTTCAAGCATCATTTATCATCTCCTTGGTAGGGTGAGAACAGAGAAAAGGGTGGAATTGAAAAGGAAATATTTTCTCTGTTTTGAATATTTTCTCATATGCAAAAACAGGTTTGTTTTTCCCTTTCCCAGGACCGAACTTTCCAATCCATCTCCATGACAGTCGAATGTGCTTTTATTTCCTGAGTCTGTCTCTTTACCATCATTTCCATGCTTCTCCCACAAACCACACCATTGTGAATCTTGTGTAAGTCTTGTTTCTTTATGGGCAAGTCCTGTGTATGTTGACTATCAGCTTTTGGAATTGACCACGTATTTCTGCTAAACTGTATTTTCCCCATTTTTCTAATGAACAGAGTTCTTTGGCTTTGCCAGATTCAAGAATTTCCTCAGTTTTTGCCTGCCTTTTCAATTTGAGACCTCTGCTCTTCTTAGGTCTTTCACAAGTCACCCAGAGCTCTGCCTACCTCAAGGGAGATCTCAGTGTGCTTTCACTGCCTCCCCAACCATCTCCTCTTCTGTAGCTAAGAACAGTTTTGGTAGGCATGCATGTTCTTTCAGGTATGCTGCAAGGCAATTCACTAATTGCAAATGCTGTAGCACTGGTCTGTGACAAGAGCCTGCCCTTTAAATGGAGTCCCACTCTCTCCAAGTGATATCAAAATACAGAGGCAAAATCTTTCTGAAATATAACTTGCTTTGTCTAGAGAATCCTTCGTGAAATTTGAAACGGAATCACAGGTCTGTAGAAGCATTTCTTGGAAGGGACCTCTGGAGGTTGCCTGGTTGAATCTCTGGCTCTTGCAGAGCAAAATGAACACCAAAGCTGGGTCAGGGATGCTGTGGATTTTCCCAGCCGAGTCCTGCTGAAGAATCCACACCCTCTCTGGGTGATCCATCCCGGTGTTGCACTATGCTTCTGGTGATATTTTGGCTATGTCATTTTTGTCAAGCTGCTCACCAAACAGTTGTTGACTAGTTCTAGATCATCCCAGATTCCCTCTTCACCATTTTAAACACTTAGCTCCCTCAGCTGCTGCAGGGCCTAGGCCCTCATTTCATCCTCCATTGGGCTCCTTGTAGTTTCTCCACATCCTTTGCCAAGTGGGGGCTCAAGGCTTGATGTAGCAATTCAGGTGGTGGTCTGACCTCTGCTGAGCAGAGTCATAATTTTATTTGATTTGCCAACAATGTTCTTCCAATGCAGCCAGGGTACATGGATTGTTTTACCTGGGATGACACTACACTGCTGTCTAATACTCAGTCTGGTGTCCACCATAACACACAACTTCTGAGCCAGTTGCTCCCCAGTCTGCACCCACACACAGAGCTATTCCACACACAAATGCAGAGCTTTGTACTTGTCCATGTTAATCTCATAAGGTTTCTGTTCATCATGATTTCAATCTTCTTCAGGGCTCTTTCATTTGTGCCCTTTCCGCAGAGCCCNCAATACCTGAATCCTGTAGGGGATTAGCCTTTGGCTTCCCTGTGCTTCAGTTCTTCTTCTTTGATATAGGAATAACACTCTAAACTTGCAGGGATGCTGTGGAAGGTGAATGTGTGAGGGATTGTCCAGAATTAAGACATAGTTCTGAGAAGGCAAAATAAGTAGCCAAGGTAAGTCATGAGGAAGAGTCTGGATCACATGTAT
>JAAWXA010000004.1:23308943-23340436 GCA_038090715.1 Florisuga fusca
CCCCCCCCCCTTTTTTTTTTTTCCCCTCCCTCAAGACATTTGTACTACTCTTTAATTTTTCTTTAATAGCATCAGATGCTATTTTCCACTGAATTTCCCAGGTTACCCATGTCCTTTTCTTAAGGGCAAACATGAGCAGTGAGTCCCTGCCCAATATTGGTCTCATCTCTCCTACTTTCTGTCTACTGGCTGATGCTCCAGCCAAAAAGGGTTGCAGGGAACTAAGCACTTTCTTTCACTGTGCTTTGGTTGCAGCATTAGTTTTATCAAGAATTAGAATGAACAGCCTTCTAAAATGCTTCGGGAGTGCATTTTGGTCTGTTCCATATGGTTTTAGAAACATCTCCAGATAGGTTGTTCCCTGTCCAGCAGTGCTGCTGAGCTTTCTGCACAAGTTAATCCCAATGCCTTTTGGGGGGACGTTCTTTCTTGGGTTTCATTACAGTGCACAAGACTGAGTGCTGGCACGATGGCAATGTCTGTCTTTATACATTTTTTTTTTTTTAATTGTCTTGTGAGGACCCCCCAGTGTGAAATGATCCTGTTTGGTAACACACCAGGGATTTTGTAGGTTGAGGTTCCTTATTGCTTTGTTTTGTTTGCTTTCCATCTTTTCATCTTATAGCTTAAATTCAGAGTTGCCCTAATGCTGTTATGTATTTCACAATATTGATTTTTTTTTTTGCTGTCTTCATTTAATATTTTTTCCATTTTTTAATTTTTCCTTTTTAGACCAACCGTCACACATAGATGTGAAGAAAGAATAGATGCAGAAATTGCTTTTGGTTAGAGAGACTGTAATTTACTCTTTTGCTACAGGGGGAAAGAATTTGTTACCACAGAAAAAGGACCACATGAAAGGCCAAATAGTATCTGGAGCTGCGTAAGCACTGGGAAATGTAGATATATGTATTATTTCTTCTTTCAGGTTCCTAGTCAATTATTTGACACGCTTGCTTGTCTAGGCTGTGACCTTCCAGAAGGCCCCCTCCTCCAGTCCCCCCACACGACTTGTCAACACATTAGTCATACACAACTCAGCTGATGCCAAACGGACGCAGTTCAGCCAACTATTGAGAGGCAGGATATTCTGCTGCCTTCTTCTATTGGTCTCGGTTTTTTCCACTGTGGAGACTTTGTGGTGCTTTAAGACGTCGGAGGGCTGGGAGCGAGCGGGGCCGCGTCTGGGCTCGGCGCTGCCCGGGGCTGGGCCGGCAGGCAGGGGAGGTCGTCAGCGAGAGGGACGAGCGGGAGCAGAGCTGCGGGAGAGGGAAGATGTGCCNGGCGCGGCGGGCGAGGGCGAGCCCGGAGCGGGGAGCGGGGGAGCGGCGGGGGCATGTGGATGTTGGCCGTCGCCTTGCTCCACAGCATCTCGCATGGTGAGCGCTGCCGGGCCCCGCCGCGGGGCTCCTTCCCTCCCTCTCTCTCTCTCTCTCCTTCCCTCCCTCTGTCCCCTCTGTCCCCTCCTTCCTCTTTCCTCACCTCGGGAAGGGGAGCGGGTCGCGGGTTTTGTGCCTTTTGTGTTTCGAGCGTCGCGGTGGCTGCGAGCAGCCGTGAGGAGAAGGGCAAAGATGCTCTGCAATCACTGAAACTCGCTTACCTAGCAAAGTGACAGCCCGTCACCTAGCCACGTTACTGTATGTCTGTCTCGTTCGGAATAAGAGTGCTCGGAGACTCGGGGACAGAGGTGCTTTTTCTTTCTTAGCTCGGAAAGTATAGAATTTTTGCTAAGTGCCGTGGAAATGCGTCTGAGTACGCGAGGATAATTTGAAGGGCTTTCATCCTAAGCGTTTGCACTGAGATCACTGAGATTTTTTTTTTTTTTTTTTTTTTTTTTTTTTGGTATTCGCACTCTGCTTTCACCTAAAAAATTAAAAACATATATTTAAGAAATAATATTTGAAAAAATTATTTGCTTTTCATTATTTCACTAAAATGGTACCTGCTGTGTATTTTCCCCTCATTTATGTAAAAATATGCACGGATAACCATTACATCATCTGAGAATGTTGAAGACTCTTTCAGTCAATTATAAAGTTAGGAAGGGGAAATTAGAGTGGCGATAGGTAAACCTTTTTTTTTTATTTTTCCCCTCTTCATTCTTCCAACTCTTTGATTGACAAATGTTTATCGTAGTGTCTGGATTTTTTGTGCTAGTGGATAGGGGTAATTTAGAACATTCAGATATATGTGACTGAAAAACATGGCATATGTGAAAATATGTTTAAATCACATAACTTTTATTAGAATGCATATTAACCTTGCAGTTTTAAGGACAAAAAACTAGTTATGCTGTACTCTGGTATTCTAGCTCTTCTGTTATATTGCCTCCTTCTTTTCAGATCTGAGAATGTAAAATTGCCTGTAATTGTGTTGTACCCTGATAGTTAAATCCGAAAGATTAAACACACAAGTCTCAGAAAAGGCAAAGCAGGTAGAATAGGAAAATGTTTCCTGTATTGAATGATTGTGAGAGAAGCACAGGGCAAAGTGTAAGATTTTCCTGGAAGATACAAATAATTGAACCTCTAGCAGAGAGAGAATGAGGGATGAATGCTGGATGAAGGTCCCTTCACATCTGCTTAGGTATATTCTGGATGAGAAAATACGTTGACAGGCATGGCCAGTCCAGTGTGAGTAGCCAGACAGATCATAAATTAGGAGGTGAATCTGGGGTCTGTATATTTAGGGCTATCTTAAAACAGTTTCATCTTCTGAGCACCACAAAATGAAAAAGCACAAACTATCGACTTCAAGATTTTGTATTTCTTCTAGCAGCAAGACAACTGCAGCAAGTTCTAATGTTAAGAATGTGTTTGTTTACTGATTGATTTATTTGTTTATTTATGACAGGCAGCATTGTGCTTTTCTATCCTCTTCAGCCAGACACCTTGGAGGAAGAGATTTTCTGTTAGTAAGACAGGCAGAATCAGCCTGGAAGTACATGCTCTTACCACCATTGTTTAAAACTAGATTTGTAAAGGAAAGGACTATTTCTTTCCAGAATTCTTCTCTTTTAAAGAAGAATAAGAACCACATATTTTTTTCTATTATACTGATGCTATAAATTTTATGGTCTAAGTCAGTCCTCCTTCCATGGCTTTTTGAAGAACAGAATAATTTTTGCTTTATGAGGCTGAAATACTATTAGAATCACTTTCATTTATTCCTTGATCTATGAAGTCAGTAGCAATTTCACTTTCAATATCCGTGTGTTTTTGGGTCACAGTCAAATGCAGATTGGTATCCCAAAGATTTTTCTAGTTCTGATAGTATAACATGTAGCTGATAACACATCTGCATAGATTTTTATACTGCCACACAGCAACTTCTGCACATTTAAGAATCTAGATCACAGAAATGAAATGTTTTTGTGTTTATTAGTATTTTAAGATGAGAGCATCCTAGAAATATATAGAGGATGGTTCAACGAGTCTTTGCAACTTGAAAACAGTTTATGTTTTTGGCATCATGCTTGATGTCAAAATGCATATGTATTTAGGATCTCTTTAAAGAAAAGTTTTGAAAATGTCACCTACCTTCATGTTAAGACTGAACATCATTTTATTTATTAGTAACACTTTCTTGGACTATTAGAGTCAAGTTGGAGAACAGTACTTTTAAAGGATTTCAGATTTTAATGCAGTGTCATATCAGATATGCATGTTCTTGAAGGAAATGACTGCATATATAAATAGATATGTCATGTACACATTTATTTTCATTATTCTATCTATATGTCTGAACTCCATTGAGTGGAAGCAGTATTCTTTTACGACTATATCTGGAGACTGGGGGAGTGGGCTATTAAAGGATCCTTGGATTCTGTCGTTGCCTTTTCTGAAGCCCTTATGGAACCATACTACATTTACTTAAAACACAACCACAAGTATGAGTGTTTTTCAGTTATGTGTTACATCTCATTCTAATTTTAACTTTTAAAATGTATAAGGTTGTTAATGTCTGTTCTTTTTGTGGTTTTTTTCTTGATTTGCTTTTTTTTTTTTTTTTTTTTTTTTTAGAAATAGCCTAGGAAATAAACCCACACATTATGTGTTTAACCCTGTAGCTGTTGTTTAGAGCTAAATTTCTGTCGAAGGTAGTGGAAACCATTTGAATAACAATAGCAATAATGGCCCCTGTATTTCCCTACAGTCACTCAGCACAAATACATTTTGTCAAATTAGATAAGAGCGGTGTCACTGGGTAGGCTTTATGTTTGTGAAATAGCTTCCTCTGGGGACAATGAAATACTGACATGCTGTTACATCAAATTAGTATTTCTGAGTCCTGAAACAAAACCTTCACAAATACCTGGTTGAAGTTTTGTAGATTTTGCAAAGGCTTTACACTCTCATTGCTGAGGGTTTCTTAAAAATACAGGTAACCCTTAACCATAAATGCATTGCTGCCTTAGTGGGACGATACAGAAATCAGTGGGAGCTCTGCAGCTTGATTCACCACTTTGAAAGCCTGAGTCATGCAGTTACAATCTTGAGCAAGACTTCTGGGTTACCTTCACGGTTACTATATCTGTACTACCCTCCATGTTACTATACCTAAGTATTCCAGAAGCAAGGATGTAAAATTAACAGTGAAAGTCTCTTGTAATTAGTAAGGGGGTATTTCAGTAATTGCAAGGGGAGGAGAGAGAAGCTAGGGAAGCTGTGAGGGGAGAATGGCCTCCTACAAAATCTTGACTCTTTATTGTAATGACTGTGATAAAGTTATTTTAGAATTAAGATGCTTGTTTTCAGGAATGGTCTTTCAGTATCATTTAGTCTCTGGTGCAGGTATGCTAAACCCATTTGCAGAGTTCTCTCTTGATGCGTTTCTTACATGCCTTTGTTCATAGATGTTTTGCTGAAATCATGGAGCATCAGGAGGTATCCAATACAGTACAGATAAAACTGAAAATAAATTTTCACTAAAACTATTTCCTGTTTGAATCATTTTCCTGCACTGTGTATCTATCAAGATGGGTTTTAGCAGCATCTTGGAGATTGAGAAGGAGCATTCTGAACTGAGTGCAGAGGTTATGCTCCAGACAAGAATGACTAGTGAAAGCAGAGGTGGTACTAATGACACTCTCCAAAGAAAATGGTGACTCTCAGTGCTGGAGTTAAAACATTTAAGGACCGGAGAAAACTTCTCCCTTAGTAGAAACACGTTGTAATGCATGCATAGCTTATCTGGAATTATGTAACCAAATCCTTACCTTAGAAAGTTTAATGCGTGTGCAGAAAGCATTTAGTTTGCTTGGTGTTTGTCGATGGCACCGTGCAGGCGATGATGGTTTTAATCTGCCGTTACTCAAGCTATGAATAACTATTAATTAACCACAAGATGCCAAGCAGGGAAAATTTGTTACACCTAAGCAGTGAGAGCACGCCGGAAATCTCCTTTTCCTTTTCAAAAGAAGCGTTTCTCCTCAGCAAAGGGTGTACCGGCGTCCAGGCTTCGGGGCTGGCCAGCCGGGGTTCTCCCCGCCCGGGGTTCCCTCCCCCCCCGGAGCGGGCAGCACCGGCTGCTGCTTGCGCGGCACCGGGAGCCGGGGCCACCGACACTAGTGGGCAGCAAACCCCACGGGTCTGGCCACCGCTCCGAGCAGCCGGGGGACAGGCGGGGCCCGGAGGAGGAGGCATTTCGTCTCTGCGTTTGTCTGCCGATGGTGGCTAAATGGGAACGGGTGGACGCTGCGTCTTCTGCCGTCGCAGAGGGTAGCGGAGGGGTGTGAGGGTGAAGGCGTTTTGGGGAGCGGTTTGGAGGGTGGTTGATCCCCACGAGCAGTAAAAACAAACCCGTAACCCCTGTGGTTTAAATAGCTGGCAGCTCTGCCCTGTGATTTCAGTGGCATCTTTTCAGTGCTGCTGCATCTGGAAGAGTTTAGAAATTGATTTGAATTGTGTTAGGTCTTCAGTAAACTTTTGTCTTGTACTGTACCAATAAACTGCATTATTTGGGAAAATCTTCTGGGCTTTGGGTAGCTCATCCGGAAAGTTCCTTCAGCTCATGAACTGTGCAAGGCTCTGGTTACAGGAGCAGCTGGGCTCCGGCTGGACCTCAACATTTTCTGCCTTTGCATGGATGAATGTCTTGAATATGCTGCTCTCTCACGTGCAGGAGTTGTTTGGGGAAATAATCTCCTTTACCTATTTAATAAACACTGAAGTGAAAAAAAAAAACCCAAACAAAAACCCCCGAAACAAACAAACAAACAAACATGTAGGATCAAGGCCTGTTAAATATACCAGTAATTTACACTGTGGTTTTAATTGGAGGATGTCATCAGCCTCTCAGTCTAGGACTCACTCAGCTTTCTGGTAGGAAAACTCTTAATTCCAGCTTTCACTTTAAAAGCTGGAGAACGAAGAAAAAAAATTATATTAATCTACTTGTTCCACTGTACAGTTATTTTATTTTTTTGACTCATTGAAACTCTGAAAGTACGAAAAAAATTCATTAAACAATACAAGTTTGTAGATCCGAACACCTAATTATTTCAAGGTGAATGTGTAGGTGTATGCAGCTAAATTACTTGTTTGACAATATGATTCAAGATGTTTCAGTCCTTTTTAAACAACATTTCCTTTTACTTTAACCTGTTATGAAATCAATTGAGTTTTAAAATTATTATTTTTCAAAAGAAACCCTGTCTTCTCAGTCTTCACCTCCTTTTCTTGAAAGCATTTTTTCAAACAACTGATATTTTTTAAAATAAAACAACATAAAATGGGAGGTCTTTCATAAGAGCCTTTCACAGTACAATATTTTAGGGCACTGAAGAGAACCTCTAAGAAAAAGCCACAGATTCCTCAGGTGCTTGTTAGCACTGTGGGCTTTTCTTGCCATTCACTAAAAAATTCTTGTTGCTCACAAATATTTTCTGGTTTCCATTAGATCATTGGGCTACTCATCAGAAAAAGTGAAACTAGGGTATATCAATATGTGTTCCACCAACTCCACCTTTCATAGTGTAGTGGGCAACAAATGTTGTGGTACATAGTAAGGAAAGAAAAAAAAAACCAAAAAAGCAAATAGATGGACAGACAAGATGACAATGATTAACAAATCCTCCCAGCATCCCTATTTAAGATATTTTTACTTAGAAGGCGGGTAGTAAGATTTAAGAGTGAGCCAGCAATCCTATTTATAGAAAGCCATTTTTAAATGCAAAGGCTTTGAGAAAGAGAGTCACCTCCATACTAAACACCAACCTCCCTGGAGCTTCCTAGTAATTGAGGGAGAGAGCAGCCTGGCGACCTGAGCTGAATCACTGATGTGCTGAAGCTTCCAGAAGGACAAAGCCTGCAGGATCACAGGCCACAGGGCAGCCTGAGAGCACATCTGAAAATAGCACCCAGCTACTTGTAGATTTAGCAGATACAAAAGGTGCATAGAAGGACCATCTGAGAAATTATTTCCCTGGTTAACATTTAGAGCCTCTCTCTGCACTCCACGATGTGAGCTGAAGCCCAACCATCATGCTCGTGGGGCTCTTTAACTATTATGTCAGGGATCTAGTTCCTTATGATATTTTCATATATATATTTATACATACATAATTGTGTAAATCTATATGTCTTGTAATGGTTTAAAAGCTACTGTGTATGGAAAATCTGGCATGTGCTTTGCTGTCCAAGAATACTGATGCTATTTTCTTCCTATTAATTACACAGTAATCCCATGCAGAAGGTTTATGGTTTAAGATTTGTGTTTGTACTAGACTGAAAATTATTCCTAATGACTTCTGTCACCTAAAGTAATTTTTAAATACATTTTGGGGATCCCTCCAATGTTTTAAGAATACCAGGAACATGATTCTTGAAAAGATCAGGGATCTTTCAATACAACTGGAATATAATTTTATCTCACTGTAGCTGCAAATAGAACCTACATAATCTACTCACAGCAGTTCTATAGATAAGGCTGTAAGGTTGCTCTGTCTATATAAATATCTGTGGGCATGAAATCCTCCCATGTGGTTTTGCAGATGAGTGGCTTATGCTAAGCCTGCACACTAAGGGTGTTTGTCGCTCAGCATTTTAGAGTGGCATGGCCACAGAATTAAGAGACTTGATGGAAATTGTCTTGGAAGAAGGAGTTTAAAATCCCTTGTGTGTTTTCAGTTCTGCTCTTTAGAAGCATCTCCATAATACATTGCCGTTCAGTAGAGTTTCCTAGAGATTTATTACTTAGTATAGAGTTCAGATACCAAATGTTAGTCTTTGACATGTGGATCTTGGTTAAGCTGACAAGGAAGGCTAGCTGGGATATGGATGGATATAGAAGAACCCATATGTTGTTGTTAGAGTATGTACTGGACTGCATAAACCACATGGTAGGATCTGAGTGGCCCAAAATACTAGCTGGTTGCTTTTTTCCAGGCTGTGGAAAAGTGATGTGAGAAACGCAAGCTCTTGCTTTTGTTACATTCTATTGCATGATTGTTTTTTCTATCAGAAATCATTGTAGATAATTTTGTTTTTTACTGTTTCACCTTCTGAAGTCTTTAGGGTTTTCTGTGAGAATGTTGTTATTTGGAATTTTAGCCCTTACTCAGGAAAATATTGTTGAATGCATAGAGTCAAGTCTCCTGAAAACAAAAAGGTGAGCATGTGACATACTGTTAGATCAGTTCTGGCTTGAGCTAAGGAGAGAGGAAGTCCTTGACAAAGTCATTTTTGTTATGAAAAGCAGATTCTGATGCCCCTGGGCGGAAAAGGTGTTATTCAAGCAAACCAGGCTTTAGGTTGACCTCAGCTTAAACAGAAAAATCATTCTGTGGTTCACTATCCAGCATGCATTGTATGTTCTCCAGCTGACTCCTTTCTCCCTGTTAGGTAGATTTCTGTGGGGCAGTTTAAAAACCAGTTCATGTATTATTTCTAGGCAAGTTAATCATAGTTTGAGTTTCAACTGCAATGTTAAAGCATAAAGCTAATTGTTTGTTATATCATGGCATGAAGGAGTTAATTTGGGAGACCATCTCTGAAGCGCAAGTTCTCTACATGTATCCGTAGACATTTAATGTAGAAATTTTTTGAGCACATTAAAGTGATTCCCAGATGTCCACAGTAATTAGTTGCATTATACTAGTTCATGCTTTTAGCTGTATATGTCCATGAAGCTTTCCTTTGTACCTTTCTTCCTGGTTTTGTTGTGTGTCTTGAAGGTTTCTCTTTCACCATGACAACCTTTTCCACAGCCCTTTTGTGCAGAGGTTCTAGAAAACAGAATTTTTATCATCGCAAGGGAAAAGGGGAGAAGCACAGAGAGTAAAATTCATCTCACTATAGAACTTGAGTGATGGGTGATACTTGCTGTGGTTTTTTTGTGTGTGTCAGCTGTGGCTGGGGCTTCTTGTTCTCAACTTTTTGTAAATATGTATTTTAAAAGATGTCAAAGAGATGCTTAAGGGAGAAGGAGGAAAGGAGGTATGAACAGGATTTTTAGTGGGGAGGGTAAG
This sequence comes from Florisuga fusca, assembly GCA_038090715.1. Taxonomy (NCBI): domain Eukaryota; kingdom Metazoa; phylum Chordata; class Aves; order Apodiformes; family Trochilidae; genus Florisuga; species Florisuga fusca. Next base: position 23,318,413 of record JAAWXA010000004.1, read on the forward strand.
GGAGGAAAAAGCTTGGGTATCTAGATGGCATTGCAAAGCATGATAAGAAAAGGAAAGGTACTCAAAGAGCTCGAAGCCCTTTGGGACAGGAGGATGTCAGTCTCTGAAGGCCAAGTCTGAGCCAGATGGCTTATGGCAGGAGGCTCCAAAGTTTTGGCTCCTGTGTCTGCAGTGTGGAAGGCAAGATTGAGCCTGTTCCCTTGTGAGCAGGAGCTTTGGGTGGGGAACAAAACAGTATGTGGCTTTGAGAGTCCCCAGTGCTGGTCCCCATGACTCTTGTCTTGGCTGCTGACCTGTGCTAGGGAGGAAGCTGGTGCTCTGCATGGATCCTGCTGTGCTGAGCAAAAGCAGCTCAGACTCCCAGCTGCCCTTTTCCTTCACCTGCTTGCCTTCAGCTCTTTCTTTCACTTGTGTCTGCTCATGCTATTTCACCAGTCATATAGGCTTAATCTGAGGCCTTCAACTTTTCCCGTCTCCACTTTATTCTTAGCTATTTTTATTTGTTTTAGTAGCAAAAGTATATTTTTCCTCTCCCTAGGTGCTCTTCTTCTGAGGTAACATGGATTTGGAAGAGTGAAGAGGATCAAGGACAGAAAGCACTGCTACGAATGTCAGCACAGCTGTAGGGTAGAACGCATGAATCCCTTGTTTGAGCGAAGAAGGAAGGAGCTGAGCTCCTTTATTGGGCAGGAGGGAGATAATTAATCCTTGGAAAAAGAGGTTGTGCTGTCAGGCTTTCAGAGGAGCACTGGCAGTCGTGATTTGTTGTTCAGCTGTTGTGAGCTGGGACTGCCAGGTTTGGTGCAATGGGGTCTGCTCAGCGCATGTGCCCAGACACCCACCCTTGCTCCTGGGGCCCTCTCCAGGTGCCGGCTCCCAAGATCCCAGCTGGGAAGAGGGGGATGTCTCCAGTGCACTAGGTTGCTGCCCCACCGGGGTGCAGCTCTTTGTCTCTACAGCAAATTGGAGAGCTGCTTGCTTAGCAAATCCTGAGTTAGACTGTACAGATATGGTGGGAACATAGCCTGGAGTAGGGAATGTGGTTTGTTCTATCATTTCTGGGGGGGGGGGCGGAAAGGAAAGATTAGGTTTTAGCTTTTCTATCCTGGTCTAGAGAAAAAACCCTGTCCAAACTCTTTTCTTCCTTTCTTCACTGTTTTTTATTGCCTTTAGCTAGTGTGTTCATGCTTGAGAAGGAGCAGTGCAGCTTTAGAGAGATGTGACTGTCCTGTTAAAGTGCTACATGCGCTCAAGCTGTGTTTGCTTCACTAGTGACAGAGCTAGAGGCCTTTTTGAATGTCTTAGCGGGTGGCACACGTGAAGGCAATGCAGAGGAAAATAAATGCCTGTCTGAAGACAATGTAGCTATCTCAGTTCAATGCATATTTATTACGTTAAAAAGCAAATAATATCCTAATGGATAAAAGCAATTACTGCATTCCTACCACATCTCAAAATGCATTTCTATAGGAGAAAAGAATGTTGATTTTTAGTAATTACAAAAGGAGATGATACGATTTGAAAACATTTTCCACAACTAATACTAGTGAGACTGCTACATAATTTCAAGAAGTTTTGGGAACTCTTTTGATCAGTGCATTGTGTTGCTGTCATGTTCAAAGGTAACAGCCTTGTTTGACTACTGTGTGGTACAGTTACTCTTCCCCACATCATCCCTGCTACTATAGGCCCTGATGCAGACATACACTGGAGTAACTGGAGTAGGGGATTATGGCTGGTTGAGTGCCCTAGCCTTGGCATTTCCTGAGGCCTATGCATTTGGCCTTGTGCTCAGACAACTTCATTTAAAATTAGTGACATGTATTAAAGAGCTAGCAAGAGGCAAACGAAGGCATTATGACATGGCACAGTGCTGGTACTCTCACAAGCTTAGAGAGTGGAAGATACGGTGAGCTGCACTTCTGATACCAGCTGGAGGTGCTGCCATTTGGCTCAGGACTCCTGGCCTCTCATGGGACAGGAAGGGAAAAGAGATTTAGAGATGGGTTTTTGGGTGTGGTGATTGTTGTCTTATGTCTCAGCCTACCTCTGATGGTGGTGCAGTCTCAAATAGCATTGCCAGCTCTGTGTTGGTCCCCTCTCTCTTTGCCATATTGCATTTTTTGTGAGGTGATATAAAATTTCCTGCCTTTGTTTTTCGGTTTTTGCTTGGAAAGAAACAAGTGAGAAGTTAAAGCTAAATTGCAAACCTGCTCAAGATATTTTAAAAAACTTTTAACTTTTTAATTAAATTACTATAACTTTTTAATTAAGTGGATTCCGTGTATGTTGATACGTGATCTGTCTTTTTGAGCCAGTGATGTGTGCAGTATGGTGGTTCTGCCTTTATGCTAGTAAGAAACTAATGTATTGCCTTTTATTAGTTTATCTATCAATCACTTATTCAATTGTGACAGTGCTTTAAAGTGACTTGCTGTCTGTTGCTGGGGTCATTTCTGGAGTCATCAGCTGCAGTGGAGAGCTGCATGTGAGGCTTGTGAAGGTTTCCAGGCTCCTTGTAATGATTGCACATAGCAGGGTGCCCAGTATGGATAAAACCTGGGGTAAACTGGACTTATGCTGTCACTGGTTACCTTATTTTACTAATGTGCATTCATTCTGAGAAGTCATTGTAAATAATAGCTCTATAAGAGGGATATAATCAATATAAATTAGCTCACAGTTGAGACTGTATGATCTGGTGTCTTTAAAATGTAGGTAAGCAGCTCATCATTTTGGTTCCTGACATAATATTATAGGAGACTTTTTTCTGAGTCGAATCTTATCTATTAATGTTGCAGTTCATTACTTTAAAGCATTTTTTGTGTCTAGACAAATTATCCATTTGAAAAGATAAATACTTACTCTTAACAATTCAATTACATTCTCTTGTATAAGAAGTCAAACGAAAGACTCTTCCTAAGATCCTCTTCCCCTAACATCCAGTTTTCCCCCCATTCTCCTTCCCATACAATCTTCCAAGCTTCCTTCTGTCTGTACATTTCTTCCTGCCTACCTTCCAGACAGAAGTCTCATTTTATCGTATGGTGATTTTCTGGTGTCCCCAGATTTCTGCTTCTGAAACATGGCATGATTTTACCAGGAAAGCTAGACAATATTACACAAAAAAGTCCCCTTAATATCTCTTGCTTTCCTATTCTCCCCAGCTCCGAGCCAAAAAACCCCAGCTGATTTAGACTAATTACTTCAAATGCAGTTTGTAAAAGGACACTAATACTTTGCTGTATCCCTGAAGGTCATCTAAGCGATCTATAGTTAAACATTCATGTGGGAGACTCCAGGGAAAACAGTAAGGGATGATTATAATGGAGACACTGTGGGCTAAAATCTGTGCTCGTTCTCAAGTCTTCCTAGAGCGAACCAGGGTAGTGCAGTGTTCCTGTGGTTTTACAGCTTTTCCTTAAATCTGAATAAACTGTAGTTTGCAGACTCAGCTTCAACAGCTTCCATGCTGGAGAGCTGTATGTGATCTAGGACTAGAATATTTAAACTGCTTCTTCAGCACTATGATCCTCAATCTCTGTTGCGTTTTATTAAGGAAGAAGAAATAAAAATCTGTGCATGCTCTTGCGTCACTAAAATGTGCTGGGTGCCCAAGGTGTTTCTTCGTCTGTTCCTCTAGCAGCTTTTCCCCTCAAGTGATTATGCTAATTAGTGTTTGATCAGATGATTAAATTATAATTCGATTAATCCTATGTGCTAAACGCTCTGAATGCATTTTCATTGCCTGAATGCCTTGTGCTTAAGCATTTCTGTTTGCAGCTTGATAGGAGGCTCTTGCCTTTTTCTGTACCTAATGGATTTTTTATATTAAAAACACTACGGTTCCTTTTGATGTTGGGCAACAGAGGAAAGGGCTCTTTGTCTCTATGCTCTACTGAACAGAGCCAGTCCTATATAGGTTCTCCCTAGATGATCTGAGTGTTCCTAAGACTTAAAAAAAAAAGAGGGGAAAAAGCATTCAATCTTATTTTCTGCTAATATACACACACCTCACATCCCATTCGCAGCTTAACAAGGCAAAAAGCTGTGGTACAGCCAAGACCTGTTTCCATTCTGACTTGTAATTTCCCCAAATAATTCCCCATTTTTCAAAGCTGAAAAATACATTTTGGTCCAGAAGACTCTTTTCTTTGCAGAACAAATACTTTTCTCTCTGTGTGTGAGAAGGGGAGAGAGAGAGAAGGTTGGAAGGTTGTTTTTTCCTCCTTGCTTTCCTACTTGCTTTCCTCCCCATTTCATCCAGGTTTATTTTTGCATGTCATCTGTAGGAGATAATCTCCAGCAAGGGTGTAGAATGAAGAACACAATGAATTTATAACCTTGGTGCAGCTAAGAGATTAATGCTTAGCTTCAGCATTGCTTTCTTTGTCTTTGAGGTTGAGGATTTTTAGGTTATTGAATTTCATGTCACCAGGTTCTACATGTTGTAGAAAAAGAAAAAAACAACAAAACAATACCAAAAAACTTTTAAAGAGGAGACACTTTGGCTTTGAGTATTAAATATAAACAGAAGTTACACAGCTAGATAGGTAGACACCTCAGTTTTTATGGACACTGGTGTCTTCCTCTGTCAGAGTCTAATGAATGGCCTGAGTTAAGAGAAAGGATGCTAAATTTACATTCTTTGGTTTGTTTCCATTCTACAGTGAAAAAAAAAAAAACAACAAACCATCAAGCTGCAACCTCCCTCACTCTCCCCCTCTCTCCCTCTGCTGAATTTATCTCAGGGGAAGTGTGAGACAGATTGAACACAGGGTTGCCAAGACCTGTCTAGGGGGATTTTGCTTTTCAGTACCCCAGGTGTGGGAAGGTAGAGCAAGGGAGCAGGGATGTAAAGGATGTTTTTCCTTCCCTCTCCCTCCCCTTGTTTACCTTAAAAGCTGTCAGAGATTCATAGAGCTTCTATAACATCTTATTTCACTCCTTTCAGACTGTCTAGGAAACAATTTTACCTGTGAGATGACTGGCATGCTACAATCTATTACCAGCTATAAAGTGACATGGGGTAAATGAGTCTCCATAATTAAGGTCATAGAGGCCAAAAGCACCTTCATACTATTGGTCTTTGAAGCATGGTTTTGCAGCAGTGATTGAATATAGGATCTCTTCAAGCTCCTAGTTTAAAAAAATATATGCCTTGTCAATGAATTCCACCTCATCCTTTTCCAGGGACCCTGCCCTGTGAGTTTTTCTTTTACCCTTGGCTCGCCAGTTTACACTTTTGCCTTGGTTAGTTGAGTGAGTATCCCAGGCAGTTGTCCCAGTCCCTGGAGGCAGATGTTTGTTCTGTAAACTTCTGTGCAGATTTAAGAAGTTACAACCTACGGCTGTCTACCAGTACATGGGGGGTGATGTTGGGTTATTGCCCGTGGAGGTGACCCTAAGAGTCGTGGTTTGTGTGAGTGACCCACTCTTTCAGTAAGAGCCCAGCTGAATGCAAACCTCCTGGTTCAACTTGCAGCTGACATAGTTGTCTGTAAGCAGGTCTGCTTACATGAATCACATAGCTGTGTGGGGTAGGAACTTCCATCTGGAAAGCAGTGATGACTAGCTGGAGGCAGTAATGCCTTCAACTGATTCAGATAAATAGAACTGGAAGTAGGCTTGTGTCAACGTCCCCATTTTAGAGCTGAAAGAATTAGGCTAAGCTGAATTAAGGCTCTAATTCTGAATGAAAGTGCTAGCTTAGGATGCTGCTTAGCTCATTCTTTTTTAAAGTTTAATTGCGGATTCATTTCCTGAGTATCCCCATGTGGATGGGTCCTCAGACACTGCCTAGCCTTGGGTAAGCTACTTAAGCTTGTGACCTGAGGACATAACTGCAAAATAAGCTAAAATGTGTGTGGGAAGTGCATTAGATACTCCATTCCATATTCCATCCTAATTGTATGCCTGCTCTTTTTCTTTATGGCAAATGTCCTCTGCGTGGTCCTCCACAGCAGACAGAGGTGAAGGTGGTCTTACAGTAGGGGGAGGATAACTAGGCAGGAAACAAGCAAAATGGCTGTGGAAAGTGATGGAATGTGAGGTACTCCAAAGTATTTCCCTTAAGGTCTTTAGCTCACTTCCCTGTCTGTGTAGTGGGGACACTTCTTATACCCACCTGACAAGCACTTTTTGGGCTTAATATAAATACTCTTAGAGCTTCAGTCTTCTAGATGTAGAGGAATTCATGTTCTGCAGCATGAATACTCTTTTGAAAGTGCCATTTCTGTCACTGCATAGTCCTTGCTCTTTCCCTCGTCAAGTACACATGCTGATAATCCAGCAGCAGAGGTCAGTACTGATTTGCATTGGAGAAGGAAACCTAAGCTAACACAGAAGGGGCAACCTCTCCAAACCTACTGTGCACAAAACCTCAACACCCTTCTTTGCTACTGTCATTGCCTGTTTAAGTCATGGTTTCCTGTGGTGTCTTCATATGAAAATGGGTAACAGTGGATAGGATGACACTTCCTAGATCCACAAGATGAGCTGTTGCTATTTTAGGTATGTAACCTCTTCCTAAATACATTAAGCTCTGCTCCAAATGTGACTGCACTGTAGTTAGTCTGGCTTCCCACCTTCACGTTGCTACTAACCTGTTCAGAACAGGATTCAGAACAGGGTCTGTCTCTAACAGGGAGAACAACAAATGACATGTAGCTTTGACATCAGTTAAAGTCTCTCAGGTCTTGCAAAGAATGATGAATTTTCTTCTCCTTTTAAAACTTGGTATTGAAGGTTTCCTTAATTTTTGTTGCAGGTATATGCTGATACACCCCTTAGTACCAGCAATTTTGTCAGATTGTTGGTATTCTGCCTGACACCTATATTGTCCTTTCTGGGAAACAGTCACGCTTCCTTGACTGGTTTTAATAGATGTAAAACTTTCTTTCTGCTTCTCTCCCTGACCTTCACACTTTCTTAAGGTATTTGGGGTTGCCTGGTTAGTTTGATTACAGCTTGAGCCTGCTGTTTTAAATCAGATCTGTTGCTTTAGACCAGGTTGTTCTTCAGAGCTGTTGGAGCTGTGGTAGGGTAGTCAGGGCTGCAAATGATTTCAAGTGGAAGAAGGGAAAAGACAAAGAAGAAGTCCATAAATTGGAGCCATACTGCCCCTCTCATGAGATTTGAAGCCCATGCCAGCACTGGGGAGACCATAATCTCAAGGTCTCTTCTTGGTATCCTGTTCCACTCTCCGACTTTGCTTGTATATAGTTTGCCTCCTTGACTACCAAAATCTTTTTGTTTGGTTGGTTGGTTTGGTTTGGTTCTTTGTTTGTTTCAGAAACTGCATTTTCTATGTACCAGGCATTCTTCAGAAAATTTTATCAACACCTTCCTTGTCTTGTTTTTGCTTACAAGTATGGCTTGTATTAGACTGCCTGCAACTCCTATGAATATGTAGCCTGGAAGAAGTACATGCACTTAAGAGTCCTGTCCAATCTTCATTTCTGAAAACTTCCTGTGCCTTGTATGTGTCTCAGTTCTCTATTCTTTGCAGAATCTATTTTCTGTATACTTCAAGAGAAAGAGAGAGGGACAGGAGGATATGAGAATGAGAAAATGTTCCTCTGGCACAAACCTGAGTATTTTCTTAAAAAAACCAAAAAGTAAAAACAAAACAAAAAACCAAACAAACAAACAAACAAAACACACACACACAAAAAAACCCCAAAAAAACAAAACCAACAAAAACACCCCAAACCCCAAACCAAACCTCACAGCTAATTCTTGGATTTGGGTCCGTGAGCAGATGACTACATTTGCCATGAACGACAATTAGTAATGCCTAGAAACAACAACTAAACAGAGCAGAAATAAGATCATCTGGGAAGAGGGGGCAGGGGGGAAACATCAAAAACCCCACTGGATAACCCATATGCTATGTTTTCAAAGTGGAATTAGTGAATCAAAACTACTTAGGTACTGTATGCATTTGTACTCTGGGCCACCCATGTGTGGAAGATCTTGGCTGGAGGGCACAGAAATTCAAATTTTCCCATTTTTTATTTTTTCCTCTTGCATTAACAATTGCTAGTGTTATACTAGCTCTCACATCAGCAGGAAAGTTTACTTCTTCCTGCTGTCTTCTCTCATACCAAGGGCTATCTCTGCTGCCTTCTCATAGCACTTTATCAGTCCCAGCAAATTGGTTTGAAAGTTAGGACAGCAATTAATCTGTATTTAAACTCATTTTCCTCCTACCATTCCCCTTTCTGGCCTTTTCCAGTCACACCAGAAATGTAAATATTCAGGATGATCCATCCTTAGAGATGACTGAAATTGAATAAAAATTTTTATTTCAGCTCTGCCAGAAAGAAGCTTGGATTCAAACACCTGGAGTGACTTACTTTTAATCCCTCTTGGAAAACCTGACTTAATGAAAATAAATGTGCTTCTACAAAGTCAATATTTCTTTCAAGTTCTGCCTGAGCTTTCATCATCGTGGGTTGTGTATGTGGGAGAATGGTTAGAAAGAATATTCAGAAAAATGCTTTCTGGCAAAAAAAGAGATCACAGATCAGATCAATGAAATTTCCACAGAAAAGAGAATTGGAGTGATTTAATTTTATCAACCAGAAATCGTACATCTGGGACCAGTCATGTTTTACTGGCAACTCTAGCAAATAAACTTCTTTGAGAAGATATCAAAGAAAAAAATTTTTAATACCTCAAAACCAAAGTCTGGCATACAGTTTCAAAATGAACATACGTACCTTCAAAAACCCATTTACTTGAGTAACTTTTGATCACGAAAAGCTATAACACAGGTGAAGGTCCTAGCAATGTGATTTTTAATTAGTTGTGCTGTGGTACACGATTATAATGTACAAATGTTTGCGAAAATGTCTTTTCACAATTGAAGTTCTCAAGGGACAAATCACATCAACAGTGCTGCATCAATAAAACAGTGAAACAGTGTGTCTGACATGAATTGTTTCTCTTTGTGAACTAAAACAATGTAATTGTCTCATTTATGAGACTGTAGCCAGTTTATCATATCTGCTTAAAAGTGTCTGCATTAGCCCTCAAACTCTGCACAACTTGACTCAAAACACACAAGGAATTGGCTTCTAAGTCTCTTAAACCTGTTCTCTGTTGTAGCCATTTAGTAGCCACATGTAGCCACAGATGCCTTGTGCATGTTGGATATGAGCAGTTGGTAGTGATCCAGTGTACACCTTTTTATGCATGTAAGTGACCTTTGGGATTTATTCCAGGAGATAAATGCTATAGCCACAACTAATGAACTCTAAGCTCTGTGGTAAAATCAAGACTCCTTTCTGGATGATGCTATGGCATTTATTAACAGAAGGACAACATGCATTTGTAGTTCAGGAAAGAGACCTCTGTATATATACTACTTTTTTTTTTTTTTTTTTCCTAAGCACTGAATGCAGCAGAAGATGTTTTTCAAGTCTACTTTTGATGTGAAATTTGAAAACTGACTTGCCATAACCCAAAATTCCCTCTACTTGGAATGGGTGATACACAGTTTGTTCCACATCATAGAAAGCTGTGGTATTCCAGAGCCCAGGAAATAAGACTGAGACAGCATTATAGCCAATTGAGATCTTTTTAAGTGATAAACATTAAGAGAGGTACTTGATTTTGTGCACTGTTACAGAAAAGTCATAAATCTTCTAGTACACATAACAAGGAATTCCTTGTTCTTGACAGCAGCTCCTTGCTTTTTGGGTCTGTCAAACAATTGCATTTGCCATTACACAGTTGCCTAATTCATTAAGACATCAACTGGAATATGAAAATCAACATAATATAGTATTCAATAGCAACTTGCATTTGCTAGCCTACCCCTCTCTCCATTCATGAAAAAAAAAGTGACCATGCAGCCATCTCATTTGGTCAACAAAAAAGATATTGTATAACTATTTTATAGAACTATATTAAAAATACATGAATTTTTTGTTCATAGCCTGTGGTCTAATTTATGTGACTGAAGGAAAAAAACCCACCACTTTAGAGACTACGGATATACATTCAGACACACTGATTGACAAGTCATAAGTAGTGCTCCCAGCAACATTTTAGTTTTGGGGATTTACAGCTCATTTTCACTTATGCTATCTGGTAAAGATTTAAAACTGGTGCACTTTTAGTACCTGAAATAGGAAAAAATGTCATTAAAATAATTACCTCTAAAATGTGTATTACTAGTGTCATCAAATCCTTATTTTAGCAGAAGTATATGTTGGTGTTTTAAAACTGAGTAGCAGTTGACATAAAGATTCAGTGGAAATATTTCTGCATTGATTTTGAAAGTATATTTGAACTTAATAGCTCTGTAACTACTCAGAAGAGCAGTGTTAGGTGGCTAGGCAGAAGACCTGAATGTTCTCAGTTATGTTCTCAGTTATGATGTCAGGGAAATTTCCTTGGCTGCTATGAGTGCTGGTTCCTCACCAATTACTAAAGAGGGTCCTCAAAAGATGTTAGCATGACTGTGCTCAGGAACATGACCTGATTATTTCATGCTGGTGGTTGCTATATGGGAGTCCTAAAGACAAACCAAACTATTTTACTATTGAGTGAATCATTACTAAAGAAAATAGCCCACAGAAACGCTGCTTTTAAGCACTGTCACCATTGTTCAGGAGACACTTTGGAAACCTTGGAGGTGAATGAAGTGCAAGTCATGGGGATGCAATAAACAAGTTGTCCCTCTGTACTTAAGTCTGAAAAACCCAGATAGCCTGAACGAGAGTGAATGCACATCCAGCTGCAATACACATCCAGCTGCAATAGAATCCAGGGTTTAGAGAAAACTATGTGTTATTCAGGTGAGAGATAAGCTCCCAGGTATCAATTTTATTTTTTTCTTCCCTGGATCAAGGGAGCTCTTTCAAGGTAATCTGATTTCAGCATTAACTGTGAATTCTGCTGGCTGCCTCTGGAAAGCTGTGCTCTCTGCGCCAGCCGGTAATTGCGTTAATCATCCATTTTTAAATAACTGCATTTGAAGTTAAGTTGAGAATTGCTTTTCAGATCTTTAATTTGCTTTGGAAAAGTGAACTAATTCCCACAAGGGTTGTGCTAATCAATATTCCAAAGGCAAGTAACCTTTGCTAATACTTGAACATGGGATACTCTATGTTCTTCAAATAGAAGAATTCTGTGGGAAAAATATACCAGTTCTGTGTGTAATTTAGCAGGCTAATAACTTTTCTTACTGACAGGCATAGGGGTTTTTAGTCAACAGGAGGTTCATCGAGTGCAGAATTGCATTGTATTGTCTTCCTTTTGCTGTTGTTTTTATTTTAAACCTTCGTGTGAATATAAATGATGACAAATTGCATAGCTGTAAATTTGAAAGTCCCTAAATGGCATTTTTGTCAAAGCCTTTACGCTGAAATGCTTACTTGGAAAGATTTTAAACCTCAGGAGTCGGGGGAGGGGTTTTAATTAGTATGCATCGTGACACAATGCATTATGCATCATGGTTGTTTTTCTGCTTTTTAAACACTTGTTATGGATGATGAGACTAATAGAAATAGACATAGAGAGAGAGCTTCTACAGTATCTTCTTATGATGTCATAGTCTGTTTCTAAGGAATTTCAGTACTGCCTCACGTGAAAATGAGATGACAAGCAAAGTTAAAAAAGCACTTGGAAGCACACTAAAAATTAGCTGCTGGGTAGTCATCAAGGGAAACCCACCTTTTTTTTGCCCCCTCCTGGTAAACTGGAAAACAAACTCATGCGTTAAAAACTAAGAATGATAGAACGTGGGTGCTGCTGTCTTTCACCTGGCAGTATTGGACCCTGCTTCCTTTGAAACCCCCTGCAAATTACTACTGATGCTCAGAATTTGCTTTACCTTGCCTTTTCTATCCAGGCTTGCACATTACTGAAAAACACATTGGCAGTAGGACTGATTAAAGAGGTGATGGGACACAGTAGATTCAGTGCTAGAGCTGCTTTTTCTTCTTCTCCTTCCCTGCCAAGTAAACATTTGCTTTTCCCTTGAAACCAGATTGATATATAGGTATTGGTGCAGGAAGAAGAGGACTGAAGGGGAGAATTGTGCATTCATTTCTTTTATAAAGGCATACTTTTAATAGTCATAGAGATAACCTAGGCTGTATCCTGTAAAAAATTAAGGGAGAGAGAGAAAGGCTGAATAGATATTTAAGGAGTCACGTCAGGCAGTGAAGTTGAGAGAGGGCAAAAAAATAAATTACTTTGCTTCCCCAGAAGGCAAGTAGAATTTCATATTTGAGGGCCAAGGAAATGAAATTTCAGTGTCAGTGTGAACAGTAAGATGATACCGCTTGGTGACCCACAGAAAATTGGCAACTGCATGTTTCCTGAGATGTGTATCAGGCAAGTCTCAGGTCTGTGTCACCACCACCACCCATATAACCAGAATTAACAGGCTGGTAGTTGGCACCTTTTTTTTTGGTAGGGGGGGTGGGGCAGGGAGGGCATTTTTTTAAGGGAAAACCCCCCTGTTCCCTACTCCCTTTACACATGGTGTTTTAAAGGCTGATTTTTTGCCATGTAGGCTGCTGCTAAGGAATGCCCTCTGTTAGTGGGAGGATTGTCTTCACCGACCAAGCTTAACCTGTGAGGCTGAGTGCTCATATCTGAGAAAGGGCTACAGCTCAGCCTGAAATAATGGTGCCTCAAACTCAGCAGCTGGGAGCAGAAACCTACCTCTGGGCCAGAAACAGTGGGTACACTCTGGGGTTTTAGCCATGAGATAGTAAATTGAATTTGGGTACTTATTTTTTCTATATTCAGTTTTCTTGGATTATTATTTTTTTAACTCTGTGATTACAGAATGATAATAATTCCTCCTCTCCCCCTTCCCATGCTGATTAAATTTAGTGAGATGGTCGTAGCATCCTTGGTGCTATGTTTTAGTGTCACTGCTGCAGATAGGACATAAAATCCTACTGTCTGCCTCCTCACAGGGACCCTAGCTAACCTTCATGCCACCTTCTCTTTACTGGCTGAGCTGGAAGTGGAGGTCCATCTTCAGCAGCCGGACATGCACGTTTGTACCTGGTCTCATCTATGGTGGGCTAGCAAACAAGTCAGCTATAAGATCCTATTATCACTTTTTCATTGTCTTTGCATACTTTTTCTTCCTCTCATGTATTTTCAATCAGTAAGAGCTTTATTCTGCCTCTAGGATGTTTGGAAGAGCCTCTGTCATATCAGCTTATGCAGCAAACTTGGCAACTTGTCTCACTACAGGGTCATGAATGATGATACCTTTTTTCCATCTCCATTTATTTTGCTTAATACAACCTCTGAATCTTTAGCTCTTATCACTTCTTTACATCTTCCATCTAAGATCTCTCCTTGGTAGTCCTACTGAAATTTCTTACCATGTCCTACAGGTACTGCCACTTGCTGTGTTCTTAACTTCCTTTGTGTTAAAATGCCCTCACTTTCACACAACATCTTTGTTCAAACTTTTGATTGCTCTACAGTCTTCTCTGTAGAGAAAAAATAGGAAATAGGAAATAAAAATAGGAAAGAAAATAGGAAAATGAAATAGGAAAGAAAAATAAGGGATTAAGCAACAGGATGTAGAAATATAGCTTTGTTTGGTTCAACTCTACTGCTCTACCATTCTCACTCCAGCTGCCTATCTAGCAATATTGTTATGCCACAGTTTCTCAGAGATATTTTCCAGAAGAGAGAAGTTTCATAGTTGGAGGAAAAAAAAAATCACAAGATTTTAACTGTTTTGTTGCTTCTGGACCCTACTGCATTGTTTTCTTGCTGTTCGGAACTAGTACACTTTGAGAAGACACAGGTAGTAGTTCAGGTTGTTCTTAAAATCCTCACATACCCTAGGATTGGCTGTCACTTTCAGATAGTGAACTGTCTCCTGATCAAGTTGGAGAGGTGTGCTGGTTTTCCTTAAGATGGATATGACTTAGACTGTCCTGGTAGACATAGCCAGGTAACCTTCCTCTTTTGTGGAAGACCAGAAATATAATAGCAGGAGTAAAGAAAATATTTTTCCGAGAATGCCAGGGGATATTTTTTGAGATCCCATAAGAGAACAAAAAGCCAGAATTACTTGTTGGAGGCCAAGCAGAACCTATTCTGCTCCTTCTCACCATAGAAGTTTGTCCATGGTTGCCATTGAGCTCTGTGTTAGTGAAGGACAGGGAAATTTCTTGGCATCAAGGGAGCACTATAAAGCTATATATATGTTATGTAGGAACACTAGACCAATGGTATGGCCTGTGATATCCACCCAGCCTTAACTTAGCCTTAACTTTTTGAGGCATCAGCTGTCCTGTAAGAAGCTGCTCAAGAGGTTTATTCTCCATTCTCTAAATGTAGTGACACTTAATCTTGAGCTTTATGAGTAGACAGGTTTTCTGACCTGTCTGTACACTGAACTCAACTTTCTTTGAATGCAAATGCTGCAATATTCATAGATAGGAAGTTTCTGGACAGTACTGCAATCTAAATTGCAGTACTGCAAACAGACTGCAATCCTGCTGTCTCTGGGATGGATTCTTTTCCACCCTTCCTTTTAACAAGAGTGGTATTTTTACCTTTTATCAACTTCCATACAGGGTTGCTAAACTTTGACATACTTCACTTAGCCTGAGGTTTCAGAATGTGTCCTGTACGAAACTTAAATCCTTATTGTTTTCAGGCACTACCATGTGAACCAAAGTAAAATGTGGATAGTATGAAAAACTTCTTGCTGGTGTACAGGTAAATTGTTCCCTCTTCACTATGGCCTTGCTGTTCAGAAATACTTTTAGACTGTAAGGAGATTTGAGAAGAAAGTAGAAGGAGGATGTGTTTCTGTGGTGCTTACTCAAATATGAGCATGTTCAGCACATGTGCCTTGTTAGGTTTGTCTTGGTCCTGTTGAACTCACAGGGCTCTTTCAGACAACTTCTGTGGGGTCTGGAGAAAGCTGATTGTAGTAAACAGCTTTACAAAGAGCTATACTGGTTTTGTTTGTCCTTATAAATATTGTATGGCATCATGGCTCTGTAAAAATGCCATAATTTTGTATAGTAAATCTAAATAAGAATAAACCTACACAAGAGATTTTTTCTCTGTTCATCAAAAGAGAAATGAAGAGAGAGTTAAAATGCATAATGAGGCAGAGTATGTTTCTAGTGCTGGGTGACCTGTATCGTTGCTATGCTCATTTAGTAGAAATGTATAATAGAAAAAAATTTTCTTCCATAGCATTTAGACTGAATACTAACATGGAATATTAACCTATTACTTGCATATGATATTCAGGCTAGCAATATAGAGAGAAACCCTTATTTCTTTCTCAATTTGTTAAACTAGCCCTTTTCAATTGTAAAAATTAATTTTTTCCTGTGCTTTTTCTGCAGGGGGAGGTTTTTTGTCTTTTTGTCTTTTTGTTTGTTTGTGGGGTTTTTTTTGCTTGTTTTGCTTCATTCTAAACCAGCTAAGGACAAATTACTTTCCAGTGAATTCTTCTTCCTTGATTACTTTATGACAAATTACTTTGTTTCAGAATCCCCCTATACTGGGCACAACATGGGAGTGTGTGACTAGAACTGAGGGTGGAAGAAAAGCTCTGGATAGTTCTTTTTGGATAAACAAAAATGTTCACAGAATTTGCCTTTAATAAAAGAGAGAACAGAAAATAATTTGGACATTTTGTGGCACTTTTTGTTTTATTTAATTATAAAATTTTAGGGGTTTTTAATTTTTTTTTTTTTTATTAATTCCTGACTGAGAACTATCTTCCTGCATTTTAAGGATACTTTCTAGAGTTTTTAGTTGGATGACAATGGTATGCTGAGCATAAGCATTAAATAAGTGTACATAATTAAGAAATAAGCAGCAGGCATTCTTGAATGTTTGCAGCACAGAATGAGGATTCTCCTATTGCTGAGATTCTATTAAATTTTACAATGAGAGAATTCATGGTTGATTTGTGCTTGATAATCTATCAATTCTGAAATCAGTGCCATTTATTGAGTTTTATAAACTCTTTCTAGAAGCTAGATCTTCCTTTGCATAGAACACTGGTACTAAGACTTACCCCCTTTCTGACTTATCACCTGTGCAGCTAATGTGTATGTGCCTTTAACATTATTAATTCAGCAGTAACAGCTTATGAGAACAGTAGCTTCTGATACATCTTACCACAGCTCCATAGTTTATTTAATTGAAAAGGTAGAAAACCTTTGGAGATAGAAAATGAGTACCACGGCCAACCATCATGCCCTGTTTGCCAAATTAAGCAAAGCATTTTTTTTTTTGCATGGAGAAATAAAGAGGGGACAAGCTGCTTTTCAGAGTATAAAATATCTGGATTACATATGCAGGGAAATGCTGTGACAAACTTAGAGGAGAAATCAAGATTGCGAAATAGATTTCTGAGTCTATTTCTTGTTATATTCTTGTTATATTCTCTAACAAAGAAAAGCTAATCCTCATTTTTTGCTTATATGGAAGTCCTGAGGTGCTGTCCACTGTATGCAAGGACTGGGATAATTTGTTACTGATGAATTTTGCTTGCTTGTCAGATTTTGTAAACAACTCTAATTGAGATTACAGCTGTTATATTATAAATTTTAACTTCAGGATATGTATATATCCCATAAAACTAGTTTTTATTCTTTAGAGTTCTCATAAGTTCTTTATCAAAAGACCTGTTTTTCTTCTTTGCTTTCCTTGCACTCCCTTTCTTTTGACCTCTCCCCTCTTCCCTGGAGAAAAAAAACCTCTGAAGACAAAGTTAGGGGACACTTAGTTGGAATTTGAAGCTACTGAATGATCTAAAGAGCAAGCAGGATGAAAAATTTGTTTATATACAGGTAGAAATGAGCAAAAGCAGTTATTAGAATTCAAAAGGCTCCAACATGAACCCAAAGCTGGGATATTTCTTGGCATCTAGATGATGGTGACAGCTCACCAGCCTTAACAGCTCCAGAAAGTACCATGCTTTTGGGTCCCTAACTCTGTCCTCCTCACACAACTACAGCTGTATGATCCTATCATTGGTTTTGACCTATAAATCAGCTTGCACCCACATACTTGTCACCTAAGCAGCAAATTTAGAATTGACCCACTTAGCAGTTCTGGGAAGTGGGAGTCACGTAAGCAGTTGCTCTGATGCCTGCCAGTCAGCTGCCCAGTCTGATTGGGGTTACCAGGTTAGTAGGTGATGATCCAAACCCAGCAGACAGGTTGGTGCTGCTGTGAGGGAGGAGGCAGGCCACTTGCTGTTATTCTGAGATGAAAACCACTGTGGGACTGCTCCCAGCTAGATGGCAGCCATGGCTACCATCACCAAAACTCTGTGCTGTTCCTTACGTGTATCGTCCTCTTCCAACTTGACATCTGCCTGGTGTTAAGAGAGACACATCTAAATAATTCTGTGCATTTTAAAAATATGCTTGTATTTTAATGTGAACATTTTCAAAAGTTTACACTGTCTCTGGTGGCATGTTACTGCCTGTGACCTTTATTTATGATGGGTATTTCGGTAGACTCGGAAAAATGATTTGAAGTATTTATATCCTTTAAACAAAATGGTATCTTTTTCTAAATTGCTGATGTTTGAAAAACAAAACAAAGCGATGTTTAAGTTTATACCAGTAAAAATTCTTTGCAGCTTCCCAGTCTTGAAATGTGGCAAAAGGGTGTCTGTGGGTGGCTGCAGAGAGAAGAGGAAGATAGGGCAAAACTAAACTGTATTTTGATTCACAGTAGCTCTTCTGTTGGCCTAACACAAATTATGTAGCCTCTGTAATTATGTTGCCAGGAGCTCTTGTTAATGTTGATGAGATAAATGTATTTATCAGAGGAAAAATAGGTCCTGTTTGTACATCTAAACGGTGTAATATTTTTACACATACAAGACATAATTCATAAAAGTAGAATCATGTCAAAGTGACAGGGTAGAGGAGGGATGCATGATTTTTCTGGATCCTGGAATATGCTGCTAGTTACTTTCAAGACTGATTCTAGGTAAGCTGAAATTATTACTGCAATATGGGAACTCATTGCATTGCATCCTTATTTGTCCTTCACCCAACCTGTATGTTATGTGCCTTTGTGGGGGCATCCTAAACAGCAGTATAAGTGGCAGGTTGCCCCTGATGATAAAAATATCTCTTTTATCAAGTAATCTGTCTCTTGACTGGACAGGGTGTTTAAGGAAGCTGAAGGTGTGACTTGTATGACTGAATCATAGGTGCTTGTATATACATCATCTTTTCAAATGTCACTGATTTGCTTTAAATGTTACTGTTGGGCTTTATGGCCATGGAGATTTGAGCTTTTAAGTAGATGTAAGGAAAAGGACTGATTGGAGTGCTGTGATATTTTGAATATACTGGTGGTGTGAGAATCCGAAGAGATACAGACTTGGGAAGGGGTTTGTGTTCCTGTCTTCCATGGTCAAGTGCCTCTCCTGTATCATAGTACAAGTTTATAGACTTAAAAACTGCCAGTTGTGGTCCCATCTGTATCTGTTTGGACTGCAGGTCAACTGTATGATCAAATTAAAACAGGCAAACAAACCCCAAAACAAATGAACAAGCAAAAAAGGCCTTTTCCTCTAAAGTTCCTTAGTGAAGGTGTCCAGATATGAGGGAGCCTTCCCTTTCTGCAGGTACTTTGATTTCGTAGTAGCACTGGGCTGTGTTCTGTAAATTTCGTTTCATAAACCAAATAGCTGATGATGATGTGAAGACTTCCTCTTCTGACAAAAATAACATTGATTTGCACCTGTGCCCCTGCTCACTTTACTGTTGGAAAGTTCTATCAGGTTTTTTTGACTGGAAGATATTTATTTCTGTAAGAGTCTAAGGTCAAAATATGAAGAGTGACTCAATTCCTCAACATCATCTTCAAGTCTTTTAAGAAGTCAGCTCTCTAGATCAAATAATAAACTCTTACACAATATTTGATTTTTTTCTTTCTGGTGTATGATTTACACTGTTACATTATTTATTATTATCTGCTTCATCATTCCTCAAAATTCAGCAGGACTGTAACAACAGTCCTCTGGTCTAGCATTTGTGTTGGATGCCACTTTGGCTTGCCCAAACTGTTAAGGCATGTTTTGCTTGAGTGCTTTCTGAGTTTCAAAGCTGCTTCCACCTGTTTGGATGAAAAAAGGTCTTGCACAGGGGGTCTACAAATGTTTATTCTTGTTCAGTTGCATGGTGCTGTTTCAGTCTATTTCTATTTTATTTTATTTTATTTTATTTTATTTTATTTTATTTTATTTTATTTTATTATTTTTTTATTTTATTTTATTTTTTTTTAATTCAGGCCAAACCTGAGTGGCTGGTCACTTTAATCTGTCCTCTTGTAACTAACAGGATGTTCAAGTCAGTATAAAACTTTAGTCCTCTATATAGGGTTACTTATCAGAGGGTTGCTGTGGGAGATGGAAGCATAAGTCTTCTCCCCCAACACTGGATTCTCATCAATGTTTCAGGGTAGCTCCTCCAGCTTCCAGTGGAACATGGGCTTTAGAATCAAACTAAATTTCTGACAATAAAAATACCTGCAAATGATAGAGCACTTGAAGTCCCTCCAGTGCTGAATGCTATCACCAGGCAGACTGCCAAAACCATAGCTTTTTAACTAAACAAACAAACAAAAGCAGCCCTTAGGCCATGGAACAAGGAAGTTTATACTTCTAACAAAGAAAAACAAAAATTTTTTTTGGAAAGGTAGGGTTTGTGTAACCAACCGAATGAAAACATTGTAGTACCTGAGGGCACAGGAATCCCTATGGGTTGTTTGTTTCAAGCCTTATTTACATGAGGATCTGTAAAACTGTTCTTGACCTACATAAAGCATCAGCCATAATAAGACTTTATTTTAGGAGGAAGATTCAATAGGAGATTGTCTGCTTTGAAAACATTTCTAATATGGTGAGGGAAACATCAAACAAGATTACATCAAGAGGTGAAATAGAACCCCCCTCAGGGGAGGAAGAACTGCATGTAATTCTATAGCTTTCTATTGGAAATAAACAGTGCAATATAGCAGCTTTGCATAGAAGGGATGAAAATTTAGAAGAACTGGATTATTCTTGCATTTCAGGAGTGGCAGTATGGTGTAACACTCACCTTGGGTTTGGATTTAGGTGTGTCCCACAAAGTTGTGTCTTTCATGTTTTCATGGTTGTTAAAAATTCTGAGCTAGCTGTGCCAGTAAAGCCTGCCTGTAGAGGAGAGATGGGACCCTGCATCTGAAGTGATCTGCTTTTATTGTCCATTTATATTTGCTTTGGCTGCTGACCTTTAGCAATGTGACACTTGACTGATTCACTCTACCCACAGGATGTATTTGGGAGCTATATTAACAAGCTGATGATGGTGGATATATAGCCGAGCTGTCTGTGTTTTGGAGACAGGTGAGGTTTGTAATATTTTTTATTTTTTTTATGTGCTAGATAATGGTGCAGTGAGACTTTGTGGGTAGAAACAGTCAGGGCTTCAAACCTCATGAGGACCCAGTGATCCCTGATGCTGTGAGCACCCTTATCAGGAGCAGGGCTGGCAGTGAGAGAAGAAGCTGCAGGAGGTTTGCTGTGAAGCCCTTTCCATTAGCTCAGGTTCTGGGGCCAGAGCCATGTTGCACAAATGATGTCAGGTGTGGCAGGGGTGAAGACTGGGTATGTATGGTCACATGGACCCAATACAGATGTGGTGTGAGTGGGTAGCTAATGCTTGAATCCAGGAGATGAAAAAGGAGTGACTTTCTTACAGCAGAGAGAGAAGTTTGAGGGGATTGCCGGAATGGCAGAAGGAGTACTCAGGTTATCATGGCTATTTGCCAGCTTTGCACTGCCAGGGTCCCTCTGGGTTTTCTGCTAGCTAAGCAAATGCAAAGCTGAACCTCCTGAATTGAACCCCTTTTTCCACACTTCCCATATAAAATGCTGTTCTCTAGAGCTCAGTGTGCTCTTCAGGGCCATGAAAGATGCCTACCAGCTACACCAGGATACCTGCCTGCAGCCTGCTTGAGTGAGAGGTAGAGCTGGGAGTGCAGAGGGTTTCTGCCACTTTCCCACCTTCTCAGCTGATTTTAGGCTCAGGAAGCTCAGTCCCTCTCTTCTCTGCCTTGCAGCATCACAATCATACTCCCATGCACCATAGATACATCTGCTGGACAGGGACATGCAGGTGGTGTGCCGACCTAAAACCTTACCACGTGCTTGTGGCAGAGGGCATTGTGCCTTCTGTCACATCCCATGTGTTAAATTTCACATTAGTCCTACAAAACTGGTGGGTGCATTTCCTCAGAGCATACAGCCCACCTCTTGGGGTGAAGGGGGAAATAGCAGGTGCTGGTCCAGGGAGCACCTTGTAAGCTGTAGGTCTTCACTGACCCATTCTGCTCCTCCTCTCTTTGCTGTTTTTCAAAATTTGGATTAATCTTCTCTAGCTTCTATAAGACGCATGGTTAGCTTGGTTGTAATTTCTTAGTGGTAATCATAAAATCCTTATTCCCCACCCCACCACTCCCTGAAATTCAGGAGTGCAGATTTTAACACACCTTTCCATACCTCTTCACAGTAAATTTTTATTGGTTTTAAATGAATTGTAAAATTTAGTCAGGGCATAAGAAGTGCTAGGCAATTTTAAAGTATATCAATGTGAAAACTAGGGTGTTATTTCCTGGTGAGATCTTGCTTGTTTTGCAGCATTAGCCTCCTCCTTAAGGCCTCACATTCTGAGCTTAGGAATGTTATACAGGGAAGCTCAGCCTTTGTTACACTGTTGCTAGATTTCTTGAGAGAAAGCTTTAAGGAGTTCTAAAAATTTCTTTAAAAATAATACATATTTGAAAATAATCCAATTCTTAGGTGTCGATAATTTTGTTTGTTTTTAATAGATTTGTCTTGTTCCACAAGTGCAGCAACTTTTCTTTTTCTCTTGCTAAAACAAAAAAATTTATGCTGCCTTGGATTTTATTGCAAAGGATATTTTTCTTTTCCTTTAAAAGGAAAAGTTTGTGGAGCACTGTGATTACATATGCCTGTCAG
>JAAWXA010000004.1:23341230-23453456 GCA_038090715.1 Florisuga fusca
CCTCCCTTCCCTTTCCCCTCCCTCCCCCCCACCACCCTTTTTTCATTCAAAGTACATTTCTGTGCAGATCTAGAAAGCCTAATTTTCAGCTTATAAAAGAATCAGGGAATGGAGATGGAGTGGGGTGGAGGCAAACAAGGTTTAGGATTAAATTGAGGCTAAAGGTATACTGGAGGAGAAGTGCTAAAGAATAAAAGCTTTTTGCTGTTAGGCTTCCTTCAGCTCTTATCTAATCTGTTGAGGCTTTTAACTCCAAGGGCTTGCTTTGTTACTTGGAGGTCTGAGATCTTAGCATTTTCCCAAGGCTCTATTATAGACTGATGGATCATGTGTTAGTGATACAAATATTTTGTTTTGTGGCTAATAAAACAAATGCCACTTATGGTAAGTTACCCCGTGCATTTATTTAGTTCAACAGCTGCTGCAATATCCTCTGACATTAGCCTCTGTTCCTGGCTAGTACATGAAAAGCTACAAGAGCATCTTTTGAGAGGTAGTACTACTTCAGGTCATCAGTTCAACGGCCCATGTATCAGCTGGCTGCACTGCGATGCTTTTTAAACTGCATGATAAACTGTCTGGGGAATAATTTTCACCTCAAATAATAATTCTTCTGATTATGTGACTAGCTTGTGTGTGTTTGCAACCCTAGTGAGTACCTCAGTTTCAGAGCTGGTCTCTTCACTATTGGATTCAATAATAATTTTTATTAGCTCTGTTTGAAAATGACCTGCAGCTGGTAGTTTAGACAAACTAATGATCATCAGTCTTGCAAATCTAATCAAGTGTATCTAAAATGGTGAGTCTCCAAGTGGAATATTTGCAAAATGGGATGTAACCAGTGATTTGTAGCTGTATGTTAAAATAATTTTAATAAGAAACACTGGGATATTGCTGAATTTCATAGCAGGGTCTTCCAGTAAGCTGAAAGAGAAACAGCAGTGCTGGTTACACTGGGATAGCCTGGAAGATAAGGACAGAAATCAGAATGATCTCTGGTGTATTTTTTCTTTTCCTTATTAGACTTCAACCAGCAACTACAGAGTGAGGATGGAAGAAGAAAACAGACAGAAAATGATCTCAGGAAAGTTTAAGAACTGAATCGAAATCTTTTTAATAAGAAACATAAAATGGAATGGATGACATAAGAATGGATGAAGATTGACCAAATCAAATCGAAGCACTTGGGAAGATGGGGATAGGTACAAGAATAAATAACAATGATGTGGGCATTTCAGAAGTTCAGAAAAAATTACTAACAAGAACATTTTACCTTTTTATTTTCTCTGTTCAGTGTAGTTCAAGGGTAGTATAAAGAAAACCTTGAAACCTTGAATGCCTGGAGATATTGGTGACCTTTGTTAAACTCTAATCACTGCTGTAACTTCTCTCCCCATTATGTGGTGTGGTTTTTTTTAAATCAAACAAACCCATGTTCTGCTCATGGAGAGGCCTGGGAGTACTATGGTAAAATTGTGTTGAACTGGACTTTTCTCTAAGAAGTAAAGGTGAATATTTGCTGTAGTGGTTGCATCCCCAGGAGCTGCTAGATTAAAAGGAGGGGAGTGATTGCTAATAAGAAGGCAGATAATATTGCTTCATGGGAAAAAACCTCGAAATTATACCCCAAAATTCTACTCCATTGAAAAATAGATGCTTATCTGCTAAATATACCTAAAGTTGGTATGTTAGTCCTCTTGTGCTTGACCTCAGGCCTTGTAGGAGCTTAAATGCTTGGAGAAGTTATTTTTACTCTTCTGGCTTGGGACTCTTTGATAGGCAGTGAACAGAGCTTCTAATGCCTCTTGACTAATTTTATTAATAGCTTTGATGTGAGGTTGTTACATGCCAGGGAGATTTCCAGCAAGCAGTTGTGCAGGTCCTAGCTGCAGCCTAGGAGATCCTTGCATGTCGATCACATGCTATTGCATGTTCAGATATAAATTCAGCATAATCAAGATACCACTAACTTTTTGGGCTTTTGGAGGTGAAATGCCCATTACATTTTGTTGGTTCCCTTTCTTTGTTTTCCTTCAGAGAAGTATGTCAGCATACTCATGGTTTAGTTCTGGAAGTGAAATGTTTGTCTCAATCTATCTAGGTGCACGGTGTAGCATGGACTATATCCCTACCCCAAAAACAGTTCCTTCTTGAGCCTACTGAGTTTTGAAAAGGTTATTTTAGTCTTCATTAAATGTAGAGGCTATTTTTTGTGTGGCTGTTCAGTTGTGACTCTGGTGTTATGTTCTTTTGTGACATTTGTGAGGACATTAAACAGGAGATAATTCCTGTTTCTTGAGCTGCAGTCCTCTGTGACAGCAGATGGTTGTATTATCAGGTTGTAAACTTACTCTTGAATTTACTGGTTGGGCTGTTTGTTCCTCTTAGTTGTATGGGGAAAACTTGCTTTATTTTGCCTTTAAAGCATTAATTTTCTAAAAAAATTTTAATTCTAAATTTCTAATTTCCACACCCAGTATTTTCACAGCCAGCTTTGCTCTTCTACCAGTATTATGCTTCAACCTAAACACCCCTCCTACTTCTTCAGTATGAACATCTCTGATATAATTATGCTTGGAGGAGGACAGTATTTACATCTCTCAATTGACTTCTGTGCATTAGAAATCTGGCAGAAGCAAAATTGATCAAAATTAGATACATTTTCTTTCAAAGAGTACCATAGAGTAAAAAATGAATCACTGAGCATTCCATTTTAGTTCTGTGTGGGAATTGCTTGGCACCTTTTGACACTTAATTTAATTTTGTTAAATATAATTTTGAAATATACTATACTCTTTGATAAAACTGTTCTCTGCTTTCTTTCAATCATAACTTTTGAAAGAATCAACTCTTTTTTTTTGTTTTTTTGTTTAGAACAATGAATAGACTTTTTAAAAGCTATTTCAGTATGCAAGGGCAAACACACATTTATTCTAGTGTATGTAAATATACCATTTTGATTTACAAAGGTAACACTTAGTGCCCTTATAATGCTTCCAATGCTTATTCTGGCATTGGGACTTACCTTTTTACGGCAGGAATGAATATATAACCTCAGGAAATAGGGTGGAAACTTTGCCTGTATCACTCTATCGTCTGACATTCTAATCACATGAGCGGTTCATCAGTGCGTGTTAAGGTAGTGGTTGATTTTCACCCTAAAATATTCCCAGTTTTACAGCCGCATTAGTTTCCTTATCAGCCCTGTACTCTTTTGTAGTTGCACTGTCACTGATATGACGATTTGCCATACACTGAGAGAGCCTACAGCAACCTTGTCTGCCTTCTCCTTGCATCATGTAAAGGACACAAATACTGCAAGAGTCTGGAAACATTCCTGAAGACAAAAAATTATATCTTAATTTAAACTTAGAAGAAGTATCACTCAGAACTGTCCTGCTAAAATCATTTCACGTCTTGGAAACATATCCCCCATCCTTCTCCATTTTCCTGTGTGTCAACTTCATTTTTAAAATAGCAGTAAATCTTTATGTTGGTATATCCCTTCAATTGGGATATATTATATGTAGGATATATAATTAGGATATATAGCATATATGTTCATCAGGGTAAAATACAATACCAAAAATCAGTGCTAGAGCTGAACATAAAGATCAGGAAAAATATATAAGTTCTACTTAATATTAAAAGCTGCAATATTTTAAGACAAGCCAATGGTGTATATTCTTTTCTGGTACTTCGTAGATCCAGGAATTTTAATCCACATTCTGCTTTTTATAAGATTTGCTGTTAATTCTGTTATGGAAAGGTCAGTGAAACTTGGACATTCGAGTAATGAACATGCTTAAAACATGCTTAAAACTGTCTTTTAAGGTGTTAGCCACAATCTATATTCATTACACCGTAAAGTAACACCTCACCTCCATAATGCAACAGCATAGCAGTACAATAATATTGTGTAAATCATCCTAAGGTATCCAACATTTCTTATAACATCTGTATGTAAACTGAATAATGACTAGATGCTTCTTTTGTCTGTTTGAGTATTTCTTATTGTACAAAAGGTTCTGGTTGACCTATATAGTTGTTCTCCCTACTGATCAAATTTTTGTCACTGTACATCTGCCGTGTTCATCCATGGGCCTGTATTTTGCTGAGACTGCCCATAGATTTGAGACACCCCAGTAAAGCTATATTTTTAAGGTTGCCCAGTTTTCTTTTTCACATAGGCATGTAATATTTCAATCCCCAGTCCCTACCAGTGGCAGGAATTCATGTGAAATAAAAGATTTCGAATGAACATCTTTTAGTAGATTTATACTTAAAAATCATTGTCTCTGCACATGGAATAACCTAAAAGCATTTATTAATATTTGATGGCACGAAGAAAGCCCTAGGTATGTAGATTTATGGAACACGCAAACAGTTCAGCTGGGCTTAAATGTTTTTTGGTCCCTGTCCTTTAGCCAAGGTAGGCGAAAAGGCAGGGATGATGAGACAACTGTGTTCCATAGAGGCAGGTGCCTGTAAATGGGCTCAACCTGATGAAAATATGCTCCATAACAAGTTTATTCTGATAACTTGCAAGTGTCACTAGTATGACATGAAAGCCTTTGAATTTCATTTAGTGAATAGTATAAGAAAAAGGGCATGTTTTTTTTGTTGCTTTGTGTTGTTTCTTGGCAAATCTCTGTAAGAGTCTTTATGGGTGCTAGCTTGTTGCCTGAATCCCTATGCTGAAGAACTGTTAGCTGTGTTTTCAACAGCTATCAGCAAGATCTGTTAGTATTTTGATGGGAATGCACTTGCATTTTCTCAGATAATGATTTGTAAGAAATTAGATTTGGGGTCTGGAATATTTGAGTTAAGAAAAGGTCAAGAAATTAACAGGTTATTATAAGCAATAAAAAAATGGATGGAATACAACATGCATTGAAGAGAAATTTCTGCCAGGGCAGGGCTTAGAAAAGGCAAAGCACCCAGGGAAAGAATGAAAATGGGGTTTGGCTCTAAAAATCCAGGACCAGCAAAGCAACTGGTTTCCACATAAAGCAAGGATGAGATACCTTCAGTCTTCATTTTTGTTGTGCAGGTGCAATGCCTGATCTCAGACTGGTACCTGAAGTACCTGTTATCTTTAGGTTCAGGCCTCAGCCATACTGCCTTCCTCCACTAATATTTTCCAACCCTGGTGAATAATTAGATTTCTATATGTACAACCAAAGCTGAGGCACTAACTCATGCAGCACTTTGGTGCAGGAGACTGACCTTACTTGCCTGTAAGCACACATGCTACCTGCCTTTCACCCACCCCTTTTCTCCATAACCTCTGCTATGTGAGGCCATGGGACCAAGGCACCCAGCTGTGATGTGCTGTATGACTGTGTCCAGCTGGGTGGGATGGGGCAGGGATGAGCTGCCAGATGTACCTGACCTGAGCATGGTGCCAGTGCTGGCAGTGCAGCTCTGTCTTACACCACTCTGGGAGAAGTGGTGGGTAGGAGGGAGGGGGTACAGCATGGGCAGGCACCCCCATGTGTCAGCACCAACCTGTTGATCTGTTCAGCCTTCCTGCCTGTCAAAGATGAAAGTCAAATTTGATGCGGGAGCACTGCCAGGCTCGGGTCAACCCTGTGCGTATGGGGCGTGTGCTAGAGAAGATTGCTTGCCCTGGGAAGATCAGGCAAGAGTGACATAATTAAATTTTTTTTCTGGCTGTGCTACACAAAATATTGCCAATTACAAATTTGTCCTGCCATTTAATTTGCTCTGATGATGAGATGATGTGTATTGCTCATTTTTAGTGGGTACGTTTTCTTGGTGCTTGTGCAGGTAATCATTAGGACAATATCTCTCCAGTTATGTAATGCAGGTTACTTGAGCCTGTGTATGTGTTGTTGGCTATAATGAGACCAGGGATTAGAAGCAGCATGTGTTCCAGGATAAATAAAAAAGCTTTGGATTGACCCAGAAATAGTTTATTGTGACCTTATCCAGCAATAGAAGAATTTAGGTAAAGGTTAACTTTGGCTGGTGTTAACCTGCAATGTCTCTACTGATCTCTTACTTGCAAAAAGAGGCTTTGCTCTAATCAGTAAGAGGAAAAACTCTCTAGAACAAAATCTGGCTTCTATAATGGAAAATCTATAGGCTGAAATAAAAGTGTTATCACTTGGTATAACTGTTCATTTTAATACAGAGAGGAGGCAATGCAAGCTGAAACACTGCACACAGCTGTGTGCACATGGCTGGCTTAAAGCATGACAGCAGAGCTGGCTGCAGGGGGTGAAGCTGGATAGATGGGGTGATAGACAAGGAGAGGTGCCTGCATGCCCACCCTTCATGTTCAGTGGTGGCTGCTGATTTGGGATTTGCATAGAGGTGGGATCTTAAATTGGAGCGGTGGTATAGGCATGCACTTATATGTGGAGGCAACTTGATGGGCTGGGCTGTGAGTTGAGCATCTGTTGAGTGGTTGAGTTGGCTGCCGCTTCTGAGGCCACAAGGGCATGGACTTTTGTCATGAGGAGAAAGGATAAGAACAGCCTCCAACTCCTCACATGCATGGAAATTACTGCCAGTGCAGATGCTGAGGTTGTCCTTCCCATGATTTCTAGTTCTTAAGCAGAAGGAGTTTGGAATTGCTTCCTCAAAACTCAGTAATGAACCTTGGAGCACCTTGGTGTGGTCACTTTCATGATGTGAGGTGGTTTGCATTTTTGGCGGTACAGTCCCAATGAAGTGCATGAGGGAGTCCTCTCTGGGTGTAGAACTTTACACTTGCTATTGAGGAGCTTCTTGAGATTCATATCAGCCCATTTCTCCAGCCTGTAAACGTCCCTCTGGATGTTAGCACAGCCACCTGGTATAGCAGCAGCTTCCCCCAGTTTTGTCTCATCTGTAGACTTGAAGAGGGTATGCTTGGGTTCATCATCCAGACCATTACTGAAGCTGTTGGACAGGACTGGATTCAGTATTGACTTCTGGGGAACACCACTAGTTTAGTTATTTGCCTCCAACTAGACTTTGTTCCACTGATCACCATTCTGGGTAGAATCTTTCAGCCCATTTTCAATCTACCTCACTGTCTGCTCATGCAGCCCACACTTCATCAGCTATTTTATGAGGATCTTATGTGAGAGAGTGTCAAAAGCCTTACTGAAGTCTAAGCAGACCATATCCATTGCTCTCCTCTCATCTACCACGTCAGTCATTTCTCTGTGGAAAGTTGTCAGGCTGGTCAAGTGTAACTTCCCTTTGGTAAACCATGCTGACTATTTCTAATCACCTTCTTGTCCTTCTTGTCCCCCTTGAACAGGTTTCCAGGGGTAGCCACTCCATCACTTTACAAGGAATGGAGATGACGTCAAGTGGTCTGTAGTTGCCTGTGTCCTTTTTTTCCCTTCTTGAGGAAAGGATTCACATTTGCTTTCCTCTACTCCTCAGTTATGCTTCCCATGACCTGTCAAAGACTATCAGGTGTGGCCTTATAATGGGGGGCTAGCCAGCCAGCCCAGAACTCATGGGTATACCCCATCAAGGCCCATGGGTTTATGTATGTCTGGTTTGCTTATGTTTTTCCTGACCTGATCCTCTTTCACCAAGGTATGTCTTCCTTGATCCAGCATTTCTCCTTGGTGTCTGAGGCTTGGAATTCCTAAAGGCTGGTCTTGTTAGTAAAGACCAAGGCAAAGATAACTTTCAGTTGCCCAGCCTTTTCTAATGAAGATGCCCAAATATTTGGCAGCATGCCTTTTTCTGTGGATATTCAACTTTCCCTGAAAAGTAAATGTATTTTCAGGCAAGTATCTTCTTCTAGAAGAGACATCTGTGTTCAGAGATTCCTCTGAAGGCGCAGCAAGAAGTGGTCCTGATGGCAATCTCTTTCTTCTTGCAAAATGAAAGCATCTGCTCTGCTCTGCATTCATTTTGGGTTTGGATATTTTTTTATTTCTTCAGTTACCTCCTGCAGGATTTTGCTCTGTACTGGAAGGATCTTACATGTGACAGACAAGATTTGGTACCTTTCTGCCTCTTGTGCTCTTTTTTTCTTTCTCTCACAAGTTGAAAGCAGTACCTTTTGTTGCACAGCTAAATACAATAAAAATGAATCAACCTGTTCACATGTACTAGGTTTTTGTTTCCACTACTAATAAAATGAGGGCACATGTTCTAAGGGTCAGTTCTGCCAATGGAGAAGTATAGCTCTAAGAGTGTAGCACTATTATTCTACTATGGTTTTTATTCCCTAGTAAACACATTTATTCTTTTTTTCTCCTAGTATCATTTTCTAGTTACCTCTTTCCTATAATCCTATTTTCTGTGTCAAATCTCTACCTTTTACAAATTTTTATACTTTCAAATGCGTAGAATTTTGTGTTGGTTTTTTTTTACATTTGGCCTCTAAATCAGTCGCTATGTTTTTTGTATTCATACTGAAAGGAGAACTGCTAGCTTATACCTGTGCAATAGCGTGCTATAAATATGATCAATAGCTGTTTGCATCCTATTATTTCTATTTGAGCTATATTCCTATAGACAGCACGTCAGATTCAGTGTAATGTAGTAGGTTGTCTAATCAATAATAATAATTATAATACAGCTTTTATCCTGGTGGCAGCTTCATGGAGGCATTTGGAAACCATTTGTTATCTGAATAGTGATATGAAACCTTAAGCCAACTATGCTGCATGTTCCCTTCAAGTTTATAGTGCCTTGTGTGTCACTTGTCATTAAGTTTAAACGTGGCACGCAGCTGTGCTTTAAGCACTTGTTCCTGTGTTAAAATTTTGAGGCTGAAGAGTATATTTTAGTTTTCCCATGCTGCCAATGGACGGCAGGAAGAATCCAACTTTCCTTGGAGTGGTGGTCTAATTGCTACTTATTAAAAATAATGAACTATCTCACTAGTTGTACTTTTCTGCTGCAGATTTAATTAGCGTTCACCTCCTTCCCCTCCAACTCCTTCGCTAGGCTGACAGAGCTGAGAGGAGGGAAACTGAAGCAATTTGAAACCTTGTTAGAAATTTATGAAGTGCTAAAATGTTTTATTCCCAGAGGCTGGTTTGCCAGCTGTCACTGGTAAGCCATTCGCTGCCTGCCTCGGAGTGAGTGTGCCTGTGATAGCAGGGGGAGGCAGCAGGCCACAGCCAACATGAGCGTGTACATCGTTTGGCACATTATGCACTCTGTAATTAGGAGGAAGTAGAGTGAAACTAATTATTTTTCTCCTCAATTGGGCCAATGACATTTGGGAGGAGGACGGATGTGGTGCTGGATGGGGAAGGAGTCGAGAAACATGGTAGTTCTCCCTCTCCCCAGCCACTGTACTGGCACCCTCTGTGCCGGTGGTGATCCCACCTCCGGCTGGGCTGTGAGGCACGGAAAGGCACCTGTACCTCTCTCTTGTGCACAGTCTGTGGCTAGCAGGAGAAAAGCTATGTGCTTCCTCTGCAAACCCCTGGGTTTTTTTCTTGGTTTTTTTTTGTACTGTGTATTGCTAGCACTGGTTTGTGGTAATGATCCCCTTTGAACATGGAAAACTTCGGCAGAGTCAGTGATGCCGTATAGAACAGGGTGCAGGTCTTAGGAGGGAAAGTGCATTTGCTGTCCTCTCATTAAGACTGCTGTGGCTCTGAGATGTGAATCTGAAATTACTGATGTGGCTGAAAAGTGCACTCTCATTGTACTGTTTACCTACTAAAGTCTATTTGTGGCAAATAGGATAAGGAGTCTAGTAGGGCTTTTAGTTTAAATCTGTTTAATTAAAATGAAATTCAGTCTGCTTCCATTTTATACTTCTGATTTGCAATCAACACTTTCACCTGTTACCTGTACATATAAGGCGCAGCCTGGAAAACAGATATATATTTTTTTTTTCATCCCCTGTAAGGCTGACCTTTAAAGTTCCTTTCTATCTGTGCATTTCTGTGAGACGACTTTTACAAGGTCAGTTCAAAGATCTTATTATTTAAGTGGAATCACTTGAAGTATAGTGCATGAAAAGCATATTGCTAAAGATGAACCACCAGCAGTGCATTAAGAGAGTTTAGAAAAACAAAAAGTAGCTGCTGCCTTCTGCCTTTACCAATAGGCAAGATTCAGTGTTTTTAAAAAAATCAGTTATTGTTTTTTGGCTTTATATTTATTTCTTTCCTATAGCCAGATAAAAATATTGCTTTGTTTTTTAGGTTCTGGGCCCAGATTCTGTTCTACACATCTTGGGTCATTAGGTCTGTCATTTAATTGAAGCAAGAAATTTGCTAGGGTGGGGGGTTTTTTTTGGTGGTTTTTTTTTGTTTGTTTGTTTGGGGTTTTTTTTGTTTTGTTTTGTTTTTTCCTGCCACCCTCATCTTGTGTGGGTCCCTTGAGTGTTGTATTGATCATATTCTTTACATGTCTAATGACAGTCCCTCAGTTCCCTCTCTAGACAGACCATTTGTTTGCCTAATTGCCACTAAAGTTAGTAAAAACATAATGTGTTTATAGCAAGTAGCCTTGCTATTTTCTTCCCCTTGGTTGGTTTCAAAGCATTTTCTCCACATTATGCCAAATAAAAAAGTTGTATCCAGTGAGATATTAAGACCAGGAAAATGTG
The DNA here is from genome assembly GCA_038090715.1 of Florisuga fusca. NCBI lineage: Eukaryota > Metazoa > Chordata > Aves > Apodiformes > Trochilidae > Florisuga > Florisuga fusca. The sequence goes on from JAAWXA010000004.1 coordinate 23,351,789, forward strand.
CATGTTTGTATGAACTCAGAAAGGGAAGTCAACAGTGACAAGGCATGTAAGTGTCGGATATGTATAAGTTAAAATATATGTTCCATGTAGACAATACACATCCTTTAAGAATGATCTATTCGTAAAAAGGCATCGTTTGAAATTAGTGTACCTTTCTAAAAAGCATTAGGCATTTCTTCAAAGTAGCAATTTTTAAATCTGAAAAATCTTAGTTTATGTTGACTCTACAATGTAAAATCACAAAGGAAGCCTATCTTCTCAGGCTTTAGTCTTGAATGAATCGAAGAGGCAATGCTGTGTTTGCATTAGACTACTGGGCCTTCAAAAAACAGAATCTGAAAGAGTGCTTAGAGATCCTTGGCTTCCCCTTCTTTAACTAACAGCTGTTTGTGTATGTACAGACAACTCTTGTTCATGGAGTGCTCTTGCCTAGTTTTCAGCTACCAATGTTTGTGCTACAACTTCTTCAGGCACCAAAATTCAGTTTGTATCACAGTGCTTCTCAGATACCTTTAAGGAGTTTAGGGTACCCAGGCTGGGCAACTTATCTAATCTTCTCATGGGTCCCTGTGATACTCTGTGCTATTTGTCTATATTTGAACCCACAGCAGTCTTCTGAGATAGCAGAGATGGGATGGAGTGATGATTGAGCAGAGGTGAGAATGGGATGGGTAGTGTCTCACTTGCCTTTGCTGTGAGCCCTACCAGGCTGTGGGAGGAGAGCAGGCAAGCTGGCACTGCTGGGTTAGCCAGTGCTGGTCAGGCAGAGTCCCACTGTAAAACAGAGCAGGTCTCTCTGTCTCTTACTTAACACCTCTTTTATTTTCCTTCCCCTTTTTTGAGCCTTCCCTCTACTACATCCACAGTTACTTGTGATAGCATTTGCATAATACTCTTTGTACAAAGTACTGCACAAAGTACAGTTAAAATGTTAGTCTAACTTAGTCTAACTTTTAAGATTAAATGCTGTTCAGATGTTGCCTTAGATGACTATGCTAATAAAAAAATACACTTAGTAATCAAATTTTGTGAGAAGTTCTCAAATTACTTCACCTGCACCACCTCAGTTACGTATTGTTTTTCTTTTATTATTGTGGAGTGAGAATAAGGGTCTCACTTCATCACTTGCTCAGCAAGGCAGATTTTGTATGATTTGCCACCAGAAGGGTGGCACCTGTGGCCAGATGGTGGAAGTCACCAGTGGCTGAGCTTCCTGGAGCACAGGTACAGTTGAAGTTAGGAGCTAATTCAGTGTAGGATTTGCAAAGTAAACTTTAAAAAAGTTTAATTGGTAGCAGAATGGCTTAGTTTTAGAGTAGCCAGAGCATAGAGGAGTTCTCTGCTTGAGCATCAAAGTGTGCTGCAGCAAAAGTCCTGCTGGTACGTGAGATGGCACAAAATGAGTTTTGCAAGGGCCTGTGCAAAGCTGCACAGTGGCAGCAGTGACTGCAGTGCAGGTACACAGCTGTGCTACTCCTGTGCTTTGCAAAGGCTGATGCTGCCCTGACTTTGGGAGAGGGAAGCTGCACCTCTTTTTGCTTTTGCATGCCTAGAGGCACACGCCCACGGGAGGCTGGGCCCTCAACAGGTTTCAGATACCTCATTCCTTCCAGGAAATCCTCATGAAATTAATAATTTTTTGCCCATCTGCTTCGAGTCCCCTACTTTACTCCAATTCTAGAGTCTTTAGGTAGACCTGAAATCAGTGTTGCTTCTGAGTTCATATTTCCACTTAGGTGGTTGCTTTCGGACTCCTTCTTGTGAAGGAACTTTCCAGTGTCTACTGCAGAAAGTTATGATCTCTGAGCAGGTCTTCATCCTCCACAGGGACATCCTCCTCTCGTGTGAATAAAATCTGCAGTCACAATTGTAATCAATACTGTGCTTTAATTAAAAAATTGTTCTGTAAAGATGTTTCCTTTAATAATAAGGTCTATAGCAAACCAACTGAGATAAAGACTTTATATATATTTGTTTCTCTTATTTTGTCCCCCATTTTAACATAAAATATAGTCTTCTCCTTTAGGAGGTTAATGAATGATCCTACATTCTACTGGAAGTTAATACATATATGTTTTGGAGAAAGTCTGTATAAAATTTTAGGATTTGCAGAGGGCTGACAGAATTGTAGTTGCTAAATCTGCTATTAATAGTCTATAATTATTAATATTAGTAATATTAATAATCCACACAAGCTGTTTAGGTGTACCCTTGCTTTCTGTTATGAATGTTGCCTATGCTTCCTATGAGGATAAAACCAAATTTCAGCCATATAAACAATAGCAATGATCATTATTGCACACTGTAAAACTATATTTACTTGTGAAGAAAACAGGGATCACTTAGAGGACTTTTTCTGCTTGAAAAGGTCTCTCTGTGAAATTTGGGCTAGTTTTTTTCAGGTCACTTTTAGTTTCTTTTGTCTAAGACCTATTCACCAACTTTAACATTTCAGATGAAGAAGACTCATGACATCACCTGAGGTTGCTGGGAACTACAAACTTGGGCTCACGTACCATCCCCAAAGTAGTTCCAGTTGTCATCTGATATTTTATTTGTGCATTTCAATAAGAGAGAAATTAATTATGTGTTTAACAATAACATTCAATTAAAATACTTAGTTTGGTGCAGTGCTTGTGATCTGTGCAGCATGATTGCTTGCTTTTTCCCAATCAGATCAATCACATTTGTTTATTAGTGAGATCTATACACACAGAATAAAGATCCCAAAGACTAGGATCTGGAAGAAAGAAGCTATTTCCAAGCTTCTTAAGGGAAAGAAATACAGAATTTAAAAACTTTAAAAAAATCTCTGGTGAAAATGTCATATTTGCTGAACTACAAAAGCATCAGGTTTCCATCTGCACATTATGATACATTCTAGTGTTGTGCTATTACTTTAAACAGTGTGAAAAATAGGTCCTGTATTTGTGTTGTGTACTCATTGCTCAGGATGGGGAGGTGCTGTGCTGGTGAGTCACTCACTTGACTGCCTGAAAATACCTGCTTGCCATTGCTGTTCTGCCTTTCTTTGAATGTATTCTGAAATTTTTATTCTATTTTTTATTGGATAATATTATTCTAAAGAAAATCATGTACAGAAGTAAGACTGTTCCTCAGGGTGGCCTTCTGTTTAATTCAAACATAGAATCACTGTATTTCCCTCCTTTCAGGGTTAACATTCTGTGAGGCTAAAAAGGACACCTAAGCACATGAAAACTGATGCAAAGGTCAATTTATCCCCTTCCTCCCCACCAAGTCTTTCATGTAATTAAATGTGCAGCACTTGAAGCTTACCCTGCTTACTACTCTTTTTTTGTCATCTTGATTAAACATGACAACAGATCAATGTGAGAGTAAAATCAGGCCATTAAAAACAGGTACAGGCTTAAGCCAAGTGTTCAGCTTCACTATGGAACAGTAAACCTAAGCAAAATGTTCAGAATTTTGCATAAAAGATTGTTAAACTTGATAGTAATATACGTTCACATTCAATAGTGCCTGACCTTTTAGCTGGTAATGTTTAATTTAGAATATTTTTAATTTGATGAATATGGGTGTGAAGTACATAGATGTCACGTTCCAAAGGCTGGAAATATGGAGATTCTTTTTGCATCCCACAAAGACAAAGTAAAGATAATGCAGTACTGGATGCAACTACATAATTTTATTGAACACAGACAGAACTGGAAGCCATTGAAACTATAGTTGTTAGCCTAATAGTTCTGTTGAGCAGTTGCCTCTATTGTAGTTTGCTGTCTGCTGCATCAGCAGAATTAGCAGTTTTTGGCTAGGTGTTTTCCCCTAATTCTCTCTCCTAATTAACAGTATCCAACCTGGGCCTGTCAAGAAGCTATTTTTTTCTCATACTTTATGATTTCCCTCTTATCTCTTTTCAAGCTTTACGGCCTAACCTCCCATCTCTTCTCAAGGCCTTCAGACTGCTTGAGACAAGACATCATTCATCCTGCTCAAGACAATACATCATTCATCCTGCTCATTAGAGAGAAAAAGATAAGAGTATCACCACCTGCTGGATTCTGTGGTGTGGGATGGTAGGCCAGTCCTATGCAGAACTCCAAGCAATGTTTCTTTCCCCCTTCCTCACCCCGCATCCTCTAATGTTTGCCATTTGCTGGGGGGGCGAGAGGTGTAGTGCTTTCAGTTACCAATTGTTTGAGGCAAAACCTGACAGGAACCTCGCAAGAGGAAATGGGATTGGGTGGTTTCATATGGTGGCATTTTACTTATTTGTTTGTTTGTTTGTTTGTTTTATTTGTTTTAAAGTTGTGAACCTTAGAACAACCAAAGACAGAGTGAAATTCTCTGCTGGTAGCCAGAGTACCCCAAGTTGTCATGGTTAATGCAAACAAATTATGGAGGGAATATAACCTTTCAGTTTTCGTGTGGTTTAACTACAGAGAAGAATATAGAGTTAAGGCCTTTGTGGGGGGGTGATGGTCATACACCTGTATGTCTGTGGCTTCTTTCCATGCTGCACTGCAGGTGGGCCGTTAGTTTGATCTACCATAATAATCCTTATGTTATCAAGCATTGTGCCTTTGGCCATTAATTTGCCTATTTTAATGTAACAGGTGTTCGGAATGTGATGAAAGCAAAGTGAAAAATTCCAGACTTTTTGATGAAGAAATCAGAATTTCCTGTTTCAAGAAGCATGGCTTTTGGGAGGAGAAAAAGATATTTCAGTTCCCCCACCCTCTAATTTCAAGATATGTGGGAAAACTGAAAGCTCTGAAAAAAACCAGAGTAAGAAAGGAGATAAAGGGAGAGCTGAAAAAAATTTCCCTGGGTTGACCCTCAAAATTGAGGTGACTGACTCACTTGCTTTTGTACATCCAGAGCTCTGTATTAGGACATGCAAAGAGGCCCCAGGGATACCTGTGGTGTTAGTTTATGCTCTGAACTCAACTGATGCTCCTGCACAGTCTTGTATTTCTAAAGATTACATAAGGTGTTTAATGATTAATGTGTCCTTTGTGTTCCATCCCCTTCATGTAAAGTTTTGGGTAAAATGACACCACTTTCAGAACTTAATCCTCTGGGAATTACTACTTGCCTATTCCAGTCAATGTATTGATGGCTGCAAACCTACTGCACAAGCTCACAGCTGAGGTCATGATGCTGGTCAAAATGGATTCTTATTTTGATTATCTTTTGAACTGGTCATAAAATAAAAGCATTTATAAATGTGCAGGAATTTTAAAAGCAGATCAAGTTTCTCCCTGCTTTCTGCTACTCTATCATGATTTGCTGCTTATCAGGTCTATGGGAGCAAATGACTCTTACTGTTCCTTTATTTGCCCTCCCTCCCCTTAGTCCCTTTATCAGCATTTGTGAATTACTCAGTCACATCTACTTGTGATTACCCATGTATTTTAGGTGAGATATTTGCTGGCAAGGTGGAGTAGCAGACTCTTAAAGTGGACTTTCCAGTCTAAACCTTGTAATGTACAGATACAGCAAGTTTAAAAGGATAAATTTTAGAATCTTTGATACAACATGGCCTCTTCATATGTCATGTTCGTTGCCACTGCAGCTGGCTTGGATACTGTGTTTGTACCACACTGACCTGCAGAAGATATTTATGGCAAGGCGAGAAGGGTAATGTTTTGTTAACCAGTTGGGATAAATATACGGTTAAAAAAAAAAAAAAGAAAAGAAATATATTAGACACTTTAATTCCTGTTCCAGCACAAAATGTCATTAAATGCTGATAGTGATTACACATAATGACTACTTGATACTTTGATTTTGCTCAAAAGATCTCTTTTATCTCATCATTATTTACACTTTAAACTCTGCTACAGAACCTACATTTCTGTCAATTTATATGATGCAGATACTTAATTAGCACTGATTAAGAGCAGGAGTGTGTGTGGGAGAAGCTATTTTTCCACAGAGTAATTTTATTAAGCCTTAAATATTATGACTTAATGTGACTGATCAATGAAAAGGTGTATTTGCAGCTTGTTAGGGTTAGCTTGGTCATGCCCATTTGGATACTGCCCATGAATCTGATGGGTGAAACGTACATGCCATGGTTGGGAGCTTTCAGGGAAGGCAGTTTCCTCACTGCTTTCGTCCTGGTCTGGCATAGGATGTAGGAACTGCATCTGTGACATAAATTCTCTAGACTGACCTTCTCCTTGACTTTCTTTCCTTTTTTATGATAATACTCCCATCAGCAGAGATGTTGGTTGGGATTCTCAGTGTCTGGTTTCTCCCAGATGTAGCATAGAGAAGATCCAAAAGTAGACATTAGACCTACTGCACATAGTTGCACGATCTGTCTGTGCTGGCCATTCACAAGACTTAATTTGCCTGCAACTGGATAGGTTTCACAGGAGCAGATTTTTATTCCATTGGCAGGATGAGTGTGCTAGATTTTGCTACACAGCTTACCTAGAATACACAATCACTTTGTGCACTTTGTGACTCAAGGGTCACTGACAGTGGAAGAAATTCTAGAGGAAACTATCCACTGAATGTCAATGAACTGCCCACCATGGATGAGATTCCTTCGAGAATCATAAATAAAAAAATACATGCATAATAACCTGAAGAAATGTGACTGCTTCAACCTTTTGCTTATATTGATTTAGGATTGTTACTTTTTTGGGGGTACTTAATGTCAGGTTTTTTGTTGTCTTAAAGGACTAAGGTAGACAGCTATGAACCAGCAGGTCTCAAAAAAGAACCAAGTTTTTAGAACACATAGCTAAAAGAAATGTACCAGGGAAAGAACTTTGACTAATTATTACAAATTTTTGAAGGAATTGAAGCAGCTGGACTATGAGAATGTAGTCAGTTTAATATAATTAGATCACAGAATCACCCAGAATCACAGAATGTTCATAAAAATGTGTTGTATCTTATGGTATGAAACAAAGATGCCGTGGAATAAGAGTGGTCCTCATGTAGATTAATGATAGGCTAGAAAAGAAAAAGAAAGCAAGTAACTGATTTTCAGGTTGGAGAGAAAACACTGTCAGAGTTTTGTGCTGGTTTATAGGCTGTTCAACATATGCGTAAACAAACTGAAGAAAGTTATAAGTATTAGAGTCTCCTGATGAATCTTCTTCAATATTCAATTTATACATAAGTACAGCTGGAAAGAATTAGAAAAATCATGCAGTAACGGAGAGTAAAATGGCATGTGGAGGAAGAAAGTGAGTGCAGAACATCGCAAACAGAAAAGGTAATTCTAATTAGTTGTGTAATATTGGACTTGAATTTAGCTGTGACCACTAGGAAAGGCTTGTGACAAATTTTTCTCTACACATGTTTTGTCAGTCACTCTTGGAGCAGAGATGATGGATATAGGGGCATTTGGTATAACATCCTGTACTACTGTTAAGAAAAAAATAGTACTGATATTTTACTTTTTAAAAACCTGAAAACTTAAGAATTCTTTTTCGTTTCACTAAAATTTATGTAGACCATTGTCGTCCTTCTGCCAAAAATGATAACAAATAAATGAGTCCATGCAGCTATTCTTAGGGCATGGACTTTGTCTGGTATTTTGCTAGGGAAGTTGGAAGGGAAGAGGTGTGTTTAGACTGAAGTTACAGCAATATAGTGTGGGATACATGTTGCTGTTACTTTAGTGGTGTAAGTTTCAACCACTATTTGATTTGGGTTAATCCCTCACTGTAGGTCATTGACACTACTTCCCATACAACTATGGACACAGTTATCAAAAACCTCCTGTCAAGAGTATCTAAAAAAGTAAATGTGTGTTACTGCATATAATGGAGAAGAGAATTATATATAAAAGCCGAGTCCCCTATATGAAGATGATAACATTGCTTAGTGAATTGGTAGATATTTATATATTCAACTGTAGTGCCTATTGCTTTACCTAATGATGTTATAAAAACTAAGAGATTTGCTGCAAAGAGGGTACAAGAACTATTTCATTCATTGCATTTGAGTGAGGAAGTGATATGTTGTTATTCATATTTTAAAGTCCTGAAAAACACAGGAAAGGCCCAAGCACAAATTGTAACTGGTATTTAAGTGTTCAGAGTTCATTGAAGGTCAAAGAAAGATGGGTTTTACTATAGCTGGGCTTTGATGTTTGTGATTGCCTTGATGAGATGGAGGGGCTAAAACAGAAACCAGGAATTTCTGAGTCACAGCTAGCATTTCATGTGCTTATTTTTCAGGTAAACAAATCTAAAAAAGTAAATGTGTGTTATATGCTTATCCTGTAGCCATAGTATTTTCATATATATTTCTATTCCTCAACTTAACAGCATGCTAAACTTGCCATTTCCAAACTGTATATTATCTTGGGATAATTCAGAATGTTAAAATACTCTAGAGAACTTTTTTTATGTTGGTAGTATCTCATCTCCATTTTAAATGCTATATAAACATTGGAAGATATTGTAAGTTTCATATATTTTAGATATGTGTAATTTCTTCTTCTTAAAATCTTTCCTTCTCCAGCAAAGCTCAACTGAGATTTTACCTCTCACTGGGTGAAAGAAATGTAATGGATTGTGTGTATTTTGACATACTAATATTTTCTGTGCATGCTATATTGTATGAATTACATAGTAAACCCATAACAAAGAGAGTACCAGACTGCAACTGTTCAAGGATTAAGCATTTAATAAGGTGTTGTTTTTTTTTTTTTTTTTTTTTTTTTGGTTTTTTTTTTTTTTTTTTTTTTTGCTAAGAAACAAAATTAAATCCTGAAAACTTGTTTCAGATCTGTCTTTTTTTAACACCAAGTGATAGGTACATTGAAAATCTAGTCTTGATATTGGCGTCTTTGCTATTAAGGTTGCAGTAATTTATCATAGCTCTAATCTTCTATAGCAGTAGCCATGAGAGCCAGTATGTTAAATTTCTTTTCATTTATTGAGATCTAAACAAAAATTAGTACATCATGGTGATCTCAGTGGCAGTTTAGAAAAAATGTGAGCAATAACCAAATGTAAATGATGCTTCTTTTCTTCATTATGCCTTGTTGTGTTGGAGTGTTTGAACACCTTAGTACCTACATAAGTATTGGTTTTATTTTAATGCTTACTAGGGCCAAATCACATCAGGAATCTGTCAGCAATTGGATTATTAAAATAGTCATTATTATGTACAACTTCTTTTTGCTCAGCGGGAGTGAGACTGTTTTCTTAGATCTCTTGGTACTGGCTGTTTGTGCTGACCAGAAGTAACTGTTATGAGAGTTTCCCCCCCCTCATATTTTTCCTTCCCCCTCCCCCCCCTCTTTTTTGTTTTGTTTTTGTTTTTTTGAACTCTGAATTATTTGAGAACCACCCCTTGAGCAAGACAGGCCCTCTTCACTCTGTGTTTCTCTGCTGGTGCTGTGTATGGTGACTGTGGAAGGGCTTCTCTTGTTCTACAGTTGGGCTGCTCTTACTGTGACTCAGCCCATGCCAGCATCATCTGATATGACAGGGAAGCTGTCAAAAAGAATACGGTCAAATTGAGAACTCATCCTCATGAGTGGAAAAATCTAGCACAGTTGTGAAGTAGCATTAGTGCAGCAAAATGCTTAAGATGTGCTGCATGTTCTACAGTGGATTGAAAATGTACATCAGACCTGGAAATCCAAATACCAAGTGGCTGCTCCCTTTAAGGGGTTTCCAATCCTGGCAAGAGTTTGCTCCAAAAAAACATTTCTAGAGCCCAGAGGTTTGCTCTCTTCAGAGTCATTTGCAAGCTTATGTATTCTCTTACCTGTGATTCAGGAAATTTTTTTTCATTGCTACATTTTCAGGTGCCCTGACTTGTTCTGCTGCTGCAGATTTATGGACTAAGGACTCAACAAACGAGACGAGCTGGAAGCCACTGTGCAGCAGGACAGCTATGACATAGTTGCCATCATGGAAACATGGTGGGATGACTGATGACTGGAATGCTGCAGTGGATGGCTATAAGCACTTCAGAAAGGTAGACAAGGAAGGAGAGGCAGTGAGGTGACTCTATATGTTAGGGAGTATTTTGATTGTATGGAGCTCACTGATAGTGATTATAAAGTTGAGTGTTTATGGGTAAGAATGAAGGGGAAGGTGAACAAGACAGATATCCTGTTGGGTGCCTATTATGGACCAGGATGAGGAGGCAGACAGTACATTCTACAAATGGCTGGCAAAGGTCTCACAATTGGTAGCCCTTGTTCTAGTAAGGGACTTCAGCCTACCTAATGTCTTCTGGAAATATAGCACTACATAAAGGACACAGGCTAAGAGGTTCCTGACACAGCTGGTGAGGATACTGGTGAGATGCCTTGCTAGATCTTCTGTTCACCAATAGGTATGGACTTGTAGGAGAAGTGGTTGGAGGCTGTCTGGGGCTGTTTTCTTCATCAAGGTGAAAGATCTTGCAGGTTCTGGCTTGCATGAGGATTGGAGCATTCATCTGGGATGTGGGAAAGATGACAGGAAAATGACCAGACTGTGGGGTTCATAATGTAGGTGACTACTCTGATCTAAAATATATCCTCATATAATTTAATGAGACAGCTTGCCAGTTAATTACTTTCACTAAAAATTTTGGTCTTTCATGTTTGTATGGAAGAGATTTCTTTTGAAATTTTGACTCTTTCCTGAGTAGGTCCAATGAGAAATATGGTAGTCTTTGCTTTTGTTTAGTTATAAAACTTGGTGGTCCTATTAGGATGTGAGGTAGGTGGCCAGCAGGACACTATAAGAAAGCATTGTGTCAGCTGCAGTGTTTGTAGGCAAGCCCCAGAGTGTAAGCTGTTAGATCTCAGCCAATGAATCCTTGTAAGTGATGACTCTTTGGAAAATGATAATTTTGTATATCAGTCAAAAGAAAAACTATACAACTATTGAGTAATTTGATTTTTCAGATGCAGTAAATTATCTCTATTTCACTTGCTCATAAAATATTTCCATGAGAGAAAAATAAATCCAAGGCTCTTCTCTCATTTCTGTCTGGTTGCTTTTGGAGTTCTTGTGGAGAGCACACATATTTGCTCCCAAGTTGACATTTATTTGTCTTTTTTTTTTTTTTTTTTTTTTTTTTTTTTTTTTTTTTTTTTTTTTTTTCCTTAAATTTGGGAAAAGAACCTTACCTAGACATCTTTCTTTGGTATTTTGTAGCCCAAACTGGAATGCCTACCCCACATGAATATCTGTTTACCCTTCCATTCAATCCATTATTGAACATTCATTAAAAGGAAGCATTTAAATCACAAGCAGCCTATTCCTTTTTTTGGCTGATTAAAGGCTCCCATCACTTGCATCTCTTTTATTTGCCACTCAGCATTTTTCTGTGTGCTCAAGTCTCTGCAGTGCACTCCATCAAAACTCACACTTCTCCCCCTTTCAGAGGTATAACTCATTTGAGAGTTCTGCTTCTTTTTATGTTTTCACCTGAGGACCTTTTCTTTTAATTGGGGAAGCTTGCTTTGACTTAATGAAGTTTCTGTCTTGTAAGAATGATAATGTAACACTGCATGCTTTTTATGTAGTGATAATTTTTTCCAGGGAAAAACAATTGCATACTTAATTATCCTCATTAGTGGTTCTGATTTTGAAACTGATTCAAGTGAATACCCCTTTGTAATAAAGGGTTGAGCACTGGCATATTGAATCAGAGTAGTAATTTGACAAAGCATAATTTATTTTTTTGTTCCTTTTTGTGGACAAGTTGTAATTGTAAACTGCTTAGCCCTTAAATGCTGGCTACCATTACACAACACACTAGAAGGGAAGCAGTTCTGCATTAGGAGATTATATACTGTGGAAAGAATTTTGGCTTTCTGAATGATACCAATTATGCAATTGTTATGTATAAAAGTGTATGTATAGCAAGTACTGCTCATCTGTACTTACTATAGATTATATTCTTCTTCGGGTTTTCTTTTTCTCCTCATTGCTTTGTACTGCAGTAGCAATTATAACAATTTATAAGACTGTTTTGACATCAAAAAGTCAAACATGCAAGAAAGGCTTTTTTAGTTCAATTTTTTTTTTTTTTTTTATTGAATGTTAAACCAAGTCTCTGAGATGACCACTCAAAGTAGGCAGCTGCTACAGTGAAGAACTCAATTTCTTTGTACAGGACAATTTTTAAATGTTACATTTTGCAAATTAACACTCCCCTGATTCCCTCGGAGCCCTTCTTTATAGGAGGAAGTTGTAAATAATTGGTAGACACCTGGTCCTGGGCTTCCTCCAGGATCTCTGTCCCAACTATATTGCCAACCCTTTCTTCCTTTACACTCTTCCCTCAGGAGCTCTGCCTGCAACAGCCCCTCATCTCCTTATTCCTGGATGCCATCCTCCCCATTGCCTCTCTCCTGGGGCACTGTCTGCCACTATGCCTGAATGTCAAGTCTTAGAGAAAAGCCTGTCAGGGAGCAATTGGGATTCACTTTGTCATCTGGCTTCAGCAGGGTCTCTGATAGCCACCACTAAGAGAAAGCAAGGAGGGTTTGGGTCAGATTCAGAGATGCGGGGTTTCAAAGCATCACTTTGAGGTGCATGGGGCCTCTGCCCTGGTCTGATTAAACTACTGTGCTGATGGAGGCTGTTGGAGTTGCTGAAGTTTGCTTCAATCCCAGCAGGTCAGCCTGTCAAGGATCACTGGCTGCTCACCCATGCAAAGCTCATGTTTGAAGTAGTTAGCATTTGAATTTTCTTACTGAAAAATGGGTGAAAATGATTCTTCACACTTTTACCTGTTCACTGTTAGGAGTGATGCTTCTTAGCAAAGAAGCATCAGAAAAAATTGTTTTGTCAGAGCAACGGATGCTTCAGCAGCTGCTGCTGAAAGAGATATTTTTCTGGGGGAAACAAAAAAGGTTTTTTCTGCCCATTGTTCTCATGAACACCTGCGATCTGACTAGATAACTCTAGTGAAGAGTTATCTTGCTTATTTTGGGAGATGACAACTGCAGACAGAAAATTGGTCACTTTTTCTGCTTTTCTCAGCAGTTTACAAGAAAGTAACATTGATCAATTAGGTCAAACTGAGTGACAGCAGACAAATGTTTTTGTCTTGACTCCACTGTTGACTTAAAAGTGTTGTAGGCAGTGGTGTTTTACTGGTGCTTTTGTATTTATTTTTACCAGTGTAGTAGTTTAGTGTCCTCATCTCATTGTTAATGACATTTGCAATCTCAAATCACTTTCTGCAAGTAGGTTGCATTTTTTTTCCATCTTAAAGCTATTTTGTGTTGATTTTAGCATTCTTTCATATTTTTTCTTTAACATTGTTTGGTCTTTTCTTCATTCTTTTAGTGAGACTTACTTTAGAGTCCAGTAAAAGTATCTTTATCCAGTGTCATTTTCCAGTTCCCTGTTCTCAAAAAGACTTATCTTGCTTCTACCTGAAACTTACTCCTTCTGTGAGCTGTGTTTTGCCTGACCTCCCCCCAGATAATCAGGAACATTGAATCTTTAATGCTTTAGAGAGGCATATGAAATTCCTCTCCAATCAGATTGAAAGCCAGAATTGTAAAAGGGTATTCATTTTACGCCTGCTCTAAGAAAATTTATAATATTTATCAACCTTATGTGTTAGTCATTAGATAAAACCCCTAGAGGGAGACATGATCACAGATGGATTATTGTAATGCCTCATCACTCTGATCTTTTCACAATAGCTGAAGTAATTTCTCTAGGTCACTTTGTATAGCCTCTTACTTGATAATTGAGTCGTGATTACATTATTGTTTGTAGGTGTCTAATCAGTTTTTTAACTTCTGAAATAAAGGCTTTTTAAATTTTTATTTTTATTTTTATTTTTTTATTTGACAAGGGGAGATGTATTGGGGGAAAGGAGAAAAAGATTTTTCCTTTTTTTTTTTTTCTAAATCTCAGTCATGGTGATACATTGTTGAATCTTGGAGAAAAAATTAAAATTAATCCTAAATAGTGACATAGCTTGCTACCATTGAACTCTACCACCCACCCAGACTGTCTTTCTTTGGCTGGGTTCTGCACTGAGTAATATGCATATTTGTGATTGCATTTGTAATGCTGCTAATACTGGTTTGAAAGGCACAGTAATGCACTCTGAAATGTTTCATTTATCAGCTCTCTGTGTGTGTTTATGCAAAAAAGGTTATCTTAGCATACTATATTGTTTGGATGTTGAAAGGGTAATTAACTTGCAGTATGATCCTGTTAATTCAGTTTCCTTAAACATAATTTATTGTTTACCTGTTTTCATCCATTTTCTTAAAAATGTTTTGAGGGGTTTGTTTATTGCTTTTTACATAAATTCTATTAAATAGTTTTACAAAGCATTTATCTTTCAGCTTATAGTGAATAATCAATATTTTATTTTCCTCTGCTACTGTGGATTTCAATATTTTTCACTGACCATATAGGTATCAGGCTTAAATTTAATTCTTTAAATTTCTCAATTGTTTTGCTGTATTTGAGTCCCATAATTTCAGAGAGAAGCTGAACAACTAAAAAGCAAATGCATATTTGAGTAGTGCCAAGTGGAATAGTTTTTTGTGGATATGCGTAATGGTTTCTTAGTTTTAAATAAAAAAAAGATGCAAAAGTGTTCAAGGGAAGGATAATATATAATATAATATAATATAATATAATATAATATAATATAATACAATACAATACAATACAATACAATACATATATAATTTGTTTTCCTTAAGCTTCACAGGAGGCTCAAAAAAGCTGGTCTCCCAACCTAGGCACAATGCCTGACATCTCTCAGGGAAAGGCGTTCTCCAGAATGCACACAGACAGTTAATATTTTGTTAAACTTTGGAGCCTGATGCATTGATGTGACTACCTTGGTCCTAGTCACTTTTTTTTTTTTTTTTTTTTTTTTGTGTGTGTATGTGTGTGTGTGTGTGTGTGTGTTGTGGTTTTTTTGTTTGGGCTTTTTTTTGGTGTGTGTGAGTTTGTTTTTATTCTAGTCCTTGGTTTTGCTTGTAGATTTCTTGTGTTTACATTGCTAGAATTTAACAGTGGGAAATTATTAAATTGTAAACTGACACCTTGTATGGTTTATTAAATCTAAAGAAAACACTTGATTGCTGGCCAGTTTATCAATCACCATGTCACTGAAGAATATTAATGTCCAGGGCTGTGACAAACTTGACATTACACTGTAAGGCTGTTAAGGCTGTTGCTAAAAACTCACTGTAATGCAAGAGAGCAGTACACTGCTTAATTACATAATTTATCTTTTCTGTTTTGATTTTAATTTTTCTAAATAATCTCAGTGGTCTCTTTGCTCCAGACTTTCGCTTTGATTCATATCTTTTATTTTATCTGTATAAATATTTCATGGTGGATTTGCTGAATCAAAGGAATGAAAAATATTTTGAAATTGTTATTCATTTTAGGAATAAACTTTCTCCTTGCATAAGTATTACAAGAGTAATATCTAGACTTTGAAAAGGATGGGGAAGGTTATTTAAATTTAAGTATCAATTAATTGTTCAGAGACATTAATATTTTTTCAATATGTTGAGTTTGTGTTGTTCAAAGATACTTTCAGAAAGAACTGAAAAAAGAAGTTTAAGGTTCTTTCAGAAACTAAAGAGAAAACTGGGGCCTTAAGTGATCATTTGTAGAACTTAGAAAGAGGCCTTTAGAAAATTGTGAAGCACAGAAAGCTAGCTTCAAAAATCACAAATGTGTTATTTAAGCTTACTATAGCATGAAAGAAAACATGATGAAAAAGAAATGCACAGCACCAAGTCCCTGCATTTCATTCTGGCACTGAGTTGAAATAGTACAAATTTCTCTCATGCAACATAAAAATGCCATCAATTTTTTCACTTTTAAAGTCATTATGGTAAAGGCTCTTAAAGGTGAAGCAGTCTGAATGGGAACATGGAGAGTGACAGAGGAAAAGGAGAGGAGGACCTTCCTTGGACAGATAGTTTCATGGTTTGCTTTTGCAGGTCTTCTTTCATCTCCTTGATGCTGACCCCCCCAGGACATGCTATCCTACACAGAGCAAGCCCAAGCCCAAGCCATCAGTATGGTAGTTTAAATGTAGCATCTTGTCTCACGTCTTAGTGTCACCACCTTCTGCCCATTAAAAAGGAGGGTTGTGCAGCACCATTTTCAGCCTGTTTTGTCTTGTGTAATATAAGCCTTGATAAATTACCCCCTTATAGGCAGAAATATCAGAAATGTTACTTGCTGGGCCCTTATAGAAGACTTTCAAGTGCACAATATGTATGTAAGTTGGATCTACAGCACCCTAGAGACCTGGAGGAAGGGGTGACATACCAGAGGAGAATAAAGGTCACCTCTGTACAAACCAAAAAATGTGATCTCACTCTTAGCTATGCCAATCAGTACAGGTACAGCAAATGCAAAGCCCAGCCTAGATCTATACCTATTTCTGTACAGTCTGGTTACAGACTGGCTATGCAGTTCTCTATCTCACTTTCTGTTTCTGAGTGTGATCAACTTACAGCCCCACCAACCAGCTTGTCATGAGATTAGCCAGTTTATTTGACAGGAAATTTCTCAAGTACTATAAGAAATTTTGTATCTGGCTGACATATTCAGCACTTTGCTCGGCACGATGCGGCAGTGCCGTCTTCCCCGAAAAGCATGAGAGATTTCCTTCACTACTATACTTTGTCAGTTCCCCTTAGCACTTCAGGTGGTTGAGTCTAAGGAATTTTGATGAAATTTGCAGAAAATTTCCCTTTTCCCTCCTGTTTCTCCCCTTCCCGCCCTTCTTCCCTTTCCCCCCTTCCTCTCATTCTTATATGAGTAAAATAATTTTCTGAGATTCAAGAAGTGTCACTTTTCCTGTGTCTATTGATTTGACAAATTGTTTCGTGCTCCTTTAACCACACGTTGCCCTGAAGTGCTTGCAGGTGTCTTGTTCCAGTTTGGGTGTCCACTGCATGCTGCTGAAGTGCAGGCTTCCTCCCGTTTGCCTCTTTGACTTTCCTTCTCTTGGACTGCTAAATCATGTCTTCTCTCTGCAAATGGTGATATTATCTTTGTTCCGGCCAAGTGTAGTCAGACTCACTTGCAAGACATTTCAGGTCAGGCTTAGAGGTGTTCTAGAGGACCATTCCTGCAAAGCAGGCTGTAGGGAAAGGTCAGTGCCTGTTTTCTTGGGCCCTCACAATTTTAGCCATGGTTCTGAAGACAAAATACTTCAAAAGCCCTGTTTTCAGAATCGCATTTTAAGCAGTTTCACAGCTACATCTTTCATCTACTTTCCCTACCACTCTGCCTTGCAACTTTTAGTTTGAATTTGCTTCTATTTACTATAAAATATAGTGTGTAGTTGGATCATATTTTACCATTAAGCAACATATAATTACATATCATCTTTGGCTTGTCTCAGTTTCAATTAGGTTTTGATATATCACTTGTTCTGTTATTCTGCTAATCACTTTCTTCCTATGGAATACTGCAGAGAAATATCTTTTTAATAAAAGATTCTGAAATCCCATTTTTGTTGTTGAATGAATCCAAGAAGCTTACACATTTTTTTCCACCACTAAATGCCTCTGGATTGTCAGTATTGTGTATATCTGTGTGTATTTTAGTACTGCAATTATTTTCCAGGGATCTTAGTGTGTTTGTCTGCCATTAAGATGAATGTGTACCAGATGCTGTTTTAAAATGAAGCTCTATTGTATAGCCTGATGGATGGAAAGTTTGTCAAAAGTAGTGAACGCTTCTACAGGGGATACAAAGCAGCTGGAAGAATTCATTGTTATGTGCTACTAGTATGAGTCTCTAGTTCAGCTGTGCTGCATTTTGATTAGAAAGTTAGATTCTATGGAAGTGTCAAACATAGTTCCTGATATTCTCTATTTTTATGGCATTTGCAATTTGGTATTCACCTCTTTATTCTGTATTTATTACTTTCATATGAATGTCTTGTTGGCCAATGGAAATTAAAATGCCCTGTTGATTGTTTCACTTGTGTTTGTAGAGAATAGCTTGTACAGCAGATGAACAATGCCAATTTATTTTTTTTTAAGTTCTCTATTATGTTACCAACAATACTATTCTCTGCTTCAAAGTACGACTGTAATTAGAACTGTGATTATGTAAAAGTGGCATCATCTTATTCAGCCCTGCTTCTTCCTTTGCTCAGTCCTATTATGCCTATTTTTGCTTTCCAGATACCCAAGTTTCTCCTATGGCTGAGCCAGACTGGTAGGATTGTTTCTTGCAAGGGGCTTTATTCTATTCTTTTCTACCACCTGTCTCATCAGTATGCAGGGACTTATCAGCTCCAGCGCTTGAAATGTCTTAAAAAACAAAAAAACAAAAACAACTCCAAGTGTGTTCATCCTGCTCTGTAATTGCCATTTATCTGGCTGCTTCCCACATGTCAGACATCTTTCCCTGTTGCTGTAGGAGGGTCTCTCTTTTTTTTTCCTGGGGTTTCCAGTGGGACTTCCGCTCTCTTTTGGGGTGGTGTCTCCTGATGGTACATACTAAGAGGATACATGGAAGAGAATTATCTTCCCACCTTATATCTCCTCAAGGTGTCAAAAGAGAGAAGGAAAAAAATAGTCCACTTTGTGCTCCAAGTTACCATAAGACTAAGCAACAGAGGTAGACAAGGCACTTCATGACTTAGCATTGGGGTTGCAAGTTTTTTCTGCAGGATAACAGAATCTCTGTCTTATGCTCTGACCAATAACTGACTTCATTCAGTGTTATAGAATGTGTTGTTTAAGGTTGGGAGGAGGACCACAGTCACATGGATGACAGAACCAAAATTACTATGTGTGTTTTGTACATAGATTTATAGGTCTTTGTTGGAAAGATCTGACCAAATGCTTTGTTTAAGTTGTGTTTCTATAAGTATAGGTATGCATTATAATTAAGGAATTACGGGGATGTCTTAATTGTTTTTTCAGTGTTTTTTATTAATTTATAAATAATTTTGCCACTAAAAGATGGTAAAACCAACTTAAAAATGCTAAAAGAAATTGCCTGTATTCCAGACAGAAATTTAGTTGCTAGTAATTTGATGCAAGTAGATTATTGCTGGATTTTTGCTTGCCTGACAAAGGATGCTGCATCGGCAAATGCAAAAGTGGTCAAATCTGTTTCAGTTTACATTACAAAAATAGGTATTTCCCATGTAAATTTTGGATGTTAACATGTTTAACCTGTTTTCTTCCAAAATGAGAAAGATGTTCTTAGGGCTTACATTAGGATTCAGATATTTTTATTACCTTCTCTAGATATTGCCTTTGATTTTGTGGCAAGTAACAGTCAAATTGTTTTGTGAGTAGCTGAAATTTCTTAGATTTTCAAGGCCTGTTCTTTTTCTTTTTTGTCTTTCAGTTTTCAGTGAAGATCTACATGCCAGTCTATATTTTGTCAATGCATCTCTGCAAGAGGTAGTGTTTGCTAGCACCACAGGGACATTGGTACCCTGTCCAGCAGCAGGGATCCCCCCTGTGACGCTCAGATGGTACCTAGCTACGGGTGAGGAGATCTACGATGTCCCAGGGATCCGCCACGTCCACCCCAATGGCACTCTCCAAATTTTCCCCTTCCCTCCTTCAAGCTTTAATAACTTAATCCATGATAACACTTACTATTGCACAGCTGAAAATCCTTCAGGGAAAATCAGAAGTCAGGATGTTCACATTAAGGCTGGTAAGTACAGTCGTTTATTGGGTTCCAATGGGCTTGAGGAGGGAGGAAAACTGGGTGTTTCAGAAAGAGTAACAGCAGCTATGAATTAAAGGAAATTGGTCAGAAGTATAGCCTCTGAACTCCTCATAAGATTAAGTAAAACAGTAGATTATTCCTTCTCTTCCTTGATTCAGTTTTTTTTGTTGGTGGTGAAAAGTCAGTTTTCCAAAATTCATTACCAGTTGATCTTCTGCACTAGCACAGGAAAAATGTACTAATAACGTAATAGCTAATCAGACCATGCTTACTTATTAAAAGTGTTGTGAAAGAAAAAGATGCAGTCTTCAGATTTTGTAGAGGGGCTGGAAGAAAAGAGGAATGCTTGCCTAATCACATGCCTTCTCATTGGTTTATATTCAGTAGTGCTTTGTTTTGAGAGAGAAACTTGTATCCTGCGTAACAATTCAGCAGGTCCATAGGCAGTATTTTCTCTTTAAACTAAAAAAGGCAAATTAACATAATGGTTTTGCATCTGTTTTCTATACTGACTATGTGCAGACTGGGTCATCCAGTGGAGAATTAGAGTAGGATCAAAATCAATCCTTTTGTTACAATACACAAACATAGACTGCATAGTTTTTTTGGAGGTTTTGTCTACCCACTTCAATTAATCCAAATATTCAAACAAACAAACAAAAGCTAATGTGGGATCTGACCCTTGCCTAATGCATATCCTTATAACTTTGTTGCTGGTAGAGCTATGCTTGTCTTTTCTCTCAGTAGATGTCTCTTTCCTTTGGAGATTTGCCTTCACAGGAGTTACATACTGATGGCTGTGGACAGTTAGCAAGTAGACTTATCTGTTACTTTTAAAATAAGATAATGTATTCTCTTCTTAATGATACATTGTCATCAATTTTTAGACAACTAGAAGGCTGGAATAAAGAACAGGTATCCACTAAATTAATGTCATATATGTGGAGTTCTATAAATGTCTATGCTGCTTCTGAAAATGTTTAGTTGCCTACAAATCAAAAAAGTTTGAAAAAGCAAGCATTTCATAAAAATACATAGTAACTGACTTTATTTAGAACACAGTTCTTGGTTTTGGGCTTTTGGTTTTACTTTAATGGATTTGCGGACAAGTTGTCTGGCAGAAATATATTTAGAGAGAACTGTATATTTTTGTCCTTAGTGAACTTATTAATATATCTCAATTTTGAGCAAGTTTTGTCCGCCATTTTTTCCCAGTATTAGTCTACAATTTTTCTATTTCTTAGATAAATTGATGTGGTGATGTAGAGGAAGCTAAGACATGCACCATTTCTAGCTAAGGCTCTGAACTGGTCCTTGTGCAATTGTAAAGGCATATGATATGGATGACTGGATCCACGTATTGTAGAATCGTAGAATCATAGAATGTCAGGCTGGGAGGGACCTCAAGGATCACCTGGTCCAACCCTTCTAATATTATTGTTTATATGATATGTCCCAGCACCCTGTCAAGCTTAGACTTAAAACTTTCCAAAGTGGGGGAACCCACCACTCCCCCTGGGAGACCATCCCAATGACTCTCCTCAGAGTGAAAGATTTTCTTCTTGCGTTCAAATGGAATCTCCCCAGGAGCAACTTGTGCCCATTACCCCTTGTCTTGCCCATGTGACTCCTTCTAAATAAGGACTCTCCATCTTCTTTATAGGTCCCCTTTAGGTATTGGAACATCATAATGAGGTCTCCCCTAAGCCTTCTCTTCTCAAGGTTGAACACAGTTTTATCCACATATGTCCATTGCCTAGCATAGCCCCATCTACCCATGGAACCCCAAAAGAAATCTTCCTCTTCTGCTTGAGAAATAAGCCTCACAAAGTGAAGGACCTGGAAAAAAGGTTTCACAGTAGCCTGTAGCTGCTTGACTCAAGCTAACAACTTCTTTTGCCAAGTCAGAAATGTCCCTTTTACCCCTTTTTGTTTACTTTTCAGCCTTCTGCCCCTGATCCATTCCTTTCTCCATATGATTCTGTCAGGGGTTTAGCCAATAACCAGGTGAGAGAAAGGGGAATTAAGGAGAGAGACTTTAAGGTTGGGAAAAAAACCCCAAACACGAGAATAGTTCTAAGGTAGGAGTAATTATAATGATGACAGTAAACTAAAAATACATACAAATATATCAATATGGAACCCACACTCTACAGGTGGTAATTATTTCCTGACCAGAAAAGTCCCAAACTGGGCTCGGCAGCAGATAGGGATGCCTGAGTCCAGGGTCCCAGTGACAGTCCACAGCAGCCTTGGAGCAGCCAAGCTGGTCCTGCTCAGGGAGGCAGGGGAAGGTTATCTGTTTCAATGAACAATGTTCTCTATCAAGAAAATAGGTCACAGGAATACCAGCAGTAGCAGCATGGGCATCAATAACACAAACAGCCTCCAACCCCCCCAGAGAGCCCAGAAGGAGGGGTCCCTGAGGAGCCATTTTATACTGAGTACCACAGGCAGAACCACTGTGATTGGTCCATTCTGGTCACCTGAACCACCTTCTGCTCCTCATAGGCCCAACTAACCCTCCACCCCATCTTCCCCCCTGTCCTTCTGTATCTGCCACAGCCATGTGCAGATGCTGTGGTCTCCCAGAATGTCTCAGGTCAGTATAATCATGGACAATTTTCTTCCTGGTCCTCTAGAAACTGGGGCAGATACAATTTCTCTGTTAATTTAATGTTTGGATGATAAGTTAAACAAGTTTCCTTCTTTCAGGTGAACTGATTCTTTGTAAAAGGGAAGTACAATTTTTGAGAGTCTTCAGTTCATAGCAATAAGAGTATTTTCTGTTCAGAGTCAAAGCCTGTGTTCCACAAATACAAAGTCACAACTTCATTTGTGTGTTACTTTCTATTACATTTCTGTTAGTCTGAAATCTTTATACAAATTTTTTGGGAGGCCTTTTCTAATCAATTTGTTCTCCGCCTCCTACTCCTTCCAGTGCCCTCCAACAGCAAAAGCATTTCCTAGGAATGCAAATTATTGCTTCCGAGAAGCAGCTAGTGGAACATCCAATCACAGCACAGTCATACAAGGATTAATACAGCATTGCCCATTCTCACAGTCATTTTGAGAAAGTCTAAAGCTCATTCACCTGCTTCCTCAAGAATAGGAGTGGCAGATACAAGTATTTCAGCTCACAGGTGACTGTAATTGTGGCTTTGCCTGTAGCTTTTGGATATAATGCAACACACTCCCCAAGCCCTTGAAAACCATAAACCCCACACCTAAACACCCAAACCCCATCCTCTTCCAGGCCAGTTCCAGATGGTGTATATTGCCATTTCATCTTCAGACTTAACTGTGCAATCATGGCAGGGAAGATTGGATCTTTTTAACGAAGGATGAAATTTTCATGTAAATTCATGCCTTGGTGATATGGGATTTGAAGAAAATAAGTGGGAACTTGCAAAAATATGATCTGGAAATAACTGTGGGACTTCTGAAATCACAATAAGGTAAACTTTTTAAGCAAGAAAATGATTAAACCTCTTTTGTGCCCCGCGTATGGTTCTAGTGTTTGCTTTTACTGAAATGATCATCTGGGCTGATTTTCAGAATGGCCAACTGCTCTGAAAAAATACAAATACCTTTAGCAGTGTGTTAGGCTATTGCTGCTAAAAAAGTCTTTTCTGTAAATGATGGGTGGAGTGTGAGCATTAGACAAAAGTTAGCCTCATTAAGATGATCTATGCACCATTCTCTCCAAGTAGAACAAGATTAGGGGGCTACTTTATCATAAGGCAGCAAGTGTTGTAAAGTTGCTACATTAAAGGTGCTTATGATATCAGTTCAGCACTTATAAAGAGGCTAAGAACCTTTGTTTAAAGTTACATTATTTACATTTTAAAAAGCTAGTGGTATCTCTCTTATCATAAAAGACGGGTTTATTTTGAATTTTAAAACTATATTTATTTTATATTTAAATTTATTTCCTTTTAGTTAGAGTTCCTCACTGTTACATTGCTATAGTCTGGTTTGGGATGAAGTACTGCAGCCTTCCTTTTTGCAGTGGTAGCACTGGATGTGAAGACTTTGTGCTATTTACATTTGTGAAAACTACAGTTACATTTCAGTACTCTGACTTTTTTTCTTGAAATACATCATAAGTGGAGCTGACATTTAGAAAATCCAGTGCTCCTGGTGTGTAGCAATAATTTTGGAAAAGGATTTACTGATTCTTCAGTCAAGGCTCAATGTGGTAAAATGTAATTGGTAGAGCTTGGTGTATGTTTGTGGGCAGGATACATAGGTAAGAAATGTCACTGTAATCTTGTAGCTCAGCATTGATGACTTGGTTACACTGCTGCTCTGTGGTTGTTCTTCCCTATAACTTTTACCCTCAGGCATATACATGCCTCAGACACACGTCATTTTTCAATGCATTCATCCTTATTTTCACTGAAACTATTTGTCACTTCAAGATATATGACTGTTGGTTGTGATTATTTCTTTTTTTTTACCTTGATCTTATGCTCCTGTGGAGAGTCTATGTTGCTGTCCTTCCTGTCTTGCCCTTCTTGAGGTAGATGACATCCCTTTCCTCTCTACTCTACCACCTTCTCCACTTACTCTTGTCCACAGGATTTTGCACCTCTCATTCTTCATTGAATTGTTCCAGTGCCAGGACTTTCCTTCTCTCCTTTCTCTTACCCAATGTAACTGAATCTCATCCCAGAAATATTTGGTGTGAAGATTTATTGAGTTCTTTTTTCTCTTTGTCCAGGAAATTAATTCTTCCAGATGCTAGACATAGTGTATCCTGGGTCTAAGTGCCCTCATACTGTTTTTAATACAACTCTGAATCATAATTTCTGTTTTCTTACCATGAACCTATTTCTTTCAAAACTGGTCAATCGAATGGAGCTCTCACCTTACTTCCTGTCATTTCTTTGTGTTTCTGAGACACCTTGCATTTTCTCTGGCTGTCACCCCCATTGATTTTCTCCTTCGGTTCTCACTTCTTCAAAATCCTGAGTGACACTGACCTTCTCTTCTACCCTCTGGATGTCAAATTCACACACAGTACTTGTACATACTTTGTACCCTTTGATAGAATTGAAAACAATTTGTGATAGGAAGCATCGCATGAGAAACTAGACAAGTGATAGAAGACATAGCACCACTTACCCATATAAATATGCAGTTCTTACAGAAGTCTTTCTCCTTGCTCTTAGAATTAGGTAGGGTAAGAACACAGAAATATGGTGAAATTCAGCTTTTGAGGGAACAAAAATATCTGAAAGCTTTCATACTAATTTGGAATCAGATTTGTAGAACAGTGTCATTTACCAAGGCAGAAGAATTCACAACGTGAATAACCTTTCTGGGGGAACCTTGAGAGGCTAACCAAGGAAATAGATGGGATGCGGGATTGACTTGTTTGACAAAACCTCTCCTTCTGTTTTCAGTTTTACGGGAACCCTATACAGTCCGTGTGGAGGACCAGAAAGCCATGAGAGGCAATGTAGCAGTGTTCAAGTGCATTATCCCCTCCTCTGTGGAGGCATACATCTCTGTTTCCTCATGGGAGAAAGACACAGTCTCGCTTGACTCAGGTAGGCTGTTATGGCTTTTTTTTTTCCAATTGAAAATGGCAGCTCTGGTTCCTGATTTTTTTTTTTTTTTTTTTCCCCCAAATGCTTGATGTTTATTTTCAGTCAATTATAGCTGAATGGTATGTCATCCTTCCAGTAACGTATTTCACATTAGCATTGCTGCATCCCTATGCCTGTCTGTGACATGAAGGTTTTAGACAGCCCTGCTTTTTCTAGCACGCTTGAGGGGGAAATAACATGATTTTTGTTTTATACCAGACATAAAATCAGCTTTCTGGTGCTGTGGCAATGGTTTTGCATTTTAACTTTGACAAGGAACTACTGTGTGCCAAAAAACTTCAAGTATCATAAAGCATGTGTTAGGTTGTAGTTGGTTTTCAGTAGTAGTGTTAGTCATGGTGTAGGAGAAATTCCCAGTCTAAATTTGTTTGGTTATGTTTAAATGAGGTATGTAATTGATACTTATACTTTCATAACATTTTAATCTCAAATATCTACATAGATAACGTTGGAGATTTAAGCACACTGTGAACTGTGCTGTAAGCTGAACATATTGAAGTGAAACAATCTATTCTAAAGCGGATATATGCATTAATCTATTTACTGACAAAGTAAGGAAATGTAAGGCATTGTTCAGGAAGTACAGGGAAATCAAGCAAAGAATAACATTTTAAAGCACTAAGATTGTAAGAAATTGATAGGAGAAAGTATATGTAGGAAAAATATTTTCAGTATGGTACACATCTAAATTATATATTACACACAATGCAGCTGCTGTTATGCATACAGATGATTTATGTGTGCAAAAATTTGAAATACAGTGTTCCAGGGTAATGCAGAATGGAAAAAAATAGTTTGAGCTGAATGTTGGTGCAGACAATATTTAAGAATATGTTTGTGTTTATGATCCTACAAGGTTTGAAAATGTTTTTGTACTTCTCCTCAGTATATTAATAATATTTCCTTTTTGACAAATTTGGCATTGATGGAAATACCTATGTTTCTGTATGGCTCACAGATTTTATTTCTCTGTGTATGTCATTGATTCCTTACCTAAATGTGTTCTATTTTTTTAAAAGAAATATGCTTCATATAGCTTTCTAAGGGTTTGGTAGATATTTAAGTACCATATAATTCATGATCAGTTGTCCTACACTACTGGTGCACCATTTGGGCTTGGTAAATCCACTACCTTGTTATGTTCTTGGATTTTGATATAGCATATTTTTGTTATTGAGCAACTGAAACAGAAGCCTGTATTGTCTGAATTATAAGACTCACCAACACTTCAGCCAATAAGGTCAGGTCAGCTATATCTAAATACACAAATAAGCTTTGCCTCATTTTCTGTATAACAATGCAGAACTATGTTTAATACTATCTAATACAGCAGTGGATAGATGTGTTTACTTCATCTTAAGACAGGCTGCTACATGATGTGTGTGCCTTTGTATGTGTGAATATTGGCTGGAGGAAAAGTGTGTATACTTGCATGATTAACTATCCTGGTATTTTTTTGAGTTTATTAATTCCATATTATAAGGAAACTTGCACACTTTCTCTGCCCACATGGATTGGAAGCTCACAATCTGTCTTTTCTCACTTGAGAATTAGCATCTAGTACCTATATCTTTGAGTGGCTCAATCCTGTCTTTCCCCCTGGAATCTGGAGTAACCCCTTCTTTAGGTGTCACAATTTAATGCTGGACTTGCAGTTAACCAAATGACAGATGCTCTACTCTCTATTAATCCCCCTTCCTGATAAATGAAGGAGAGAGAATAAGGGAGAGAGACTTATGGGTTGGAAACTAAACTACACAGCTTTAAGGAAAGAGTAATGATATAAAGGAAAAACTATTAATTATATTCAAATATACAGAAAAATTATTCCTCCCACCTTTCCCCCAGTAACTCTCATGTCACCACCAAGGCTGCAGGGCAGCCCTGGGAAAGTCCAGGCTGGACTCCTGGGATCAGCAGCAGTCGGGAGCTGGAGGCAGGAACACACAGATTTAGGCTGGCATGGATCAGAACCACAGGCAGACGGACAGATGGAATCCTCCCAGGATGCTGAAGCAAACAGGGACAGGCAAGGAAGGGTGAAGGGAAGAGTGAAGAGGAAGGAGAAGGTGTTTGACCCTTGTGATCCCTCAAATTTATACTGAGTATGTTGCATATGGGATGGAATACTCTGGTCAATTTTGGTCGCCTGTCTTGTCCGTTCCTCCCTAAAGGAGGGTTGCAGGTGTGACCTCTTTGCTCCCTTTCTCTTTCCAGAGCACACGATGTTCCTCAGAACTGAATAGTGGCCTTGGCTCTGCATACCAGTAACTGTGAACATTGTTATCAGTCCTAGAAGCTGCCACTGACTGAGAAACTTGCTCTTAATTTCAGCAAGTGCAGCTACTTACAAGAGACTTAGCTGAAAGCAAAATTACAAGACAGAAAATTAGCTCTATCCTGGCCCAGACCAGAACATTAGGGACAGACCATCATGGCTGCTATTTTAAGATAATTTCATTCTATTTAGTCTATATTGATTTTAACCCCAATTTTTTGAGCAATAAAAGTTTGTAATAACACTTAGCGATATGGACTAAAATTTAATATTTTTTCCTTAATGCAACTGGGGCTGACTAGGCTAGAATCATTAAAAATCTGTTACAAATGTCAACACTTAAAATCTAGTTTCTTATCATCTCACAATAGTTAGAAATCTAAATGGAAATAAACCATAATTCATTAAAATTGATGCTATGGAAAATCTGGTTATCATATTGGATCACATCACAGAAGAGATTTAGTTTCAGAGATTAAATCACAGGTTAGATTACAGTTTGATGCTATCTGTCATGCAAAGGAAAAAACAGGCAGGAAAGCATTGCTGTAGTTTAACTACAATGGTTGCAAGATTTGTTTCCTCATCATTTATACACTCTAACTGCAGCTTAATAGTGAGAACATTTAAAACCAGAACCCACGCGTGTTTAATAAAAGAATTGCCTGGAGTTTTACCTATAATAAATTTTGCAATAATCTGACCATGAACTCAAATGGTAGATATTGATCAAGCCTGTCTCTTAGAATGCCAGTGCTGATGAATAGGATGCAAGACATAACACAACTATTGAGCTGTTTTCCACGAATGATCAATATCCTGAGGAAATGCATGTGCTTGCTTGTACAGCCACTGCTAGTGTGTGTTTTCTTTTTTTCTTTTTCTTTTTTTTTTTTTTTTTCTCTGTGCTAGACCAAATTAATTGCTATGCTTTTTATTTCACCTTTTAATATGGGAAAACATCAAGTTCAGATTTGTTTAGTTCTTTTTTCTTAATATAATTGATTTGTTGGTTATTCATTAGAATCAGCAAAAATGAGAGCCGTCTTGAGTGGAAACTTCTGCTGTGAAAAAGCAAGAATAAAAAAAAGATACACACTCTCAGAGTAATAGTCATCATGGTATGAGGTAGACAAGGCTTTCATGAGTAAAGTAACTAGTGTTCACTTAAAAAAAAAAAAAAAGCGAAAAAGGGTGGGAGAGAGAGAGGGAAAAGATGAGGAAAAGAACGTTGCCACTAGGGTGTTGAATCAATTTTCAATAAAAGATGCAATTAGCCCAGGAAGGTTACACCTACAGAAGGTGATGGGAGATCCCTTATGACAGGAAGCAGGGTAGTACTTGAGTTGAGAAGTTCCATATGCAAGTAGCCCAATGGAGAATTTTTTTTGTTTTTTCCCTGAAAGGCTTAAACCCCAGTGCTATACTTCCAGGTACAATTTAGAACAAATATTCCATATACCTGTCTACCTATAGACCGATTTTGACTACTAGGAGAGAGAGATCTGTATATGAAACAGAATCTGTTATTTCTCTTCTAGATACCACTTCTCACTTTATGTGAATCCAATATTGTAAAGAAAAAAAGCAGTATTTTTAATTTTATAATGTAAAAAAAAAAAAATCTAGCTATTAGAAAAAGTATTCAAGGGGTGTATTCCTTGATCAAAACAGTGATATTTTGGGGGACTTGCAGTCATGTACTATCTAGGATGTATTTGCTTTTGTCTGTATACTTAGTTCTCAGAGAACACTGATGTCCATCGTAATCAAACTGTGTAATAAATATAACTGGGAAAAAGCACCTTCTGTTTCCTGACTACAATTTATGTCATGCCTTCAGGTTATGGCAAAGTAATTGAGAGTTGAAACCTACTAAGACATATCACTAGAGTGTTTCCAAGGAATGTCCAGAGAGGTCAGCCCCTCTGTTTAATGGAAGGGATGGTGCCCATAATTGGAGCTAGAAATACTGAATTTCTGTGTCCAAGGACAGCTGTGGACTAAAGTGTTGTGCGTGGGTTTGCCTGTGTGTCAGGTGAACAGCCAAGTAATTGGGGTTTTGCTCCTGCACTTTGTCTTTCAATGTGACAGCAAATCTGAGGCCAGAAAGCTTTTTCAGGGTGTCCTCCAGGGGCCATGGTAGCAGGAAAAAAAAGATTTTTAGAGCAAGACAAAACCAATTATTTGAATGAATCTCTTCCAATAGAAATCACCAACTTCCAACAACAAATACACAGAAATCTTTTCATACTTGAAAATTCCATTTTGAGTAATAATTGTTAGATGAAGTATTCATCCATCTCTGCTGGATACAGCTGTGTCACAAACTCTCCTGATAGACAAGGACAGCCGCAGACCTCTGCAATTGTCAGCTTGATGCAAATGCATAAAGTCTATCTTGTTTGCCCATCTGTGTCATCTAGTAAAAGCAATCAAGATTTGCAGTGGTGTGTGTCTCTCCTAATGATCTCTAAGATGTTGGCAAAATAGAAGGACCAATGGAGAAGCCTCAGGGGTCTCACAGGTGCAGGACACTGCTGCACCAGGCTCTACAGCAATAATTTCAGATCTCTGTTCTGAAGATCCTTCTTTATTGAAGAGTTGTATAGTTGGTTGACTTGAAACTGAGTAGGAAATTCACTTGAATTGTAGTAAGTAGTGTAAAGATGTGCAATTTTCTATTTGTATCTGTAACCAGCTCTTAAGCATTTTTATTGCATGACACTAAACATAAAAGCTCAAAGTATCCTCTAATGTTGTGTGACTGATGGCTGCATACAGCTTCCTCAAAGGTCAGATTTCCATTTTTCCATAATATTTTCCTCCACAAACCTTTCCAAAACAGAGACTTTTGGAATTGGCTTTGGATTGACCTTGTAACCATTGAGAACAGCCTAGGCTCTGCAGGAAAAAAGAGTGCAGCAAAGTGTGTAACAGCAGCCATAAAAACAAGCAACAATAAGTGTAGGAAAGTGCCACAATAGAGGTCTTACTTCTGCTGCTGTTGAGCAACTGCAAGTCAGATGGGAGACTGGTTGATAGGCTTGTAGTATTAGTTCTTCACACACAGAAGAGTGAAGCTGGGCTAGAAAAGAGTGTAAAGGCAAAATAACTGCTGATTCTGTTCTGCCTAGGTGAAAGCAAATAGCAGAGTCCATTCCTGTGTTAATTAGTCCCTCAGAGAGCAAAGGATAGGTGTGGTTGTAGGGGAAGAAGGGCAGGGAGGGATTATTAAAAATAAAGGTTAGTGCAAGGGATCAGCAAAGAAACAGAAAAGAGGAAAATGAAGAGCAGATAGAAACAAAGAGAGGCTGAAGAATTAAATTTGGTCTGTTACTACACGCTGTACTTTGTTAGGAATGTCTCCTATCCTGATAACTACGAGGGATTTCAAGTTTTTTCTATGTATCTGAATAGCTCCGTGCCAAGAGCAACATCATAAATAGGTTCATGCCCTGACCTTTCTGAATTCCCATCTTCCTGTCTAATGACATATCATGCAAGAACCTGTCTGATTTATGGATATACTGTGACTGCTGAAAAAAGGTAGGGAAGGAAAGAGCCACATAATAACCACTGTGCACAATGGCATATTTAAATCTTCTCTGAAATAATAACAGCTTTGAGGGAAAGGTGTGTAAGCATGAGCGAAACACGGTTCCCTGAAGGGCTGTGATTGATGTGCAGGTGACAGTGGATGAGCCTTCCAGACAGCACACTTTCCATCCGCCAGAAATTAGACACACTGGACCACGGCTTGAGACGTGTCACCGGTGTAAAGTGACCTACATTTCATGTAATGAATTGCATTATTTATTTACACACAGTTCCTCAAGTCTTGTCTTTAGAAGGCTCGGGGGCTCTTGGATCTCTTTCTGCACAAAGGGCTTTTCTGAACTGCTGCAGTTGACAGTAAGCAGTCCATGTTTGCCAGTAGTTATCACGTGGTGGCATCTGAAATACAGCACTGCAGTTTTCATTTGTGCTGTGGTTTGGAGACTACAGCAGTGGTTCAGTTTACACAGAGCAATTGCTGATTTTTTCAGCCACAAGGTTTGTACATGGGGGGTCAGGATAAAAAACCCCTCTGTCTTTATGGAGAGTAGTTCTGTGTGCAGAGTCCTGTGTTCAGAATTAGATTATTGCTGATGATCAGACGGATTAAGTTCAACCATTTGTTTGAGACTATGTCTAGTAGAGCTATGATCTTTCTTGTTTGGCTTGATGTAAGGGCTTAATCACGGTTGCCAACAAGCAAGCATTCAGCAGACATTTAACCTACACCACTGAATGCTTAGGGTGCAAGATTTTTTCCAGGTCTAGGTGGAGTACAATTTTTTTTTTACACTTAAATATCAGCAATGTTTATAATTCAAAAAATTCTGAAGGTAAACTGTCTTCTACCAGAAATGCATCAGTGAGATTTAATATTCCTATTAGAAGTTGTGATAGCACATGGAATGTAAACCAGTCAGATCCCCTACATCTGCTGACCTTCCCTGATTCCCTGGAAAACTAATGTGAGTAGTGTTCAGCAATGCTCAGGTCAGACTGTAGGTTTGCTGTTATTGTAGCATGTTTTCTAAGCTTCTTGAAGATGTGTAAAGTGCGTTTGCTCATCTCCAAAGACAATAAATAGCTCCCTCACTTTTCCTTTCAACAAGATTATTTTCCTTGGAGACTAAGGAAAAAGTAATTTACTACATTATTTAAGAAATGTCTAGTTACCTGCATTTTTCCCAAGAGCACTGTTCTTTTAAGAGGAAAGTGTTTTATAATCCTACAAAGTGGAAATGGCAATACCTTAGCATTTTCTGCTTGTGCAAACATTTTTCACACTTTCCTTTAACTCATAAAATTGTTACTGAGCAAGGCAATGTCCTTACAGTTGTTCATTGGAGGACCTTTCCTCTGGCTAGTGTGAGTTTATGCTGCATGTTTTCTTCCTACTCCATTACAATGGAGTATCTTGATCAGGGGAATTATTTTAAAATTATGGCTGCAGGATTTGTAGGATTGAATGAAAGGATTTCAACAGCTTTGTGGGTGGCAGGTGTTTAGAGGGACTTGAAGGGATAAGAATGGAAGGCATCTGATCCATGTATCCAGGAATTACATTTCGATAGCACAGAGGAAGATGAGTGATATGACTGTAGGCAAAGGAGTCTGCTCTTACCATCTAATCGGCACAGGGAAGCATACATGTGAAACAGAGGGTGTTAATATCAGAGAAACACTTGTTTTCCAGTAAAGCAAACTTGAAGATTTTCATCAGCGTGACTGGATGTTTTGGCTGCTCTAAGGGCATAGAACATGGATGTCTGCTTTGCAGAGATGGAAGAGAAAAGTCTGTTTGAGCAGGATGTCTTCATGTTTAAAGTGCAGAAAGCCAAAATGCCCTCTGTCTCGCTATATCCAGGAACTTTAATATTAATAGTATTCACAAATAATAGCTGTATTTGTGGTGTTTCAGTAAATAAGTGTGTAGGAGACAAGTATATGATACTTTCTTTCCTACTCTCTTGCTTCAGTTTTGGGTAGCCATTCATTTCCATCAGTTGGTGTAATCCTTTCCACATCTTTAAAACCAAACAAAAAGCCCCAACTACCTTCTAATCCTCTTTCTCTATTTTCACTCCACTCTTTAATTTTTTTAAATCTTTCTACTTACACAATTAAAGAGCATGAAAAACTTGATTGGGTTGAAGCCTGTTTCAGAATTGTTTCTTGCAGTCTTGTGAATTGAGAGAGAGAGGCAGGCTGTAACTCTGCTTTTTGTGTTAAGACTTCAAATATTTGGATTTTTTTTAATATATGCCTTTCTCTCTCTTCCATTCTCTGTATCCATGAGTGCATGAATATATAGATGCACATATACATACATACATAATTATATAGGCATCTACCATGTCTCTCTACAGACCTGAGGATCTTTTGGACCATGTCCAACATTACCCAATCTGATGCCCTAGCTGTTTTGTTTTACCATCTTGCTATTGATGTTGCCAGTCATGCAGAGGTTTCTTTCAGCATGGTTGAATTCAGTGGCACAGTTATTCTCTCACTGGAAATATCTGTGTCACATTATTATCTCTCCAGATGTACGTGAATTTTTTTCATTTTCCTGAGGTGAACCCCATTTTGTCACCTGGTCAGCTTTTTCCAGCTCTCTCAGTTCCCATAATATTAATTCTCTCTGGGGTTTGTAAAACCTTCAAATAAATATGGCTTGCATTTTAATTAAATTGATGTTTACCAGTTCTTTTTTAAAGGTGAAATAAGAGCAGAGTGATTGCTAACCGTCACAGGTGTTCACTCAACATCTTTCTATTTTTTCTTTGCTTTTGTTTACTGTTCTTTAGGCGGTGCTTGGTTCACACAATTTTTCATAAATTGAATATTTGAAGCAATATTTTTATTGCTTTTCTTTGCTATGCAGGATTTTTAGGCTCAGTGCCCAGCAGGGCTCACTTCTATCAGATTTGATCGCAAAGGGCTAGGAGCAGGAGCATACTGGGGTGAATCAATGCACTGGTTTTAGGTCTAAACTTATTATTTATTTTCACTTTTACTTTTTGAAATAGTGATTGCAGCATTTTTTTCTTCCTTATAAATCTGTTTTGCTAGTGGCTTGTGATCTTTTCACCTTCCTGAATGGCAGTGGATAAGTAGATGACCACATTAAGCGCTGTATGCTTGAGGTTTTCCATCAAAACCCTGTCTAACCTGAGCAAACAGTCAATGAGCTCTGACAGTTTTGATATGAGGGGACAAAACTGATGCATGAGATTCATTTTAATGAGTGTGTGCCTTACTTCCCAGAATGCTTTATACCATACGGCTTTTGCCTGTTTAGCCTACACACTGAGGGGCATAGAAAGTCAAATTTTTTTTATTTTTTAATACATCAAGGAGATACTGTTGCTGTTTCTTCCAGATGTCACCAGTAGGTATTTTCCAGAGTTGTGTTGTACCAGGTAACTGATACAAGTTAAAACCTTGTGAAGTATAGTGCTATTAAGTAGAAAAAATTACAAATTTTTAGATCTGTAGATGGCCATACAGATTCTCATTTGGTGTGTCTTCCCTGTTGAGAGTCCAATTTTAACTGAAAGGCTGGTTAGAAGAGTGACTCATTAAAAAGAATTGGAAGTGCCTGTCTGGTTGGTAAAGATTCATTTCATTTACCGTGACATCCATGTTGTATCCCTGTTGTTTCACCTGGTTTGCTAAACTGTAAATGCACATTTTAATTGCATGTTAAAATTAAAACTAGGTGATCTTTTAGTTAGAATCAAGTGAGTTTTTAAAGCCTGTGATCTGACAGGTAAGCTCAAGCTGTGTAACTACACTGAGTGACATGGGGACAGATGTTCTCTCTCCAGCTGCAGAAAGGTGGTGGATGCAAAGGCTAAACAATTTTTGTTCAAACACCCCCTGTACCAAAAATGCCTTTGGTTTTGTTAGAAAATTTAAAGCTGCTGAATATTTGAAAAAAGTGCGTGTATAGGACAAGAAAGATTGAACTGTTTAGGGTTTTTCCCATAATCAAAATTGGATTATAATTGCAATTAGAGATTTTTTCATGGCAAAAATAGCCTACCAATTCATTAGCTCATGTTTGTCTGTTTTGAAATGAGCTCTGTGTATTTTTATCATGCATTTGAACAATACTCATGTTGAACGTGTTGAAATGCTTACTGCAGGCCATGGAGACTGACGTGATGCCATGCCTTCAGCTGGCAGAGGAATGTGATCCACACAGACCTGTCAACAAAAGCAGGTCAGCAGGATTGAGCAAGAAAAAAAAAATCAATAAATCTTTGAATTAATAATGCAGCTGCCAGAGAGAATTATGGGTGCATGAAATGAAGGATGTAGGTATAGATCAACATATTCTTTCCTACTGCATTGTGTCCTTTTCTTTTCTACATCTGCAAGTTTTCTTTCGCATACCACCATGTGGATGGCTCTGTGTTTATTTAGATAAACTTATGGAATACTCATCGTTCATTTAAAAGTAACTAATTCAATATGGATCACAGAAATCCCCCTTACTTTTCTGGCTCTGCACTGCCACTTTTCTCACTAGCTGTGGTGTGCACTCAGTATGAATTAATACAGGAATTTCACCTCCACATAAAGTAAGATTGCACATCTTGTGCAGTGAATTGGACTGAAAGCAACTGCTGCTTCAGTGAACCAGAGGAGTTAAAAATTCATGCCTGCATTGCTGACATCTCAGGTGAGGGACCATCCTTCTGCAGCAGTGTGGCTGCAGGGATGAGCCCTGACCTGGACAGGGCTAAACCTACCCAACCTGGGCCACATCCCCCTCCGTGGGGCTGGTGCACATCTCTGCCTCACAGGCAGCTGTGGTCAATAAACATCAGTAGCAAGAGGGAGCATTTCACACCCTGCTCCCTGAGGCTGGACAGCAATTAGATGCAGCCATGGAGAACTGAAAGGGCAGCTCAAGAGAGAGTAGTTTGACACCAGGGACACGCTTGAGAGGACTGCGAGGAATTATGAATTAAGAGGGGCATCCTGTGTATATCTCTGTGGTTCCAGCTCTATATTTTGGTATAATTCTCTCCTCCTCAGAAGGATTAATCCTTCATTGCAGTGCCCTGAAGGGATTGTTTTGTATAGCTTCCCCATGCAAAACTTGAGTGTGTTATTGCTGTCCTGCTTCTGGGTCTGCTAGTGAGGCAGGATGGTAAAATGAATACCCCAGAGTCTGCAAATCTCTGTCGGCTCTGAAGATGATGCAGACATCCCTCCTCTAAGCCCAGCTTAATTCTCCAATTGCAGAACTTGGTCATGCACCAAGGCAAGGATGTCTCTTTGGCTCTCTGCCTGGAGATCCAGTCTGGCTCTCGTCCAGTTGGGGAACAGCCCAGTACTGGATGCTCACTTTCACTGCAAATTCAAATTCATTTTCCTCTTTTATCCATGGCTTTCTTTTCAAATAGATACTGATATTCATAAAATCCCTGAGAACAATTACTCTGCTACTTGTGGAAGGTCAGGGCAAGCTCCGTTCAGGGATTATGTATTCCAGCAGGGAAAGTGGAGCTGACACACAGCACTCTTGTTTTTCAATAGCATGCCTAGGGAAATTTTTTTCTATTTTTTCCTCCCTTCTCTATTAAAACAGAGAATCAAATTGCTGACACATTCAGAAAATATGTTTGGGTTGAGCTGATTTTTAAATTTTTGAGCTAACAAAGAGACAAATAGACTATAATTTTCTAGGATCAGAGAAATTTTTTACTGCACTTCCTTTGTCCTGCCTAAATGTATCAAGTTAAATACTAACTGTTTAGTAAACCCACATTTTATTCCTTAAAGAGACATTAACATAAAAAAATATTTTTTTTTACCTTGGTGTATTTCTTGCAGCTGATCATCTGTGCAATACCTGAGTGATAAAGATGAAAAAAAAAAAATCTCACTGTTTTTTAGACTTCTATTTGTGCATGTAAGAGTGTTTTCTCTGTAGTGAGGACTGTGAATCCTTCCAGGTACTCCATTTTCTATTTCAATTTCTATTTCTATTTCAATTTATAACTGTTTTCCACAAAGCATTGACAAGAAAGGCATTTGCTTAAAAACTAAAATGTATTTATGAGATGAAAAAGAAAATATGGTGCCAACGGAAATGCTGAAAATCACAATATAGAGATATACACCTATACTGTAAAAAACTTGATTCCTTAAATGTACAAAATAGTATGCAGATTTAACTAAAAAAATTTTAAAATTATATAGATTTCTTCTATTCAAAGAAATACTCAACAGTGTGCTCTGAAAGAAAAGCATTTATGTAAAATAAATTGTCAAATTGTAATTTCAATATAATGAAAAAGTCTCAACAAGCATAACAATTTTTACACATATGTGCAACATAATTTAAAATATCTGAGATTATAAAGTGTTTATCAAAAAAAATTCGCTGAAATCTTCATTTTGAATTTCAATAACATGAGAAAGTAGATAAGGGTGTGAAGCGAGTGGTTACAAAGAAGAAAATAGTGGAAAAAAACAAGTGCTGGCATTCTGTTGTACTTAAATGTGGAAATCTTACGGAAGAATCCAGAGAAATAACAGGTTTAATCATCTGTGTAATCATTTTTGTTCTGCTTATGTGTTTTCTTGAATTCATAAGTGTACTACATATCTTGATCTTTTTTTCTGAAAACAAATAAGACATGGATTCTCGTGGAAAAATTTGCTTAGAACAAGAGAAGCAAAACTGATCTTCTTTTCAAAGTGGACATTTGTGACTTGCTGAAAAGCAATTTCCGAGCTGGGAAGCGCTAAATAAGAAG
Source organism: Florisuga fusca (assembly GCA_038090715.1). Taxonomy (NCBI): domain Eukaryota; kingdom Metazoa; phylum Chordata; class Aves; order Apodiformes; family Trochilidae; genus Florisuga; species Florisuga fusca. Next base: position 23,389,659 of record JAAWXA010000004.1, read on the forward strand.
TGATAGGATAATGTGTGCTGTTCCAAAACATCCAGTCAGCAAATTTATAGAAAGGGTGAGAAAAAAGGAACCTCTCTAAATGTCAGTGGTCCAGCAAGATTTTGTGATTTGCTGGTGAGTGGACTTAAGAAAAAGAAGTTATTCACTGGATTTTGCTTTCTTTCTCTTTCATGTGTTTTCTCCTGTATTTATTGATTGGTGTGTATATATTGATAGTAATTCTTTGTATCCTTATCAGTGGTTATTCACAGCACTTTCTAGAGCTGACTTTTTTTTGTAGTTGTTAAAGAAATTAGGTATCTCAAGCCCTGTCTTTTTTGACACTTCTTTATTCCTCATGACAAGCCCAAAGCCCCTTTGAGTTAATTAGAATTAATACCCTTAATTTTGCGGAGAGAGACTCAGAAAACCAAAGAAGCTTCAAAATTTCTTCTGTTTCTCATGGGATCTGCTGCCAACACTCAGGCAAGATCTCTTAAAGCACAATCCTTTACTTGGATCCGTGCTTTCTGTTTCTTCCCAAGTACTGGAATAGGAAAATTTATAGAATTAATTGTGAAGGAGGTTTAGGAAGCCTTGATAATTCGGAGGAAACGTTTTATGTTGTCATCAGAAAACAAAATACTGTATGTAGTCAGTGCTTCAGATTTCTGTTTATGAAGTTCTTATTGTCTTGGACTGGAGCTCTCTGTGTGAGGATATATAAGGTGAAGCTCACGGGGAGAGGTGGGCTTGTAAAACATTGCTTATAATTCTAGTAGCTAAAAGACTTCTGCCTTTGCTGTGTCACTTTCATTTCGGTTTATTTTCCTACTATATATGATACTAATAATAAATTCTAAGGAAACTACAGGAACATAGGACCATAAATGTAAACAACTTAAACTTGTCAAAAGTAAACAAACACTTTGTGTTTTTAATAAATAAAAATTATTTTTCTTAGAATAGGATATTTCTTCCTTCTTCCTGTCTCAAAGAGGACTTTTTTTTCTCTTATGATTTCTCCCTCTCTTTGCAGGAGACTTGTGCTTTTTAAGGTGTATGTGAGTTATTTGGACATTTTTTCTGTTGATTATTTTATTAGAAAAATGTGAACTTGTGTTGGCTAAAAATTGTTTTCCTATTGAAAATGTCATGTTTCAGCCAGAAACACAGAGAGAACTAAAAGTTTGCCAGGGATGCAGAAAAAGCTTCAACTTTTCCTCTACAATATTTTAAAAACAAAGCTTTTTCCTGTGTCCACTCCAAAGTGAATTTTTTTTTTTTAAACTACTCATGTATTTTTTTTATAGGAAAGCAATTTCTTAGGATAAAACCACTGCATGACTTTCTATTGATTACTTGGTTCTGTTACCAGTCTTAGGAGTATTTTATGTGCTTGCTATTTTTCACTGGTTGTGATTTAATGTTTTGGGAAAAGTAGAGACTGCTTTGGATTAATTAGCACAAGTGTTCTAACAAACTCTTCCATAACATCCAGGAGTGTTATTTGTTGTATCTTTCTGTGAAACACAATTTCCAGAGTTCAGAAAAATTTTGTGTGCAGGCATTTAACAGCACCATTTATCTGAGATGCTACAATGCTATTTTTGCATTTCCCTGATGCATATCTATTAGGCTAAGTACAAAGGCATTTCCAACCTCAAACACATCACAGGGGAAAGTCCATCCTGGATTCAATCCAGTGTATTAATGAGGAGCATTGAAATACACAATCCTATGTCTGGGCAGTTTAGTTACTTGATTTGAAAGTACTGTGCTTATGAACTGTTGTTGAGGTTAACACTGGGGCTGGCAATTAAATGAAGCACTGATGCTCTCTATTAACCCCTCTTCTTTCCCCCATAGAGAAAGGAAAGACAATAAGGGAGAGACACTTAGAGGTTGGACACTAAACTACATATGTTTAGTAATGTAGAAACATAATGACGAAATAGGAAATATTTAAATATATATGAATATATGCAAAGCTACTATCAGGCCCCTCCCTCTCTCCGTAATGCTCAGGTCACCACTGAGGTTGCAGGGCAAGCCCTGGGAAGGTGCCAGGCTGAGCTTCTGAGGCCGTTGTAAGATCAGAGCTGGATGCAGGAACCCACAGATTCAGGAATGCACAGATCAGGATCAAAGACAGACCTACAAATGGGGTCTTATCAGCACACCAGCTATGGAGGAAGAGAGCTTGACCCTCATGATCCCTCAAATTTATACCAAGTATGGGCAGGTATGGTATGGAATACTCCGTTTGGTCACCTGTCTGCTCTGCTCCTCCCTAAAGGATAGCTGTAGGTGTGACCCCTTTACTCCCTTTCTCTTTCCAGAGCATAAGATGGTTGGTTCTGCATACCATTTCCCAGCAGTAAATATAAAAATTGGGCATTATGAGTCCTAGAAGCAGACATTGACTAAAAACCATGCTGCTAATTTCAGCAAGTGCAGCTACTTAGAAGAGACTTAACTGAAAAGTAAAATTACTAGAAAGAAAATTGGTTCTTTCCTGGTTCAAACCAGGACAACTGTGTCACATTGATATTCTAATATAAAGAAGCATTTAAGTCCTTCCCTCTCTAAAGCCCTACCTAGTATCACTTTGCCTGCCTGACAGTTATTATGGAGCCTCTTTTAATGCTTTTTTCCCCAGAATTCTTTACTTCTGCAGCTCATAGATGGCCATAAAAAATAAATCTGGGGTTGAAACTTGGCTCCAAATAATTTTCATTTGAATGATGAACAATCTGTTATGCCATTGAAGGTTTACTATTTTTAAAGCCAATAGGGAATGGAACTGCAAAGGAATCTAAGAAAGACTGGCTGTATGAGTGTATACCATGTGAACAGAATGGGGTGGGAAAAAAGCAGGGGGAGAAAAAGTGACTTAGATTTATTCTGGTCTGGGAAGCATCTTCTTAGAACAAGGAATAGACCAATCAAGTTCAAAGTCAAACAGTAGCAAAACATGTAGAAGAGATACAAGCCAATACGCTGCCAGCAAAAATAGAGCAACTTTGTGCTTCTCACACTGCATTAAGTATCTTATTAGCTTTCTGTAATGCCACCCCACAAGTATTGGGAAGACACTAGGAAGGAAGCAATTAGACCAGGTCTCAGTTTAACCAGCTGTCTCTGAGACAGTCTCAATGTGTTGATCTGTTTCTACAAGAAGTAAGAGTGTTTCTCTCCATTTCCAAAACATCAAGGGAGAGGTCAAGCCATGAGTGCTGGTGTCTTGGAGGAGTGGGGGATTCCAACAGAGTTGTTTTGCAGTTAAAAACTTTTCAATGAAAGCTATCATGTGTAACATTTCACATTCTCACACATTAAAAAAAATAAAAAACTCTCCTTCCTTTTCATCTCCTTTCCCACAGTGTCACTCAACTTTTTTTGATAGCATAGAAGTATGAAATTAAACAGGGTTATCTGTTGTAATACCACCCTCACCTCACACCCCCTAAATAAGGAAATTTTAAGAAATCACAATGTCTGCAAACAAGAAGAGTGGGTTTGTAAAGCAGGAGGGGTGGGGAGAAGAAACTACACACATTCTATTGCATTCAGTAACTGAAAGCTGAAAGGAAAAGGAGGGACAAAATTAACATGTTATCCAAATTTTCTTGCTCTGTGTGTGTGTGTGTGTTGTGGCTGGGGCAGAGTCAGTGGGAAACATTGCTGGATAGGGGCTGAGGAGAGCATTCTGCAAAACTGTTTCCTTCACTGGACCTTGGTAGTGTTGTGCTGTTGTTTGATACTGTCAATTTGTGCTTTCTAGGCTTAATTATTTGGACTATCTTTTGCTTCCCCACCTCTGTTAAAATTCCTAGGCAAAGGGATTAGGGTGCCATCCCCAACCTCCATGGAATGGAAAAGGAGGAGCTAAACATGAGGTTCTGTCCAACTTTTTGGTAACCTTTTACCCAAAGTAGCAAGCATGCACGTATTTAAAAATTCCTAAAGTGATAAAATTCAGTCAATAAAATATGGAAACCAGTATATTCCCTTAAAATACTATATTGTTTCAAAAGCTTAGACTTAAGCAATTGAGTCATGAGCTGTGTTAAAGCACTGGAAAAGCTGATTCAGAGCTTGTTTCTTGCTGCTTTGTTGAACCAACCTATTTCATCAATAGGGTTCAGATTGATAAAATATGTTGGTGTGATCTTCCTCTAGTTATTATGACCCCTCTCACTTGGAGAGAGTTGGTAAAACTTAGTGCTCTGGTTAGCCAGGCATTGAAAATCATCATTATTTAGGGAAAAAGGTGTTAAACAATCCTCAAGTATAAGAATAATGCTCAATAGTTATGGCTAGAGAATGGTATGCAGAACCAAGGCCAATGCTTTGTTCTGAGAAAAATTTTGTTCTCTGGAAAGAGAAAGGGAGTAAAAGTGTCACATCATCTGCAACCCTCCTTTAGGGAGAAGCAGAGCAGATAGGTGACCAAAATTGACCAAATGGAGTATTTCATCCCATACACATTGTACTCGGTATAAATTTGAGGGATCACGAGGCTCAAGTTTTTAATTTGCCCATGGCCAGCATCCTGGGAGGTTTAGCACTGGGCCAGCAATTAGACAGCTGACAGGAGTGTCTCCATTTTTTCTCCAAAAGGTGCCTTCAGATGCCTCCTGACAGATGGAGGTTTGTCCCTTTGGAAATATCAATCCCAGGACTCCAGAGCAGAAACCATGTAGTGCCATGTGGTCACAAGGAGTACAACAGGGCTTGGGGCGTTGGCAGAACAGTTTTCTAATTTGTGTTTGACTGCTCAGGCAAATTCTGGCTATGGCAGCAGGCAGCTGAAGAGATTGCAAAGAACTCGCCCTTCAAAAATTTGTGGCCTGCTGTCTTTATTGGCCTAGAACATGATAAAACAGGGTTTGCATTTCAATTTGCCATATGAGATGGTGGTTATGTGTGGAATGTTAGAACTTGAATAAGGGGGTAACTTATGGAAGGTAACATGGCATTTATTCTGCAGCCTTGGAATGGGTACATTGTCCTTTAGGAGTGTTCACCTGTGACATATGCCCTCCAGATTACCTCCAACAACCACAGGCAGGGCAGGAAAAGTTAGGAAGATTTGGATGGTGTTCAGCATCTGTTGCAGCTCACTACTTGTTTCCTGTTGTCCTGCCCTATAACTTTTTACTACCCTCATGCTAGATGGAATTGCATCTATAAATACCAAGTTATTTTGAGGAATCCTTTTCATTGATTTCTTGCTGATGGGTTCATTTGAAGCCCGAATCTCTGGACAGCTGGCTAAACTTTGCAATACGGAGAGAAAAGCAATGGACTAAATTTCAGTGAAGATCTTTGCCAGTGCTAATGATAAAAGAGCCAATAGGCTGAAGAGCCCTGCAACAGAGCAGCTGCAACTCAAATAAGAAGCAACTAACCTGGCCCTTGAGTGGCCTGCATTGGCTAAAATGTGAGCTCCCGTGCCTGTTTTTCTTGGGCCTTTTTGAAGTTTCAGAAAAACTACAGGGACACAAACTCTGAAGCTGTTTTCATGGTGAATGAGCTGCCTCAGATGCCTTTGCTCTTGGATCCCCAAATAACAGCAGTGGGCATGACTCAGTTTTTCTAAAAATAAGCAGACTTTTTCATTTGAGGTGATGTAATTAAAAGGATGGCTGTAAAGTTATGTTAGAATGCTTAAATGGCTAAAATGTAGTCGATTGCCTTCCTCTTCCTTCTTGAACACCAGAGGGTATATTTCTTGAATGTATAAAATGTTGAATTGGCAGAAATACAAAAACATTGTTTTGATAAATCACAAGGATCTTTCAGTGGCTCAAAGGATATTATTAAAATGCCACAGTAAAACAAATCAGCATCCTCATTCTTTATTACTTTCTTTATGGATACACTTTGCAAACTATGGAAAAAAACCCAGATAATTATGTCTAGGAATTAGAGAATCAGAATATTGCTGTAGTGCCATGAACAATTAATGATATTTATCGCTCACATAAGGCTTTACACTCTAGCTATATGCATCTCTTCTCATGCATTAAGTTGTAATTCAGGAAGTGCTATCTCTGTTTTGCACATACAGAAGCTGAGACACTGTGTGAGCATGGGGAAAACATCAAATCTGCCTCAAAGCTTTGCAAGATGTAAAGTTCTCCATGTAAACATCATCTTTGTCCCCACTGTATAAACTTCAGGTCACATTTTCAAAATGTTTCTCTCATGGTATTTGTGTTTTATGTTTAATTCTATAGAGCTGTCTTCATTTTTGTTCTTTTGGGATTTTACTTTGAATATTTTAAGACTTCAAAATCTTAAGAAATCACACATTTTATGTTCAGATGCATTTTCTTCCATCTATAAATTATAATATTTGTCAGTCTACTTAAACATAACAAAATTCAATACAAGCTAAGCAAGGGATTATAAAATACAAGCTTAACCAACAGGGGAGCAGGAAGTGGGCAAATTAAGGAAAAAATTGAGGTATGCTAAGTTTTACCATCTTATTTGACTTGAATAACATCAAATTTAAATCTAAGTTTAGGTTTTTCTGTGTGCTGTATAAAAGTCCTGAGCTTTTTGAGGCAAAGGGTGACATTTATGTTATGTTAGCACTGTACTCTCTGAAGAGGAATAAGCACTTGTTTCTGATAGTTCCATTTCTCTGTAGCCTAAAACCTGTTTTTGGAAACAGTAGCCTGACAGAGCCAAGTTTGAAGTCATTTGAGGTATTTGACATTGAACTTTTGGAAGGAAACTTGTTCTTGCACACTTTCATTATTTATTTATTTTTTAAAGATACTTAAAGTACCCAAATAAATGAGATATGTAATTAAAGTAGTCATAAACCAGAGTAAATTTCAATGTCCTTATCTATATATATTTGATCAGCACTGAACTTTTGAACTGATTCTCTATGATTTAGAGGAGGGTATGTGAAAGACTGCATACACAATTTTAGGGACTTAAATGATTTGCATTTATAAAAAAACACACTCTACAATACTAATAGAAATAGCTACAGCAGAAACAGAAAGCTATGACTTAAAATTTTTGCAAGTTGGCAAAGATTCAATATCATTGGCTTTTTCTTTTTTGTCATTTGTGTGCATGTTTCTTGACATTGTAAGTGACGTGAATAGTGGCATCCAGTTTAGAATAATTAGACTAATAATTAGACTAAGCTCATGATTTTGGAAGATCATTAGCTTGTAAATAAAGAGAAAATTAAGATCTTTTGATAAGTCTTGTACCTGCTAAACAGAACTATCCTGGTTGTAGGTTGATGATCTAGCAATGCACAGATCAGCAAATGGCAATTTTTACTGTTGCAGCTGTTTGGCGTTGCCCCTCTTGTTCTAATGGGGTATGTGGCTGCTTTTTTTCTGTTTACCTGCCTATCTGAGGAGAAGCACCATGTTCCTTCAGTGAAGAATAAGGAGCCTTTGGGTATTCTTGCATAACTGAGGTCAATATCTGTCACTATAGACAAGAGCAAGACTCTGATTTAGAAATCCCCATGATGACTGATGAAATGTCATCAGAATTTCACTTCACAGATTTGACTGGGAAGTGAAATTCTGAAACCTGTCTCATCTCTTTCAAGTGGAAAGCACCTGAATCCGGAAACTGTGGTGAAGAAAATCACCAAGTTGAGCTGGATTTTACTCTTTACACACCTTGTTCTAAGTTGACTGTCTGTCTGGGTGGTGTTTTGAAAAAAAAATATGCTTTTTGAGAAAAGACTACTGTTTCCTTACAAAAATGAAGATGTGGATAGGGAGGACTGAAAGACACATTCAGAAATGTAGGTCTCAGCCTAGTGGCAGGCAGTTTATTCCTCAAGTAATAGTGCTAGTTCATGCACATTGGGAAGTCATAAATCGCAGTATGCTTGCTTAACTCTAGGTTTTGCATTACCATTGCTTGGCAAAGCTTTTAGAGGAACTCTGCTGATGTCAATTAGGGAACTTGGCATTTTTATCTATAGCGTTCCTAATCTAATAGATTTAGTTTTCTTGATTTCTCACCTAAGTTCTGAAAATATTGTGACAAGGCAGGATTATAAAGGCACTCAACATAATATATGTTGACAGAGCTGACTGAGACTGACAACATGTGAAAGTACCTTAGTATGTGTCAGAGGTCACTGCAGAAAGGTATTCAAGGCTGCAGATTTAAAGCAGCTTGATGTTCTGCTATCTATAGATGTTTTGAAAAGAGAGTTGCTCTTTAATGGGATCCTCTTTTCATTGGACTTTCACCACTGACTGCTCTATTATGTGTTCAATTATTGTACATGAAAAAAAAAATTACCTGTTCTGAAGAACGATAGTTAAAAATACTGAAACAATGAAAGTCTGAAAAATGTCGTAGCTGTTACACAATATGCCAGCTGACATTCCTATTGTGAACCAAAGCAGTTATTGTAGAGGTTCTATTTTATGCAAAGGCATAGTTCTTTTCTTTTGCTTCAAAGGATGGGTAACTTCTATTTTAACAGAAAAGGATACACTTGACCTGACTGAATCACACAGATTTAGAACTGCTGCTACCATTTCCTCTTTCACAAATGTGTGCATTTCACCCTTTTTACTGTGTGTGCTGTACTTCAGTTTGTTCACAACCAGACTTCACTTTGATAGGAAAATTCACTTTGGTTGCATACAAGAGGGAAGAGGACCAATGGGATTACCAATACTGAACATTGCATCAGGCAAGTATGAGACTTGTTTGGGTGCAATGTCATACCTAATATGCAACCTTGATGATGAACCCCACATAGCCCACTTCTTACTGGAAATGTCAAACATTTTTTCCTGTGTAAAAGTCAGGTTACTTATTTTGTTTTGTTCAGTTTCATCTAAAAATATGTATTACAAAACCTCCTCAGGTGCTTAACATTTGTGTTAGATCCGTTGTTATTAATCAGAGTGAAAATAAATAGTGACCTCATTTTGCAAAGCTTCTCAATAATTTTGTTGTGCAGTAGAAATAATTCCAGCAGTATTTTCTTCCTATATTAAGTGTGGGGACATGTATTATTATTCACCACAGTATCCTGATGAGACAAGTCAGTCTCTAGGCATCAGCAAACGAGGCAACTGCCTAGGGCAGAGACTGCCAGAAGGGGCTAAATGTCCTTGGCCACAGTCCCTGTTTTCCCACAGCCCTGCTTAGTCTTGGGAGGGGTTAGGAACAGTTTGCATTCCTAGTCTGGCAGCAGTGATCAGCAATGCACACTTTTGCTTCTTATTGTGTATTGTAGCAGTGATCATTTGAGGTGTTGCTGCGTGACAGGATGGCCTGGGTCAGGACCCTAAAAGAAATTTCTCTGAACTTCACCAGTGTCTCAGGCATGCTATCTTCTGCAATTCCTCTGGGAATCCTGTACTTCTTTGTCCTATATCTAAGGAGCACACAAAAGTGTGCTGTTACATCTCTCAGCTCAGCACCTGCCTATCCTTTGGAGAACTAGCTGTTGTATTGCTCTCTGCTGGGCAGACCTTGAGAAAAATTACCTTATGTTCCATACTAAAAATTGAGCACCATGGGACTGTGAGCTATGCATGTGTATGTGTTTATACACACATAGGTAAGGGGGAAAGCAAAAGAGAGGAATGAATGGGAGAGTGTTCCTATTAATTACTGCTGCTCCTCCTTGCTGAAAAAAGTAGATCCTTCAGCAATAGGTGACTGCACCAGAATATGAATAGGGAAAACATGGTCTTTATGTTGCCCTTTGTAAATGGATTATTGCCTTCTGGCTGTGGCTTACTGTCACTAGCATGTTCTACTAGTAAGCAAAAGGTTGTGCCTTCCAAGCAATTGTCTAAAAATGGAAAACCTCTCCCTTCTGTATCCATATTTAAAAAAGAGATGCTGACTGGTTTTATGCAGACAGAACATACACAAAGGTAGACAGTGGATTCATATAAAACAGTTATCTTCGAATTCTGCTTTTAAAAAGAAGTTAAATTTGTAGCATATATCAGTGTGGGGGTCAGAGAAATGTATGTCTTGTCTAATGATAAGCAAAGGACATCTGGTTATACCATCCATCAGTCTATCGCCTAGAGCAAGAGATATTCAAGTTTGACATGTCTGTTTTGGGAAGGAGAGTGAGAAGAAGAGAGACAGCAGTCTGTTTTATCAAAATGCAGGAGCTGAAGTTGTCGTTTTTCTTAGGGTTTTTGGTTTTGTCTTGTTTTTTAAATTTGTTTTTTTTTTACCTCCTCCCTCCTTATCACTTTTAATTGTATGTACCGCTTTCACCCTGGATGCTATCCACAAAGCTGACCATGAAACACTTACCAAAAGATAATATTAAATTAAAATCATTTGAACATTAAGATTGTTTAAATAACATTTTTAGTATTATGCTATCTCTCAGTTACAAAGGGTTCTTTAAGTGAGAAGTTTTTCTCATTAAAATTAAAAAAATGTCCTAAAAAATATAACTTCTTTACTTAACCTTAAAGATACTGACAAAGCTCTTCTAGATTTAAACATAGTTCAGGATGGCAGTTTGGCTTGGTTTTGATTTATAGTTGCTACTGTATTTTTGATTAATTCACAGGATTCATATCATGTTGTTAATCCCAATGAAAATAAGTACAACTGATAAAAATAAAACAGTTTATAGATTAAGAAAACCCCCATCTTATAGCTCTTCCATAGTATTATGCATTACTGAAATATTTTGTTTTATAGTTTTCTGCTATTTGCCATGCAATCAGTTTGCATGGCAGATTTCTTAATTTTTTAAAAAGAAAAATGGATATAGAGTACTGGTGTTTTCTGTTGTTTTTTGGTTTATTTATTTTTTTTTTTTAGCTGTTTGTTTTTTGTTGTTGTTTGTTGTTTTGTTTTGGGTTTTGGTGGGTTGGTTTGTTTGGTTTTTTTCCCCACTTTTCTTTTTGGTTTACAAAATATGCAGCTAATATGCAACACTGTGACATTTCTTTCAGACTATGTTAGCTACATCCTTTCTAGAGTATTCTTTTGACACTGAAGAAGTTGCTTGTTGGGTTGTGTTTTCTCTTCAGATGAAGAATACCTTTAGAACAGGCTTCCTGATTTTACATCTAAGTCTCCAGCCTGCTTTGTTTGAAAGTGATGTTCTAAACAGATAACCCATATGAAGAACACCTGATAACTGCCTTTGATCCTTTTTTCTCTATAGACTTGTATTTGTCTGTATGGTCCCACCAGTGATGAGAGAGGGGTCAAGTTGTGGTATGTTGTAACACAGATATGAGTAACTTAAATTTGGGCAAATAAACTGGCAGCTTTGTTGTAATCTCTAAAACTCTTATCACTTTCCAGCTCTTTTAGATAATGAATATATGTGAGTGGAGTTTTCCATTTAAAGATTTGAATTTTTTTTTTTTTTCAGTTACTAAACTAGAATTATTAAGTTTCATTTCTGGGTATGAGATCTGAAGTAAGTCTTTCAGGAAAACTAAAGCAGATTTATTGTTGAGATTAAAGATCTGAGAGAGGAAAAATATATAAGAAGGTATTTTTATGGAGATGAACTGCAGAAATAAATTGATCCTTCAAAAGAAAGGGTGGGAAGTGATAGGGTATTTTTCCTCCCTCTCTTTGCTTTTAAAATGACATGAAAATTTGGTAAATCTAAAGTGATTCTGACATTGGAGATCCTACCCATCATGGATTCAACCTAATATATTTATTTCTAAGCGTTGTGTCCAGGCTCTATATGCCTAACATCTGTGAGAGTCGGGACCCAAAAAGACCAGCCACCACCCATCACAAATGTCAGGAGAAGACTTGGGAAAGTGTTAGACTGTGTTCGTCTGAAAACCAAGAAATCTGCCATGCTGATGCTCTGGAAAAGTCCTGTGCTTTCTGTGTTATTGTCCAGAGTGCCTGCACTCTGTAGGCAAGGGAATATCAGAAGTCATTCTCCTGGCCATTACTGACTGGAATTACTGTAATAAAAAATAAACTTTTCCTGCATGATGATGTTTGGTTAGAGATAGTTTTACGTATGTGATGTGGGCAAACGACTTGCATACAGCTCCTCTGGGGACAGTTCATATCAGGTCAAGGGGCTGCCAGTGTGGAAAAATCTATTGTATTCAGTTGGGTAGAAGGCTGCAACAAAAATGGATGTCACTGGTTTTAAGAGAGATTTTATGGAATTCTAGCTATAAAAGCATGTCTGCATAGATACATGAGAATTTTCTTCTGGTGCTAAAACTTTCAGTGCCAAACCTGTCTAGCTCATGACAGATGGATTTTTGAAGATCTTCTCGTTTAAAGATAACTCAGTTTTTTACAGCTAAAATTTATTTTCTATCTGTATATTGTTGGAAAGGACAAATACGAGTTTGTACTTGTGCATTTAATAGAACTGGCTATGGCAATAACTAATTTGATTCTTTGGTAACAAGTAAAACAAGTGTGTAATTGGGGCTTTCATTGCAACTGCATGAATAATTGTGGTTTGGGTTTTTTTGGTTTTTTTTCAGGTCGGCTACCAAGTGAAATAAAAAACATTTTAACTTTTTTTTTCTTTTCTTTTTAAATGTGAATCAAAATTGGCTTTCTCTGTTTTTTCCTCCTGGCTAGGGGATAGAAAAGACAATGCTTCCTGTGAGTAGCACAAATTATTGAATTCACACTGAAGGAAAACCTTTGTTTGGCCTATCATTGTATTTTTAGCTACAGCAACAACTACAAAGGAATAACTTCGAACACAACTGATCGATATTGGTATCGAAGGGTTATATTACTGTATATTATGTTCTTCAGAATTGCACTTCTTTTGCCTCAGACCCATTTTGAAACTTAATGCTATTTTGAACCCTACAACCAATCTGGTTTCTCTGCAATAGGTGGCAAGCTCCTTTCTCCTTTGGTTCGGTTCCCCCTGGGTTTTTTTAGGCCTGATGGAACAAGTCATACTTTTCTATTTGTATTGTAGTGAGCACCTAGTGCTGTCATCTCAGGTTTTTTAATCATAAATACCCTGGTCTCCCGTTTTGCAGATGTAAAAATTCAATAAGCAAAACCAGAGTTAGTCTGTTTTGTTTCTATTCAGTACTATCTACTGCCTTATAAAACCTCCTAAAAGATAAGTAAGTTAATTTCTCACCCTTCAGAGCTTAATTAATGCAATTTAAATGCAAATGTTGTTATTTCTTTTATATTTTAATGAAAATTAGAATTTCAATAACAGGTGGTGTTACTTGGGAAGCTTGGCTTTTCCTTTTATTCCAGTTACTCAAGTTATGGAACTAAAATCTTGAAGGTTAGAAAATAGGCATTAGAGGCATTAAAAAACATCACTGCTCTGGGTAGGTAATGAGGTCATAGGCTTTCTTACTCATTTTGTTAAAAATGAGTTGGTTTTATTATACAATGTATTTCAAAATGTATGTAGTTCACTTTTTTTCACTCTCAGGTTTAAGTTGCTGAAGTGAGAAGGAGGCTGTGGGGAGACCTTGTTGCTCTCTACAGCTACCTAACAGGAGATTGTAGTAGGTGGGTTTTGGTCTCTTCTCCCGATTAATGAGTGATAGGATGAGAAGAGTTGTGCCAGAAGAGGTTTAGATTGGGTTTTAGGAAAAATTTATTTACTGAAAGGGTTGTCAAGCATTGGAACAGTCTTCCCAAGGAAGTGGTTGGAGGGCCCCACATCTGGAGGTATTTCAAAGATGTGTAGATGTAGTGTTTAGGGACATGGGTCAGTGGTGGACTTGGGAGTGCTGGGTTAATGGTAAGATCTTAAAGGTCTTTGTCAACCAAAAGAGTTCTATGATTTCATGAATATTGAATTACTCTTCTATGAACTCAAAAATAGCAGTAACTAGTGTATGTATAATAATTACAAAAAGCATAGAGGTGCTTCATAAGTAGTGTTATGTTGTAGCAAATTCACAACTAATTGCCAGAACAGCAGGAACTCAGAGTTTTGTTGCAGTAACAGGAGTAAAAGCTGGAACCTCAGGGATGTAAAAAAGGTCCCTGTACCTCACAAGTCTCCTAGCTGTGTGGGAATATGCTTGGCATGCTGGAGCAGTCCTTGTTCCCTCTGACTGAAGGTAGCAATCAGAGACACTGGATGGTGACAGATACTCAGTAGGTAGGAAAGTCTTCTATCAAACCGTGGATCAGCTTTAGCACTATGTAAGTACCTGATGCCATCTTGCCTTAAATAAGTCAGTTCAAGTGCTGCAGTTGTAGTTTAGGTTTCAACAGAAGGGCAAATCATCTCCAAGAATGGACTTTTGTGTCAGTGTCTGTGTGTGTCAGGCTGAAGGATGTACTGAAGCAGGGGTTAGGGCAAAAAGCATTGCAAATCCCAAGGGAGGGCATAGCTCTTGCCAAGGTGGTCATGGTGTTTGACTTGAAGGTGTTTTGTAGGGAAAGAAAGCTGAAGCGGGAAAATTAGCTCTGAGATTTGGATGAGGGGTTTTGCTGGACAGTGATCAGAGCAGATTAAGTTGGACGCAAAGAGAGATGGTAGCAAGGAGACAGTCTAGGGTCAGGACAGATAGAGGCTAGAGGTTATTACTGTACTTCTAAAAGGTGAGCTTGTGCTTCCATACAGAGTGGATAGGCAGAAAGTGGATATTTTAACACATTCAAAATCAAAAAAATGAAGCTTTCATTTTCTTGCCTTTACAAAATGTAGTGTTTTCTACACATTGTAATACTCCTTATACACTGCTGCAGTTGTAGTCAGTCCCTTCTAAAATTACAGGATTTATGGATAGCTCTGGCAAGTTGTCTCTGATGTTTAGGCATTTGTTGGGATTTTTTGTTCATTCAAAGGTGAGATCTGGTATGTAATTCTTTTCTGAAATTGCCTTGTCTGTAATAACTTAGGAACTAGTTTGTAATATCTTAAACAAGAAGGTTTGAGTACGATTCATTGGAATAGAAAAGAAACTCTATTTATTAGTTTTTGTGCAGTCATGAAAAATCTGCCTGAAGGATTTGCCTGGGAAGGTGGTTAAAGAATGATGTTTCAAAACAAGTAAGGTAGAAATAGTGCCTTAGGGAAACAACAAGTTCAGTTTCTTAACTACAGGCTAATGAAATGCAGATTCAAATCTAACAGACCTGTTCCATTTCTAGGACCTAAAGTGCCTTGAAGTGATTATTTAGATATTTGCCACTTAAGAGTGTTTACTGTCTGAAGAAGTAAGTGTCATGGAGTTAGGATTAGATACAACTTTTTTACTGGTTACTGTGGAGAAATTAAGCCTAAACCTTTTGTACTGTGGGCCAGCTGCCAACTCTTGCAGATAACTGCATCTTTGTCAAGTGACATTTCTTGAAATCACTTCTACGGTGATGATGTGTTTCTGTTCCACCTGAAAGAGAAAGGGTGCTGTCAGGGGAATACTTTTTCTTGGCGTCTTCCTAGGCATCATCCAGTAGTGGGTCAAAGGAAGAAGTCTCATGGATCTACCCACTCCCTCCTCTTCCTCCTTCCCCCAGCCAACTTCCTGCAACTTGAGAATATTTAGTTAGTGTCTGCTGATCCATTGAAGTTTTCAAAGGCTAAATTTCGGTATTTAGGTATTCAATATCACCTGTGTTTGACAACGTTTAGTCACACAGATTCAGTTCATGTCAACATTTATTGATCAACTTTTTGTTTCACTATGTTATTTACTTCAGATTCAGTGCCTTGATCCTGGACTGAGTTTTCTGCCCTTCACTGTCACAGGTTCACATCAAAGTGTGTTACTTTGAAGCTGTCCCCTAGCAAGTCTCCAGCCCATACTTTGCTGCCTTTCCAATGTCTTCAGAGGCAAATGACTGTCACAGGCTCCCTGATTCCACCCTCCCCATAATATATTTTGGCAACATGCCTGCCCACCTGGTTTAATTGTTCTGCCTTCAGACTGAAATGATGTACTCAGTCTGGGACTTTCATACTGTTCCCTTTCACATTAATTCCTACATGCTGCCTAAAATTGGCAGCATCTGAAGCAATGACAAAAACTGCAGAATCACGAGGAATGACATAATATGCCCTGTTTGACCACTGTTCTAGAAAATTTGACTTATGAGAAGTGTGTGCTCACTTGCTATTGTTTTAGTCAAAGAAACATGCTCTTTAATTCCTATGCTCTGCAATCTTTCTGTTTTGTGCTTTACTTGGCATTTTTCTGTAAAATAGCCAGGTAACATGCAGTGCAGCTGCTGTAGACCTTATATGCCGTAACACTATACTGTATGTACTGTATGTTAATTCTTTCCTTGGCTAGTTCTAATTCTTCCTTGTTATAGTATCTGTTGATCTGTCTTTTTGATTTTTGCTTACATTTGTTCCTTTGCACATCTTGTAGAGGTTTCTCCTGGGAAACATCTTCTCTTTGTTCATGTTTTAGTCTTCAAATCAGTACTTGATGTAGCTGTATTTTACAGATTGGCTATTTTGCTATAATTAAACTTCATGAATATGAAGATTCATGTAGTATTCCCATGGTTCTCTATAGTTAGGTTAGCAATAGGATCTCATCTCACTGTAACCCATTATCATGTCACTTTTGCTAAAGTGTAGCACCACATTGATTCTCAGGAAATGCAGAGTATGTACTTGCTAATTTTTGTTTTCATTTTTAAACCTAGGAAGATGGACTGTGATGATTGTTTGCTGGAGAGTTTGGGGAGAATTTTGATGGGGAGAAAAAAAAGGGGAAAAGTGTTGATGAAAAACTTGAAGGCATTTTATTTGCAAATTTATCACGAGCTTGAGATTTAATAAAACTAGTAATCATAAATAGTGTAGTTTAATGTACAAAGCCACTGGTTGAAGGTTTTCAGACTTTATTACCTGTTTAGGACTATCCATGGCTTTCTGTGTGGGGTTTTTTTTTGGGGGGGGGGTTGGGGTAGAGAGGCCCTTAATGTCTCTTAGTTTGTGACCTTGATTCGACTTTGGTCCCTTTCTCTATTTCCCTTCTTTCTCTCCTTTCCCCCCCCTCTTTTTTATTTTTAAAGAACATAAGACTTTCAGAGCATGTGCCACCACCTTTCAATACATGTGTGTACAACACGCAGTACAAAGGACATCAGTCTCAGCTTGCTCTTAGGCAGCAGTGTCATGCATACACTGATAATACCAGAAAACTCAGAAGTAAAAGTGATTCTATATTTTCTGTATGATGAATTGGTTACTAGTTCATTGACTGCAGTGGAAGAATAAGTAGAAATAAATCCAAATAAACTGGACACAGGGTGTAAGGATGACAGAGGACTTCAGAGTTCCCACAAAAACCTTGCTGGAATCCTGCTGAGGGTGAAATATATGATTAACTTTGTTCTTTGCTCTATTTATTTGCCTCTATTGCTGTCTGCTTTGCAATTTACTCTCTTTGTAATGTATTAGTGATTATTTTAGATTCTGACTTTTGAAAACTGAAGCTTTGCTGTTTTTTGGAAAATGATCCTCATGTTTAAGTTGGACATAGGCTGGACCATTATTAAGAATATCATTGAAATTTTTATAGAACAAATAACTTATGCCATCAAAGGCCATTTTTTGGTTTTTTGTTTTACCGAGATCAAGGTTCTGTCAGTCTGGTCCTGGGACATTTCTGAATATATTGAGCATAAATTAATCCTCTGAACATGAATGAATTTAGCCCCAAACAAAAGCCTGTTTTAGTAACATGTTGACATAAGAAAAAAGTTTAATCTCTACCAAACTTTCAATGAAAAGATAACAATAAAGATGTACAGTATAACAATATAAAATATAACGATAAAGATGTTGTGAAATACACACAAAATATTGTGTCATGTAAAAGTGAAGGAACAGTGCTGCAATTTTTTAAGTCCATGTGTGCATAGATATAGATAAATTTCTTTTTATTCAGCTTTTCCACTTAGCGACTTCAAAATTTTACCATTAGCAATTGCTTTCAACTCTCCAAAGTTCGCTGGAGTAATATTAGGGAACCTTTCCCACCCTTGAGTGAACCTGGATTCTTTCACTCAAAAGTATTTCTTACTCACAATATTGCTGTAGCTAGATAACAGATTATATATAGTTCTGCATAATTAGCTGATCACTTCCTAAATTTCAGCTAGTTTAAATTCTAGATATAGTCCTAGCTTTCAGCAAAGTGCAATTGCAATGTACAATAGGGAAGTCTCATACTAATCAGATTTGCTTATTCCCTCAAAATATAGAACAGAACATTAATTTCATGCTACTTCAAAACGTATTAGCCAAGCACCAATTTCATTCCAAATCACAGAAAAGCTGATCTGGGATTAAAAAAAAAAAAATCCTGAAAGATAGTAACATTATTTTCAGTTATATGGAAACTAGGTCTTGTCAGAAAACTTGATCTTGCCTTTTTTTTTTTATTTTTTCTTCTTCTTTTTTTTTTTTTTTTTTTTTTTTTTTTTTTTTTTTTTTTTTTTTGAAACATTAAGTAATTGACTTACTGTCATGGAAGTAATTAAAAACATTTATCAACACACAAAAACTATGCAGAACTTTATTAAACAGATTACAAAAGCAACCCACAGGCCACATGACATACCTCAAAAGTAATTATGTTCTGTGGGCCTCTTCTTGGCTTAGTGTCTGTCAATATTTTTATCTATCACCTAGAAAAAAAATGTGAAATGATTCTTGGCAAATTGCTCAGGCACCACAAGGTCCCACGTGCTAGGCAGTAAGGACAAGGTGTGGCAGCACTTGACAATATAGGACATGCTGAGCAAGAGCATTACTCTGAAAGAGTGTGAACACTATCTCCAAACTAAGGTTAACAGATATTAAAATATTCCTCCATCTCTGAGGAAAACCTAAAGGTACAAGTAGGGAGGGGCAGAGCTTAGGTAGCTGCTTTTCCTGCTCCGTGTCTTAGGACAGCTCAATAAATGGAAGTGAGTGAGGATTTGCCATGCCATCAAACTGACTGCTTTTGGAAAAAGGAATAACAATGGTGACCCAGATTATGCAGAACAATTATGTTCATCTCAAGAAAATACTCATCGTGGAATCTCTACATGACTGAACACAAGATCACGCTGTTAGGAACAAAGGATGTGTGCCAAGCATATAGGCTGAAATTGGGTCTCACTTGAAAGGTGCTCTGGGGTGGTGGGCATGCTGCCCACCCTGCACTGGTGTGGTGAAACAATTAAGCTGCCATGACATTAAGAAAATATTGAATAGAATTGAGAAGATTATATTATTTTTGCTTTTAGCTTTGGTGAAACATGCAGCTGACTTCTGTATTCTGAGTGATGAAATGTCTGAGAGAGTTTAGAAAATTATCTTGGTTCTGGTAAAACTATCACAAAATTAGTCAGAAGGAGCACACACTTTAGTTTCTTACTGATTATCTAGGAAGAAATTATTTATTCACAGCCTCTGACTATTGACAATGGCTAGAAAGTCTATAATGATAAAATGCAGAAGCTGAAGCTTGTTAAGTGGCAGTAGGAAAAAATGCAAGGATTTGACAATGAAAACAGTTATTTAAGAGTTTGCTTGTTGGAATGACACGCAGAAAGCTGTAGCACAGTCAGATATGATCATTGAATCATTGGGGTAAAGCTAGGAGGTGTGCTGGGGCAGATGATCACTTCTGCTCCTCCCAGCAGTGGGTCTCCCTCCTTCAAGGGAAGACACAAGGAAACCCGGGTGACGCGTGAGCTCTCCGGGGAGAGCTGTTTGGGTACCATGCAGGAGGCAAATGTTCAAAAACTTAAAACAGAACATCACTTTAATGTGGGAGAAGTGCACACTAGAAAAGGTAATAATAATAATAATAATATGCATCAAATTCCCGTGGGTTAGTATATATATTTTTTCTGTGAATATTTTAATTATTGTGAGACACCTGCCATCGTTCTCCACTTCCTTGACTTCCTGCCTTCCTTTGTGGTTTAGATTTGCTTCCATGTAAACATTTATCTATACATTGGGCAAGCATAGAAAGAGGGATAAATTGTGCCAAAAATTATTTTCAAAATAATAGCTTTATTTTTGTCCTAAAATTAAGGACTTCTCAAGGGCTGATTTTGATACATTATCCATGTCAGCTGTAAAGAAAGCTTTGTAGAGAAGAGGTCATCCAATCTGTCATGCTATATTAAAAATAGCTCTCTTTTTGATGTGAGCTAGTGTTCTGGAGGGATGGAACTGACGCCCTTCCACTCATTCTGCTCCTCTAAACTGGATTTCAGAAGGGCTGCTTACCTCTGAAAAGGTCACTTTCAGACAGTAATTTCTGCATGCGAGTTTGAATGTAGAATGAACTCTGAAGACAATTACAGGATACAAGTACTCTGCAGTCTTACAGCTAATTTGCATTGCCTTCTTGGAAAAGTAATAACTGTTCTTTTCTGAAAAACTTGGAAGAAAAAGTTCTTTTGCTGAGCTGTGATCACACATCAAGCATGTTCCATTCTGCTTATATTTGCCTTTTAACCTTGGTATCTCTTTTTGGCTTGGGAAGTCACAATATCTGAGAGCCCAGAGAAGGTTACGCTCTGTCCATGTGTCAGGATTGATTGTAATACCACTCTTCATTCCTGACTTTTCTTTACCCTGAGGACAAACAGGCAGAAAGACCATATTTAATATCACAATTAGCTTTCCTGAAGCAATCATGTTGGCAGAAAGATACAGGCAATTGATGGTAGTGATATTGTAAAAATAAACTGTTCTCTGAAAAGTGTGTAGAAAACTGCAGGAATTGTTCAGGCCATCTTTTTTTGCTGAAGTACATAATAATGCAATTTAGTTCAATCTTGTCAGCTTGAGGAGGTATTAAAAAAATAATGCACCTCCAGCTTGTTTGACAGGCCAGTGACTGATAGACTAAGTGACAATAGCTTTTTGCTCAATGCACACCAGGGAGTTTCTAGAATTTTGTGCAAATAGACAGAAGTGCAGTGGTATCAAGCGGGTTGGGGACCTGAAGGGATTGGTGGTGTCACTGGGAGAAAAATGGGACGAGTAGAATTAAGCCTGTAAAATAATGCAAACAACATTAATTGGAAAAAAAACCCAAACCCACTGGCTTTTGTTTGCAGGTGACCAAAAGCATGAGAACACAGTGTAGTGGCCCATGTTTAAAGCAACTGGTTTACTCAGTAGCTGTAGATGCAGTTCAGAGTAGCAGTAAAAGAAATAAGTAGGTTGACTTCATATCTGCTGAGCTTGTGAACCTACAGTTCAATTAGGACATTTTCCATATGCTTCAGGTGTGGTGTGGGGTTTTTTTGTTTGGTTGTGGTTTTTTTGTTGTTGTTGTTTGTTTGTTTGTTTGTTTGTTTTGTGGAGGTTTAAGGAAAAT
The DNA here is from genome assembly GCA_038090715.1 of Florisuga fusca. NCBI lineage: Eukaryota > Metazoa > Chordata > Aves > Apodiformes > Trochilidae > Florisuga > Florisuga fusca. Next base: position 23,410,952 of record JAAWXA010000004.1, read on the forward strand.
AGACATTTTCGTTGAAAAGAATAGGGAACTAAACTTAAAAGCAATTGCTACAAATTGTAGCTCTAGAATTCTGATAGAATTATTTCAGGGGATTTTGCTGTTTAGGCTAACCATTAAGGCCAATAAGGTGTTTGAGATCAGACTTTCTAGGTTTCACAATATTTATTATACTCAGGATGCAAATATGCACTGAGTTCTATTACCAGAACTGATATTTGAATGTGACAGTTTGTGTCCTCTTGGGTACATAAATTGTTATTTTACTTCTTCCTTGGATGGAAAGGGGCAAATTTTAGTCATGTAGACCTAAATACATCCATCAAAATAGAAGAGTTGGATGGGCAAACTTGCTATAGGATGGAGACAGCATAGATTTTCTAAAAATAAAACTTATGTTATGTAGGAATACCTCAAGACCACAAGCAGATCTTACTCTTGTGGAATTTTCCAACATGGTTTAAATCTATGTGGCTAGGATTATGAAACTTTTACAGACTTTTGCAGTACCTCTGATCAGGCAGCAAAAAGCAGTTTTCCTTTCAGTTCATTCTAAACCATACCTCCACTCTCACACATTCTCAACACATTGCCATGGAGTTTGAGACTGAATAACTCCAATGATCTGGTTACAACCCTAACAAATCTCTGAAATGAATTAAAGAACATTTTGCACTGCTCAGTGTTAGGAATGCATAATTACTCGTTAAAAATCTACAAAGGCTGCACAGACTCTAAACAAAATGGATTCTCACACTTTGCTGGAAATTGCAGTTTATATGCACTGTGTCAAGACTTTTTGTCCTTGCATTGACAATTAAATACATGAGGTCACTCAAATGATACGAGTTTTAGATTTGCTTATAGAACTGCATTTAAACTTTTGTCCGTGAATTGCCTGCAGATGTTCTCATATAGTATCTTAAATACAAGTACAAAGTCTAAGCTGGAAGTTCACCGTATGTCCTGGTGGCATTTACTTAATAGGTTTAAATGGCAACTCTTCCTGTTCTTCAGGTGGCCACCACTGAAACCATAACTCTGTCTGATGGCTTGCAATGTTCTTGGTGAGATACGCTGTTGATAGAAAACGTGTGACGGTCTTGAAAGAACTTTGCTAAAAGCAACTTCCTGAACAAATACAACTCTTTGGCTATGAGGCATCTGCCACAGTGGAGGAAAGAATTGAGACTTTGGTTTGAGACTCTTGAGCTTAAATGTCAGGATGGTGCAGAGAGCTGACTCATAAAATTTTGGAAGGTCTTCCAGAGGTTGTGGCTTGGCTGTCCCTAAATATACATATGTGGCGCTACATCCTTTCTAGTTTTCTTCTTCCCGTGCCTAGGATAACAATATCACAAATAATTGCCCCAGGTGGGTTTTTAATGTTAGCAGACTAGTTTAACATATCTCCTATTTGTACTTGGTTATTTCTGGGAAGGCAACCAGATTCACTCTCACTGGCAAATATTTACATAAATTGACCCATAAATCCACAACACTCTCATTTTCTACCAGCAGTTCAGTCAATGTGTACTATTTACCTGATAGCCAGCCTTTTTTTTCCCCCAGCTAACCTTGTCTGTCTAACTCAATTCTTTCCAAATGAAGTATGTTTGAAAGCTGATTTATTCTGTACTGGGTAGGCAGTACATGGAGGCTACAATGCTTTGCAGAATCCAGATGCATTCTTTTTCTTAAATCAGCCACTTTCATAAATAATCAAAAGATAGACAATTTTCCAGTTCTGTGGACTGCTCAACTGAATCCTAAGCTGTATAACCCAGTCCTTGTGTTCAATTTCCCAGGCACATTTCCTTTGAAGCTAAAAACCCTTCTGCTGTTTTGCATATTTATCTGATATCAACTTTTCTACTTATCCACAGCCCTGTGTAATATATGGAATACATATGGAATACTCTTTGCCCTTTTAAAAATACTTTGTTTAGCTTGGCTATCTTTATTTTATTTCAGACACATATTCGTATTTACCCAGACTAATTAATAAGACACCAGCTTATGCCCAGCCATGTCATATTTACCAGATAAGGCATTACCGTACCAATTTTCAAATGTTGGACCAAGACCACTGAGTCATACAGAAATATCAGATAAATAGTTATTGTGTGGCTTTGCAGATTCAAGAATACTACTTTGCTTTCATATTTCTGTAAAGGTCTAAAAAAGATGTCGTCTCTCACCTCTTTATCTGCTTTAGATTTTTTTGGTTGTAATTCTTTTTTCAGTGCAACCTTACTGAATCAATTGCAAGCAACATAACTTGTGTAGAATCATCTTCTCTCTTTTTCTTCTTGTCCCTCAGTCAAGCTCTCCTGTAACAGTTGTTGAGTGGTAAGGTGCTTGTAAGATGCTTAAATGGATAAGTTTGGGCAAGAAGGCTGAGAAGCCAGCCAACAAAAGCTGTGGTTGTGAAGATTTCTAATGCACTGTTATTTAGAGGAGGACACTATGAAATCAAAGGCTAAATCTTAATTTGAGCATGACTCTGACTTTGCCTTTCCAACTCTTTTTGTACAGAACACATGACTAAAGTTTTGTTTATACTTGCCAGGGATATGTCATCCACAATTGCTCTCTTTTAACCTTGAAGAGCAAATGAGCCAAATATATATATATCTTCATGAAAATTTCCATAAAAAAATATCTGATGATTTTTTTTTTTTTTTTTTCCTGAGACAGGGCTCATAATTCAGGCTTGATAGGCAGCAAGTGAATCAGCAGAAACCTTCTTGAGCTCTTCCTGGAACAGATGCTTCACCTTTGATAAAGGACCTTATTTTATTTAATCATGCTGGAAAGCTCCCTTCTCTGGTTGCTTTTTGTACTCCAGGGCAAAAGTAGCTAGTTGTTTATCTAAAAACACTTCTGCTTATAATCCCACCAAATAAAATAAAATTTAAAAAAAACCAAAAACCTTTAATACTCAGCTTTATTTCATAGCATTGAATAGTGTGAAATGCTGATAGCAGGCAAAATGTACAAAGAGTCATCATCTAGTTCAGAATAAATCAGAAGATCTGAGTTCACTTCCCAACTTTTCCACTGGCCTTCTCTGTGACCTTTAAGTAGGCAGTTAAATAAATGGGACACAAGTGCCTAACTCCCTTCCAGTTATTTTGAAAACCTTGCTGGGTGCCAGACGGTATCTCTAGGTGCAAGATAGGAGAATGTTTTTGAAAGTGTCGGCCACCACAATGTGGCTGATTCCTCTTTGGGATTTCTGGCTGTTCCTGTCATGCCTGTGCTAGCTACCAATAAGTGGAATGAAAAATGCCTCTGTTCTACATTTTTTTCTCTATGTCTAATTATTTCTTTTTCTTTTCTGATAGCAGACAGAGGAATGAAATACTCATGTGTGTGACAGTGGACTAGTTCATTATGAAGCACATTTTTCAAAATAGTTGGAATTTTGACAATTTATCCAGAGAATGGCTTGTTAAAATGCTACTATCTGGCTGAAAAGTGTGAGTACTGTATTTGTCAGAAATTTCTTGAGGAACCTGACAGAACAATGGTGCAATATGTGACAGAATACAATTAGTAACACCAATAACTTCATATTAGCTGTTATATTGGTGTCTGGTTTAGAGCAGCTATTACAAGAGTCTGTTGGCAAGGCAGCATTTTTTCAGTTTAGTGTTCATCTTGATCCAGATGTCTTAGTAAAACCCTTTTTTTTTCTTTTTCTTTTTTTTCTTTTTTTTTAACAGTGCTTCCTCCTCACCATTCTTCTTGTGTAACACCTACCTGTTACAAAATTTACACCTGCCCAATTTTTGCAGGCCATAAAAGCCCACACATTCACTGTTGTCTTTGCAATTGCTTGTCACCTCTCTGTTCTTCACTGTTAGCAATGCTCTGGGTGGAAGACAAAAAGGGAAGAAAATGTTAAAAAAAAAAAAAAAAAAAAAGACAAGGGAAGAAAGCAGATTAATTTTTTATGAAGGAAAGGCCATTAAGTGGTTGTACTTGGAGAACATCTGCTTTATGTTTGTCAAGTCTATCAGACTCCTCTCATACTAAAACAAATGGAGTTAAAAAGGCAGCTTTGCTTTACTAACCTTCTCTCACCCTCAGTGACAACATAGTCTCTGGAAGACTAATTTTTTTAGTTTTCTTTCTGCTTGGATTCACTTCAATCTGTGCATTTCTGAATATGCATATTCTTCTAAAGAAGCTGTAAAACAGTCTGTCAAAGATTTTTCTGTGGTACCTTTGGATAATAAAAGCTGGAGCCCACTGATGAGGCTATGCTAAGTAATTGACCTGGACCTGACTTGTCAGATAGCAAGTGGATATAAAGAGTTAGAAGTGTCCCCTCTTGCTCTATCTTCATGTGGAGTGGAGGTCTGCAATAGTCAGTGCTCAGGGGGAGCAACCAAGGGAACAGACAAACCCTAGTGTTTCGCTGTATAGTGTGAGAGATATGAGGAGATATGAGGGAAAAGAAGTGATATATCATCTCAGTAGGGAAGGTGAGTGCCTTTTCTTTCTGAGTGTGGAGACAGAAGCAAGATTTAAATATCTTTTGACTTCAGTGGGGACAAAACTCCATCCGATTTCTGTTGCTCTTGATTCATAGGAAAGTCACTTAGACTTGGAAACTCTCTGTGCTGATAGTGTCCTTCACTCATACACATACTTCAACTGAAATGAGTTGCCTACGTTGAAGAAAAAAAAATTAAAAAGGAAAATCCATCTGAAGTGGCAAACAGAATTGGACTCAATTGTATTCCCAGTTCAGCTTTCAGCATACTATATTGCTGATATTAACAACTCTTTAAATACAAATGCTGTATTTAGATCTATAAGTGAAAGAACTGCTGCAGATACATGTACAGCATAGTCTGAGCTTAAAGATGTTGGTGCCCTTTATAAACTACTTTAACCACAGGTTGAAATATAGAGGCCTGAGGCTTTTTTTTCAGGATGATCAACAAAATTTGGAATTTAAAACTATCAGTAATTAACCTATTTTGTATGTAAAGTAAAGCTGAGTAGCTCATTTTAACACTAGTATTTAGGTACAGTTTTTGAGAGGAAATATCCTTCTTTCCTTTAACATCTCAGCATAAAATAAAAAAACTACAGTCTCTTCTACCAGTAAGTCATACAAGAGCATTATCCTGATCTTTGAGGAGCATGTGAATTTCTTCAAAAAGATTGATCTTGTTTCTATTATTTATAATTAAATATTGTTGGTTTGAGTTGGAAGGAATCTTCAAGATGATCTAGTTCCAACACTCTGCCATGGGCAGGGCCACCTAACATTAGACCAGGTTGCTCAAAGCCCCACCCAACCTGGCCTTGTGCACTTCAGATGATGTGACAACCTCAACTTACCTGAGCAAACTGTGCCAGTGTCTTACCACCCTCACAGTAAAGATTTTCTTCCTAATATCTAATCTAACTTCTTTCTATTTGCAGTCATTTCCCCTTGTCTTGTCACTACGGGCCTTGGTAAAAAGTCTCTCTCCATCTTTCTTATAAACCTTTTGTACATAGTGAAAGGTCAAAATAAGGTTTCCCTGGAGCCTTCTTCAGGTTGAACAACCCCAACTGTCTTACCTGTTCTTCACAGGAGAGGTGCTCTATCCCTTGGATCATTTTTGTGGCCCTCTTCTAGACCTGCTCAAATACATCCATGCCTTTCTAGTACTGGGGGTCCAGAACTGGATGCATTGCTCCAGGTGTCTCATAAGAGTAGAGTATAAATAAAGAATCACCTCTCTCAGCCTGCTGGCCACTCTTCTTTTTAGGTAGCCCAGGATATAGTTGTCTTTCTGGCCTGGAAGCACACATTGCTGGCTCACATTCAGTTTTTCATCCAGCAGTAATTCCAGCTCATGTAAATAGAATGAAGCTAAGCAGATCCCATGAACCAGAGGTATCTTGGCACCCAGGAAAGTCGTAGGTGAGAGCTGAGCTTGAATATACTGTATTTACCAAATTTTTTAAATAATCATCTCTGCTTACTGAATGCACAAGTAACTGTAGCATATTTTTCCTTCATTTTAATTTTAAGAGGAAAACCTGAATAATCTTTAACTTGAATACCTTTAGGATACAGTCTTCATAAGTAATGGTTATCAATTATGCTTCACAAAGAACATTAATAAACCAAGCCATGAATAGTGTTACCTTGGATCAATTTTTGAAAGAAGAGAAGTTGGCAGTGAAATTACATCAATCTCTTTAATCATCAGAAAAATGCTTTCACTCAAAGCTGAGTCAGAACTGGGGAGGGGAATACGTGCTTTAGTACTGGAGGAACAATTTATTTAGTTTGCTCAGCAAAGAAGTTGTGTTCTAGCAGAGTCAGCAATAACTGGTTCATAAATACTTGTGCTGAGACCATGTGAGTTTTTCTTGTAAGAGTAAAGGGAAATTTAGCTGTTCTGTGCTTCTGCTGAAGTAAGCCTTGTTTGTAAATGTTACTTGCTTGGTGACTTCCTGTTTTCTCCAACCCTGCTTTTCTCCCTAGCAAATTGCTATTCATGGAAGCTTTCATGTTATTTAAAGCACTTTTTCACATATTTGTGAGATAAGCAGTCACAGTTTGATAGTTGGAGTTAGGTTGTCTGGATTTAAGCTTTGTAAATGCTATGCCTGTTTAAAAGTTTCAAACGGAAAAGGTGAACTAAATTCTCTTAAGATGGTCTCTAAGCTATTGTAAAACATCTAGAAAAGTATTCTATTTTATTGTAAGCCAATATTTTAACTGTATATCCTATTCATAATTTATCCATGCACTAGTTTTGATTTTGCATTTCTTGTGCTTAAAATAAAACCCCCTGCTTTGCACAATAACCTAAGGTTCCAGTTTGTGTGGCATGACTTGCAATCTAGTTGTCCAGGAATAATTTTGGCTTCTCAAGAGCTGTTTGACTTGTTGGACTTCTTGTATTAGTACAGGTATAAACTGTGTTTCTATAAATTTTCTAATGAGAGTGAAGGAATTTTCACTTTTGTAAGCTTAAATATATTGTACACTGTGGAAATTCTTGTGGATGAACAAGAAGGTGACTGCTTATTTGCCAGATGGTTTATTTATCAAACACTTATGTCAGTTGAGTTTGGGTTTGAATTTTTATTTATGTTATATCCATATTCAGTAGGACTCCGTGACTGCTGCTACAGGTGTAGATGGGATGAAAGTAGAGGAAAATAATATTATGTACCTTTTAATTTCAAAACATATGAAAAATTATCTATATAAAACCACAATTTCTTATTTCGCATAATCCAATAATGGAATGTAAATTTTGTATTATCTCATGCAACCCAGATGGAAGAATCAAGCAGTACAAATCTCCTGCAACTCAAACAAAATCCTTACTCTATAATCAAATTTCAACTTTCTGTTGCATGGCCCAGTGCTATTGCTGCAAAATCTTTTACTAAGACTGTGTTATTGTTGCCTTTGCCTTGTATATATCACAATGTTTCCTTCCTGCTAATGCTACCTTCAAAAGAAAAACCTCTGGTCAAAACAGGTCACTCCTTGTGGGCTTCTAAAATTCAATTTTATCCCCTAGGACATAAGCAAGATATTCTAAAAATTGTTCTGAAAGCCGTCCAGGAATACTATTAAAATGTTATATAGCATGTAATTAATAATGCAGACTCCTGTGGAGTCCCTGATGAAAAAAAATTCTGATGCTCTGAGCATCTCTCCTTGCAAAACTACTACATACTGGAGAAGAATAGAAATTAGGGAGTTATAACCTGAAAACATAGATAAGAGGGGTGCTCTTAGAGTCTGCCAGCTAAGAATGAGTTTGTCCTACTTACTTGAGATTTACTGAGGTTTATTGAATGCTATTTATAGTGTTCAATTATTATAGAATATTTATAAAAATTGCTTTTTCTTATTAAACTATCCCTGCATAGATCCAATGAGCAGTTTCTGAAATCGGACTTCAGCTTGGAGCCCTGGTACAAAACCTCAATTAGGGGACAAGAATAAAAACTTAAAGCAAATGTCACAGGACACAAAAGTAGTTAGAACTCTTTTCACTACTCTGTGTAATGTATGTGTGTTATCAGAATACCATTCTACAACAGTACAATAAAGAAATCAGCCCCCAGTAGAGATGTGCAGGTGCTTCAGTTTGCCATACATTACTGCCAAGGCTAAGGAACATTCAAATGCCAGCTATGGAATTTTCCACACTTAGATACACATTAATCATCTGACTAGGAAAATCCTTAGGAGCCAAAGATGGAGAGTGCCAGGTGTAATTAAGCGTGTGTAATTAAATATCATTAAGAGCACAGCTTTACAACTAGACAGAAAATCTTTTTCTTCTCTTACTATGAGGAAAATGCTATTTTTTCCAGATTTTGTTGGAAATGAGAAAAGTGGAACTGCTAGTGGTTTTATTTTCTTCCTTTTAGAACATAGTTATAGTGAAATATAAATTGCAGCTATTATGAATTTAGTTTTAAAAAAAAAAAAAAAAATACAGTGTCCTGACCTTGGTGTCATACCTTGTGGATGGCAGAAGTGTGCTCCCAAGTGTTCAGGTAATGAATAATATTGGAAGGACAATACAGAGTTGCTGTTTGCTGCCCAGAAACTTGGCTTGATGTAGTGTCTCAGCTCTGTTGGCTCACATTGGTTCTAGCAGGAGAAGCAAGGGACAGTTAGCTTCCACAGCTTTCTGTCATAAGACTGAATAAACATAAGCTTGGTGCTATACCCTTCTTCTCTCCTTCTAGAAATTTCCATTATGGCCGCATACATAGCACTTGCCTAAATACACAAAGTCACCAATGCCTTGCAGTTAGAAACTTGCTGTATCTGTTGATGTCCTCTGTTATTGCAGGCTTGGCTTTTTAAATTGTTTTTCACCCTTTCTATATCTTCATCGTTACTATTTTGTTGGTTTGTCCTACCGTGGCAAGCTACAGCTCTCCCTCACTGCTGTAGTGACATTACAAATCTTGCAGTGCTGTTTTTTATTTCCTTGCTATCTCTGTCTCCAGGGTTTTAAGAGTGACAGTATAGAAGAAATTAAGTATCCAGTGCTCATTACTCTGAAGAAAGACTTGAAGATATAATGGGTACTCAGGGAAAAAAAATAATTAAAAAAAAAATCATATACATTAAAAATTCAACTCACTTTTTTGTGGGCAAGCCTGTTTCACAGTGGCTGTATGCTTCAGGCATTGCATGTTCTGCTTCATGTGGTACCACATACTGTAGAGTTTATTCATGTTCAGTTCACTCCTGTAGCATGATAGAGAACCCACTTCTCAGTGGCTGAGAAAACCGGTGGCTATCAATTTTAAGAGGGAGAGGCAGATACAGTGACTAGTTTCTGGTTTTCTAGTTTCTGGTTTTCTGTTTCTGGTTTGTACCAGAAAAAAAGGACTGCCAGTAGGAAAACTTTCTCAACTGTAAAGGTTGTCCATGCCACCTGGCTAATGCTAGATATAATAGTCATGTGAAGATTTTTTGCTTTGAAGATAGAGAGGAGACATTTCCAAGACATTATACATAAAAAGTAAGTGGGAGATTATCCCCTACTGCTTCATGTGAAGTTAGCAACCATATTTATAATGGGACTAGTATTGATTTTCTTAGGATTTCATTAGCATCACAGTTCTTTCAAGTGTCCAAGATTGTATGCATCAGCACCAGTGAATGTAATTCTATTTATCAATGATGCACCTCATCCACAACATTGAAATCCCATGATAATTTCAGGGAAATTAATCAGGCCATTTTTTCAGGTTTGGTGCTTTTACCTTTTAGTTGAAAAAAAAAATAAAAAGAAGGAAGAGTGGTTAGAGGGTTGTTGAAGAAAATCATGCTGGAAAAAGTTGAAGGGAAGCAGAGGATGTCTTCACGTAAGTGATTGTTTGGACCTTGGTCTTTAGACCTATTCAATCCCTAAATACATTCCTGAGGCAAAGGTGGCTTGGTCTGCCTCATATTCCCTAGCACCTTTTTACCAGATTGTTAAGCCTAAAATGTCTGAAGGGTATATTGAAATGAACATTTATATTGCTTTTTTCTCTATGCATTATCCTATAAGAAATCCCCTTGTTATTAGTGATACCCAGGAGATTGGTGCAGGTGCAGACTGTGCAAGCATCTCAGTGGTGCTGGGATTATGTGAGAAAGCAAGTGAGCTGTGACCTTGACACCAGTATGTGTTTCAGTTCAGGTCTTAGAAAATCTTCAAGCAAATAGAGTTAAAATAGGAAGTTGATGTTTTGCACATGGGATAATAATGGAAATCTCTCCAAGTGCCTTATTTCCACTCTGCATGCTGCATCCACAGAGGACACCCACCCACACTTTCTTCTACACTGTTCTCCAAGACTGGGAGTAAGACACTATTTGTGTAGCATAAAGAATTAGATAGGAGAGGGCAGGGAAGCAAGCTCCAGCAACTTGGCACAAAGAAAGTTTTGGCTCCAGCCCCTTGTGTTTTCCATACCTGCTGAACTGGGGTAACAACACTGAGAGTTCTCTGGAGCTCCTGCCCTCTGGGCTGTGATCCTGCTTAGATGCTGCTTTTGACTAAAGCCTGGTAGCTGCAATGAATATAAACCAATGTGCACAATAGATTAGCAGTATGGAGCAGTGCTCATGAGCTTAAGGGTGTCTGAGCCAGACATTCTGGAGAAAGGGACCTGTCCTGCACTGTCTTACCTGCTTTCTCACCAAGCTCCATAAGGTGAAGCCTAATTTCAGTAAAGGTTTAAAGAATATGTTCATCTTGGAGAAACGAGGGGAAGAAATGGTTGTATTGCTTTAAAGTTGTAAAAATGAAAAGGCTGTTCATTTCTTCCATATTTTTCCTAGCCTGTAATTATTCCTAATCAAACTACAACAAACAGTAAACACTAAAAATGAAATAAACGCAGTGACAGTTTGCCAATAACGAGCAGAAAATGTTCCATCTGTCTAGCAGTGAGTAAAATGTGTGTAATTACTGCTCATTTTTCTTCTAATTGCTGACTTATTAGTTTAAAGCTTATGCACAACTGGTGAGCAGTGCCGACTACCCATTCTCTAATTACAGACCCTGCTTTGCTGTGCTTGAAATAAAGAAAAGTAAAAATTAGAACATTTGCATTTTAAAAGAGTTGTCTGACTTAACCCCTCTGGTAAGAGCATCTTTTCAGATTTGGCCTCGCAGGTCAGATCCTTGGCTGACAGAAATCAACGTCTAGTTATAGCAGCTGAAGATTTGTCTCTCAGTGGAATTATCACCTCTCTCTTTCCCCCTTCTTTTTTCAAGCCTACATTTTAATTTGTAATTTAAAGAAGATTAAAGAATGCTTTGAAATGGATGGTAGGTCAAGGGAAGTAATTCCAATGAGGAAGCAAAGGTTATGATAGCCATGAGTTACTAATACTTGCTTCACTTTGTGCTGCTTTATCTGATTATCTCAAAGTGGGTCAGATGAGGCTATGTCTATGCTTCAGCCTGCTTTTTAGCACTGAGTTAGCTAAGCCATCTTTATTTGGTCTCCCTAGGCTAACTCTGCTAGAGGCATACTGTGCCTGCAGTGACAGAGATGTGGCCACACAATCATCCATTCCACCCTGGGGAATTTGAAGTTCATGAGGTCTGGCTTAACTTGTTTGTGGGCAATTCAAAGTGAGAGGTGAAGAAATGAGAACAGACCCAGTTTGTTAATTTTCAAGAACCTGGAGATGCAGATATTCTGTGGGATTTTGATTCTTAAAAATAATGGTAGAAAATAGATAATGAGAATAACAAGAAAACTGACAAAGATTCAGAAAGCCAAAAGACTAAGCTATCTACCTGACAGTTTCTGGGATCACACCTCAAAAGTATTTGAGCAGGACAGTAAAGCAAGACAGGCTTACAAACCAGTAGAACGAAATTTGCAGTGTGGGATCCACACTTTTGCTGGGGGGTATTTAGGGGTTCACAAATGGGCTAAGGTTGAAAATAAGTGCTAGGCTCTTGTAACCACTTGTTTTGGGTTGGGCTTTTTTTGTTTGTTTGTTTTGGGATTGTTTTGTGGGTTTTTTTTGTTGGGTTGTTGGTTATTTTTTTGGTACTGGTAAATAAGATGAAGCTGCAGGTGCAAGTTATGAAATAAGACACTCAAAAAATATGTAACAGTAACATTCAACCCTCTGTGTGAGCTCTCTGCTGATACGGAATCTCCCTTTAGAAGCTCAGTATTTAGTCCTACCAGCAGAGCCTTTGAGAGGCTTGTCCATGACTTCAGAGTAGTTAGGATGTCCATAGCCCTGTGAGATCCTTGTTGTGGCAGCATGAACCTTCTGGAAGCTGAGGAGGTGCTTAGGATCCATGTTGTCTTGAACTGATTGCTATCGGCACGCAAATGACTCAGTTTAAAGCCTTGTTTGAATTTACCCATGAAATAAAAACTCTTCTTTTTCTAGTTACTGTTGTTGCTGGTCCATAAGGTGTTGAGCTCAACTCTGTATGGAATCCTAACATTTGAAAACGTGACAAAAATCTAACCAGCTGCTTTTCATCAATAGAGGATGCCTAGCAGAATTTTTAGTCCTGATCTTACAAAATAAGCTGTTTCCAAAGCGGGGTACCCACCTACATTTGCATTAATTGAGGACTTTTGACAATGAAGTTAAATACTTAGGCAAAACTATACATCATAAAAATTGGAGCTTGGGCACTACATTTAAAGGGTTGTCCTGGCTGTTGTAATAGTATTTTAAAAACAGTGACGACTGGTGTGAAGTATTAATTGCTTGGGTTAAACAGTCAATGGAAAGCTGTAAGCATTTTTTACTTTAGCTGTAGCTTCAGGGTTTAGAATAGTATTTGCACATTTTCTTGCCCAGGAATAAGCATGAGGAAAATGAGTTATTCTTTTGGGAACTGGAAGATGTGAATGGGCAGCAGCCCTGTCTTGATGGGCATCTGTAACTCTCATGAACATCAGTGACAAATGCTTACCAAAGGAGGAGGAAAGAAATTGTGTATATCCATCTTGTTTAAAGAGAAAAAAAGAAACAAAAACCAAAAAAACAAAAGCATACCAACCCCCCAGAAAAAGCTTTTTTGAGTATGCTTTGAGGGAACAGCATGGTTCTGGTAATGTTTCAACCTTGCCATGAGAATGGAGGAGCACGTAGCAAGAGGCTGAAGTTTCAGGGAAAGGATGGAATAAAAGTAATAAAAATTTTAAGCAATTTTTCTCTGTGGCAAGAGAACTGAAGCTTTCCTACTTCTTTTCAGTTCTGAATAAATACATTTGCTTCATGGGCTCACATGCATATTATGCATAATCCCTTAGATATGCTTGCCAGCTGTGTGGTAGAGATAGGGGCTACTGGGACTTCACTACATTAAAAATGGTGGAGCTACTTCACCAAAAAAGAGGAGAAATGAAATAATTATTTGCATAATCTTTCTGGAGTCACCTAGATTTCTTGAAAGCAGCTTAACATGTTTGGAATAATCTATTAGGGAAATATTAAGAGAAAAATACCCCTTTTTCATTCCTCTGACCATATTAACTTTGAATTTTTTCTTTCAGTCTAACAGATTTAAATTACTTTATACTGATTTTAAGAACATTTTATTTTATAAGAATATCTCCTATTTTAGATAATGTAGGTTCATTTTTCCTACTGCAAAACAACAGGAAAGATTAAAGTTGCTCTGCAAAAATTAGCTCACAGCAATTTATTTTACCATAGGTATTGTGTTTCCAAATATTTTTTTTCTTTTCAACTATGACCTTTTTTTCTTTGTTGAGCTGTGAGGTTTCACCTGGAAGAGAACATCCATATCTCTGCTGAATCTCAAGGAAGACAGGACTGTGTGAGCATCATACAGATACATAGTCTCCATTATATGTAGCTAGTCTGCTTTCATACAGAAAGGACTTTTTTTTAAAAAGAAAGGTCTTTATTTGTGTCTTTATTTGTATCTTAAATGTCATTCTATTCTGTTTCATTTTGTCTTCTTTTTTCCCCTCCTTCCTCTCAGCAACTGAGATGAAAATCAAGTCACAGAGGAGAAGCAGGTATTTTTCTTTGAGATATTCAGAAATACGCAGTTTTGAGTCAGAGCTAAAGAGAACAGCCAGTCTTCAAAAAAAGAAGAAAACAACACAGTACAATGCATTTTCTAACATTTAGGGTCTATTTTTGTACTTGCAATGTAAATATCCAATATTTGCAATTAAATGTCCAGTACAACTGTTTAAATATCCATTACAAAATCAAAATATATGTAGCTCACAGATGTGTTGGGTTTTTTTCTTTTTAAAGTAGCTCAAACACTTTTTCTGGTACATTGATAAGACAGCATTATGGATAAATAAGGAAAAACTATTTTGTGCACCTTTCCATAGAACACCTTGACTTTGGTGCACTTGAATATTACCTTGTCCTATTATATTTGTATATTCCATTGAAAATAACAATAAGAAGAGATTGTAAATGCTTTTTAATCACTTCTTCATGTTACAAATTGAACAGCTCTTGAACAGTTGTTAAATTCATTGCTTTAAAAAGACTGCTCCAAGTGACTAAAGCTGATTTGGTTATTCATAAAGCATAATTTGCTATCAGAATAGATCTACTTTCGAACCATCCTACTTTCCCAAACAAAATGCATTTCGTATCACATGGCTTTGCAGACATCTAAAGGGAAAGCTAGAGCTGAATCCACAGAGCTGGCATAAATGGCACTGTAGTGTTTGTGCACAAAGTAGCAGGTCATGCATTGCAAAGAAAGTACTTGGAAGCATGAAACAACCATTCTCTTTATCTCCACTGCAGCAATCCTGTCTTGCTCTCAGGAACTGCATCATAAACTCTGCAGTTTTCTTGCACACTGTGGATTTGTTGGGGTTAATCTGTGTATAAGCTACAGTTTTGCTCACCCTAGAAAGTTACATTTTTCTTAACATCAAGCATTTTTATGCCAGTTGTGTCGACTGTTGTGTAAGATGAAATGAAATGGGTTTATTGTTGTTCTTGATCATTTTGAATGAAAACAAAATTAATCTGACTTAATACAATTCTGTATTCTCAGAATCCTTGCATTGGTTTAAATAAACCTGTATGAAACAATAATAACGATAGTAGAATCTTATGATGAGATCATCCACTAAAAAACAAACCCTGACTACAGCAGTATTTCTGGCACTATTAGAAATTGAGAAGGAGTGAGGAATTTAGAGACAATTAATGTTTCTTTGTCAACATAAAACCCAAGAACTAAAATGAAAGTATTTTAAAATTTCAGGCTTGTGAGATGGTGTTACAAACCGTACAGTACTCAGAACAGTAATAAAAGCTATAAAATGTAGCTTCGTGTCCTCATAAAAATTTAAGAAATATAAATTTGCAGGATAGTTAACATCCTTTGTAATACAAAGATAACTATCACTTTTATTGTAACTGTAACGTATGTGAGGATGTTTGTTTAATTCCCCAGCTGTCAGACATGAGGCTGAAAATTTTTAATAGCCTCTGGGTATCAAATCTATAGCCTCAGGCTGGTGTTTGTAATTTAATATGGGTAATTTATTATGAAGAATGAAAAAACAAGAATTGCCCAGTAGCTATGAAAGCACATTTACATTATAATTATTAGGAACATAACAGCTTGAAAATAGATAAAAGGAATTTTAGAGTAGCATTGGCAGCAGCACTAGTATCATCTGCTAAGATAACACAGAAATATAGCTCTGGAGGAATTACTTGTGAGCAGAGCAGTGGTTGTAGTCAAAAGGTCATCCTCATCTCAGCTGCTGACTTGGTTGTAATGTAAACTACTCGCAGAAAGTTCTGTGTAACTTAAAAACATCATCTTTCTGAGCTCTCTGAGGATATGTGGTGATCTTTATGCATCAGAAAGAGTGAATTTTTCAGGACATACTACTGGGGCATCAATAGATCTGTAGGTGATTTTTAATTTTCCTTTTCTTTTGCATGTTTTTACTTTGAGTAAACTCAATTTGAAAAAGTAACCAATATTGCAAAGTGTGTACTGATTCTCCCCTGGAAACTAAACCCTATGATCTAGATTTCCCAGAAGAGATTGGCACTGAAGAAGGATCTTATTTTTTTCCAAAGGGTTGGTGTTCATTGCTCTCAGCAGGGGGAAAAGTTGAAAACCCTATCCATGTTATACAGTGACTGAGTCTCTGTTGCTACTGGTTATTCCCAGAGAGTTATGCTGGGATTTCTCTGTATCTTCTCCACATTTTAATATATCAATAACCAGACCAAAATCATGCAACTAGCCATTTAGGTTGTTAAGAATGTGTGAAGTTTTAAGTTTCTGTATGTGATGCAGATTTTTTCCTCCTTGTGCATCTGGTGGCATCTGGAATAACCACAGATGTGTGGCAGCCTGGGAGTTTCTGGGAATGTTCCCTGTGGCGATTTCTCTCCTCTCCTTCACCTACCCCTCCCCCCCTTTTTTCTTGTCATTTCTTATGCTAAGGACTGCCATTTATACCTCATAGTCCTGGGCATGGCCACCAGCATGTGTCCTCAGAAGAACCCTGAATGCTTGCTAAAAATTCTCATGCATGTTGCTTCGTTGGAGGAGTTAATTTCCAGCCTTTCAGAAGTCTCGTGGTGCACTTCAACCAGTTGACATAAATCGGTATTTCTGTTCTCCCCCTGCTCCTCCAGTGATTACCACAAGTTCTGCCTTTGGGAGCTACTGGTGATACACTAGATGCAGACAAAATTCAAGGATGAGAATATGGATCGGCTTTGAAGTCACGAAACAGGATTCAGGGATGGGAATGTTTTGCCAGTATCTTGAAAACAGTGTGTCTGGCTTTCCCCCTTTCCTTAGAATATGAAAAGTGCCAAGAATAGGGTGTAGTTTTGCTGACAGGTATATATGTGTCCAATTGTAAGGCACTTATCCCATCTCTGGTGCACTCAGCAGGAAGGTTGTCATGTCCCTTTTCAGATCACAGTGCTCTTATGGATGCTCCACTTGCTATCTTGCCCAAATACCTTCTGTGCTAAAACTCTGCTTTTATGTTACTTTGTATGTGTGTCTGCATGCTGTACGTGCTCCTGTGTCAGGATGCTTTGGAGTCAGGCTTACAAGCTCTCAAGGTGCTGTATGATTTCATGATTTCTCAGAAGTGTGCTATGCAATGATATGTGGCTATGCGTTACCTGGCTACAGCAGAAATAGAGACTAATCCCTACCAAGAGAGTTTAAGAAGGAAGGATCAAACATGTCCTTAAAGACTATCAGTAGAAACATACCTCTTAATTTAATTTTTTTTTTTTTTTTTTTTTTTAATCTGGGAGAGCTCAAATTGTCTAATTTTATTCCTGCCTGTCCTTATGAAGCAATGACCTAGTGGAAAGCATACCCAACAAAGTGGTGAGATTTGCAAGTACACATCTGCGGATGACAAGGGGACAATAACATTCAAAATGATGAGAATAAAGGAGGAGGCTGTGGTAGAAAGATGGTGCATGCAATTCAGTTTAGAATAAGTGAGAGTGATGAAACTACAAAGAAGAAATTGGAAGCAAATAACATTTTTAACAGATGCTTATCACAGAACCTTAATCAAGATAATGGAAGTACTAAGCAAACCCTCAAAATTGTTCTCACAGATATTACACACCACTTATCACATAATTAAATGCAATTTGGAAATGGCTGTCAGGTATACAGCAGCATCTGTATTCACTCTGTGTTCTGACACAGAATACTCATAGGCTTTAAGTAGAGGGGAAAAAGTGCTGCTAGTCAAGACAGAATCTGATTAAGGCAAGCAGGCCTAAATACTGCAGACCACTAAGTACATACTTAGATGTCTTTCTGCACTGGTACCTTCATTTTTTCATTCAGCTTCACTTTTATGAATGATTGAAAATACTTTCATCTACTCTGCACCTTTAATGAGAAACTCTAAATAGTGAAAGAAGCACTTTTGTCAAGAATTAAAACCCATTTTTTTCAATTTATGGTGGTTTAATGTTACTTATGGTGAAAAGGAAAAGCATAGAACTGTTTTTCTTGAAGATCCTTCTTTTCTTCAAGTTTCTAAGACATATATATCTTAAAATATTCACTCATTATGTCATGCTAAACTACTGTATCTGTTTCTGCTAATAGAGACATGAAAATATATTAACTGAGATGTAGAAGCAAATCAACTTCATGTTGACTGGGTACTTCAATCACTTAATTCACAAAGTAGTGCAAAAGCAATAATGTCTACCACAATGCAATGAATTTTTTGAACATCAAACACACTATACACCTTTTTTAACAAGATGAAACAGTAGAGGAGAATATAACCATTGCTACCTTCTGCATCACTACTTTTGTAGTGATAATATTGATTTGCTTTTTTAGAGGGCTGCTTATCAGAGATTTTGACTGTTGAGGTGCACCCTTGACATTTGATTTTACTTTATGTTGCCCTTTTAACTGAAACTCTTCCTTTTATTTGGGTTACACCTTAATGTCAAAGGTGAATTTGAGTTGTCTGAAGATACGCAGCAACCTCATTCCTTCATTTTACAATGGAAAAAACATCAAGAACAGGGGGGCCAGATATGTATTCTTACTTTCAGGTGTTAGGTTGCTTTCTGGTGTTTGCTGGAAGATATGAAAATTCCTACTTCCTGTACCCTGTGTGTACAGGAACATGGTGGCTTGCTCACCATATCCAGCCAGTCTGATGGCTGCTTATTCTTATTATTTGGTAAGCAGTGATCACTGCTGCTTTCCCTCACAGAAAGAGCTTCAAAAGGACAGACGTATTTTGACCCAGGCTTTTGATGACCACTGGAAGTATTGAGATTCAGCCCCATTGCCTGTGGGACAAAGCCCCCTGCTTTGGCTTTTCATCACTGAATTCTGAGGTGTGCTGCACTGAAAAGCCTTGTACCCTCAGTGAGGAGCCAGGGCTGCTCTTTGAGCATGGAAGTCATTGCTTAAATAAGCCAAGCCCTGGCAGTGGGATAACCGACTGCTGCAAGGATCCGAAACCTCTCCTGTGCATGGGACTGCTGTTTTGCCTACTGTTTTGGTGCTGAGCTGATAATTTGCAGTGTGGAGTTTCAAAACCAGAATAAAGGTTGTGTCTTAGAGTTTCAGTACTGCTTGGAAATTGAAGAGGTTTTGGTGTAAGAGGATATGTCCTCGGGTCCATCTCTTCTGGTGTGTGAAGCTTCTGGGTCACTGTTGCAAGCTGTGTTTGTAGGATGGTCTGTAACTCCCTAGACACAGCATTTAGAATTCACCCTGCTCCCATTGGTCCTTTACTTATGTCTGTGGAAAGAAACCTCTAAGTACTCTTACTAATATGATACAGGAGACTTTTATAGTGCTTCAGGATCACCAGATCAGTTATTGCACTACTGAATTCTTGGTTTTTGCCTGATGATGGGAACAACAACCGTGACCTTTTAATTTTTCTGTGCTATGGAAGAGTATGGAGCCACCAAGAAAAGTCTGATCAATTGGTTGATGTCCACAAAAAGTTTTTGTGGCCCCTATCTTGTCATAACAGAAAACTTTAGTTGGTAGCTTGGACAAAGATGTAAGAATGGATATCAGGAACTTGTCACACATAGAATTTTTTTGGGATATCCCAAGAACAGTGGACTGTGCCTCTATCATATGGTGAGAAAGCACTTGTGTCAGGCTTCTTTAACTTTTGTTTTAATTAAGCTATAGGTGTGTGAGCATCTGCTTACTATATAAAGAAGGTGGCTGTTGTTCTAATTGGGCCCTGCCATATGATTAACTGCAGCTTTTTAGAAATACTGGTGTCTGCTATGGGAAGTTTGCCGTTGCAGAAGAAGCTTTACAATGGAAACCTCCCTACCACTGGTTTAAGAGTTCTAGAAACTATTTGGAAGAAAACAAAAATGCTTAATTAACAAATATTAGCTACTAAAAAAAGCACCTGGGTGCCCAAAACAAACCTTTAATGTGAATCAAATTGCCTAAGCAGAAGAAAACACTTTAGAAATTAGATTTTTTTTTTTTTTTTCACTGTGAATAGATATGAAAGTAATTTACCTGAACTAGTCATTATAGGTCAGGATCAAAATGTGAGATACTTCAGAGGATGATAAATAGATTAAATTATTTAAAAAAGAGTAATTTGTGTAAGAGCAGCTTGGGACAGAGGAAGTTGACCAATGTAATACTGCAGAATTGCTATTATAGGATGATTGCTGTTAATTTTCTGATTACCCAGTAATAGAACAAGCAGTACAGTGATTAACTGGCTCAAAAGAAAATAGGGAGCAGTTAATCTGAAGCAGCGCTGTCATGAAATCCAGAAAAGCTCTGAGCTGGATTGCTATTGATAAGTAACCGCTGCATATATTGTGTAAGGCATATGAACCAAGGAGTAGCTTCCAGCAAAATGAATGCAGGCACAGCAGGGACCCACAGAAAAAGAATGAGAAAGTGCCAGGCCATTGTGGTGTGCTGTTGTGTCAGAGGTTTTAAAACAGTTGTGTAATAAGCATCTCAGTACAGTGTTCCATGGCTACCGTTTTAATCAATCTTTTATTGCAGAACAGGATAGATTGTATACTCAGAGGTAATACTTGTGAAAGTCTGCCTCTTAGGGTTTTTTGCATCCTGATCAGAAGCAGCGTGACAAAATCAGTAATTCCTACCTGACTATAGTTTGATGAGAAATTTGGGGAGAGGAGAGAGAGATCAGTATTTACATTTATTTTTTCTTACTTTTAGTTTAAGGAAATAGCTTTGAAAAGTAAGTAGATTTTTTACTCTTTCTCCCACTGTAGAGCACTCTTACTTGTATTTGAATTTACTGGCCACACACAGGCCGTTGGAGCATTGTTGAGAAAACAATAGATCTCTCTGTATTTCAGAGGTGAACCATTCTGTTGACAATAAAATATTCTTGGTGGCTGTTGTTCCAGCCCAACTGGTGGTGAGAATCACCTGAAACTGTAGCCTTGCCTGATTTGTGCACCTTGTGCAGTTGTTATTCTGTCACAGACAGGGGATGTTTCCACTTTCCTCCTCCCCAGTGTCATCCTCACTGGAAGAGTGCTGATAAATGTTCCTCCTCTTGCCACACGTAATAGAAGAATAAATCACACTGCCCAGAATTTGTCCTGAATGATGGACCCACAGTTGAAAACATCTCTGATATTCTTACAGAAAAAACCTGATTTAGGGGATACAGCTGAAATACCAGACAGTGGTGGCATGGTTACTATGAAATTATAGAACCGAATTCTCAGTGTCTGAATTCCCCCCAGCTCAGTGCTATAAACCTGCAATACCTAAGGTAACACCTAAGGCCCCGAATTAATGGCAGAAGCCAGTGAAAAGATACAAGTGACACTTCACAAGACTTACCACGATTCTCACCACATTGCAAGTGTTTTGCTTTGGCAAATTGAGGGGCAAGTGTACTGTTAAATGAGCCTCATGTAGTGTATAATTCAAACCCACAATGAGGACTACAGCTTTAGGCATCGTCAGCCTCAGAAGTATGTTACATTTGTTGCTTAGGTGAATGGTTAATATTGAAAAAATGGTCTGTTTGTACACCCCAAGTTAGCACTTGCTGACACCTGCCTGTCTGTTTATCAAGCACTTATATCTATGTGCACTGGAGATAGTGTTTACACAAAAGTAATTTAGAAATAGTGTGGACTGCATATTTACCTTCGATAATGCATATTCTTGAGGATTAATATTGGAAAAGGGGATGAGCAGGTGTTGGTGGGAACAACACCACTCATGCACAAATGAGAACTTGTTTTGGAAAAACCTGGAAATGTTTGGAGATTCATTATTTGTGTGGTATTTAGTTTCTAAGGTCCTATATGAAAGCAAGATTAAATAGCTTTGATTCTGAGAACATAATTTTTATAGTGAGGCTTCTATTCTATCACCCTTCTGAACTCTAAAATTTCCTTGGTAGAGATTATTCATTTGTTGTAGATGAAACATCTATTAATCTTTGTGCAAATGTGATTTCCAGCAACTTGGACCATTAGCTTTCTTTCAAAGTAATGCAAAGAATTATTAAATATATACAGTACATAAACATGAGCTTTTATTAACTTCTTTAACTAGGAAATAAATGGAGAAGAAAATGTTATCTTCTAGCAAACTCTTTACAGTTTGTGCACTTTAAAACACTTCTTATTTATAGTCTGTTTCTCTAAATCTCTAGGCATCTCTTGTTGAAAAATGCATTCTCATATTCATTATTTATTTTGAATAACTGTAAGCAAGTTTTGTCTAGAAATACCTTCAGGACGTATTTTCTAATTGTTGCCAGGTAAAATAGGAGATTATTGTAATAAAGAGGAAATTCCATATATTGAGACAAAATAATATTTTTAAGTACCTGTTTTCAAAATAACATCCAAATTTTTTTGCTTATTTTAATGGAAAAAGATTAAAATTAAGAAAGGATTCTGTGAAGACAGAAGTGCTTTTGTCTTTCTAAATTTCAGTCTCGTAACTGAGAAAACATGACAGTCTTTCTCTTATTCAGAGTCTATATTCATTTTATTGTTGATCTGAGATTCTATCAACACTTCAAAATAAAGAAGTGAACTCATATATTTCTTCATATCTTTTGGTTTAGTTTAGTTACTTGAAGAGCAGCTAGCAGTGGAAGATTTTCTCCTTGTGATACCTGAGAAACACAGGTAGGGTGGTGCAATCTTCCAAAGTAATTTCAGCTGGTGCCAGTGGTCATATGTCTCAAAAAAGAAAGAAAATAATAAATATGCACTATATTGTTACTAAATAAGTCATGCTAGGCCAGGAGGGCTTCTCTGCCTGGATTACCAGGAGTTCATCTGCAGTTTAGTATTGCTGGGTGAGTGCTGCATGAGAGGACGAGTCACAATACTGTTCTGACCCAAGTGCAATCCAGGAGCTTAGCACCTTCAGAGAAACCACTGACACACACTTCCTGAGCTCTCTGGGGTCCAGGATGCCTCCTGAATTTTACTGTCATGGGGACATAGTCAAGGAAAGCCAGACTCTATCTAAAAGTTTCTGGAGCTTAACCTTTGAGGAGGGCTTGTTTCAGCACTGCCTCTGTTGTCCAGTCCCTCCATGTGTCAGAAAGACTAAAATGTGCTTAGGAGTGTCTCCTGTAAATGCAGAAGGAAAATTTGGCAATGTTTTGCCACTCCTCTGCTCTACTCTTCCCTCTGACTGATTTTGATCATACACTGATGAGGATGTTGCACCACTAAGCAGCAGATACAACAGTTTTACCCCAGAGCTGCCAGTGACATCTGCACAAGGGATAATACACAAATCACATGGAGGGTGCTCACAAGCCACATGTGAATAGATCCATTTAAAGTGCAATTTAAATACTTTTTTAACGTAAAAAATGGCAAATGAGTATAGCATGAAAATGCAGGACAACACGGAAAACCCGGTGGCCTGTACAATTTATATTGACTTAACACGGGGATTTTAGAGAAAGAATTCAACTTGCAGCTCATATTGAGCTAGTTTGAGGACCATTATTTTAGAGCTGGAGGAGAAGGTCTATTTTCTTTTGTGCTGATAATGTGCTACCTGTGGGGCTGTGTATAAAGTGACCTTTTTCTTCTGGTCATATACCAGCTGGGATGTGATCTGCATAAAGTATAATCAGTGAGGGAAGAGCAGATACTCTTAGTAGTAACAGGACCAGCAGCTAGGACCTTTCATTTGTGTTTGCTTTACTTTTCCTGGTGTTTGTCAACAGATGTGCTCAAGAAGTTTTGGCCTTGGAAACTCAATTGCAAGAGAAAATGTGGGACTCATTTTGTGATTATTGATTTATAGCATCAAATTTAAAAAAGCATAATCGGAAAATGCTAGACAAGAACACAGTGTTCTTCATTAATAATCTATTTCTCTCAGACTGCTCTTACATTTTTATTTAGAGTTAAGTCAATGTTTATCACTGGATTATTTCACCCTTCCCACTATGCATCTCAATCTGTATATTGAGAATTTATTTAATATTGTAAGCATTATTGCTGCATAGTGAATATTTTAACACATTCATATATTGCCAAAACCACAAAACCCACTATTTTATCCTAAACAAAGTATATTAATATAGACTTATTATGGTTCCAATCCTTACAAAAAGAGTATTAGCCAAGATTCTCACCTCAGAGAATCTTTTAGGGGAACTCAAAACTCCCAATTTCCTTTTAATTACCATATAAATTAGCTGTTCTTTTGGGAAAGATGGGGTTGGCAGGTCAAATTGTAAACGTTTTGGTTATTTCATTCAGTTGTTAACATTTTAACATTAGCTACCATCCATAGCAGAAAATGAGATTGTAAATATTCCTGTAGAGGCATATTCAAATCCCTTGGTGACAGGTCAAGAATGAAAATCTAAGACATATTTAGCCATTGCAGAACAGAGATATAAATTACAAAATATTGAAAGGTACTATCCACTTTGTAGCAAAGCAAGAGGAATATGAATGCAGCAGTTAAAAGTATGAAATGCAAAAATGATACATAACCTGTTACTTCAGTAGCTTGTATTGAAAGGAAGGAATAGTAGGAATGTTATCCTCTTTATGGAGAAGTTACCAGCTACAAAGGCTTGTAGCAGTTAAATTGCAATTTTCAGTACTGAAGTGTAGCTTTGTTTAGACTAATCTGAACTGGTTTTTTTGGAAGGGGATGTATTCCTTTTATGAAAAACTTAAAGAAATAAATTATGTAAAGAAAGTGCAAGACCTGCATCACCTCATTGAGTGCTGCTTATTTCCTTTTTGCCTTGTGACCACGGAGGGAATTCTATTTTGCAACCAAATATCTGGTGGCCAAAGGATTATCCTCTGTTTCTTGCTATCTACAGTAAACCTCATGCACGAATTATGCCCCCAACATTAATTTCCTACTATGAATGAGAAGAAATTTCCAACTACTCACTTGGTTTGTTTTCTTTAGTTTTGTAGTATAAAGCTGGTTAGGGCAACAGAAATGCTTCACACCTCTAAGAAAACTTGAAAGGAAAGCCTTGTGCCTTAGGGACAAGAATATAAAACCATGACACTTCTTTCATTACCTCCCTCTATCTCTCTTCACATTTTTTTCTGCTGCCTTCTTCCTCCAGCATCCTCTGGAATCTTTTGAGGCAACTGAAACCTGATGGTAAAAAGGAAGCAAAAGAAAAAAGAAAAGGTATGCAAGAAAGACTGAAAGGGGATAATGAGAAAAAGAAAAAAAAAACATAAGCTGGCCTGCCATGTCAGTATGCCAACAAAAGCATGAAAGGTGATGCTTACTAGAGCAGAAAATGGTATCCATTTCCTACTGGAAGCTGATGTGAAATTTGGTACAGAGGTATGCGCGTGCATGCAAACACATACATGTGCCACAAAGCCAAAAGCCAGTTTTCAGTGAGAAAAAGAGGGGAAAAAAAAAGAACCCATTTAAGGAGATTTCTTTTTCCTTCCTGATGTATGAATTCCATGAGCAGAGTGCTATTTTCCTTTTGAAGCTGTTAGATTCTGCAGTGAATTGCAGGAGCTTGTGTGCAGATGATATGTCACCAAAATACAGCAATCTGCAAAGCAGGATACCTCTCTGGACTGTCAATGTGGCATTTAGTTTATCACATATAAACATCTACCACATAAATGCCTATCTCTGAGCTAGTCATCTTACTTGTTCATTAAAAGACAAGAGAAACAGACATTTCTAGGGCATGATTTATCTTTTAAAGAGTAAGACATTTCTGTTTGGTTAGAAAAATCATACCCTAGAAGCGTCTTTTTATTCATTTGGTTTCAAGCAAGCCTGGACTGTAGAGCTTCAGATGGAGACATTAACAGTGAAGATATATAAAATTAGAAGAAAAGAGTCCTATTTTTTGCTTTTAGTCCTGACTGCCACATGTCGAAAGGATCTCATGACTCTCATTGAAGCATTGTGAGGGCAGATAAAGGGGCAAAATTTTCTGTTTCTCCTTCTGGCCCTGTGGGAGCCCTCCTGCATACTCATGCCAATAAGAATTTTATGGTAAACTACCTTACTCCAGACAAACAAGGCACTGTGGAAAACATGGGAGTCAGCCTCAGCCTGCTTGGCCTTACGTCAGTAACTTTCTTTATCAATAGTCCCCTAATGAATGCCATGGAAAATGGCATACTCCATACTCCTATACTCCCATACTCTTCCTTGGAGTTTCATGTGGCTACCCTGATTGCACAGGTTTTGGTAATGGCTACAGGTGACTTTTAACATATGAGGGTAGAGACAGAAATACTTAGTGAGCAAGCACTTTCCTTTGAAAGTGTAATTTGATTGTGTAATCCAAAGACATTTTGAGGATATTGAATTTCCTTGCTACTTTAGAATGAACTATGGAGCTATGTGGTGGCCCCAAACCATTACCGTTACTTAAAAAAAAATAAAATCCAGTCTTTAAGGCATGGTTTTATTTGTAAGAGAATCTTTTGAGTAAAGGAGAGCAGTAAAATGATGTCCTGTGTCCTAACCTGTCATTGCTGTCTGTTATTTCTGGGTCAACCACCTAAATGCCTGCAACAGAAATGAATGACTTTTGCTTCCTACTTTCCCACCAGTTATTCTGAACAAAAGAGCACACAAACAAAGAGAAACACTATTATAGCTAGGGCCAACCTATCAGTTTGTGTAATCTGTGGCATGGCAGCCCTTTGGTAATTCATACTATTTGAGGATGTAAACTGTACCTTTTATAGTCTATTAAAATTTAAACAAAGCCCTTTGTTTCAGATTTAATCTCTCTTTAATTTGCAAAATGTATTCAGCTTAGATACTGCTAGCAAGGGAAGCATCCCTCCAAGTGTGAGACCTGTGGAAAACATCGGAGGACTTCTCTGGAGCCAGCTCAAATCCCATTCTTCGTTCAGTTTATATTCGAAACTGCTAATGCCAGGCAGAATGTATTTTCCCCCTCGTACTTGTCCCTCAGAGGCAACAGCCAACGAGTTACATTGTTCCTCTTCTAGTGAAAGGGTCCTACATTAAAGACTCCCTTCTCTTTAGGTTTCCTTGCTTTTAAGCAACAGAGCCATGCAAAGTAAAATCCCTTGCATGCAGAAAAAACATTTGTTTGCAGAGAAAAGTTCCTCCCTGGTGTTTGCCACTTATTTATTTTGTCTCAGCACTATGGAAAAGGTTCTTGTTGCTGACTCAGAAGGAGCTCATTACAGAAAGACTTCACCTTTCAGTTGCAAAAGATGTTTCCTTGAAATGATAATGTAATGAGTGTTAGATCAGCCGTCTGTAGCCGTTAGGCTATTCTTTTGATCGGTTGGAAATGCATTTGTTAAAAAGCTACTTTATTGATTTCCTGGCTGGTTTTTATACTGTTCGGATCATCTGTACACACACACATATCACATTTTTACCACTTCAAAGTGGTTAATAAATTCACACTACTCAGGAGATTGAACGCGAAATGGAGTGAACCCTTTCTATGGGGAACTCTTGTTCAGCCTTTGATAGAAGGAGTCTTAGCTGCACACTGATTCCCTCCTTTAAAATATTTTTTAAAACAATCTGCCACAAAGAGTACTGTATATACTACAGCAAAAGAATATTGCTCCTGGGGATATATACATACCGAAGGTGTATGATTAAGATTTCACTAAGTCCAGATGAGAAAATATTACTGAGCTGGTACAGGCTCAATGCAGATATTCTTTCCTGCTAACCTGTCCACATTTACTATTTCCAGTTGGTTGTTTCTATGATGCATTAGTAGTAGAAGTTTGAGATTTTGTAAGTGTTAAAGTGAAAAAACATATGCTTCTACATATAAATTGGTAGAACTATGCAAAATATCTGTAGTTAAATTTAAATGTCATGAGATTTGTTGGCCTCAGAGCTCTCTTGGATCACATTTTTTTAAGTAGCTTATTAGACTGAAGTGTGGATCAGAAGTTGTGTTTAATAAAGCGTTAAGATATTTTATCTTTTTCTTCTTTTTCTCTTTCTTTTTTTTTTTTTTTTCTTTCTTTTATATTGTCTAGATTTGGTTTACTAACCTGCTAATAATCTTTGGTAGTAATAAACCTGGGGAGCCATCCATTCTTTAGATGAGCCTTGTTGAATGGAAACCTTAAGGAATTGTTTTAACTCTGTGCTGTAATTGAACTTTGATTCCCTGGCTAAGGACACTCATACTTCCTTTCCTCTCTCTGACTAGAGTTGATAACTTCCATCTCATATAAATATGATGCTAGTGTTACCAACAAGCTTTTACAACCCTGTGATATCCAAGAAATATAACCTACTGCTTGACTTTGTATTTACCAAGCCATTCAAATAATCATGCTACTTATTTAAGTGCTTGATTTTGGCTGAGACTAAGGTAGGCTACCAAGTCAGAAGATTCTCTCCTGACATGAGTTTTTTTCAGATGGTTAAATTAAAATGCCCAGGCTGAAGCTTTCTAATGTTGTGAAGTTATTGAAGTTTATCAGGTATGAAATTATGAAAATGAAGTTACTCAGAGGGACTTAAGGATATTTTCAGTAGTTTGTGTATAAATGTGCAGATATAAGCTGCACAAAAGGAACTTTGAGCATGAGGAATAGAAATATTTAACAGAAACCATTTAAATTTCAGTACCTGAGTCCTCTATCTATAAAATAGGGATAACAGACTTTCTTGCCTCTCAAAAAGGACTGTGAAAATAAATATATTAAAGATTGTAAAGAACTGATGTATTATGGTAATTGATACCATATGCTGAACTAAGATAGCTGAGAACAGTTTCTGAAGAGGCAGGAGTTTTATTCCTGGAGTCCCAGAATCATTGAGGGTGTAAGGGACCTTTGGAATTGCCAACTCCCTGCTCAAAGCAGAGCCAGCAAATCTTCCTTTTCTGAATCTAAATCTATGAATGGTAGATACCTGACCTTGGAAAAGATAGAGCATCACTCTTAAAATTCATAAAACAAGTGTGCTGCTTTTTTTTTTTTTCCTTAGAAAAAATATATTTTTTTCAATTCTTGAAAATATGTAGCAATACAGGACTGAGTTGGAAGCTTTGTTTCTTTAATTTATCAAATCTTACAGTTGTAAGATTAATAGAGGCTTATTACAATTTTTATGATGTTAAAACTGCTGTTTATTTAATATTTGAGGAAAATCTACCTGATGAATGCAATCCCAGAGCATTTTGATGTCAACAAATCAATATTTGTAACTAGAAAATTAATATACTTAACAGAAAAATATTGCCACTTTTTTTTTATTGTCCTTTTTTTTTTTTTTTTTTTTTTTTTTTTAAAGAAACAAAACCCCCAAACAATAATTGAGAACTGTTTTCTTCTAGATACTAGATTTAGATGTGCAGACAGAATGAAAAGAACCACTACTCTTTCTGTGGGAGGGTTTTTGTTCTGGACTTATTTTTTGTTATTTGACTGCATGTTACTTTCCCAGATCTCAGGAGTTGTATTTTAAAGCATTTATCTGATGAGCGTACTTTTAAAAAATGAAATAGATTTGTTTGTACTCTTTCACCTTTCAGAGACTGATGCATCACTTTTATAATTAGTATTTTTACTCTTTGATCAGCTGTCTGTCTCACTTCCCTGCATTTCTTTTTAGGCCATTGAGTGTTTTGAATGATCAGTGCGTAGAGCTTTGGCCTCCTGTTGCAAGCTTTGCTCTCTGTTGCTTTGCCTCATTAAGCACATAAAAATATATTTATGTTTTTTCACCATATGTAATGTTCTTAGTGTTACTTTTCTGTAGAAACAGTTGATTTTCTTGTGATGTGTGTCATGAGTGTAAAAGGAAGTACTTGATTCTGAGGTGGGATTAATGACACAAGAGACAATCTCTTGCATGTGCTAGGGCAACACCCACACTGGGAAGAAGTTTTTGAACCAGTACTTCAAAGCAGAGGGGTTCATTAGCTTTGGAAATCAGCTCATCTAATATATAATGACTGGATCACTGCACTCTGAGGTCAAATAGTGCTCCTGATCTAGTTATTTGTTAGTATTTTTTTTTAGATTTTGTTCTACTGCTACTTCATCATTTTGTTTATTCTCTTCACTGGTTGAACTATGCAGGAAATACTGTGTGTTTCCCCTTGGAATTGGAGATGGTGTAAGGCCATCTTATCTTGTTCTTGTTAAAACTGCTGTTGTTTTTGTTCTGACAGATGAAACCTGTGATGTGGGGTTTGGAAATACAATGGGAATGTTAAATTGAGTTTCAAGTGTGTATGTTAATCCACAGAGGAAGGGAGGGAGACAGGAAGAGTGCAAGAAGTTAGCTGCTCTACCTGATACACGATGACTGCTAAGAAGCTAGAAGGTGACAATTAGTAATGCACCTGCAGCCCCAAAATCACCTGAATCTCAAAGGCTGCAGAGCTCTAAGTGCTCAGGAGGACATGAGGAGTCAAATGATAGTGAGTGCATGGTGGTGACTTAACTGGGAGCTTTACTGTCATTCTCAGACTGAATCATAGAATGGCTTGGTATGGATGGGACCTTTAAAGGTCCTCTAGTCCAACCCCCCTGCAATGAGCAGGGACATCTTCAACTACATGTTGTTGCTCAGAGTCCTGTCCATCCTGAGCATAAGTATTTCCAGGGATGGAGCATCTAACACCTCTCTGGGCTATCTATTCAATGTTTTACCACCCTTATAGTAAAAAATGTCTTCCTTATGTCTAATCTAAATCTGCCTTCTTTCAGGTTAAAGAGAATACCCCTTGTCCTATTCCTACAGGTCTTATTAAAAAGCCTGTCCCCATCTTTCTTATGGGTCCCCTTCAGGTACTGGAAGTCTGCTTTAATGTCACCCTGGAGCCTTCTCTTCTCCAGGCTGAACAACCCAACTCTCTCAGCCTGTCTTCACAGGAGAGGTGTTCCATCCTTCTGATCATTTTACTGGCTCACCTCTGGACCTGCTCCAGAACCTCCATATCTGTCATGTACTGAGGACTCCAGATCTGAATGCAGTTCTCCAGGTGGGTTATCACCTGAGTAGAACTGAGAGAGGCAGAGGGAGAGAGGCAGTCTCCCTCAGGAGTCTCTCCACTTATTTCTTCTGCAATAAGAATATTTTCTTGACCTATATTAAGTGTGCTTTTCTACTGCAAACCTGTGACAGAAGGAACTGCTATTTTTCTTGAATTATTGCTACATATGTCAGACAGCAGTAGTCTACAAACAGCACTGGTAAGACCATGGCTGAAGTTATATCTCAGTCTCTAAGCTAAAATGGATTTTGCAAATTAAAGCTCACATATAAGTTCTAAGAAAAGCTCCCGAATTATCTGACATCCTGAAAATGTATCTTACTGTGAATCAGTTAAAAAAGCAGGATCTATTTCTGCTTATTAAAGACAATGTTTAGCTTCCAAGAATGATTTTACCATGATTTAAGTATACTCTCAGGAAGAAACTTCCAGTTTCATGAAAGTGCAATAAAAGTGGGAAACTGAAATGGAGTATCTCCAAACTCAAAGGTATTGTTGGGTGATACAACCACTGAAGCACACTGTCAAGTGTTGTGGCCATTTCTCTACTCTTTTGTCTTTTGGTCCACTCCTTGACTGTCCTTCTAAATGGTAAGCTTGGGATATCTGAGAGTTAGTGAAAACCATGACAAAATCACTGAGACAAAATTTCTGTTCTCTGTGATAGCAGGTGTGAGGTTAGATGTTAGTAATGTTCCTGAGTAATGTTCTTGTGTAGATTAATCTCCTTCTTAAAACAAGGGTGAAAATATTTCTCACTCCACCCGGCCTTTCTCCAGCTTGCTTGAAGTAACCAGAGCTGCATCAGAGTGAGCAGGATTGCAGCCAACTTAAATGGTTGTTAGATAGGACTCAGAGGCCACATCTCTACTGATAAATAAAACAGGAGTAGGGAGTCAGATGAAGTGCCAGACTGTCCAGTGCTGATTTTGCAAACACTGCCTAGTTGTTAGCAGGCTCTTGGGCATGATTTTGGCCAGTGCCAGCCACATACTACAGCCAGCAATGCTCAAAGGAGACCATGTACTTCTCTAGCAAATAGTACAGCCAAGGCTGCACGAGGGATGGCTTCTGCCATCTCACTCTCTCATCACCTGTGTGCAGAATACGTTGGATCTGGTGCATCTCTGATGCTACTCAGAAAGTACATGAAAAATCCCATTTTTCATTTACTACCTAAATAATAGAAGGCATTATAGAAAAAGGTTACTAAATCCATAATAATTTCTTGCTATATTGATAGGCAGCATGTTTGGATATGGCCACCAGGGAACACTGGCTATATGGCATATCCAGTGGAATACTACTGGTGAGAGGTATCACAGCAGCTTGCTTCATGAGCCTTACCCACCTATGTCCTACTTACTGAATATAAATGCTGAGTTTCTAGTACTGGATCTCTCCAGCAGCTTGAAGGGAGGTGGGCTTTTTGTCTGTATTTCAATGGTGGTTTTCATATTCTGTCATTTGTGTGTCACTCTGTCATCAAACCAGCTTACTTTTTAAGCCTCTTGCCAATAGCTGAGGCTGTGGCAGAGTGAGGTGTGTATGTTCTGGCTAATTCTGTGACCCTTGGCTCAGTTTGGCCCTTCGTAGAGTGACTCTTGAAATATTTCTGTGACTGTTCATTGCATGGGTTGTGCACTGGCAGCTGATGCCCTTAATGAAGAGCCGAGGTTGCACTGTCACAGAGAATGTGTAGTTTCCTCTCTCGAAACCAACTTTTCCTAGTGTCACTGGACCCTACCTCTCCCTATTCAGCAACCTGTGGTACAAGGCCAGAATTCAGTCCTGCAGGATCACAGTGTCTTCAGATGCTACTTGAAAAAGGGCTGTTGATTCCACTTGCCTGAAGCACCATTAAGTATGTTGGTCCAGCACTGTGAAACGTATAGATTTGGTATGCCTCTTGGCATTTTAATAGAGGTGCCTCTACCCACTTCACAGAGACAGACAGAATATTTGTATTTGTTTGGTATTGTTCCCACTTCATTTCCTCATGGAATCATTCCTTGCCACATAGAACTAGAGAAATGATGGAAGTCTAAAGAAATGTGTCTTGGGGGAGAGCAACCTGATGACACAAAGGAGTTGCCTACAGTCAGTTTAGCATTTTCTGTGGTTGCAAAGTGCTGGTCTTATACCAACATGAATATTTTTTTCTTTGGGCCTTTTTTCCATCTGAACCCAGTCTTTCAGAAATTAACACTACATCAAAAAGGAAAAGTATACCATTTCTGTAAACAGCAGAACTGAGCAATCAGTGAAGCACTGAGCAATGGAGTTACTGCCTCTTTTTCACTTACAAAAATAACTTAACAAAAGACTGCAATTATATCTCTGATTAGTCTTTTGAGGCATATGAGGTCTTGTCAAAATTCATGGGTTTTGACAAGTGGTGAAGCCGAAATACCTCATTTAAAATGTTAAAAAGGCCTCCAAAGAAATCCCAAAAGAAAAAAACTAAAACAGTAATTCAGGGAGTCTGATACAATTTCACTGTTCCATAGAGACTTCTTGTGTTGGGGAAGATGTTTTATTAATGAATATGTGAAATCTTGGGACAATCCTGTTTTTTCACTACATTTTCACATGTTCTTTTCACGCACAACTACATTGTACACTGTTTACCTCTGCCTTTCAAACTCACAGGAAGCACTTATTGGAAATAAAGAATAGAGCTCAAGGTCAGAAACCTTTCAGTATTATAATGAGGAGCTGTTTTGTTCTTTCTAACCCTTTCTGTCTCCAAGGAAATATTTTCTCACCCAAGGTGAAAATTTTGAAAATTTTGCACACATATATGCTAATGACAAAGATTATACCAAATTGTGAGTACTTTTTTTTCCCCAAGCTGAAGCACACTGGATAGATAGTCAATGTTCTGCTGCAATTAATACTTGCTTGGAAAATAGCCACATGGAAGAATTCACTGGCCCAGAAGTGGGAGATAGGAAATCAATCAGAGAGTCAGTGACAGAAAATCTGACAGACCTCTGAGCACTGATAGCATGGAAGGTGTTTTCTACTTGCAGGTTTGGCCCTAATGACAACACCAGTAGGGAGACAGAATTGCAGTGTTGCATGTTTGCCAACTCTTTTCCCATGTTCTGCAATCACTGGAAACAGATCTGGGTAAACAAAATTCTCAGCACGAGTTCATCTGGCTGAACAGTCTCAGAAGCTGTAAAAGGAGGACTATGGCCTCTGTGCTTAATACCTTGAGGCATCAGTGTCAGCATCCTCAGCATCCTATTCCTTTCCACTTTTTCTCTGTTTTATGGGGGGTTTTTTGTGTATATTTTGGGTTTGCTTTCATTGTGGTTTTCTTTTTTTGTTTGCTTGCAAGTGATTAGGAAGAGAGTATTATATATGTGTCTATATAGCACCTATGTATATTCAGAGTTCCAAAGTAGAAGACTCTTGCATCATATAAGTGGGCATCTTTTTGAAAATGTACCTGTAACGGTTAGCCTTTATGTGAGCAGTAGTGCAATTTAATACACTGGCTTAGTGAAGCATGACTAGTGCCAAGAGGTCCTCAGATAGTAGCAAGGATATTGAGGAACTGCAAGTAGCTAAATGACAGACTGTAAATAGTCTGCATGACAGCACTGTAGACACAGCACTTCATAGCCAGCAAAAACACCCAGTACTTTGCGTGAGAAAGAAGAAAATTATGTTGATAAACTAACCTGTTAGAAAAAAAAAAAAAAAAAAAAAAAAAAAAAAAAAAAAAAAAAAAAAAAAAGATGGTGGTAGCTTTTGTCTATGAGACTAGAAAATCTGACATACAAACATTATACACTTGTATGTCAATTTTTTTCCACAAGTTCCTCTTTCTGGCTCTGTACTCTCCTTGTTTCCTCATTAAGAGCAAATGAGCAGTTAGGTTTCTCTGATAAATGGCCTATGTACTTCTCACACCTTTTCTCTTCTTTCCCTTGGTCTTATTCTTTCTATGGTAGATTTTTGATAAGCAGTGTGTTTTTTCCCATGTTGAGTAGGTGATAGCACAAGCTAAATAAAGAAATGATCAGTTAACTTTGCAGCTTCAGTGTAAACTATTGCCAACTCAAATGCTGGAGAAATGGAATAGTTCCTCTTTCTTTCATTCCTTAACTTCAAAAAGCTGATTCTTTTGAAGAGCTGAATACATCTCTGTATAAATTTTTCAATTTGAGGAAAAAATTAATTGAATTGACTGCCAACATAAATGTGTTCACATGAAACAGTGTGTGTGCATGCACCAGGAAAATGCATTGAAGTGACAGTAGGTAGCTGAAAGCATAAAAATAAATCAAATTTGATGTACACTGAATTATTATAACATTGCATTAATTTTTTATATTGTGACTGGAAGGGGAAGAGATCTTTCAATATGCAAATTGACTTCATGCTAAACCAAGCATCTTCTAGTAGGCAAAACTAAGCTGTGTGTATCAGGGTTGTAGTTCTATCCAGGTTCAAAGAGTTACTTTGAAGTACTGTGTGTTGTGTGAATGGAAGTTGTAGTGGGTGAATAAAGAACAAGCATATGCTGGTGCTGAGTTGCAGGGAAGATAGAATAAGTTGGTGTATTAATAAAGTAACAAGTAAGAGTAATTTCATGGGATCACAGAATACTAGAGGTTGGAAGACTAAAAGATCACCAAGTCCAACCCCTGTGCCAGAGCAGGATCATCTAGTATAGGTCACATAGGAACATATCTGGGTAGGGCTTCAATGTCTCCAAAGGAGACTCCACAACCTCACCAGAAAGACTTTCCAGTACTCTGTCACCCTCACAGTGAAAAGGCTTTTCCTTATGTTTATGCAGAACCTCCTATGCTCCAGCTTGCACCTGTTGCCCCTTGTCCTAACATTGGACATCACTTAGAAGAGCCTGGCTCAATCCTCCTGACACTTTCCCTTTACATATTTATGAACACTGATGAGGTCACCCCTCATTCTCCTCTCTCCAAGCTGAAGAGCCCCAGCTCCCTCAGCCTTTCCTCACAAGGGAGATGTTCCACTCCCTTCATCATCTTTGTGGCTCCACGCTGGACTATTTCAAGCAGTTCCCTGTCCTTCTGCAACTGAGGGGCCCAGAACTGGACATGGTATTCCAAATACAGAATTGTTTAATAAATTACCAGATGCTGATTAAAAATAATTTACTATATGTAGAGTAAATACACCAGGAATTCTGATAGGTAGAGAGAGTTAGGAAACCACAGAATGGTAAGGGGTTAGAAGGGACCTCTGAGGATCACCTAGTCTACCTCCCCTGCTAGACCTTAGAGCCAGTTTGAGAGGAATACATCCGGGCAGATCTTGGATATCCCCAGGGATGGAGACTCTACAACTTCCCTGGTCAATCTATTCCAGTGTTGTGTTACCCTCAAAGAAGTATTTTCTCATATTTAGTTTAAATCTCTTGTGTGCCAGTTTGTGTCCATTACCCCTTCTGTGACTGGTCACCATGGTGAAGAAACTGGACCCATCTTCCTGACACCCACCCTTCAGATATTTATAAACATTGAAAAAATCTCCCCTCAGCCTCCTTTTCTCTAAGCTAAAGAGCCCATGCTCTTCTAGCCTTTCCTCATAGGGCGAATGCTCCAGTCCCTTAATCACCTTAGTGGCCCTGTGCTGAACTCTCTTCAGTAGCTCTTTGTCCTTTTTGCACTGGAGAGCCCAGAACCGCACAGAATAGTGTGAGGCCTCACTAGAGCTGAGTAGAGGGGAAGGATAAGCTCCCTCAACTTGTTGTTCATGCTGTTCTTAATGCACCCCAGGATGGCATTGGCCCTCTTGGCTTCCAGGGCACACTCTTGGGGCTCATGGTGAGCCTGTGTGTCCACCATGACTCCCAGGTTTTTTTTTCCCCAAAGCTGCCTTGACAGCAGCTCAACCCCTAACTTGTACTGGTGCATGGGGTTGTTCTTCCCCAGATGGAATACCCAACGCTTGCCCTTATTAAACTTCATTTGGTTTCTCCCCACCCAGCTCTCCAACATGTCCAGGTCATGCTGGATGGCAGCACAACCCTCTGGTGTGTCAGCCACCCGTCTCACTTTTGTATCATCAGCAACTTTGCTGTTGATACTCTCTATCTCCTCACCCAGGTCATTGGCGAGTATGTTGAATAAGACTGGACCCAGTCCATCATCTTACTGCTCAATTGTCCAATCCACACTTCTCAAGTCTGCTTGTGAGGATATCATGAGGGACAGTTTCAAACATCCCTCATCAGAGGAGAATGGCTACAGAATACCCCATATGCACGTTTCAGGATGTCCCAGTAATGTGCTATGTGCTTGTGTTTCATATTGAATCAGCAGTGAGGAAGCAGCACAAAGTGGGTGACATCACTTTAATAAGTGTTTTGCTTCTTCAGCTGGCCTAGAATTCACTTTAGAACTCTCTCTGTGTGAAGAAAGGAGGACAGGCTTGTCCAGCTGTGAATTTTAGAACCTGCCTCTTACAGTGCACAGGATGCTGCAGGGACAAAACTTTCTGCAGCCTCAGCTGTAGGACAGAGATATTTAACTACCTGTTCTGATAGCCAGGTGTGCCTGTCTCTTCTGGTATAACAAGTTATTTTTAATGCACCTGCTTTGGGAGGGAGCCAGATTGCTTTCCTATTGTCAACTGTAATCTCTGCCTTAGTGTGTGTCACAACCAGATACAGGATTTTATTTCTGGACAAACAGCAAAGTATTCTGAGATAACAATCAATTTGCAAACAACAAATTTGTTATTTGCTAGTGAAGTGCAACATCTATTTATTTCTGGTGTGTATCAGGGTTAATTAAAAAAATTCTACAACTCGCCTAAGAATGGTAAGCCCCATCCCTGTTTTTCTTTATTTTTAGAAATGGCTGCATGCCCATTGATTACAGAGATATGAATATCTGGACTTGTGCCTCTAGTAATTTCACCAACCAGCCATTCAATGTGTGAGTTTAGCAGTGGCAACACAGGTTAAATACAGCTGTTACTGGGTGGTTTCATAATTTTTCCTATTACTTGGTCTAGCAATTTAAGTGGTACTGACAACACAGAATATTATCTTTTGTGTTTCGTGGATGGTATTGCTATAATGATGTTCTGTGATACAAGTAAAGCTGACAAGAGCATAACAAAGTACAAGCAGAATACAAACCTTCACTGAGCATGGATCAGGTGTGCGTTGTATACCATTTTATGGAAGATGTTTTCTCTGTTGTTACAAATGGTTTGTATATTTCAAATTCTTTCTTTTGCCTAATGAAAAAATACCTCATCCAACATGCCCTAGGTCTAAGATCCGTACACATTTAACTGAGAGTTAATTAAGTTAACAGGATTTAGAAATTAATATAATGCACACTTTGGAATTTTCGTTCTGGCATGATTGAATACATTTGGCTGACATATCTCGTAATTGGCAAGCACCAGGAAGGTACTTTGCTCCTTTCATGCTGCAAATGAATGTTAACTGTGCCCGGGGCTTTGGATGACTTAATTGGCCATTTTTTCCTGGACATCCCTAGAATTTGGGCGTGTCCAAAATTAAAAAACATCTACCTGTGAAGGCAGTCAAAGTAAGAGGAAATGCCATTACTGGGTTAAAAGCTGAGTTTGAGGAAAAAAATGTAGGAAGAGTTGCTCCATCTGTATGCATTTAGTTGCAAGGGAATTAGTAGGAAACTGAGAGCACATAAACTAAGCATTCAGGCTGTCTTTACCAAGGGCCAAATGATGCATTCTGATTTAGTCATAAAATATAAGCTTTTTACTTGTCTTTGAACCTTTAAATAAATAGAGACATAGTGCTGGAAAAAAAAAGAAAAAAAGTGTTTGAAATGTCAACCAATTCTCATATCAGTATTTGCCATGTTCCATTTTTTAAAATATTTTCCTAGTTCTGTGCAATAATGAAATAGTGGTGACCTGCCAAGAATGTAATGGACTCTGCTATTGAAAATAACTGAAACATGATGTGTGATTTTCACTGTGATTCTGAGAGATCTGAGAAAGGTGCTGGAGGCTCATGCTGCCCAAAGGAGTAGATCACGTGTGCAGCCTGGCCTCTGAGCTGAGATCAATATTGGGTATTGGTGGTGCATTAATGTGATTAATGTCACTTTCTGTCTGTGATGCCCACATCAAGGATGCCCAGCTCAAGACAGTACCTTGCCAAGGAAAAATAAGGTTGTCAGGACAGGTTTCAGTTTCCACCCCCCACTAAGATGCATGCCCTTCTTTCCCTCCTGCAGTAGTGCCCTATGGCAAGTTCATGTCCCCACTGACCTTTGTGTGATCTGTCTTCTCCCATCTGCCCCTTAACCCTTCACTTTACTAATCAGGATGAGGGAGTCATCTTTCCAATGGGGAATTCTGCTGTAGAGCTGGTTTTGTTTACCTGCTCACACTATGGCCAGCTCACCTAGCAGCAGCTCTCCCCCCTGTCCCTGTTCTGTGAGGCAAGCAGTGCCTGTGCCCTTTGCAGATGTGCTGGAGGCACACATCAAGGGTGTCCCTGTCTGTTCAGGAGACTCACCAGCCTGGGGAAGGAGAAAGCCAGCATGTGGGATGTCCTGTTAGCAGGCTGCACAAACTTCTTTGCACATTTGTGTGTTGGGACAGGAATTCAGTGCATCATAACACTGAATGTGTAGTTATACTTAGGTTTTTTTTGGTGGCTGAGATCAAGTTAAAGCTGCTTTCCTAGAATATAGGTTTGCAAGCTTTGGAATCAACCAAGCCAATTCAGTTCCATGTGCAGAAATGCTATTTTTGTGAATTAAATCCTGTGTATTTTGCAGTTTATCACTTCATGTTCCTGCTTGTACTCTCTTTATTTCTGGTTTCCTTGTGTTTATGGTCTCCCTGGCTTATTAATTCTGCAGTGCCATTTTACTTTGCTGGTGGTGACAGGCTGTCACACCGCTGTAGATTTCCCCATTACAGAACTCCATTAGTGACACACATTGACTCACTGCCCAGCGCTGGTCCCAAAATCACAACTGGAAAAATCAGATATTCAACATCGAAAGCTTCCCTCTGACGATTACTCAAAACTCTTTTTAGCTCTTCCTCTCCCATCTGTCTGTCTTTTCTGCTCACCACTGCTACCACAAGCCCTGGCTTCCGAAGTGGCTGAATCCCAGACCCTCAGCTGCAGCAAGCAGGCTGGGTGTGCTCTCCAGTGCCATGTTCAGCCCAAGCATCATGGTAAACTTCAGTGGGTTCCTCAGAGATGGTGCAACAGAGCAGCCTTTAATGGATGTTAATTTCATCTGCTTTTTTTTCTTTTTCCCAGTGGCACTTAGTCCTCTCCACAAAGCTAGGCTCTCTAGGAGTGCCATAGTTCCCACTGTGCTAACTCTAATCCTGTCAGCTGCTTAGAAAAGAGAGCTGTAGTGGTGCATTTTGCACACCCCTACAAAGGGTTGCAGTCGGGACATCGTGAGGTGTGTTGCTGATGCTGATGAAGATAGTAATGCAGTTCATAGCAATAGAAAAAAAAATCTGAAAACTTTATTGCATTCTGTCTCTTTAAAAAAATAAAACAGTCGCGTCCTTATTTCTTTACTGAAACTTTTGGAGGATTTTCATAGCAGAAAACACTACATCAAGTTGATGGGAAGAACCTAGAGGAGGTGAACAATGTCACTTGCCAGGGGACCTAATTTTATTTTCCAAAAAGGGAAGGAAAAGAAAGGTCATCCTATATGAAGGTGGGAAGAGGCAGAAATTGCATTTTGCCACTTACTTAGCCACCAGCCAATCTATAGCTTGTAGCTTTACTGCAGACCCATAATTGGGAGCAGAACCCATACATTTCAACCTTCAGACCTTTCAATACATGACGTGAGATAACAGTATGTGACAAATCACCAACATAGGACACCTGTGCTGTCACGCGTGCTACCCCCAGCTGATCAATTCAATTCCTTAATTATTGATAGATTCTGATGCTTCTGTTGCTTTTATTTTAAAAATGTAATTCTAATTATTGGTGGAAAACAATAGTTTATTTGAAAAAAGAAAAAAATAAGGTAAATAAGGTAAAATGAGCTTCCCTTAATTAAACCTGTTGTTCCAGGTTGAATGAATATTTCAGAGGACTTCATTTTAAAAAGACAAAACCCCTACAAAACATTACTTTTATAAAAGTGGAAGAAATGCTGATGAATAGAACTAAGAAAGAAAGGAGACATGAATACGGGGGGAAGAGTGTTTTAATCAACAGGTGCCTTTTCTTCTCAGAAGGCCTACTTCCTAACCTGCATCTGTACTGACTTGAGAAATGAGATGACAGTTTTTCCCCTCCCCCTCTGACTCTACCCCTGAGGACTCAGAGATATTTAATTTGATATGCTTTTGAATCCTTCCCACCACCCTCTCAAATCTCCAAGGATATTTTATCACGCAACATTCTTAAAATTTAGATGTTGTTAACCCATTACTGAAGCTGAGCTTGTACTTCATTGCTTTCTTTGTCAAAAGGTAAAGCAAGTAAAAGATTAAAATATAAACAAATACAGGATTTCATAGGCCAAGCTATAAGGAAATACTGGTTTCAGTAAGCAAATGCTTCTGCAGGCTCCAGATTCTTCTTTTTCATGGATTAGTGGGTTAATTAAAGCCTATGAGAAGGCTCTCAATTTTGTGATGGTTGTGACAGGTATTGAATTGGAGGGAAGAAGAGGCAAAAAGAGTGATCATTCAAAATGGAACAAGTCTGATGCTCACAAAACACCAGGGTAAAACTGAGTTTAGACAGAAAAACCTATGCACTGTTTACTACCATTTTACAGCATAGATAGCCTCCAGTAAATCATCCATTCCTCTTCAAGCTTATTTATTATTTCTTTAAAAAAACATTAAAATCTTAAGCTCCCTTCCCAAATAAGAAAAAGAGTGAGATAATATTAAACCCAATAAATAAAATGTCTTTGAGTGATCACAGACACCTCCTGATGTTTATAACTTTTCAGAACAACTGGCAATACCATGAGATTGATTTTAGATATTCTTCTTTTATGAGCAAATATTCGTGTGGGCATTTCATTACAGGGGAAATTAATGCTAAACAGGGGAATGTTGCACTGTAAAAATAAGCTTAATGAAGTTGTCAGAATAACCTCTAGTTTTGAAAAGCTGGTAGAAACTGCCCTTGTTGCAATTAAGACCTGCTTGGATGGCACTGGAATATCAACCACTTTAGCCATTGTTTTTAATGGTTTTGCATGAGGAGAGGAGAGGAAAGGGAGGGGGAAGGGGGAAGGAGGAAGGGGGAAGGGGAAAGAGAAGGAGAGGAGAAGAGAAGGAGAGGAGAGGAGAGGAGAAGGAGAAGAGAGGAGAAGGAGAGGAGAGGAGAAGGAGAGGAGAGGAAGCGAAGAAGTTCCTCTAGCACATGATGAGCTGGACCTAATACTTGCATAAAAATGTCTGTGTGGTGTGATTTTCAGTTGTGGATTTTTTCCAGCAGTTTATTTTATCTTCAATCAAGTGG